>OX104128.1:3607911-4244814 GCA_944470555.2 Heterobilharzia americana | reverse complement strand
ATAATATCATGCATGAGATGCTAATCCGTGAGGCTAAACATAATTTATCCAGAAAGATATATTACTTGTTACATTTATTAGTATGCTGACTAATTTTTCTTACAAATTTCTTATTTATCAGAAGAGAATAACCTGAGTACTGTTTCTCTTATGCCGATGAAATGACAACAGATTGGTAGACAATTTCCCATGGAGTCTTTAACAAACCACATCAACCTACGATGCGCATCCCGTCCTATTTGGGACTCGTCAGCTGGATGTACCTGCTCCCCAGTGAGTGGCGTTTTTCCCACCAGGATTCGGACTCAGGAGTGACCACTTCAAACACCACAGCGTCACCCACTACACCACCAAGTCATGATAGCCACTTCTTGTGCGGTGAGTATAGTCATTCGCATAATTGTCGTTTTTATATCACACCATCGTTGGTTGGACCGAATCGATCGGTCTCTATTGGCTGGCATATGGACTCCTGTGAGATGCCTCGATATTATCTGTGTTCTAATTATATCAACAATTAAACTAAAACTATACTCATCACACAAGAAGTGGCTATCGTGACTCGGTGGTGTAGTGGATAATGCTTTGGTGTTTGAAGCGGTCGCTCGGGAGTCCAAATCCTGGTGGGAACAACATGACTCACTGGGAAGCAGGTACATCCAGCTGACGAGTCCCAAATAGGACGAAATGCACATCCTGGATTCCACTGCTAGCCACTATCCATCATTACTAAAACTAAAAAACACAGGTGATATTGATGAATCCGTATGGGAGCCCATATACCAATAGAGACCCGTCAATTCCCTCCAATCAACGATGGTATGATATAAAAAACAATTATACCAACATAATCCAGTTTGATGTGTTCAACGGTGGTGCATTATTCCAGGTAGTCAGCTTTCAAGTAGTGGATTATAGGTTGAGATTGCACTTCATCTACTGAGATTTGATGAACCAAGCAGTATGAACACTTGGTCAACTCTTTACATATTAGCTCAACTGGAGTCCCACTTCAGTGGCAATTATGAAGTCAAAGGGGATAGTTCATAGGGAGTAGGCTTTCGACAATTTTGTACAGCAGAGGCAGCGGCAATTCACCAATTCCAGACTGACCTCTTTGAGCAGAAGAGATATGTCCGATCTTTTATCTTATCATGGTCTTGACACCTTAAAAACCTTTCGATTTCATCATAATTAGTTTACTATTATCACCTTGATTACCACCCTTGTTTCTTTCTTCACCTTCTTCATTTTATATCTATTAAGTAGACACTCGTTCTTCGCGTTTCACAAGGTTGACAAGCTTCTTACTTTTTTCATTATTCTGACTATCTAAAAGATGATTCATCATCATCATCATCATCATGAAGATCAACAAAGGACCAGGCATTACTACGTAACGGTCCAAGTTGCCGCACTTCACATCAACACATCAAGTGACAAGACGATAAAATCGATAGTGGAGAAAAAAAGAAAAGTTGGTGAAAGGAAGTAGAAGCAGAAATTGGTGCAAGAGAAGGAGGGATGAGAAAATGGTGGGATTCAGTGTAGAGGTTAAGATGAGGGTAGTGTGTCTATGCATCTGCACAGTAACATCAGTTCTGAGTCATATCAATCAGAGTTTCCAAACACTAGTTTCTCTTGTCTCGTGGACCCCAACCGCATAGTCTGTATCGCCCTACATGCTTCAAATTTACAGTTAACCACTTCATATATTGATGCTATGTTCGATTTAATCTGGCCACACTCAGCTTTTTTCTAGCTTCAATCTACTTTGATCAACATTGTGCGACGAGACAGACAGTGACTAGGCGTACGTGACACATGTCCCAACCATCTTAGTCGATGAAGGTTCACAACCACACCAACTGACACACCTCTCCTCTCTAAAACTCTACGCCCAACCTCTGCATTACTCACTTGGTGACACCACGGAATACGGCCTATACTATGAAAGAAGCGGTGTCAAACACTTGAAGACTTCTCATGTCTTCTACCTTTATTGGACACGTTTCACAGCCATACAGCAGAACAGAGTGAACTGAAGCACAGTACAATCAACTGCAAGTAGGTAATCGGATATCGTGGGGGCACCACAGATGGTATGGTAATGGTAAACGTCGACTGAGCCTTTTGTATCCATGTCGAGGTATTATCGGCCACTGACCAATATGCTGGGACTGACCCAAATTCTCAGGAGAGAGAAGTCTTCAACACACCAACGACTTCACTGGCTATTGTTAGTCGGGCTACCGACGAGGACCAGTCGTACAGCAACAATTAGCATTTGGGTGGCGAGAAACGCATCCAAAACATTCTCTAATTGCCACTTAATGTGTCCAGAAGACTCTGCATCTTGTCAGCGTTTTCACCTAACAGGACTATGTCGTCTGCATATTCTGAGCCAGCCAAAAATTCCCTGAGATTAAGTCAATTTCTCTGTAGTCAGATGACGAAAGGGAGACCTGCATACCAGCATCTATGATGAAATTGAATAAGAATTGAGAGAGTGGGCAACCTTGACCGACACCATTCAACGTATACAACTCACCTGATACTTCACCAAAGCTCTAATACGCCCACAGATGTTCTAGTAAAGAGCTTTCAGTAAGACGATTTACCCTTTCGGTACCCATTTCAATGAGAGACACTAGCATAAGACTTCTAGACCGATGGAGTCGAATACCACCTTCAGGATGAGAAATACAGCTTTTTTCAGGATAGAAGAATTGGAATAAATATAAACCTGTGTTTGGCATCCTGTACATAGATTGGTGGCAGTCACAAAGTGGCAAATCATTTTCCAATATTTCCATCAACCCCGCCTCCACACACCCCCACTCCTCCAATCCACAATGTAATAAATAATGGAATCAGTTAGTTAGTTAGTTAGTTATCTAGCTGGTAGTTCCAAAGGCAGTTTATATACAACATTACTTGACTGACTGACTGATTGAATTCGAAGGGAGACCAGATAATTTTGGAGGGGTATTGTTGTTTATCGAATGAGTAACCTCACTCATTTATAATGGTTTGCATCAAACGGAATTGACAGACAATATGATGAGGGGTGGTAGTTTATGTCGTGGGAAATCACACGTTTCAAGCCTTCATACCTGGTGTATAATTGTCTCATTCTCTCTGTGTATTTTAGCCTAGTACAAGTGCTTACAGAAAGCGTTGGGTGAAGCTGTGTACCGATTTGGACAAACACCATCGTCATCATGATTGTCATCGTGGTTCAGTTTTCAATGAATTACAGGCTGCAACATTGAAATAGGTCAACTGTTTATCATGCATTGATTTCATGCGACAGACAATATATGATGAGAGGTAATGTTGTATCTCGTCTCGTAAGAAATTATACATTTCAAGCCTTCAAACGTGAAGTATAACTGTTTCATTCTCCCTGTGTTTTTATCTTCATCATGATTGTGATCGTGATTTGGGTTTTCAATAAATAACAGGTTGCAACATTGAAATAGGTCAACTATTTATTCATCATGGATGCATTTTATAGGAGGAGGGAGATTAGTTAGTAGTCTAGTCTAGTCTAGTCTAGTCTAGTCTAGTGTGATGTGATGTGATGTGAACGTGATTGTAATTTGTAATCTCATTGTGATGTTGATACTGATATGGAGTAGGGGTAGAGGTAGGGGTGTTGTAGTGACATGAAAAAAGGGGGATGCGATGCAATTCAATTCAAAGTTAGTCATCATGTGTAGTAAGTGTGATAACATCCATCATATTAAATTGGTTGGGTGTGTGTGTGTGTGTGTGTGTGTGTCAAGCAAGAGGTGTGGATCAATGGACATGCTGGCACTACTAATGCAGAAAGTTTGAAATGAAATGAAGGGAAGGAAGCTTCCGGTTGATTGTAAGAAGAGTTACCTTGTCAAACTCCCAAATGAGGGCAAACCAAGTCTTTGCAGGAACAAGAACTGACGCACAATCATACTCCAGTTCACAACAAACAACATATTAAGTCGCATCACACTTGAGAAACTGGAGAATGCTCTCGATTGAAAATTACGACTGGGACAGGCTGGCTGGCTGACTGGCTGGTTGCCTAGCTAGCTGGCCTCAGGAAAAACAAATCATGTGTAGCTCAAGTTGCAACGCTTCGCTACTCATCATCATAGAACAGACAATAGAATGGAAGTCAACTCAGCCTCAACCTCAACTTCATACACTTTGAAGAAGCGTTCGTTCGAGGTATCGACCGAGACGTAATTTGACAGACAGCTGCTTTATGACGACGCTACATACCAAGTGATTCATAATGGAAAGCTCACTGATGCCTTTGAAGTGAAGAAAGGAAGGAGTGAGACAAGGTTTCACCTACTACCACCGATGATCTCTGTGACTGTGGTTGACTTGATCATGCAGCAAGCTGTGAGGAGCAATAAGAGGGTCATGCACTGGCTGGATCGATGAAAAGTCCCCAGGAGAATATCTGGATTTCACCAACCACGATAATTTATGTCTAATATGTTGTCGCACAAAGTCGAAGATCTACAGGCAAAAACCAACAAGTTGACAGGAGAGGTGAGGCACCGAAAACGGAACTTTTATCAAGTGAACGTGGAGAAGACAGAGGTGATGAAGATACCCAACCAACAATAGCAACACCACCAACAACAAGCTGTAATCACCATCAAAGGGAGAAACTTGAGGGAAGTAGCCCATTTCACCTACCTAGGCAAGGCAGCGTCGTACAGCTCTACAAAATGATATCATAGGAAGAAATTTGACGTCGCTGAACGTTTCATTTTTCTCTTTGATTCTGTGCACGCTAGTATGGTAAACGTTACATGTCACCCTATGCATCATACACTACAGAGGCTTTTCATGCCTTACTTCATTAATATATTCATTGATGTGTGAATGAATTGTAAATTAATCTTCACGTGTAACTCATATATACAATATGCGATTAGTTCATCCACCTATAGATGACTTATATATAAGCAACAGGTTTTCGTAAACTCGTAGAAACTCAAGTTAAAGCATAGTAGATCAGTGTTTCCCAATTTTCCTCTGATTTTCTTGACATTCAAGAAGAGAAATAGGATTAAACTGAGTTATTGTTATGATATTAGTAGTTTCCCACTGCTAAACAGGACTGAATTGCTTGACCTCTTTTCACAGGTGGGCTGCTATGCAGATGCCTCGATACTGCCTCGATACTGCTGAATATTCATCATGTTATATTGACCTTGATGACTAGCAGAGGAATCGAGGAGGAGTGTTACATTCTATTTGGAAGTCATCAGCTGGACGTGCCTGCACCCTAGCACACTGCATTTACATATCATCAGCATAAGAATGTATCTCAGCGTCACTACTATCAAGGAATGTCTTAGCACACCGTATATATTTATATATTATCGGCATGAGAATGGATCTACAACCCACATATTTAGCACAGGTAAACATACCAGCCATCTATCTGCCTTTTATCATAGCAGATAATACATCCTTATAAAAGCTTGAACAATCTCTCTCGCTGTCTCTTGTTTATCGTGAAGAAATTCATGTAACTGAAAAGAAATCATGTCACTAAACAAAATCTGCTTCTAAATCATGTTCACTTTACAAAAGTATCAACTAACCATCATATGAATTGATAAAACCATCTTAGAATATTTCTTCAAGGCTTGAAACCAGTGACAAAACAATACACACACGTACACACAAACATGCAGTTAACTTTGTATACTAGTGAACGTATTTCATATCCTGTTTGAAAGAGAATTGCCAAGATCCTCTTTTCAACACTTAAGTGACTGTCACCTCACATGTACAGTATGATGATATGATAGTAAAAGTGGACGGAAGTGAAACAATCATGTATATAAAGACTGACTGCTATAGTTTATTTACGTATGAATAGTTCGGAATACACGCGAATATTTAAGAAAACATGTGCTTATTAGGAGTTGCAATTACGCATCCTTTTATAGAAAATGATGTTATAAATGGAATCATTCATGTAAATTAAAAAGGTGAACATTTCTGAAAAACAAGATCTTTGGTGTGATGGTAGCTGCACACTGTTCAGGTATTCCATACTAGGACGAAGCAGTTATCCAGTAATTCCAGGTGTTCAGTGATTTTCCACATGGTGTCACTGCCTGACTCCTACCACCTTCAATAATATACGTTCATATTACAGCTTTGTGAGATTCATCTGGCAAATAAATAGTAACATAAATACCATGAAAAAGATAAGAACATAATTGAAATCTTATTCATGCATTACACTCACCAATTGTGTACATCCTTCTATACAATATTTCATAGTCTCACCCCCTTTTAGTACCCTCATTATAAGTGCATACATGTATATGAACAGTCCCAATGTCAGATGACCACATTTTTCGATTTTAATGTCTCTACTGACAGCGAACTTATCTGACACTGATAGTTGAACATCCTAATTAATCATTCACAGTCTCTTCAGACCCCACCCGACATCGATTTCACATGAAACTCCCAACTCCATACCAAAACAGACAGTAAGCATCATTCACCGAAACTCTTCAATCTCTAGCCATGGATATGTACTGTGTCTGTGAAACACGTATACAGCACCCACGTGTGATTATGAAGATGACATCACCTGACCATGGTAGCAGGTCTTCAAAATTCATCTTGAGAGTGTCAGGACACCTAATGGCTAACTCTCGTCAGCTTGCTGTCGTGTGGATAGCATTAAAGTGCTGCGTAGAAAGTGCACTATTCGACTGGATGCTAGTCAGTAAGCATCTGTGTGATGTTCGATGGAATGGATCTGTAAGGACTAGGAAGGATCACGAGACCAAGTGTTGCCTATTCATAATATTCGTCTACACACCCACCGACTGCAGTTCGGATAATGCAAGGGATAGATTGTATGAAGAGCTGTCAAAACGTTCAGATGTAGTCATAAGAGTAGGTGAACTTAACGCCCAAGTAGGGAAGCTGAGCTAGTCAGAAAAGCCTAGTGAGTATTCACTGGATTACATGCCAACAAATCAACATCAGTGATTGTCTGCTGTAATTTTTTTTACAATAATCACTTGTTTCCGGTCAACACTAAGTTTACGTATAAGGTAAGACACCCTCACATGATATCCATCGAATACAAACCAATGACGGACACTGATAAATCATATTACCACAAATGGTCTTTGGAGAGGATGTGTGGAGTGTTTTTCTCTCTAAAGTACTTGTTTGAACTCTGATCATGCACTAGTGAGGGTGTGTGTGTGTGTTTGTGCTCAACTGGTCTCAGGAAACAGGAAGCAATGAAATGCATCTGTGCTCGATTGATAGATGAGCATGCGAAGTACACATTCAAAGAAGAGTTAGCTAAGTATTTTTTTTGGACGTGACAGCAATGCTCATCCTGAGTAAACTTGGCATCATATTAAGAGTGTTGTGGAGACAGTGATAAAGACAACTGGTAACCTACACTCTAAGGTTAAGGAAATACAATTCCATTTTCATTGATATCATCACAAATGACTGATGACTGACGACTGATTTCATTTAGCAGTGACCATGATGAAGAGTAAAAGGAAGTGAAATAAAAGTTGACCATGAATCTTCTTACCAATAACGTGGAGTGGTGATTGACAAATACAAGAAGGCATCATCAACAATCAAATCTATTCAGAATGAATGAATAAAAGTGCATTTCTGAATTTTTCGTTTTTTCTTTTGCCCTTTTACTTATTGTTATTTTGAACGCGCTAATTACAGATCATCATAAATATTCTACAAATAGTAATTCCTGTGAGTATGATTAGCCTTGCTCCATATCCATCTCCATGTAAACAATGAAGAATAAAAGAATAGCGGATTAATGATAAAAAATACTTTGTGCTCAAATTAAACAACTATTCTATTCTCATTATTATTACTATTATTATTACAATGTAGTTTTTCTTATTCCTTCGGCTTTTCTTTTTATCTATACTTAAGTATGCTTATAAGAAAATCTTTATAACTTTTGTTTAAGATTTAATGATATGAAGTTGCCTATTCGAAAGGACTTATCTTCATTCACTTCACATTCAAGGTCATTCATCTTTCTTTCTTCTTATACAGAACAGATTAAGTGATGTTCCAGTCCTTTATTGCTGCTCCTTTCTTTTTTTTCTTCTTGGAAACAATTACACATAGGTCATAATTAACCTTATTTAAATAGTTTAATCATCTTTCTATGTGTGGATATACATTAGCACTTTTGTTTGCTATTACAGTCAGTCTTCACTATATCATAAAAAGCTTCCATATAGAAGTATTATGTAAAAGGTTTGAAAAGGTTTTTCTCAGCGATTATGCTTCTTTCACTTACTATCAACACATGTGTAATGTACAAATGTGAATGTGTAATTCACATAGTCTTCATTACACAATCCAGTACATACGGAAATCATTTTTAGTCTACAATTCTGATGATGCAGAATCATTCATGCAAACGAACACATGTCAATTTATCATATATAAGATTGGATATTGTAAATTCCAGTTTACTTTAATTTTGATGGAGTGATTAGCACTGAATTGCGAAATGTCAATTGTAACAAATTATTTTGGTATCCATTCATAATTATTGATTTATTTCTCCTTTGGGTTCCTAGTGCAATATAGGGCTTGAGTAGCACGCCTCCATTGCACTCTGTTCTCTGCAGTTTTGTGAATCTGGCTCCACAACTGCCCAGAAGCACTCATTTCTTCCTCACATGATCTCCTCCATGCCACCCTCTACTCAGACGCCCCACTGGTTGCTTCTTCTTTGGATTCCACTCGAGGACCTGTCCTGGCACGTGATGTCCCCAATCGGCCTTCTCAGTGCATGTCCAATCTAGTCCATCTCCAATTCTTCTACACATTTGTTGACTGACACCTTCTTGGTTGTTTTGTTGTCAGCCAGAGTTCCTTGTTGCTTATTCTCATTATTCCCATCCCATCTGATCTTCAGTGTCAGTATCGAGTGAGCGTAGGCGGCAGCTGTTGATGACTGTCTGTAGTGTGTTGGATATGCTTTTCGTGACATGACATGTTTGTCAACGATATTGCAGCACTGACTTGACTGACGTTGGTGTTGAAAATCCGGATGTTGTTCACGCTTTATGATGAGTGGATGCAGTGCAGTGCAGTAGATCTCCACACTGATTATTTCAGATTAATAAGGGAAAGCCTGTCTTGCTGTCTTACTCATCCCGGCTGCTTTGACATCCTCGTATGTGCCACCACCGCATGTAGCTGAAACGATGCTGTTTAAGCAAGTAGGTGAAAGAGATTACTTCCTTTAAGTCTCTCTCGTCAGTGCTGATTGGTGTTTGTTGTTGATTGACTATCTTCATCTCCACTTTCACTTGAAGTCCAAAATTATGAAAAATTATTCATTTTTTGTTTCCCTTTTTCACTCTATAAGTGTATTACATTGTTTAGGCAAAATCATCAAGAAGTATCTCATTTCACACATGAATAACATGCATATAAATATCTCTTTATATCAAATACATAAATTCCACAGGTATATGAACTTGTTATCTATGTTTGTGTTGAATAGTTTTGCATAGAATAGATCAACCTTGATTAGTACATAAACTCTTTTCTCAATGAATACTTTGATATAACTAATGATTTCAGTTGATAACCCGGATAAGTTTAAATGATAAGTCATAATGTAAACACACATATAATTAGCAATAGAGGAGAGAAATGTGAAAGTATTTGAAGACAGTTTACTTATCCATTCAGACTACTTGGTTAGCATATGAATACTTTATGAAAGAATAAATCTAACCTATACACAAAACATAATGTCTATAAAGTTTTCTTTCGCCTTGTTTTCATTACTTAATATTGTTATTTGAGATGAATTCAATTAATTTTGAATAGAATCAATTGATGAGAGTTAGTTGAATACATTGAAAGGAAATTTACAATTCGGTGCTACATACAATGGCTTAAGATGACTAGAGAAATAGGATTAAATTTCTAAGTAAATCTAATATCTTCACTTTCTTCATTAGATATCAATTATCAGTTTGACACAGTTTGAAATAGGCACGGTTTGACAGACTTTTCTTATTCATACTGGGTAACGAGTGCAAGGGGCGTCACATGAAAATCTAGGCACTCAGTATGATTTGAATGAGAGACTTCTGAGTTACAAACCCACTGCTCTATCAATTCCACTACGAGACCCAACTGCTGACTACATCTTAATTTTCATTTCAGTCACAAATGGATTTTTCCCAAGTGTCACATGAATTTTCGATGCATTACTATCCCTTCATGATATACAAACTGGTTGTAAAGTCAGGTTTGTTTAGGCCAATCTATGATGAGCTGAATCATAATGGGGAGCATCATACTAATTATCATCTTGACTATCTGAGATAACCGTGGTTTGTCAGATGTTTATTTATACTGAGGGATAATATCAATTGGACATAAAGGGCTGTGCACACAAGTGGTTCACTGGGTAGTGAAAAGTGATGGATATTTACTGTCATTCACAAGAACTAAAAATCTAAGGATAATTTGATCAACTTACTGACTGATTTTGTTCATTTAGGCTTAGAGTTATCAGGCATTTCAGATAACATGGGATCTAAGTTGCCATTTAGTTTTTGGCTCGCGATTCACAGGTTGCATCTTCCCACATTTTTCAATTCCCAATATAACGAGAAAGTTTGTTCTCACTTTATACATGATTTACTCCACAGGTCGTGAAATTTTATTGGAAATCCAGAAAGTCTCATTTCATTTAAAGGTTTTTGAGTGTATCAGGAGTACAAGAGTTCTTGTCTTGTTGTTCTACGTACCTGGGTTGATACTAGTCTCGAATCCTCCAAATGAATTTTACACCAAATAATCCGAAATTAGAGGAGGATAAAATACAAGGTGTATAAAGATACTTACCGAAACAACAATACACTTTTGACAAGAAGTAATACACAAATTAGGAGTGTACTGTTCAACACCTATCTGGCCACAATGCTTGCCTCACTGTATCACAAACCATTTGAAGTTACGCAATCTGAATTCGACTAACTTCCAACTGTTGTTAACTCTTACTGTATTTATAAATTCATATCCACATACTGTGGCAATTGTGTGAGAAGAACAGAGAGATTGTTGTATATCATCTCTCAGTTGAAATGAACCTATGCTTGAAGACAGTCATTTTCTATGCTGACACAGTCTCTCTGTTAATTCTTAGTGAAATAAAATGTTTTGTAACTACAAGAGAAATGAAGCATGAATTCTATCCATTGGCTTAATGTTCTACCTTGCCAAACGTCTGTTTTGCAACCAGGAGGATGAAAACACCGTTTGGAGAACAAGCTGACATCATTTCACTTCATAGGACTTCCTTCACCTGCAGACAACCTGAATAATTTAGTAAATAATCGCTATTATAAATATTAGCATTGCGATCCCTGCTGCTTTGACATCCTCGTCTGTGACGCCACCATCACTACCTCCATTTTCTCTGTATTCACTTGAAGTCCCGTTTTCGCTGTCCTCCCTCTTCTGTCAACTTGTTAGTTTTCACCTGTAGATCTTCCAGTTTGTGTGACATAAAACATAAATCATCCGCGAAGTCGAAATCTTTTACGATCTTTTCCCCGGTCCAGCGAGCGTATGCCCATCTTCTAGCTGCTCACGGTTTGCTGCATAATCCAGTCCACTCTACCACAATCACGAAGATTATGGGTGATAGTAAACAGGCTTGTCTTACTCCGCCCTGTCTTCACTTCAAAGGTGTCACTGAATTTTCTGTTGTGGATCACTTGGCATGTGGCCTTTTCCTAAGTTGTTGAATGAGGTTGATAAGGGTTTGTGGTACTTCGGAGGGTTGAAGCAACTGCCTACCAAATTACTTCTCGATCGATTCTGTCCAATGCCTTTTCAAACTCGATGAAGTTGACGTACATAGTTCACTGTCTTTCTATACTCTATGATTCTATACTTTAAACTAATCTCTACATTATTATTCAAGGAAAACAAGCCTTTATGTATCAGATATGGATGATCTTATGTTCACTTAAAGTTATGAAGGGTTTTTTAACGTCGGCAATTAATACTTGAGTATACTATATTTTCATCATAATAGAATTAACCATGTTCACTGCTTATCTCTGTTTTCCTGCTCCAGGATAGTGAAAGTGACTAAAACACTTTTTACCCATTAATTTCTTTATTTTTTCTACGCAATAAAACAATATACATTATCATTTATATTGTAACAAACATGTTAAGATTATTATCAATTATTAACTAACGTGATAGGTTATATTTAAATTAGGGAAATTTAAGGAGTATGTAACTCCTCCTTAATGAATGAGAAACAAGTGTAGATAAAGTAAACAAAAACAACAATGAATGACAGTATAACTGGTCAGTGATTTATTTTGCATTACATACATATGGTTTACCAGATATACAAATAGCTTAATCGAATAGACAGTATAATGAATATAATTCTTGAATAGTTCGGGAACTGTTCACTGTTTTTAGCACTTTACAAGGTATGAATACTTCTTGTTATATAAGTGAACAATAGAAAAGAATCCCCTATGAGGATCATATTCAAAGTAATATGTAGCACAGTTGATTATTCTTCTTATTCTCTACTGTCGTTTCATGCTGTATGTATCAGTATGAGTTCAAAAGTTGTTAGAAGTTTATCTACTTTTCATTTCTAGCATTCAATGCTTTATATCAACATACATTTCAGAAGATCATTGTCATTATGCCTGATTCTATTCAAGTCGATGTAGTCAGTGGAGTTGATTTATTGTATACTGACAAACTTAGAATTGAAATTACCTGACAGTTTAACTTGTGACGTTATGTTTCACAAGATGAATTTCAGTGTTTTATAATCTCTTCTACTTTCATTATTCTGGTTTGTATTAAAGGATAACAGCCTAATTTGTTTCAGTTTGTTTACAGTACTTGTTATTCATAGCCTCACTGTAATATGAACTAGTTGAAACAAAGGCTAATCAATGTTATGGTAATGCTAAATCCTCTCAAACAGGTTTTTATTGTCTAATACTACACTGTGTTACTTCATTATGACAATCACAGTAGATAAAGCCTCTTTATGTTGGTTGTTGAAATTCAATATAAAACAACATGAAACACCTCAGGCCTGTTTTACACACCTTCTTAAAGATATGTAAATATTTTAAAATCCTTCTTTTCGAGTTTTGAAACGATACACAATCCCACCACTGATAAATCATTATAGTAAAGCCATTTTATTTCTTTGTTACCAGAGTCTTAGGAGACAGCGTCAATCTAGTCCTTTTCTTCAGGAAAGCATATTTCAAGATACTTTCCATTGTCCTCAAATATAGACAAAGATTTCTTGAAGAACTTTTCCACTGTTTTCTCACACATTACGAACCTTTTGAAGGAAAAAATACATCTCTTAGGTTACTTGGCCGTTACAAGATGAGCAAGGTCTTTCAAATCTGTTCACAGGAATTATTTTGCTAATATGATTGGTCACGGTATCATTGTCATCCACAGTAGGCAAAGCCTTAGCTAGTTATTAGTTTATGAATGTTTACATGAAAACGTTTTGACAGTTAGCTCTTCAGATGTTAAGCTTTGGAAAAGCCAGTGATGACATTACTAAATGAATTAGAAATCATTACCGATTGATGATTGATACTTTCTTCTCTCATCCGCTGAGGTACAAGAGTCTCAAGAAGAAGGAAATCACTCACTGGCGTCCAAGCACATCCAGCTGACAAGTCCTAAATAGGACGAAACGTTCGTTTTGAATTCCAGTGCTACTCACCAGCAGGTCAAGTACAACATAATGACTTGTAAACAGCACACTAATTCATCTGCATATGTAACAACCAGTCCTGGAAGGGCACTAGAATATAAGTCAAAATCCCATATTATTATTATTATTATTATCTGTCCTTTAGGTTCCTTGAAGGACATATGGCTTCAATAGCACGTCTCCATTTCACTCCATTCACTGCACTGTCTTCAAACTGGCTCTAAAAATGCACACAAGCTTTCGTTTCTTCCTCACACAATATCCTCAATGTCACCTTTGACTCAGACGCCCGACTCGTCCTTTCACTATTGTGTTCCACTCGAGGGTCTTGCCTGGACTGACTAGTGACTAGATTCTTGGTTGTTTTGTTGCCAGCCAGAGTCCCTTGTTGCTTATTCTCATTATTCTGGCTATCTGATCTTCACCATCGAGTGAGCATAGGTGGCACCTGTTCATATGTGCTTGTATTTGTTGAAAGTACTCTTCGTAACGCGCCAACTCTCTCAGCCGTCACATAGAAGCACTGACTTACTTGACTGAGTTAATGTTGAAAAGCCTAATGTTGTTCACGCTGTCTGCTGATTGCATTGCATTGTAGTGCAGTGCAGTATATCTCCACACTGATTATTTCAGATGAATGGAGGAAGGCCTGTCTTGCTGTCTTTCCGATCCTGACTGCCTTGGCATCGTCATCTGTGCCACCGCCGGTTGTTGAAACGATGCTGTCTAGTCAGGTAGGTATATGTAACAGACAAGTTCCTTTACATTTCTTGCATTGATGGTGATTGATGCTTCTTCTTCGTCTTCTTGTTGTTCGTTGGGTTTCTTAATCACCGCCGTCTTCTCTACGTTCACTTGAAGGAAGTGCCGTCTTCGCTGCCTCACCTCTTTTGTCAACTTGTTTGTTCTTGCCTCCGAGTTTGTGCGACACATGATATTGAAGATAATTTATCATCACCGAAATCTATATTTTTTAAGATCTTTGCGTCGATTCGTCAGTGCAAATCATATGTGACAAACAACACAGATAAGTTATTGTGGTTGCTTCATTTCAAATCTCTATGGACAAGTGACCATTGAGTCGATATTTCATAATCATAATGATAACAACTATCGAGGGATTCCTTTTCGGATAGACCAGAAGATTGGCTAGATTGTTTTTTTGGTTCACACTTTCAGTAAATCTTACACTTTAAACGTCACTAATCAGTCAGTCAGTCAGTCAGTCAGTCAGTGAGAGAGTTGAAATTCACCTGACCTGACATAAATGCATAACGATCCAAGTTTTCATACTTCATATCAGCACATCAAATGAGAAAGCATCACGACTGAAGATTTTTTCAAATGAGAAAAAAAGGAGTCAAAATTAGTAGAAAGTTGTGAAAAGATAACTAGATCACCAGCAAGTAGGAACTGCTTCATCATATATGATACCTACAGCACTGAGTGACATGGGTTCGAAAATGTAGATCTACCTTGCTGAAGTGTGTAAATAAGCAAGCAACTCAAGTGAAATACATTTTCCTGCGGATTACATCCAATCAACTAAAATAATATTGCTTATAATAAATATTCACAAGTCTGTGTAAATAAAAAGTAAAACCTTAAGTGTCTGTACAACTAGACACAAGGTAAAGTATATAAGCTAGACAAAAATTCATCATTAACAAGACATGAGATGAATAACAACACATGAACTTTTCATGTTCATAAATGTTTGCAATCCAGGACTCATTGTGAGTTCTGGCAAGTTTATATAATAAGAGGGTCTACGGATGGAGTCAAAGGCAGAAGACAGATCTAATATACTTACCATCTTTTTCTAGACTTACAATCATATTATGACTTAATACTTCTACATCTTCTGAAGTACTTACTTATTTCAGGTTTGTAAGTGAATTAATTGATTTAGATCTCTGAAAGCCTCTAGAAGAGGTTTTCATGGGACTTTCTTTCAGATAACTTGTAGAAGTGAATTCAACTCACATTAGTAAAGGTTCAATCGAAGTGTTTTCTACTCACTAATGCATAACACTGATATTTTATTGTTTAAACTTGAGTAGAAATTCGTTATTTCTTGCTCATATTAACAAGTTCCAGTTGGTAACATCTTCAAAATGTTGGTTGAAGTACTTGCTTACAGAAATATATTTCCGCATTTTTACTCCTCTTCTAAGCTGAAGACATTTTAATCTCTTCTGTAGTAGAAAAAAGATTTTCACATTTTATTGCTTACTCTGATTATTGTTTGTTTTGTTTTATGATAAAAGGGATTAAGCATCAACTAATGTCAACATACTACTTTCTTCTTATGAATATAGAATCTCTCATTCAGTGTAAGCCATAGTGTAAGACATAGTAGTCATACAAAAACATAAATTTTAGTTTACCACCAGCAAACAAAGTGAAACTACTTCAAAGTACTGAAAAGTTCAGATCTACATCAAACACTTGGCTAGAAGGTAGATGTACGCATATTTATTTCTATGTAAGAAGATGTATTCACCATTTCCCTTTGAATATATAAAGTAGTTGCTTGCTATTCATCAAGATGTCAGCTAACATCCTAAACTGTATATGATTCTATTAACAAAGTTTCATTCATTTTAGAAGCCTACGTTTTATGATTAATATAAGTGAATAGAGGAAGAAGGCAGCTATTTATTAGATTGTTATCATGGTGAGCATCATTTGAGTATTTTAAGATAAAAACTTTCATAGTTTTTTTGTTGTTGAGGTAAACCATGAATTTTATAACTTCCTGTCAAATTGTGAACGAAACATTCTATGAAGTGAAGGCATTATACTAGTGTGATAAGGTATTTATGACTGTTATCTTGCCTATAGTTTTTTACGAACAAATTTCACTTTTGTTGAACGTGTCATTCACTTCAGGTCAATATTCATCATGGGCTAACTTCTGTTGGATAATTATTGGGTACCAAGAAGCACTGGAGAGCTGTCTCGTCATAATTTGAGACTTCTCGGCTGTGCTCACCCATGACTGTGCCGTGGATAGTAACCAGGATCTTCATGTTCAGTGGTTAGAGCATTACCATTGAGCCACAGAGTCAAAGCTCAATGGCTCATATTTCTTACTTATGTTAGTTCACGATATATTACGACCCCCATCTAATTTCGTCCTTTAGTAACTGTCCCCACTCCCGACTTGATTGAACCCATCGTTAACGACTTTTCATTAAAATCCTCGAATATGTTACATAACTTATTATTACATCTTAGTATAGTTTACTTGACCTCCATCATGTTTTAATTACTCTCCTCTTTTCATCAAAATCTTGATGATTTTGTGATTGCAATAATAGGTTGTTGGTTGATGGTTGCTCATTTCTATGTTAAACAAACCACTGTCAACTACAGGACACTAAGTAGACATTCATAGAGCTAAAAAGTGTATAAATTAGAACTTGTTCGTCTTACAGAATGGAACCACAGTAAGCAGTTTATTTGTTGAAGTAATTCTTCTCTTTCTATTGTCGCATTCCATTGACTATTTTTCTGATATCAAAGGATACAATTTCAGTGATCAAGATTCCATTTTGAAGTTTATGTGCGAAGTAATTAGACCACAAAGGAAATTGAATTGAACTACTGCTGAATTCTTTCTAGTTTTTAGCTGTTTGGGTATTTTATTTAAGTGTGTTGTGAACGAGATTGTGACTGAGACCAGTATGTCATCACATCTATCCTATGAACTCATGATACACTGGATGTTCTTAAAATTTCACACTTTCACAACGAAACTATAGAAAGAGGTGTGCATTTCACAAAGTTGTTGTACACTAGTTGAAATCAAATCAGATTACATATAGCTCCCAGTGATACAGTATTGTTTTTGCTGAACAAAGAAATGTAAGACATTAGAGAAACATTCCTTAGCTACAAGTATCCTTCTAAATTTATTAGAAGATTCATAATGAATTATCGGTAAAGAAATTTAGTGGTGTCACCAATGATTACAGAATGATTTAAAAGGAATTCAAGTCATTTGTTGTGCTGTTATATAAGGGAGAGACATCTAGAAGCCTATGTAGCATTTGCAATAATCCTGGGATTGGAATAATATTCAAGCCAAAAACTCCAATCAGATACAATTTTTATTGGCCCATTTAGGCGAGGTAATATAATTTACTGAATACCATACAATGACTGCGAGTTTAAGTGAATATAGCAGACTAGTCGATAGGAGTTAATCAAGTTAGCAGAACACAGAAGCCTTGTTAAGCCTACATTGATAGATCGAAGATAAATAATTCAAAGGAGAACCCAACCAGAGCTACGCATACAATACTTCACACTCACTTAATGCAGTGAGACATATTAACGGTCCTAAGAGAAGGAAGAGATTGTCAACTGAATGTTTATTCATCTGATTGACACTTAGCATGCATATATATACTACTACTGAAATTCACATGTTGTTAACAAAACAATATTGAGTTGTAAGACAGACGTATACTGTTGTAGGATTTCGAATAGGGTGAAATACAGTCATTACCTTCTCCCATGGAATCTATTTCATTCAAGCTACTAACTTATTTAGCCGGATTAAGTCTTAACTTTGCTTTAGAAAAAACTTAGAATTCGTTGAAAAATGATTGAATTCTACTTTTTCAATGGAGTCATAGTGCTAATCACTATAGAACGGTGATCTTCATGAAAAAGTTTTTAAAATGGTAATATCAACCGATAACAATTAATCACTTACAAAGCTTTACAAATAATCGAATTGTGTTACCAAACTTTTCATAAAATGATATGGAAAGACAATAGCAGATTAGGATTATCAAGTCAAAGGTGTTTCAATGATGTAGACAGATTACAATGCAAAGTACACTGTATTATCTATCTCTCAACAGTAGGTAATAGTGATTAGCTCCATATGAAATTAACAACTGATAAGGGATGGCTATTTATGTCAAGTTATCAAGTTTATAGTGAAAACGTATTCACTAATTTGTTGTTAGTCATGACAATCAGACAATCAATTAACTATTCACTGAAAATTTATCCTGATATAAAGATTTATTCAAAGGTGAATTAATTATTTACTAAATAACGCATAGATTACTAGTTTATCATCTATTCAGTAATATTTATTGCATCTCTATTTTTTTCATTGTCATTAAAGAAAATGAGACAAATAATTTACTTGATTAGCTGAATGCTTAAAACCTTAGTTAATAAACAATGCCTTTACTCATGAGTTAGTTCATTATCAGGATAATATATAGAAACATTGAAACAAGACTTCATGATTTGTTTGGAGTGGATATAGGTAAATTTAGTAATGAAGAAGTGTAAACAGTTAAAGTAATGTAAGCTAACAACTAGCCTATTCTATCAACTGACTGATTTTTAGCAAATGAGAACAACGTAAAAGCAACCGGAGGAGAATATTATTCATTCATATCTCTTAATTATGCAAGATACCATAATACTAATCACATAAAAGTAAACTTTATTGGCGAGAAACCTTAACTCTGTGAGTACTGGACTCGAGTCCTAGTGCGGACCCAATCACTCACTGGGGTGTAGGTTCATCC
Source organism: Heterobilharzia americana (assembly GCA_944470555.2). Classification (NCBI taxonomy): domain Eukaryota; kingdom Metazoa; phylum Platyhelminthes; class Trematoda; order Strigeidida; family Schistosomatidae; genus Heterobilharzia; species Heterobilharzia americana. The sequence goes on along the minus strand of OX104128.1, from coordinate 4,225,428 downwards.
AGATCACCTGTCCCATGTAAAACAAAATGCGCACCCCACCTAACCTTATCTATCATGTGAACCTAAAAATAATATATATTCAGGCAGTATCCACCTATCTGCTGAGGTGTCTTGTGGAAATAGAGGTTGAGAAATTTGACACTGTATAGCTACAGGCAATTACAAGTATCAATAAACGACATTTAACCAATCTGAAACTCACATGTGCGATCACGTGGTTTTCGTGGTTGTTCAGCATAGCGTGCTTGGCTGTGATAGATTCCAGAGAGTTCAAGGCTTCTCTTAGGAATCTAAAAGGTTACTGATTAACATCATAACAGTAATTAGATGATTGACTGAAAGCAAGCTGATGGTAAACCGATCATCCATCAATCAGTCGTCTAAAGATTTTTCGTCTGACTGCTAGTTAACACTAAAGTTTTCCGTTGGAGAGTTTCAGTAAGATCTTAGATAAGATTCATTGGTTCAATGAAATATTATCATACATATTATAAAACTTGACTATGGTGTATGATACTTAGTCAATAAGTGACTGTTTTTAAAATTCTGTATACTCAACATGATCAACTGTTCAAATACACCATTTACTCATATTTAAATGCACTCAGTACTGATTACATAACCTACCTAGATTAGTTATACATGTTGTCCAGAAACAAATTTTGTTAGCTAACGAAATTCTCTGATTAACCATAAGAGTTAAAATTTTCAATGGAGGGAAATTCAAATAAACTTCTTTCTACTACAATAAAACATCTTACAAGTTTTCAAGTATTCGATGGATGCCATTAATTAAACTATACGATAATTTTCAATCAGATATGTCAGGAATATAACAAGAACAACAACAAAGTAATTGATGAAACGCGGCAACTTAATATACAGATTAGAGTTGAAATAAAAGAAGTTCAAGAAAGGATACCGATCAAAGTAAGAAATCATCAATCTATATATATATAGTTAACAGTATCTCACTATCAGCATCAACACTCTATATCATCCTTCCTGAAGCATAAAAAGTTGATACATTTTTATTCTGATTTTTACCAAATTCAAGCCTTTAAGATATTATAACTGGGGTAAAAGTTTGTAGCTTTTCCACTCATGCATTGAAGAGAATTATCCAAGAGACATTGTTCAGCAAAACTTTTTTCACATAAGGAACACCCCATTCACTTTATGTTTTACAAAGGGATAAAATTTTTAGAAAAAAACATCAGTTCATAATGAAATGAATAAATGATTAGTTCTGTTTCCAATGAAATCGATCCATTGAAGTTTGAATAAGATGGAGGATCGAATTCCAGTAAGTCATCTGTATACTTTACTTGAAGGAGAGACTATCAGGCTATGATTAAACTCACTTAAGATACCATGAACAAATAACTCAACGTATTCAGGACACAATGAATGTGTTATTGATGGATCGTGGCTAACAGTGGAACCCAGGATGCGCATTTCGTCCTATTTCGGACTCGTCAGCTGGATGTACCTGCACATCCTGGATTCCACTGTTAGCCATGATCCATCATTAACGTAATTAGGACGTTGGCAATATCGAGGCTTCCACACAGGAGCCTACATGCCAACACAGATCGATCAATTTGGTCTAATCAACAATGGTATGATATGAGAACAATTATACCACAGTGAATGCGTCTCGATGAGTGGTAATTTCAAGCAGCAAACAAAATATCCGTATCACCTTTGAAAACAACGTGCATAAACAAGGTCTTCTTAGCAACTGTGAGTACTCGCTCCGTATTCTGATCTACTTTCAACTTCTTATCCATAAATCTGGATGCATATCCATTTCATATGAGGATCCTCCATAGTTTATCTAATTCCTCGTCAATAGTATCACTCGTGCAGATCCTGCTGATTATTGAAGATAAAGAATGGATTATATTCCTCTTTCTGCTGAGATGCATCCAGTTATGGAAATTCAAATATTGTCCGTTCCATATAGCCTTCCTATAAATTGATCGCTGAAGAGAACCATCTGGTCTCCGTTTCAATAAAACATCGAGAAAATGCAATTCTGAGGTCTCTTCAAATTCTCATGTGAAGCTGATCAATGGGCGACAATCATTGAACCTTTTAACTACAGTCTCAATATCTGTATTTTCATCGATTATGATATTTCTGCTGTCTTAGTTTGTTACGCAACTACTTTGCATTCTTGATTCCGGCTTTTTTGCTAGCACTAAGCTAATGATGTAATTATACTCTATTGTTTTATAATAGACTACTGCCTTATGTTTATGATACATATAAATATGATTAGCGTGTGTTCAATCCTGAGTACATACCAGAATGTTTAGTCAGTGCCTGTTCCATTGAAATCAGGAGGTAAGAATCTGTACATTACAGTATTCAATACTTAGATGATGATGAATCAACTCATATGTACTAAGACTTTCAACCTCAGCTGTTCATCTACACTTTTCAATTATACATCTTCATGTAGTAAAATAAAAAGCCACCACGTTTGTCCATACTCCCAGATCAGTAATAAACAAATTCGTATTGTCCATCTATGCCTCACTTTCAACATCCTTTAGCTCATTAATTGACGAAGATAATTTTTAACCAATAGGTGACGGGTTACAACTTACCTTCAAATAGCCAATCAGTACCATTAGCCTCATATAATAGATGTGCCTCAATGTCTACTGCATGAATGTGCACAAGATTGCTCAATGCGTTTCGATTCGATTCGATTCGGTTCGGTTGGACCATTGTAAACTTCAAGTCCATTCATTATTGCCTACATATATTGGCTGGTCGATGGTTGTAGTCTACTCAAACTACACTGACTACATTACTCACTTTGTGAAAACCAAGCAATGTCAAGAAGGCAGCGTTGAATGCTTTACAAGATTTCAGCTACCTACCATTCTAGTATGATCAGTCATCGTCATCGTCACCGTCATCGTTAGATAACTAAGACATCAGTTACATGTTTATCCAGGATAAGTAACATTCTCAGTCAGTCATTACACCTTCTCATCAAAGAGAATAACAGGTGTAAGAAATAGGCCATAAAATCTATGCTTCATCTTACCCTACATCTTTCTACTACAATATCAAAAACGTTTTATAAAGAAATGGTGGAATGTCTTCGAATCTGACACTATTGAAAAGAAAGTATTGAACTACTCTGAAAATGAGCTAGCTATTGCTTTGAATTTCATGATGGAAAAACACTAATCCAATTTTTTCTTCACTTACATCAGGAAGATTTTAGCATGTTTACAATCCACTTGAGTGATGAAGTTAATTTCCAGTTATCTCTTCATCTCAGCTTGACCAGAGTATACAGGCTTCACATAGTTGAAAACAAACTATCAGTCAACTGGTCATAGTTCTTCTAAGAAATAAATGGCTACAAATTTCCAATCATTCATCAAGCTACTAACTAAACAAAGTCAGTAGATGGAGTAGACAAACTGTGATGAGGATTCACAATGAGGATAGTTTGACACAGTTCAAAAATGTACAATTAACACTGATGCTATTGACGCGATTTAGATTGACAAAGAATTGCAAACACGATAACCACCTGTAAGAGTTATGAAGTGAACTATAAACTCAGTTCGACTTGTTATTCAGTAAATAATACAATCTATTTGACTGTGAAATGAAGCAGAATGTTTATAGTTGAGGAGGATGATTTTAGTCGTGCTGTTTTCTCTCAACCAGATGGCTTAGTCATGAAGCTTTTATCGTCATTCTAGACAAGAGAGACTGCAGAAAGAAGTCGGTTGTGATATTTTCTTCACAAGTGGCTTAGTAACTTTTCCTGACTTTTCCTGACTTGAGTGTGATTGGTTGTTTCTGTTAAGACCTTATCACTGTCCTAATACGACAGAGAGTTATCCACTACACCACCGAGTCACGATAGTCACTTCTTGTTCGACGGGTATAGTTTTAGTCTTATTCCTTGTATGACACCGTCGTTGATTGAAACGAATTGTTCGGTCTCTGTTGGGGTATGGGATCCTGTGCGGAAGCCGCGATATCCCTGTGTTCTAGTTAAAGTTGCTATAACTAGACTGCCAGTAATTCTGAAAGTATCCAGTTTCATTAGTGACCTGAAGTGAGCTATCACAAAGCAGTTTCTTAATTACGCAGTTCGTTAGATCACAGTTTATTCATGTGAGTGAAGAAATTCCTTTAGTGTACACCAGTTAAAATAATCGTTCATAGAACAGAAGAAATATCAGTTTCCTCTTCGTTGTAGATAAAACTTGCTGATGATGACCGGTAACAGGAAAACTGGGATGTTCTAGGGCTTCCAGGCGAACAACTCCTGATGTTCAATACTAAACACAATGTGTCACAAATTTAGGCCACTTCCTCAATGAAAACATCACAGGCTTTTCCGAAGATAATTAAAACTCCCTTCTCTGTTTAAATGTCTGTTCAATTTTCCACTCTTTCCTTAATCTTTTCATCCTTCCCCTTCTCAAATCAATCCTGTTTCACTCCCCATTGCATTGTTAACATCATTAGGATGGTTTAAAGTATGAGCATGATGCAAAAATGTATGAGGCCTACATCCACGGCTTCCTTCCGATTACTTCTATCCAGACAACATCTATACCAATGTAACACGATGGTCAGTCTCCTAGCCTGGTGTTGACATAGCGAAATGATCAATAGAATTCAATTAGCAGTCAGAACAAGAAAAAAAGAAATTGATTATCCTTCATTGACCAGTCACTTTGTGAATACAATAAGATCAACATGACTTTCTGATATCCTTAAACAGTAACTACTGTGACAAGCGGTTTACAGTTCCCTTTCCATAGTTACCTATGTTGATTCAATGAATGTATTCTTCATCGTTTCTCACTTTTGATTTTCATGCCTCCTTTGTATCTTTTTAAAGCAATAGGTTTAATACTACTTACTATTATTAAGTAGCATGACTGATGTCGCATAGTGTCACTTGACAGGCAACATCGTGTTCATTTCTTATAGTTGTTCATCAATTTCAATATCCTACGATGTTCGTATTTATCCTACTTAATGATTCCATAGTGCTGCCTTCAGTTGTTCACCTGATGCTTCATCTTTCCTTCAACACTTGTTGATTTGATGTCTTCTACTTTGTCCTGTGGATCAGCGCATTTTCGATACTTTCCACTGATCTATTCCTAAAAGCGCTTTTCACTGCTATCAACCTAAAGACACTCCAGGATTAAAGATTTTTACTTAACCAATCATTGTTACTGATTCATTCAACGTCGTAGTTAAAAGACAAATCGTGTGTTTGCGATTTCACGAGTAACTGAGGCGTTTGGTTTTCTTTTTGAGGAACTTCTTACAGATAATGTGGAATATTTATCAGTGATACATTTTAAACACACTGATTTCATGTCATTTCAATCATTATGTTTCATTTGAAACAATCTTGATCCCACTGACTCATATTCATATTTACTAGGTGTGACTATCAGAATGTCAGTTTCACGTAAAAGAGGATAAAATTAAAAACTTCTAGTCGTCAGGTGCTCTGTTTCATTTGCAAACTTGGGAATTCTCATACAATCAAACTGTTCACAGAGATGTGTCTATGTGAAGTCATAATGAAAACTGTTAGCTTTTGAAGTTAGCCAAAACGATGTAAAACACTGGTCACTACAACTGATTCCATGGATGGTTCGATAAATGATCCTCGTAATTCTTTCATTCAGTCAAATTATTCTACATAGTTGTAGGATGATGTGTGAATAAAATTCCTTTAAAAAAATCACGGGATTTATTGAATTCGTAAATTTCAGTAGAAGTCATCAGCTTTTTACTCTGTAATAAAGGAATACATACACGCACATAATACATCAGACTAAGACATTGACTGAGGCATGGAAACACGTAGTGAATCATTTACTTATGTCAAACAGAGCTAAGATTAGGTTGGGAGGAGGGGGTAACGAAGTGATACTGAAAAATAAAACGATGAGGGATGGATTACATCATTTCGAAAAGAACAATTAGTAGTCAGCTAGATAGCTTAATAAAGGGGCACACACACAGAGAGAGAACATAGATGTTAGATAAACGAAGAATACATCAAACTATGAACAAAAGTTTACAGAGCACCTATCTAGTGGACCGTATGAAATGACAGAAAACAAGAAGCGCAAGCCTACACTTAATAAGGTAAAACTGTAGATTAACAAATTGCTATACAATCTGAAATCGGAATTAGGGAATGCGATGTAGTTTAATTTAACATGAAAAGGTTATGCTGTTTCACGCTTCTATGGCCTTCCCAAAATTCACAAACCCAATTTTCCGATTCGTCCAATTGTGGATTTTACGAATTCCCCAACATATAACCTTTCAAAATACCTCACAAAAATCCTTCAACCATTACAAGACAATTTGGTAAGTATCATAATAAGTTCATTAGACTTCAAACATAAATTATTACAAACCACGATTGAAGATGATGAAACAATGGTTAGCTTTGACGTTGTTTCTCCGCATACAAATATTCCGATTGTTGAAAGCATACAAGTTGTTAGAGTTTTATTGGAGTCAGATAATTCTTTATCACTTAGATGTAATATTTCCATCAGTGAAATCTGTGATGCATTGAGATTATATCTGACCTTAACCTATTTTACTTTTCAAGGGGACCTTTATCATCTGAACAGTGGGGTAGCAATGGGTTCGCCTGTCTCACCCATTCTGGCTATGGCAATCGTAAACGTCAGGTTTGGGTGACATGAATTGAAGCTCTTCAGTAGTGCTTCTACATACAATGAATATGTCGTCCATGTCAACAATTTTGAATATCCATTTCTATCTTCTATCTGGATTATCATTTGACCTGTAAAGACTATTCACTTCTATGCTGTTACACCTAAATCTGTCTCAGTCAACGTTACATATGTATGTATGTATGCATGTATGTGTGTATGTATGCATGTATATATGAAACTCGCCTGGTTAACTAGTTCACTACTTACTAGCCGGTCCTAAGCCCGGGTAAACAGGGAAGGTTGGGCATAGGGCTAGCAACCCTACCCAGGAAAACAAATCTAACCGCTAAACAAACTTCAAAGCACTAACAAAATATAAAAAATAAAAACAAAATTATTTCTCGCTGGAATCGGAGAGGCGAAATGACGCCAGTTGGTGAAAGCCTGCCTTCAGGAAGCCAATTGACCGATGTGTCTTCTCTCCCTCAATGAAAGCGAAAGTAAACATGGAGACATGGGATGTCCGCACCATGTCTGAACCCAGTAAGGCAGCCCAGATTGCAAAAGAAATGAGAAGGTATCACACTGAAGTGCTTGGAATTTGCGAAAGCAGATGGAATGGGAGTGGACTCTCCAAACTGTCAACTGGAGAGCAGAGTCAATAATCTACTCCGATATTCTCACCCAGACGACAACCACGAGCACACTGAGTTTCCAAGTGGCTGTCATGATGCAGTGGGAACCAATCTCCTCCTGTAGGATCATGACAGCAAGGTGGATTCAACTCAAGAGGAAGGAAGGTCGCAATCATACAATGCCACGCACCATCAACGGGAGAAACTTAAAGGAAGTAAGTAGCCTCTTTCACCTATCTAGACAGCACTGATCCAACCACAGGCGGCACACACTAGGATGTCATACTTAGGATAGGAAAAGCAAGACAGGTGTTCATTAGCCTGATACCGGTGTGGATATCTTCTGCACTCAGCATATGGAACAAGATTCGGATTTTCAACACCAATGTCAGTCAAGTTAGTGATCCTACATGGTTCAGAAACTTGGTGCGTTACGAAAAGCATTTCCAACAAACTACAGACATTCATTAACACCTGCCTACGCTGGCTCGTTACTGAAGCTCAGATTGCCAGGATAATAAGAATAAGCATGGAACAAGGAACTCTGGCAACAGGCTAATCAAGAACCTACCGGTCAACAAATATGCAGTAGCAGGAAGTGGAGATTGATTGTGTTGGGCATACACTGAGAAGGCCGACTGAGGACATCACGCGCATGGCCTGGCACTCGAGTGGAACACAGATGGGAAGCGACGAGTTGGGCGTCGGAGTCGAGGGTGACATGGAGGAGATCGTGCGAGGAGGGAATGAGAGCTTGTGGGCAGTCGTGGAACCAGGTTGAAAAGATTTCAGAGAAAAGAGTGCAGTGGAGATGTGCTACTGAATCCCTATGTTCCATTAGGAACCCAAGGGACAAATAATAAATAAATAATGAGGCTGATAGTGGCTTGGTGATATTTTGTCGTGGACGTTTCATCCCCAAGGCTTGGTGACATCTTCAACAGTCTTTCCATAACGATGAACATTTTATTTTGTTAATCAATAAATTAAAAACTGCCCTGCCTAACAGTTTGATATAAACCGATTACTGAGTGATTTAGATAATCTGTTTCGACAGTTTATCAGGTTAATAAGTTTGTCAAAGTTAATTATGAATCAGTTCACTACTTAGTCGGTTAAATCTATCTATTTAGTCACATATCGACTGTTGTCTCATGATAATCTTCTTGTCTTTTATCATGTGCACCTGATGATTCTCAAAGTTACTATTAGTTTTCATTAATGTTAGGTTACTCAATGTATTGTCGAGCACTGGTCATGTTCCACTTTGGACAACTCTCTATCATAAAGTCATATTTAAACTCACTTATACGTCTCTATGGAGTGATATACTGATAACTTGTTTTTTGTTTATCTATACTTCCTATTATCGTCCTTAGTTTTCAGCGATTAAGTACATATTACAAAGTAAACTACTGTATAAAGGTTATAGTTTATCATAGATTGATATAATTACAAATAAACAAACAGAAGTACTAAAGTGAGATATTATCCAAAAGTTGTTTTCATCAAAGCAACAAAAAACAAGATTTTCTGGATACATATGAAATCAATTCATTTTACAAATCTCAGGGGGAACAACTTGTGTAAATATTAGAGGTATATTTCAGTTCATTTGGAGCATTCACACAGGTATTTCAAATCTGGAGGATGATAATTATCAATAAATGAGAAATACTCCAAGGAGATATTCTTCACAGGCTGACGTTAGATAGTGAAGCATTAAAAAACTCAGGGCACTGGTCAGCTATTTCATCATAGTATGAGACTCCCCAGCCGTACTGATCGGCAAACGTATCACAGATCAAACTCACTATCTTCAGATGTCAAAGCGATTGTGTTATTATCTCGTCACTGAATCGTAAACCAATGATTCGACTTTTCCTAATCTTATCAATTTGTGACATAGCTCGATCATTATGATGTGCCATCGGGTAATATTTTTTTCGTATACCCAAATTGATTGATCCCACAGGTTTTATTAAAACCTTGAGAAATTCATTGACTGAAATCAATCAATTCCCATAAACCTCCTAAATGTGAAAAGCACGAGTAAGTGACAGCATACCCTGAGGGTTATTTGTAAAACAGCCATTTGATTGACGGAGAATATTTGAACGAAACACCCCTTAGTTATGGCAGTCATCAATTATAGATCACCGCCTACACTTAAAAATGAATTACATTCCAACGTGTAGAGATCAGTAGCCTATCACTATCAAAGAAACTTATCAAAACGTGTGATCGAAAATACCTACGTTTCAGAAGTATAATGGAATAAGAACTAATTGCTGCAAATGTATGATACCATTGAGATAAATGTAGTTTTATTATAATTAGAACACAAACGTGTTACAGAAAGGGCAGTAAGAAATGCACCATACAAAATAATATAACAACACTATGAAAACATAAAGCCCAGGGAAGTGGATAAAAATAAAACGCAATTAGAATAGAATGATCAGAAGGCACTTCAGGAAGGTACATTCAAAACGAAACGGTCACTCCTTTTCAGCAGAAGATAGAAAGAGGTTACAGTATGACCGCAACTGATTTCCATTGTGAGACATGTATGACAGCGTCTCAAGCCACTGAGTTGCCGGATCTCTCGGACCCCACCAAAAGAGTCGTGATGAACCAACAGATGCTAACCCGATACAGCTATGCTTCATCCCACGGCATCACGTCATACACTGACCACTCACCCTCACTTCTTCCATCCAGTCCCAGGGTTAGTAATTAGTGAACGGTGTTGATGCTGTTGCTATGACATGCGTAGTATATGGTCAAGCCAGTGACGCCGGTGTTTCCAGATGACTACACTTATTGAATGACAATCTCCATCATGCCCAAACGCGTGCTGTTGTACCTCAAAGTTACTTACATGGTATTTCCACCGTATAAGAGCAATCCCTTGGGAACAGTGACGATCAAATACACTGGGTCGTCGCATATCTTTAGCTCGAATAGGCCACGTTTCACAGAAGTACAGTAGAACTGTTCACATAGAAGAGTTGAAAATTCGACCTTTTACGGTTAGTCTAACGACTTCGCGACGGCGCTGAATGTGGCCTAGATTGACGTACACCACTCTGGTTTTAGATACGTGGCTGGAAATTTCATCACCTATACCTCCACTAGCACTCAAACAACTACCCAGATATACGAACCTTTCGGTTACTTCTAACGAAATGATTTGTGTAAGCCAACAGGATTGATTCGAATACTGTGAATAGGACAAGTATGATCATTTGAAAAATGAAAAAAGTAATCGTCCACTTTCATTACCGTATTCATGTTAAAAAACACTTGTACTAGCGCCAAGTATAAACCAACAATTTTTTCTGCAAGAAAATCGACAAATGACATATACTAAGTTGCGGAATGTGTGTATATAAGTTGAAATGAATGAAAATCCTTGTATAAATACTGTCAAGTCGTGTAGTTTACAGGTTGCCCTTGACAGTCTTAAACTGAAGCTACATGATTTGATGACATAAGTCAATGTCTTGACCAACTGTCTTAAATACTCGAAAATATCAATTTTATATGAGATATTTTATTTTTACTGTTTTCAAAAATCCGTTTACTTTTCAAACTCTATAATTCTCATCTACTTTGAATTATCTATAAGCTGAGAAAGTTAATAAATATTTTCCATATAAAAATGTCAAGAAAATAATACAGTTTAATGTATTCACCTTCCTCTGTGTTTGTTGTTATCTTTATCAATAATGCTTGGAACTCAAATCCATGTTGACTGTGATGTAAGTAATTTCACACTAAAAACGCCAAGACCTCTTCATTCAACATTAGTTTATCCAGACCTTTCTGATTGTCGGTTTCTTTGAACAACTTTGATAGGGTTGTGAGGGCGGTTGACACTTCTCGGTTGCCCACAACATGGAAGGCTATTTATTCTTAAGTACCTGAAAGAGATTTGTGTGACCGCAAAGCCCATCGGATATCTGATTGAGGCCTATCACACTCAGCCTTGTGTGCATGATTATTTCGAACTTTTGTTTTGCTGCCGGATAGTCGAAAAGAAACGGCAAATGAACCAACACCGCCGACCCGGTAGACCGTGGTGTATGGTGGAGTGTGTTATTTTTGGGGGTGACCTTTTCTAACCCCCGCTCTCACCCCCACCCTCCACTGAGAAGGCAGCATCAACATGGCACTTCTCGTCATCAAGGGAAACACCTTACTGTTGTTACACTCCATCCAGCTAGCAGCAGTACGACTTCGCCCTCAGACCCCCATCATAGTGTAATAAATTTACACCACAACGGTAACTGCTTTTCGTCTAACCACTATCGAACAGACCTTTCTGGTATGGTAGGACCTCAAGGGAACAAGCGTTCCATCAGCATAGTTCGTTGGGTCATTGTGATATGCAAGCCCAACCACCACTTCAAGGTAGCAGCTATCGGTCGGGCTTTGAACGATCTAGGACTGACTGAACAGTGTATCTGAACGTACATTTGAATATATAGTCAACAATGAAACTTCTGATAATAGTGCTCATTGTTGAATGAAATCGGTTGGAGAATTATTGAAAATTCGGAGGGTACTAAACAGCTATTTCGTCCTAGTCCTGGACTTCTTAGCAGAGTGCACCTCTCACCATTAGAGAGATGAAGTCAAGAATCATCAAGTCTGCCAATGAGGATAATAATGATGACAAGTTCTTTTTTCCAGATCTTGTTAAATAAAGCATCATAGGTGAAAATATTCAGTCAAGTATTCATTAGAGTAGACTGTATCCGAACTTAGGCATTCTTTACCCAACAGATTAACTTTTTAGTACTTCACTAAATACTGAGCCTGATTCCTTTTTGATTAGATAATATTCTCATCTAAAGCAATAGTCATGTGATGCACCGATAGACAATAAGACTATATTCTATGAACAGCTTCAAAAATGGTGATCTCAGTAAGTGAGCAGCTGTTGACAGTAAAGTCTTCAGTTGCTTGAATATTAGAAGACATATAACTAGAGTTCTACTTTAGTTGATTGAGTTTGATATGAGTCAGATAAGTGGCATTGATCTGGCATTTAATGCTGTAGTCATATATTGTCTTGATGAACCTTTTAAAGGTGTCCCACATAGTTTCACAGTTGAATATGTGACTGCTTCCTTTCAGCTACTGATCGTTCTTCAATCTGGTGATGATGTGTACCTTACTAGGATTCTGCTGATTTATGCCAGATTTAAATTCTTAGATTTTGATTTTCTCCCCTATCTAACATCTGTATACTTGTTAGTTAGTATTTCTACGTTGCTTGACGATACCAAGTTCATTCCTGAACCTTATCTATGCAAATATACACTTATTTAGACATAAGCTCATAACCTATGAGGTGCAACTGTACACTGACTGATCTTTGGAAAGTAGCCAATTTCATATTGTCTCATCCTAAATCCTAAGCGATTTCTGTCAGTCAGTTGGTAATGTGGTTACCGATTGAAGAGACTTACCAACACAGTTCACTTTGGTTGCTTTTAGATAGTATGAATTAAGCAACCAGTCTTATAGGAGCATAGGTGTGAAACTTGGGCACTGTGATAGAAATTAATTCCATATTAGATTCGTTTATTTGATTTATAACACACAGTGATCTAGTATTATTTACTTGATGGCGTTTCGAGCATAAATTATTGCTCATAATCACATCAATATATTAACGACAACACGGGAAAAAAGGAGTTCACAGCCTCCATTGTATTACCCTATAAAGAGGGCACCTCACAAACTTTACATAGAATCGTCAACACAGCTGGAATTAGGGTGGCATTTAAACCTACAAACTCACTCACAGATAAGCTTTGTCGGCCGGCATAAGGATCCGATAGAACCAATTAAGCAAATTAATCTAATCTATCAAATACCATGTAATGACTGTCAGGTCAAGTACATAGGTCAAACTAGTCGGTTGGGATCAATTAGAATAACCAAACAAAGGAATTTATCCAAATATAGAATAACAGACCTAAATAAGATCAATAATCTAGAAGGTGACTCGCTATTGCTATGCATGCATTAACACATAACCACACAATGGAGTGGGTGGGATAAAGCCACTGTACATAGTTCCAATATAATTAGGTGGATAATAAGAGAGATTGATTACTGAATCTTTGTTCATCGAGTCAACACGCAACACATGTAATAGAAATGACGCAACACCTATACCCGAGACACGGAAAGTTTTGCTACCAATAAAAACAATTAATATAAAGTGACGCAACTATAAAAATCAAATGTCGAAAGTCGTGTGTGATTACATTGATGTGATGATTATGAGCAATGATCATTTATGCTCGAAACGCCATCAAGTAAATGATACTAGATCACTGTGTGTTATAAATCAAATAAACAAATCTAATATGCGGAATTAAGTCTTATAGGAGATCAGCCTCAGCCTAAATAGTTCAGTGTTAATGTCTCTGATCACAGCACTTGCTGAGTCAAGTTCGAATCTCTGAGGGGAAATAAATTCCATTAAGCTTGCAGATATACCTTACTGGCGAGTGTCAACAAGAATATAACCCCAACCATCGAAATTGTTCCCAATAGTACTTCAACTGGGGATCGACTGCTTCACAGGCCTAATCGTTAACCACCAGACCACCAAGTCATTATAGCTGCACTTCATGCCATATACCTATATCTCATTTATGTGTAAAATTACACAGTTAACGGGGTAGGAAAATAATTATCAGTCAGATGAGACGACTTTACTGAAGGTCAAAATAACAATAGAGATCAATAAAGGGAAAGCATAAACGAAAGGTTAGTATTGGGTGATGATTGAAGGTAGAATGAAAAATTGGGCTACCATAGGATTTGAACTAGTGACAATCTGGCTGCTACATTGATGATCCATGAAATCAGCTACGATACGATTTTTATTTCATTTCACTCACCAAAGATTTTACTCAACTGCTTTTGAATTGGTGATCCGTTACTATTGTATAATCGTACTGACACTGGTTTCCCAGTTAAACTTCTCAATCCAATTCAAATCTAATTGAATTATAGAGAGAGGAAGCATCATATTGATTACCAGTTTGACTGTCTGAGATATTCGTGGTTTGGCGAACTTCTATTAATAGTGGATGGGTTCAAAGTGGAATTTACCAAGAAAGATTTAGTACTATAACAGGTTGTTTTTGAACATATAAAGGTGATTTCAACCTATTAATAGCTAATGACTCAGAAAACTTTTAAATACTTCTCCAGCAGGCCTTATATATGGGTTTATTAAATGACATTTGAGCATATATTCTATATCCCCTTTCAGTAGTATGTTTATCTATTGGGGAACTTGGACGTTTGTTTTAAACATCACTTAGGTCATAATGAATTTAGTTATTGCCAAATCCACTATGGAATATGTTCTATAGTTCTAATTTTCTGTGATCGATAAGTCCTCCCTATTTATGTACGACCAACTATCCATTTAAACTGGTAAATACAATGGGATGTGATTTTGTATCGTGGCAGATTGATCGGAAGCCTACAGCGGATTCCCTTTTAACAGATATTTATACTGATACTGGTTGAAGGTGAAATGAAAATCTAGGCTACAGCAGGATTTGAACCAGCGACTTCCTGATGGCTGTTAGAGGGTTGAAGCTGCCTTCATGCGTTCAAAAAACAATATGTCATCACTTTAAACCTTCCCTCGTAAATTCCACTGTGAACCCAAGGTTATTGTACTATTCACCTTCTGCTGTTGCTGTTTTTGTTTTATTGATGTTCGCTGTTATTCTGACCTTCAATAAAGTCATCTCATTTGACCAACAATTGTTTTCATACCCTTTTAACTTTGCAATTTTTCAAATGAATGACAGTTGTATGTGTAATCAGATTGTTCGAAATGTATTATGCGAATAGATTACACAATTCAGACGAGTTACAAATGCAGTAAATATGACCTGATTAAGGTGAATTTCAAATGTGATGCACATTTTCCAGTAATTTTTCAATATTGTTAATCTGAAGTTATTTAACGTTGACGTGATGAAAATCGCCTGATTGAAACATTAGTGTTATTTCAAGTTGTTATTCATCGTAGACTGACATCAGTTGGAGGAACAAAGGAAACCTGGGAGCACTGGACCACTTTTTTGTTCTAGTATGGACTCTTCAGCAGTGCGCACTGACGACCCCACCAGGGATCGAACCCGCTCCTAGGTTTCCTTTGTCCCTCCAACTGATGTCAGTCTTCGATGAATAACAACTTGAAATATTTCCAAATCTCCACAACTCCCTCAAAATTAGTGTTATTGTTTGTATTATACCGTTGTTGATTAAACCGAATTAATCGGTCTCTATTGGCATATGAACTCCTGCGCGGATGCCTAGGCGATATCGAAGCATCCGAACAGGAGCACATCTGCCAATAGAGACCAATCAATTCGATCCAATCAACGACGGTTTAACATAAGCATTTATACTAAAACTATACCCGTTGCACAAGAAGTGGCTATCGTGGCTCGGTGGTATAGTGTATAGTGCTCTAGCGTTTGTAGCGATCGGTCCCTATTCCGAATCCCGGAGAGAATAACATCGCTCATTGGGATGCAGGTACATCCAGCTGACAAGTCCTAAATAGGACAAAATATGCATCCTGGATTCCACTGCTAGCCACTATTCATCATTACTATGAGCGTAGCATTGTTGCCACTAAAAGAGTTATCGGAATTTCTATTAGGGCATAAATAAAGATAAGTAAATCCGCATAGTGGTGGCTAGCAGTGGAATCCTTGACAAACGTTTCGTCCCACGTGGGACTCGTCGACTGGACTTATTTGCGTCCTAGTCAGTGATCTTATCCCAAATGAGACTCGAACCCACTATCCTTCTCTTCAAACGCCCAGGTACAATGCGGATTTAATTATGGAAATGAACATTATTTATTTAGTGTCTACTTAATGAAGTCTTGATTACAAGTGAAAATTTTCTTCTAGCTGACACGTCGAAGTTGGAAAGTGAACTACTGAATAGCACGATATCTTATTGTAGGTACATGGATTACACTTTCATTCTGTATAAAAATGATACTAATCTTGACATTCTTCTCGGTACATTCAACAGTACTCATCCAGAAATCGAGTTCACATGTAAAACACAGAGAGACGGATGTCTTCTATTTCTAGATGTTTTGCTATTAAGACGCATGGATTGCAGTGCAGTACTGTAAACGTATCATCTACATATCGGAACCATATCTTTGGAGTAGGACTAAATGTCTGAAGGGCCACCTGTTTCCAACTATCCATAAATATGTCTGTGACGATAGGGGGATATTGGTGATCTCATGGCAACACCTTCAATTTGTTTATTTATTTTATCTTGAAACTTAAAAACTGTAGATGTTAGGCACAATCGTACTCCTAGTATGATTTCTTCAATCAGCACCTTAGTTCAATACGTAAGTTCTTTGTCATCTTTAAGCCCATTTCTAACTGCCTCTAGAACCATGTCAATCGGTATATTTGTGTAAAGGCTAGTTATGTCAAAAATAATCATTTTTTCATTGTCATCTAAGTGTATGTCGTCTAATCTATGCTTTAAGTCATAAGAGTTGGTAAGTGGAGACTTTGAGGGATTTCTTATTGGGCCTAACACCATTACTAAATATTTAGAAAACTTGTAAGTTGGAGTGTTTCTAAAATCTACTATAAGCCTGATGGGATAACCTGGCTTATGAATCTTGATAGTACTACACATTCTACTGGGATTATTAGTTTTCGGCATTAAATTAAACCACTTTAACTCACCTAAAAATGGCTTCATCCGGTGTATCAGATCCCCTGTTGATTTCTTAACTTTATTCATAATAGTATCCACTGACTTCTTAATTTCTTCATATGGTCCTGTTTCTATATGCTCGTTCACCTTGCAGATGTAGTCAGATTTGTTCATTACAACTGTTGAGTTGTTTTTATTCGATTTGGTAATTGCTATATTGTTATCATTTTGAAGGTACCTGAGAGATTCCTTTTCTGATTTGCGTAAATTAGATTTCATTTTCTTCTGTTGTTTCAGTGTTAGAGCACACTGTGCTCTTACCTCATGTAGATGAAGTAAAACGCAGTATTTATCGTAAGAAATTTTGGGTTGGTCGGTATACACATTTTCGATCATTTATCCCTCTTAAATACAAAAGGAATTTAATCCGTACACTGAGATTTCGAGTCAGTAAGATTTGTACAGTTGATGCTTTAAACAATGAATTAAGAATAATAGAGAACTCCTTATATGATAACAGTTTTGCTGATAAGTTCGTAAATACCGTAACAACGAAAGCAGCTGAAGAAAAGTTCCTGCAAATGGTACTGAAGAAACGGTTGTATCTAACCTTAGGGTTCAAAGGAGATGCAGCTAAAGGAAAATTGACACTGAAACTCAAAAATCTGATCCAAGAAACCTTCTTTGCCGTCACATTATGTTTGAAACTTACTGTTCACTGTATGATGCCGATGCAGTTGAAGGATAGGCTTCCGAATCTGGTCACATTTATGTGTATTCATAAATTTAACTACTTCTATGGAGATAGTTACATAGGTAGAACGACTCGGCAAGCCTATCATCACTTCTTTGAGTACTGCCCAGCGTGGTTAGCCAAAGGAACAGTGAAATCTATCAGAAGTTCAATATTCACCCATGTAGTAAATACTGAATATATGATTGACAAAACCTCAACATTTACTATTGCTTACAAAGTCCCATCATAATACTCCACCTTGGTGCGCACCCGACTGCTATGCATAGCAGAAGCCATAGTAATTAAAATCTTCAAACTTAATTTTTGCATTCAAAAGATGTTTGTTCGTTCCCTTTCCATCCCATGTCCTTCAACTCAGATACAATTACAATAAATTCCTTCACGGTCACCCGGATAAGTATAGATGTAAGTATTATCTCTGTTTGTACTTTTATAAGTATCATTTTATTTTTCACCCTTAGTTTCATAATTGGTTAAGAATTTCAACATTTTATTATCTAATGGCTATCCGACAAATTCAATTGAACTAGCATTCATTGCGGACTAGCTTCGAGAGGTGATTCCCGAAGTTCCAACTAGATATCGTGACCAGTGAGGCAAACCTGGTGGCCATGAAGACAAATACTCAGCGATAACATTGGATGACGGTCACGCTATGTCGTGAACTAACAGAAGTTGGAAATATGAATTCCAACTCAGTGACTCAATAGTAACATGATGGACATGGAACCTGAAGGTGGCGAGTTCCATCCCTGGCAATGTTGTGGGTGCGTACTGCTGAACAGTCCCACACTAGGACGAAACAGTTATCCAGTGCTCATAGGTTTCCAATGTTTCTCCAATTGATGTCATTCCATGATGAATACCAACTAGTAGAATCTCTGAGTCCCCCATAAACCCCCCAAATTCAATAATTTTATTTCCCTCCATTCCTGCAGACACAATTCACTCATACACTTAGAAGGATTGACTACTGAGTATGTATAAACTTCCCAGATTTCGTTTTGTCATTACAACCTTTACTGTTATCTTTTAATTCATATACCCTAATTACTTTAACCATATTGATATCAAATGAAGACTATGCTGTGAATAATTTGTAAACGTAAATGTAAAACTTGATGAGAATTTACCGAAACTACGTATTTGCTTTAAATTCTATCTTCTAATTATTATTTTTCTATATAAAGTAGTATTCATCATGGATTGACATCAGTTGGGGAACCATTGAAAATCTGGGAGCACTGGACAGCTGTTTCATCCTAGTATGGGACTCCACAGCAGTACACATCCACGACCCTGCTAGGGATCGAACTCTATTGTCTAAATCATATTTACTTTTCATAGTTTTGATTAACCTCCAATTAAGTGTTTCAATTAGTGACTTCTACAAAGAACTTCATGGATTATTGATATGCATGAGATACATTTTAAGAATCTGTACGATTTCATAAAATGATGTTTAACTTCAACTTGGTTTATATTATCTTGTTCAACAATGAGACATTCTTTGAACCACCTACTTTTTTCACTTTCTCATTAAATCCTGACGTTACATGGAACAAAAACTGACTAAGTACTCAATGAAGTGGTGTACATACTGACAGTTACTTTTGTAAGCCTCTCAATTACATAAGTTTGAGGAAACATCAACAGAAATTTATCCTTCATAAATACAACTACAACAGGATGAATAATCCGAATTCGCTGTAATAAAAAAGTGCACAATATTTCATCGAACACTAGGAAGCATTGATGTTATCAGTTAACTGTTATTTCGAAACAAACTAAGAATTTCTTGAGAAAACATACTATTCAGTGGAGAAACTCTTTACGTGATTTCAATATCATTAAGCTAGACGCCAGTAATTAAGTCCTTTCTGTATTCAAAGCTTCAGTTTCTCTACCTGGATAGCTGCAACCTAAGGAATACAAATGAGATAGATGAACACTGACATTAGTAAGTTTCTTTCCACTTTGTAAATAACATTGAAAAAAAGGAAGTAGTCGTTAAAATTTAATGACTATCCTCGATAGGGTACTTACTACATTACCGCATTCCTCATAGATCTGTTTCTACTAATTTGTACTCAAGCGTGGTAATATTCTTAAACTTTTCTGAATAAGACTCATGTTAAACGATCGATACAGTCAGCTCCATGGAGGCAGATAAAATGGTATATACAAGGAGTTGGTTAGATACTAAAATTTTATCTTTCAGGTTAATAGAAATAGAAAACACCATACTCGAAGTTGCTTGCAAGTTTCTCTTAAAACGTCTTGAATACTTCTCCCTAGGATTTCAGTATTTAGGATCACCTTCGAAGTCACCATACATATGTAGCGTCTTTTCGATAGAGAAATCAGGTTCCGTTTTGATTGAATTTCATTTTTTGAACTTCAATGGTTTGATTGTGAAGTGTTTATTGTCTTTCTAGATAACATAATCAGCAGTGAGCTATCTGGATTTCTCTGGAAATGATTCGATAACTTGCCCTGATGAAGTAATTTATGACTGAGTATCTCCTTTGAGTGCTGTGTCATTGACTGTATAGACATTCTTGTCGGTCGTTTCTCTGCCTTACCTTTGATCTTCTTGTTATTTATCACTATTCTTATTTATTGGGTCATGTCCATGCACCTGTTGATTAATAACTGATCAGAATGCCTCGGTTCTGGAACTCGCCGGTATTCTCTCTGTTTCGTCTGTCCAAGATTTCTATTATTATTTTTTTCCCTTAGGTTCCTAGTCGAACATAAGGATTCAGCAGTACGTCTCCATTCCACTCCGTTCCCTGCAATCTTTTCAACCTCGCTTCACGACTGCCCACAAGCTTTCATTTCTTCCTCACATCATCTCCTCCATGTCACCCTCACCACGGACGCCCAACTAGTTTCCCATCTGGGTTCCACTTGAGCAGTATGGCCTGGCGCTTGATGTCCCCTATCGCCTTCTCAGTGTATACCCAATCCAATCCGTCTTCACTTTCTTCTTTTGCATATTTGTTGGGTGATACCTTCTTGGTTGGTTCGTTCTCATAGCTCCTTGTTACTTATTCTGATTATTCTGCCCATCTGATCTTCAGTATCAAACCAGTGTAGGCAGTTGTTGATGTGATGAACGTCTGTAGTTTGTTGGAAGTGGTTTTCGTGACACGCCAAGTTTCTGAAACATATAGCAACATTGACTTGACATTGGTGTTGAAAATCCGAATGTTGTTTACGCTTTATGCTGAGTGGAGTGCAGTAGATCTCCACACTGATCTCAGATTAGTCAAAGCCTGTCTTGCTTTTCCGATCCTGGTTTTAACGTCCTCATCTGTGCTGCCTGTAGTTGAAACGATGCTGCCTAGGTAAGTCCAAGATTTCTACATTGTCAAAATTGAATTAATGTTTATAATTGTCTCCATGTGCATTGATATAGGCAACGAAATAGTGTGGCGTTTATTACCCAACTAGTGTTCATGTTCACTCTGTCCAACGTAGTGCTGATCTCAGTTGATTTCATAAATGATATTTGACTCGTCTTCTTTAGTTGTTGCGTTCTTTGGTCATCATAGTATGGTTTACAGCGGATTTATTGACTTATAAGTCACACCAGTTCCAACTGGTCTCATCAGTCTTGTCATTATCTCTGACATATTGTTCATGTATGGTAAAATGATCCGTTTCTTGATTTCCGTTGGTAACTTTGCAGTTGATAATGAGATGGATAGGCTTCTTCTGATGAAGTTTCATGGATAACCATTTTTCTTTAGCATCGACAACAAGTATGATGCAAAACTGATTTTTCTATGCAAAATTCGTTATAATGCAGGTTAATTCGAACCTTAGTACTTTCACGCATTTAATAAGTGTTGGTATGTTTAAGATGGGTTGAATCATGGTTTTATCTCACTATCAATAACAAGACTATTTAATAACCGTCAACTGGGGTCTCGGATGAAGGTAAATTAAGCGTTAGCTAATTGTTAGCAGCTCTACATGCGTCTGACTGTTCCACATTTAGAAAACTGATACATAGTTGAAGGAAACAAATGACAACTGATATAAATTGTTTCACAGTGGATGCTAAAACACCGATTACCAGGTAATGATGATCAGTGGCTGGGAACGAACCAACCAAGAATCTATCACTCGACAAATATACAAAATAAAGTGGAGATGGACTGGATTAGGCATACACTGAGAAGGCCGATTGGGGACATCACGCGCCTGGCAATGCTGCTTGAGTAGAACCCAGATGGGAAACAACTAGTTGGGCTTTCGAGGGTGACATGGAGTAAATCATGTGAGGAAGAAATGAAAGCTTGTGGGTAGTCGTGGAGCCAGGTTCAAAAGACTTCAGAGAAGAGAATGCAGTAGAGGCGTGCTGTTGAAACCATATGTTCCGCTAGGAACCAATAGGAAAAATAAAATAAATAATAATGATCAGTGGAGCACTTTCTATCCATACCTTACCATTCCCAGCTAGAAGAAAGAACGTTCACTGAATGGAGTAGTCCACAAACCCATTCATAGTTGTTCGAAGTTAGACTACACCTATCGAATATCTTGTCAGAGTATATAGGAACGACATAGATAAATAACGGTCTGTTAAAAGGATAACAGCCAATAGGAAATGTTAAATATATTGTGATGCGAAAAAGAAACTCAGACTTGAAAGGAAACAAAAACGCTAACGAATATAGTAATCTAGTGGAGAAGACGTATACACTTAAATAGTATGTCCATTATTAATTTACATATGTCTATTCAATTTATCCAAAACAACTACTATCATAGTATTTTTATGGCTTAGACAAAACAAAATTTCTACTTGTTTTGAAGTTGTTCAATGTTACTTTCCATTTTTACTGTAGCATATGTACTGGGAAAAAATCAGCTGACAGAATGTTTTCTCTTGCTAAGATTATGATGCATAAAAAGAAATTAAGTTTTACAGTCTACTTGATGCCTAGAAGTCGAATCCAGGATGCATGTTTCCTCCCATCCGGGACTCATCAGTAGGACACACTTGCTCCACACCCCAATTAGTGACGGTTAAGGCGGTGGGGAAAGACAGGGGTACAAACAAACCTACCTAGGATGAATGCTCATCCTGGATTCTACTGTTAACCACCAAGTAGGCTACAATATAATGAATACTAGCACAGTATCTCATCTGCCAACCGAGGTCGAACAATTCGACCCAGCGCAACATTACAAGTACCAATAAACAATGATGGCAAGCTATTTTTCCATTAAAGGAAAGGCTGAATATTGATTCTCTGGCTTACAACGGTGACCTGTTAAAAAAAACTGGAGAGGTCGATAACTTCCATCGAAGAAAATACTGCGACAGATTACTCCGTTTCAACTTCTTTTAGTCACTGAATATGTCCTGAAATCATAGTATATACTTTTAATATAATTGCTTGTATTATACAGTCGTTGACTGAATCGAATTGATCGGTCTCTATTGGTATATGGGTCCTGTGCGGATGCCTCGATATTACCTGTATTTTTTAGTTGTAGCAATGATGGATAGTAGCTAGCAGTGGAATCCAGGATGCTCCTTTCGTCGTTTGGGACTCGCCAGCTGGATCTACCTGCTCCCAGTGAGTTCCCACCGGGATTCGGACTCCGGAGCGATCGCTCCAAACGCCAGGGCGTTATCCACTACATCACCGAACCACAATAGCCGCTTCTTATACGACGGGTATAGTTTTAGCATAATTGGGTTCGAGTCTCAGGGTGAATAGGATCAGCCACTGAGGTAGAGACAAATTCAGATGGATGAAACGCGCATCATGGATTCACAGCTGACGAGTCCCAAATAGGACGAAATGTGTATCCTGGATAGCACCGCAAGCCACTATTCGTCAATACTATAGTATATGCTGTTACACAATTTTAAAATGATTTCAACCTGCTGTTTTGTAAGCTAATGATAAAATGAAGTCAAACTGTCATAGTAGATTGTGAGGGATTTTTAACGTACTACAATACTTCAATCATATCAGTATTCTTGAAATAGTTAGCTCATATTGCAGAGTTTCGCACTGACTGGATGAACTACCACAACCAAAGCTACCTAAACTTGGCTTTCCTGTTCATTATCACGTCCAGATCAGATAATAATTTAACGATAGCTGACCGTTGTATGTTATTACCTTAGAACACTGCTGCTATTACCAATATTGAGATGCTGTAATCAATACGTTTAAAAATATTTTACGGACAGTGAATTTGTTAAGATGTTACATGCTGATAATTCCATCCTGTATCAAACACACCGTATGGATTAAAATGATAATTATTGTTATTACTATAGCAGTGTAGAAACTGTTCAGATAGACCTTACGAGATTGACTATCAGAGTCTTGGATGGTAATGCATTTTATGCTAACAACTGCCAACTGACACCTAAAAGATGTCGTTTTCTTATGATACAAGAACACAGCGGGTATTCACTGTTTTTTTCCGGCGATATACGCCGTGTAAGCATAAATGCCAAACATTTAGACGGGCTAGAAATATGATTTTACATATACTATTTATTACCTCAAATATTTAACCAATACATGAATGACATTCTCACAAGCACTAGATTAGACGATGTAGGCAAAGTTGCCATGTTGAGGATACAAGAAAAACACTTCCTGCTTGTAATTTCTCGTTGCTATATTGGGTCAAATCACTCCACTTGTGTTGACAGATTGGGTCCTATGCGCATGGCTCGATATTGCCTAAGTATTCACTATATTGTAACAGTGGCCAATGTTTTTCAGTAGATAACATCTTGGAACTTAAAGCGACGGGTTCGAGTTCAAGCTGAGACGAAACGCGCATCCTGGATTCCACTGCAAGAGATGAAGTAAAACTACAACAAGCATAACAGGCCTTTACTGCCATTCTCCCGAATACAATTTGTGTCAAGCCAACTTGTGACAAAAATAATTTCCTAATGAATGCACTTTATTTTCGTTTAAAATCCACAGCACAAAAGTTATGAAAATCTTATCCTTTGACAGTCAAGTGATATTTATCTGATGGGATTTCCAAGATAAAGTTCTAGGCTGAGAATATTTTTCGTTCACACTTATCAATGTCAGTCGTAGTGAAAATTGAGAAACTGTTTCAAAAGAAACTATAAATCCTGGATGAAACTGGAAAGTAACCGTTGACTAGAA
Source organism: Heterobilharzia americana (assembly GCA_944470555.2). NCBI lineage: Eukaryota > Metazoa > Platyhelminthes > Trematoda > Strigeidida > Schistosomatidae > Heterobilharzia > Heterobilharzia americana. Next base: position 4,200,377 of record OX104128.1, on the reverse strand, counting down.
CTATTACTGGTGATTGATGACAGAACAAAACTGTTGTGTACAACACAAATTTTCACAGTTATGTAGCTTTAATGTAGTTGAATATAGTTTGCATTGAGAAATGAAATCATTCGAAGAGCAAATGCAAAAAACAAGAAAGACTTTTCTGTTAACTGATATTTTGAACCAGAGGGCAGTGAAGTTACGTCAAACCAATAAACGTTCCATTCTACACTACATCAAAGATGTCTTAAAAACGGTCAATCAACTGCTTCATCCGTTCGAGATTGGAATGACACACAAGCCAACAAAATCACTACACAGCATGTTATACAAGTCAAAGGATCCACATGTTTTATAATTTAGTGTTCATGAGTTCAGAAAGCGAATAGAAATATGGACATATTTCTTGAAATTTTAAGTAATGTTGAAGCGCCAAAGGAAGTGTGTTTGAAGTATCAATTTCAATGATCAGGGGACTTATTGAAACATTCAACTACCGCTCAATCGATACGCTGAAAAATATTTCAGTAGATGAAGTAACAGAGATATTCAACTGTCTAAAATATTTAATTTAGTTTCGGTTTAGACAATACCAGAGGGGATTTCTTTGTGTACATACCTCAGATCAATCAATCAATATCAACATAGGACAAGGCATTACTGCGTAATGGTCCAACTTGACACACTAATATCACCACATCAAGTAGAAAGGGAGTGAGGTGAAGCATGAAGATGAGAGAATGCAGTCAAAAGAAATATTAAGTACGAGAAGAAAGAAAAGAGGAATAACAAATGTTGAGATTCGGTATAGCGTCGTTAAGATGACAATAATTTGAACATACATCTGTGCCACTGACATCAGTTCTGAACCATGCGATCACCTAGAGTCAGTCTCCAACCACTGGTTCCTCTAGTCCCGCCAACCCCAACCACCTACTCTGCATCACCCCACATGGCTCAAACCAACAGTCAGAGACTTCATACATTGGTGCCATGTTTTAGTCTGGACACCTAGAGCCTTTTTCCAGCCTGGACGTACTTTGGCTGATATTGTGTGATGAGACAATCGGTGACTAGGCATACCATCTCAATCGATGAGGTTCATAACCTCGTCAACTGATTTAACTCTACTCCTGACTTCTGCATTACTCACACGCATGGTGACACCACGGAATACGGCCTATACTACGAAGGCAACTATGGTCAAACACTTGAAGCCTTCTCACATCTTCCACTTTCAATGGCCATGTTTCATAGCCATACAGCAGAATAGATACCTCAGATAAAGCTTTATTTTGAGCATCATCTGTTGTTGAGCTTCATTGTCCTACTCGTTTAGCACCAGTTTATTTTCTGTGTAAATACTAACGATGATATTTTTCGAAATAAGTTTCCATTCAAAGATCTGGTATTCCACTTGTAGTGTTGGTCACCTAGTAGTAGGTTCTTCTAGACTCAGACTATTGTCCTGCATACGGAGTAGTCATGCCAACTTTGTGACATGATGATTCGGGGATTCCTTTGAAGTGTTGAATTTTTTATGCTGAGTGATAGTCATTCAAGTGAATCAGACTCTTTTCTCTGTATATGATGATATGTTAAATAGTTAAAGGCAATCAGCAAGAATCTCTGGACCAAAGTTTCGTATTTGTTGGCACCCACCAATTCACATCACCCAGTGTTGTAGTCAGCAACGTTACCACTGAGATATTCGAGCTGCGATTGACATCCTTCACGATTGGATCGGATATACTGATTGTTCACTGGATGGCAACCAATTTCATATTGTCTAGTTCTGAGTGGTGACTAACCATGTCACCAAGAGTCTTCACCTATTGATTCATTTGATCTCGCTGGCTCCAATCAGGTAGTCTACACCTATATACACGCCTCAGATTAATAGTCATGCACTGGTGCATCCTCTTCGTCTGCTCATCTTGAGCGTCCTACCAACCTAATCCGACTTCCCCCAGCATTCCATGTCGATTTAAGTGGTGACTCGGCGTGCGCTGTACACGTCCAAGCCACCTCTATCTCCAAAGGTTCACAAGCGCATCGACTGACTTACCTAACCTCTACATTCCTAAAGTAGTGATTCCATTTATAGAACCAATGCTGTGAAGACGAATGTGCTGAAAACCTATAGTCTGTTCATATTTTCTACTTTTAACCACTGTCTCATGACCGTATAACAGAACAGAATGAACTGCAACACAGTATACTCATCCTTTAAAAAGCATTCGGATATCCAACCAGTCAGCACCAAAGATGGCGCAAGTTGGTAAATGCTAAACGGTCCTTCTGTGTCCGAGCTGTAATGTCATCAGTAGTCAGTCCGTTCGAGTGGATATAACTCCCTAAGTAAGTGAAGTGATTGACACATTCCACCACTTTATTCACTTGTCAGAATCTTCACCTAGTAGGACGATGTTATCTGTATACTCCGAATCAATTACATGACCTTCAAGGTGTAGATCAATCCCTGAGAAGTTACACTTACATAACAAACTGGCATCCTTGACGGATAGATGTAGTTGCCGTCAATCTTGATAACAACTTCTTATAAACTCTGAAGAAGGAGAAAGATATGTCATATGATAACTAACAAAGATCTAGAATATAAATTATTAAGTAGCATGATGATTTCTTTTTGAAAATAAAAAATATGAGAACACTGTTATTCAGATTTTGAATAAAACTTACACACAATAAATATGAAGATGAGGTAAGTGTACATGCACATTAAAATGTGGTCAAGTCCAAAATACACTAGAATAAACAAACTAGTATATCAATAATTTTCCTCTATAACAATACTCACATCCAATGTCTTGAATAAAAATAAGCAATATAAGACGTAAACACTATGACACCATTTCAATCATCAAATCTCATTTGTTTTTGTCTAAACAGAAAGGTAGGCCAGACAAATAATAAGATTAGGAAGGTGTTAATAACTAAATCGTTAAATGAAAATATTTAGTCCCAGTTACTTATTAGTATATTGTAACGAAGAAGACAATAAGAATATATTTTTGAGATGAATAGAGATTTTTTTTAATTTAAAAGTAGTATTCATCCATCATGGACTGATATCAGTTGGGGAACCATTGAAAACCTAGGAGCATTGGACAGCTGTTTCGTCCTAGTATGGGACTCCTCAGCAGTACGTACCCACTACCCGGCTTGGGATGGAACTCAGGACCTTCAGGTTTACGGTGAATGCGTTACTGGGTCAGTTTCCAGTGGTTCGTAATTTCCAACTTTTGTCAATTCACGACTGAATGGTTAACGCGTTCACCGTGAAACCTCAAGGTTCTAAGTTCGATCCCTAGCCGAGTCATGGGTGCGTACTGCTGAGGAGTCCCATACTAGGACGAAACAGCTATCCAGTACTCTCAGATTTTCAATGGTTCCCCAACTCATTTCAATCCATGATGAATACTACAATAGAATATACTTAAAGAAGATGTAGTGTTCTCAACCAAGTGGTCATAACATCAGAAGAAGAAGAAAAAAACCTAACAAAGATAGGAAATTATTCAACAAAAGAGGAAAAACTGAACAAAATAACAAAAAGAGAGAATATGAAGAAATGATTTTAAGATATGAAAATAAAAGTTCCATGTATAATTGTCAATAAATCTATCCTTTAGTTCTAAGAATCTGTAAATAGTTTGCCCATAAGCCTAGTTAGAAGGTAACAGACAATAAACGATACAAGAATACACTTAACTGATAGAATATAAATAAAAAATAAGTTAAGAATGAATAGAATTTAGCGAATTAGATATCTATTTCTATTTGTTATCGTCATTATTCAACAAAATCAGTTACTTCTTCAATTGTTCAATAGTACCATAGATTGATGGAATATATGCCTTTTTTGGAGAGTGTATAGCTGTATTACTATTAGGTGAAACAGATCCACTAGTACGTTTAGCTAATACAGAATTCAATAGTAAACGTAATTCTTGTGTTAAAGTTTCAAATCGATAAGCAACACGAATATTAGGCAGATTACTACGTGTTACATCATTCCCCATAACACCTTCTTGTGTATAATTTGGTCCAAGCCAATGAGATTTAACCTAGAAAATAAGAAAAACAAAACAACAGTTCATAAGTTAATTAATCTGATTATTATTATTATTATTATTATTATTATTAGTCCCTTGGGTTCCTAGTGGAACATAGGGCTTCAGTAGCACGCCTCCAGTGACCTCTGTTCTCTGAGATCTTTTGAACCTGGTCCACGACAGCCCACAAGCTCTCATTTCCTCCTCGCACGATCTCCTCCATGTCACCCTCGGCACCGACGCCCAACTCGTCGCTCCCCCTGGGGATTCCACTCGAGTAACTGACCTGACGCGTGATGTCCTCAGTCGGCCTTCTCAGTGCATGGCCAATCCATCTCCACTTCTTCCTGCATATTTGTTGCGTGATAGATTCTTGGTTGGTTCGTTCCCAGAGTTCCTTGTTGCTTATCTTTTCTGGCCATCTGATCTTCAGCAGCGAGCGTAAGCAGTTGTTGATGAATGTCTGTAGTTTATTGGAAATACCTTTCGTGACGCGCCAAGTCTCTGAACCATACAAGAGCACTGACTTGACTGAGGTTGGTGTTGAAAATCCGTATCTTGTTCCGCATGCTGAGTGCAGAATCTGAATGTCTACAAATTTAATAACAAGATTTTTGTAATTATTACACCATCCCCGTATAGGACTACCCTAGTTGATATGTTATGATAACAAATTTGAGGATAATTTGTATAGTGGATGGATTTCAACGATACATTTGAAGTAAACAACGTAAATAACAGTTCCTAGACGGAAAAAGAATTCCAACATGATAGCCAGAATGAAGTAAGCCAACCAGAAACTTCATGGATTGATACTGTCTTGGAAAGATCACCCTGAGTTCTCCTCAAACCTAAACCTGCTTCAATTATCACGGCTCATTAAGGATGATAATAGGTCAGTACGAATAAATCCTAGTTAGCTCAGACATTGAAAGCTTGAAATTTCGCTTACTGTTCGACATCTAACCTTACCTCATTATTGACTATTCGATTTCATCATGCGAATACATTTATGATCAAATACCCGTAAGCCATTCACATTGTCTACGGTTGTACCTCACAACCTTAGAATTAGACAGAGCTCCACGCTGGACATTACGCCCACCCTTTGATTAACAATGAGATTGATAGCCAGTATGTAAAAGGTGCCAGTGTTGACAAATGATAATCAGACGTTTGATATTTATACTCAACCAGTCATCCATCCATCCAAATCAACATAGGACAAGACATTACTACGTAACGGTACGAGTTCTCACACCTCATATCACTGCATCAAGCAAAAAGGCAGTGAAGTGGAAGGTGAACATAAAGAAATCCAGTCAAAAGAAATATGAAGTACGAGAAGAGAGAAAGGAAGAATGACGAAGTGGTGAGATTCCGTGTAGCATTAAGATAAGGATAATGTGTGTATACATCTGCGCCACTGACATCAGTTCTCAGCCATATCACCCACAGTCTCCAACCATTGGTTCCTCTTGTCCCGCGGACCCCGACCACCTAGTCTGTATCGCCTCACATGGCTCAAACCAACAGTTAAATACTTCATACTTTGATGCAGTGTTTTATTCTGGCCGCCTCAAACCATCCGAAGCTACTTTGGCCAACACTGTGTGACGAGGCAGACGGCGACTAGGCTTACGTAACACATATCTCAGCCAGCCATCTCAGTCAATGAAGGTTCACAACCTCGTCAACTGTCTTACTTCTACTCCCTAAAATTCTACGCCTAACTTGTGCATTACTCACGTGGTGACACCACAGAATACGGCCTATACTACGAAAGCAACGGTGATCAAACACCTAAAGCCTTCTCATGTCTTCTACCATCAATGGCCATGTTTCACAGTCATATAGTAGAACAGAGTGGACTGCTGTGTAGTACACGCGACCCTTAATAGACAATCGGATATCACGCCAGCGCCACAGGTAGCGTAAGTTGGCAAAAGCCATCCAAGCTTTCTGTGTTCCTGCAGAGACTTCATCAGTCAATCAACTACTAGAAGTCCTTTAATAAGTTTCATCTTGTTCATAAATCAATAGTCTGACTAGTCTACCACTCAATGCATACTGTCAGTGATCACACTGAAATCCCTTATTATTATTGTTATTCCCTTGGATTCTTAGTGGGATACAGGGCTTCAGTAGCACGTCCCCATTTCACTCTGTTCTCTGCAATCTTTTCAACCTAGTTCCACAACTACTCACAAGCTTTCGTTTCTTCCTCATATGATCTCTTCCATATCATCCTCGGATGCCAAATTGAAATCGTTTATAGGAAAAAAAAACAAAAATGTGTACAATATAATGATAATTAAAAAATTTCTAGTGTTTTTATAACTTTGAAATATAATTTTATTTAAGTGAATATTTCAACTAGAATAGACATTTAACTTACTAAAGGAGAGAAACCGCTCATCAATACACTGTTACGAGCTAATTCACACATATCTGTAGAAGTGAATTTCCAAACTTGTGTAGCTATACTATACTCTTCAATTAATGGTTCTTTTGTAAAATGAAATTGTAATGGATCATCAGTACTTAAACTGACAAATAGACCACGAGCTAGATAATCATTTAATGGATTACGATGATAGTCCAGAAATAAGGAATTATTACTAAGAGGTGACATTGCTATTCCAATCTATTTTTAATTAAATAAAACAAGAAAACAATTAATAAATAAGAATATAAACAATATTAATATACTGAAGGTGATTGCTATGACTGACAAAATCATCGTAGAACCTTGCACACAGATGTAACTATTTAAGTTGTCATACTTCACTGAAGATAGAGATTAGTGTAAATATTTAAACTTTAGAAGATGTCAAGGAGTGAATTCATCTGTGTCATTGTCACTAATTTTCAGTCATATCACCAAAAGTTCTCAATTACTGATTCTTTTCGTCTCAGGGACCCTAACTAGGGCAGTCTATATCTCACAACACGATTCACATTAACAGTGAAACACTAGTTCTAACGTAATCCCACTTACCCTATCATACAATGTCAAGGTAGGTGGTGGTTCAATATGCACAATATATGTCCAAATCAATTCAGTCGTCTAAGGTTCACACTCTCATCAATCGACTAGACTGTCTTGTCTAATATCCTTCACCTAACCTCAATATTGTTCACATGATGATTCTACAGAAGGTAAGCGATGCTATGAAGAAGATATCAGTGATCAAAACTCTATAATCGCTTTATATCTTCTACTTTTAACACTTTTGTCTTACATTCAAACAAACAGTAAAGCATGGACTGCAGTTCAGTATACCCGGCCTTTGATAAATAGTTAAATATCTCGCTAGCGTCCCATACAGTAATCTAAGGTGACTTATAAAATACTGAAAATCAAAACAACAATTTTACCACACTCATCAATTATCAGATGATAATGTTTGAATTCTCTAGGCAAATTTATTCGCTAGTCATTTCTCTAAATCTTTAAAACATCTCACACTTGTATACATTCAAGCTGACCACCTCTATGACTATCACCTTAACATTGTGGATAGACATGTAAATTACGTCTAACCACATATACCATATGAGACGTACTTTCTGTATAGTTTTTTTTCCTGCCAGAAAGGCTAGACAGAGAGTCATAAGGACTGACAATACCAATCAAGGCTTGAAAGAGAAGCTGAAGTGTTGGATATGAGAGGATTATAACACGTTAGAATTTATCACTGCTACCATCCAAATGTTGGAAAAAGAGATAGATGATGCGACCAAGAACACCACATTATGATTAGAACCGCATTATTTCAGCATCGATGACCAGATAAGTAAACGTGGAAAGAAGTTACGTAATATCAACAAAAGTGTGTATATGAACACGAGATGTTTTGTGAGCTTTGCAGAAAGCATAAGAAATTTGGAAAAGTCGATTTTGAACTAAATTCTTTCTGCCATAAAAGTTTATTATTGTTTGTCCCTTGGGTTCCTAGTGGAACATAGGGATTCAGTAGCACATCTCCATTCCACTCTGTTCTCTGCAATCTTTTCAACCTGGCACCACAACTGCCCATAAGCTCTCATTTCTTCCTCACACCATCTCCATGTCACCGTCACCTCGGACACCCAACTCATCGTTTCCCATCGGGGTTCCACTCGAGCAGTATGGCTTGGCGCATGATGTCCTCGAATGCTTATCTCACCGCATACCCAATCCATCTCCACTTCCTGCTACTACATATCTGTTGGGTGATACCTTCTTGATTGATTCGTTGGCAGGCCAGAGTTACTTGTTGTTTGCTCTGATTATTCTGGCAATCCATCTGATCTTCAGTAACCAGCATAGATAGTTGTTGATGAATATCTGTAGTTTGTTGGAAATGCTTTTCGTAACGCACCAAGTCTCTAAACCATATAGAAGCACTGACTTGACATTAATGTTGTAAATTCGGATGTTGTTCACGCTTTATGCTGAGTGTAGAAGATCTCCACACTGGTTTCAGGTTAATGAACGCCTGTCTTGCCTTTCCGATCCATAAAAGTATTCATATGATCAGTGTACATAATATCATGTAAACTGTCATTCGATTCCGAAATTTAACGTCTATCTATCTGTACATGTAAAATATGCTACCCTCTTCAGTAAACATCTCCACAATTTTTAGACACCTTTTAGTTTCTCTTAATCACAGTATCTTCCATGAATTGCTTAATTTTTATCCATTTGGTTGACTGAATATAACCTGTTAGAGTGCTCCGAATTGCTCCAGTGAGATTTGTAGACTGATAAACACGAATCATTACTCTATGCTAATTCTGACCGATAACTGCAACCTTTACATTGTAGTTAGATTTATATACTACAGCAGTGCCATGCTGATGTTGCCTCCTCTATAGGAAATGGGTTAATAATAGCCGATTCTAAAAATAGCGCACTCCTTATACTGATGCTGGTGATGTACATTCTTAGTTGGATTCGAAAACACAGATTAAAATCCCAAACTTCGTAAAAGCCCTTGCAACCGACCTTAAGAAGATGTCCTTTAAGCTTTCCGGTCACGAACTAACCCGTCTTTTTTACGTAGCTCAAGAACTAGCGTTCTATGATGTAGGCAGCTGGGAAGTGCCAACCGCCCTCATAACTTCCCAATGAGGTCTAAATACAAAAATCCTAAAACCGTCATGTGTGAAAGGCCTCAAGCAAATGGACACTGGACTCTGCAGTTACACAATCCTATACGTTTTTTTTCTTTCGGATACCCTGCAGAACCACCTCTACGGTGTAGTCGGGAAGTACTAACCACATGCACGCTCCCAGTAGTATAAAAAACTCTATAAAACATAACTTACCGTCTTTAGCTTTGTCTCATACTTTGCTTTCACCTCTTGATACTAATTAATACTAACTTATTACAACTTCCTCGACCTCTCATTCTGTAACCATTGTCAACGAACAAAGACATCGAAGCACTATTCCTAATCTTCTAAGATTCTAGTACCAATTCCACATTTGAGCTTTCAACATCCGAACCCTACGATAAATCGGACAGCAAGCATCTCTCACCAAAACTATAAAATCTCGAGCCAAAGATGTATACAGTGTTCCTGAGACAACTATACAGGATCCAAGTGTGGTAATTAAATTGATTTCAGTTGACCATAATAGTGGATCTTCTAAATTCACCTTACAAGTATCCAGAAACTCAATGGCTAGCTCTCGTGGATTCGGTAGTGTAGGCATGGCATTGAGCTGTAGGGCAGAAAGTGAGCTTCTCAACGGGATACTAATCGACAGCATTCCATGTGCTGTTCGACTGAATGCATCTTTAAGAACTAGGAAGGATCGCTATCCATTTGTAATCTCCGCCTACGCACCCACTGACTGCAGTTCGGATGATATAAAGGATGAATTCTATGAGAAGTTATCTATGTTGCCACAGAAACTAAAATTTTCAGATGTAATCATAATGGGAGGTAACTTCAACGCTCAAGTAGGGAAGTTGAGCCAATCGGAAAGGCATCTTAGGGGTATTTACGGAATAATATACCAACGGACTGACAACTGTGATCGTCTGTTGCAATTCGTTACGACAATCACTTGTTTCTGGTCAAGACTAACTTTAAGTATAAGAAGAGACAATGTCTCACGTAGCGTCTACTGAAATTAAACCAGCGGTAGACAGATAAATCATACTGCTATGGGGGGTCGTTGACGAGGGTCGATGGAGGAGTGCCACTCTTTCTGAAATACCTGCTTTGATGCTGAAAAAGTGCTAGCACGGGTAAGTGTATGTTTCCACCTTACTGGTCACAGAAAACATGCGGCAGTAAAGGTTCGTTCTGCTAGATTGGAATACAAGAATATCAAGTATGTATTTAGGGAGGAGATAGCTAGGCATTTATCTAATCGTGGTAGCAATTCTCTTCGCGATGAAGACTGACATAATATTCAGCGTTAAAGACAATTGGCAACCCAAGTGGTGGAGAAGGAGGGGGTCTGTAATTCATTCCAAAGGGAAACGACTTAGAAGAACAGTACAACTGGTCTCCATCTACCTGAAATGTTTTAAAATGGGTGTGGGAAATTGCTGAATAAATAGACGTAGGTACTAGGTAGTGTATAGGAATCACAGGGAGTCTCATCAGACTAGTATACATCTCTGATCATTCCAATCCATAAGAAGCAAGAGATGTCTTCCTGTGATAGCCATAGGGGAATCAGTTTAACTAACATCGTGTCCAAGATCCTAGTGTTAATAACCATCCCCAGCCTAACTCCAGCTAGGAAACAACGAATCGGAGAAAACTAAAAAGGTTTCAGACCTTGATGAGGGTGTATCGATGAAATTTGCACACTCCGTCAAGTTTTGAAACGCAGACATACTTATTGGAGGTAGGTATTTGCGATATTTCTTAACTTGGAAGCAGCATTCAAGTCTGCTGACTTTGAGGTGTTTTGGTAGTGTTTGAGTGTGAGGCAAGTATCCGGAAAATATATGTAACGCTAATGAAACCTCTCTACCGGAATTCACGTAGTACCATGACCTATGGGTTACTGTCATCAGAATTGACGACAATTAGAGCTATCCGTCAGGTATGCGCGCTGTCACTGTTAGTGTACAACTTCTTTATAGATTTATTGATGGACATAACCCTACGTAAGTCTGACTTCACAGGGATTGATCTACACCCTCGAGGTCATCTGGTTGACTTGGAGCATGCAGATGACATCGTTCTACCATGTGAAGACGCTGACAAGATTCAGAGTCATCTGAAGGCCGTGAACGAAAATCTAAGTATGAGTTGCATCAGCCCGAACGACCTGGCTGGTGGCTACATTTCAGCTTGGATAGAAAAAGGCCATTTAGCACTCATCAACCTGCGTCATCCCTGGCATCGGTTAACGAAATATCCGACTATCTACTAAAAGACGAGAATACCACGCTACAATTTGTTCTCTTCTATTATGTGAGAGTGAGACATGGCCGTTAAATGTAGAAGATATGAAGAGACTATAGGTTTTTGAGCACATGAATCTTTGTAGTATTGCTCGTATATGACGGAATCACCAGATAAGCAATGTAGAGGTTAGATGAAAATTACTAGGCAAGACAGACAAGTCAGTTCATGAGGTCGTGAATCTTCAGAAACAGAAGTGGCTTGAACACGTACTGCGTATGCTGAGTCACCAAATGAATAGACATCCAATGCTGGAAGAAATTGGATTAGGTTACAAGAGGGTTCAGGATAGCTAGACGAAAATGAGGCACCAGTGCATGAAGTCACTCACTGACTGTTGGTTTGAGCCGGTTACAGACGTGTAGACTATCTGATTGGAGTCGGTGAGAACATATGAACCAATAGGAGAAGACTCTTCGTGACAAAAGTATTATTAGCAAGCAAGATGATATAGCATCTGTTCGTCAAAAAAACATCTTGAAAATAAAACATTGCATCAGTTGGCATCTGGCCAGAAACCAGATGGTCGCTGGTTCGAATCCAGCCGCGGTTCAAATTTTCATTTCACCTTCAATCATCACCCAGTATAAATAAAAGGAGACAAAGAGTTGGATTTACAAAGTGTATTCCACCACCCGATCATTAAAGTCAATCAACGGAACTACCATACAACAAATTAGCAATCTTCAAAACAATAATGAACGAAATATCCCTATTGAAGACAAACATGAATCTTATCCATAAGAGGAAATGCTCTAAAGAAACTCATCAACATTTGTTGGTAGGATAATACTAACCACAAGCCAACTTTAGAAATTTCCTGTTTTGCCAGAAGAACACAATATCATACTTAGCTTTTCAATGTTTGTCTAAGAAGCCATTCTAAGAATCTTCAATCCTGCATAATCAATCTTTTTTAACGAAATATCTACAAAGAGATATTTACCCTAGATAATCAACTGAAATTCTACTATGAACTGCAAATGTATGTAAGTAATTATGAGAATTTAAATTTCCCTTTGAAAGAAAACTGGGCTTTACATGTTTTACAGTTGAATAACGTTAACCAATCAAATTCCTTTTGCCTAGGATCGAAAAAAATTGTCCAGAAATCAAGTTAACAAAATTATCAATCTTTCAACCAATTATCATAAGCTTAGCATATTTATATATTTTATTTCTTGATCGACCAATACTGTTGAGTAATCTGATGAGCAGAAGGAAATGAAATGAACAAGTTCTATAGCCTTTTTACCTTTTTTTTAATTTAAATTATTGTTCCACTTGTTCTTGTTTGTAGTCATAAATCAGTAAAGTGCATAGAACAATCTTTTTATTTCCATATGTACTTATAGAATATGATGTTTCCAAATTTCTTTTATTTAATTCAAGACGGCTTTAAATTTGCAGCATAACAGGGAACCAATAGAAATCATGATATACTAAACAGTAATCTTGACTTCTATTGGTTCATTATATAAGGTCGATAAATGACCTTTTTGAAATGGGAAGTAAGTCAATTAAACTGATAAAAATAAACAAATTAAATAAACACATATACATATATGCGTACGGTTTTAGGCAAACTGGTGAATTTTCAATACAAATAGAAACATCCTTTTCGATATCATAATGTACAATGAACAATACTGAATTATTATATATTATTATTTGTCTCTTGGGTTCCTAATGGAACATCGGGATTCAGTAGCATGCCTCCAATGCGCTCTGTTCTCTGAAATTTTTCGGACCTGGCTCCACAACAGCCCACAAGCTCTCATTTCCTCCTCACACGATCTCATCCATGACACCCTTATCTCGGACGCCCAACCCGTCGCTTCTCATCTGGGTTCCACTCAACGACCTAGCCTGGTGCGTGATGTCCCCAGTTGGCCTTCTCAGTGTATGCCCAATCCATCTCCATTTCCTTCTGCATATTAATTGAGCGATAGGTTCCTGCTTCGTTGGTTCGTTCACAGAGTTCCTTGTTGCTTATTCTGGCCATCTGATCGTCAGTAACGAACCAGCGTAGGTGGCAGTTGTTGATGAATATCTGTAGTTTGTTGGAAATTACTTTCGTAACGCGTCAAGTTTCTGAGCCATACAGAGGCACTGACTTAACGTTGATATTGAAAATCTGGATCTTGTTCCACATGCTGAGTGCATTAGATCTCCACACTGTCTTGCTTTTCCGATGAATTTGTTATATGAAACAAATGATCTGTTAGTGAACTGGATCAACACATTTTATGCAGTTTATTTATAAACCAGTAATAAAATATTATACAGGCTAGTTAATTAGTAATAACCATAGTGCAATTACCTGAGAAATATAGTAGAGGTATTGAAGAACAGGAGCTTTACGTAACAGTAAACCATGATTAATACTTTCAGCCAATAGGAAACATGTTACTAAATGATTGATATTGCCTGCTTCACCAGAATGTGGTCTCAATGAAAAGGTGTTTAGACCACGATGACTAATGAAATGAGATAAACAAAACGTTAAAAAAAGGAAAAAAAGATGATGAGTATAAAATTATCATTAATTTGATGATAGCCATAAGAAGAAATGAATATTCATACTTTTTACAAGAATAAACTGGGTTTTTTTTTCCAGATCTTTGATTCCATGTGCTCTTCTAAGTCTGTTTTTCAGGAAATATAGTCACTGATAAGACCAATTTCTTCTGTTTACTCTGATCTTGCACAAATAAAACCGATAGAAAGTAGTTCCAAGCTGAATAGAAGTTAGTAGAATGCTTATACTTTGAAACTAGTTGTTTTCAACCTTTCGCTTTGTAAATTCGTAGTGAAACTAAGAAAAACGATATTGATTAATGGTAATAGGCTGTTTAGTGTCTAAAAGTACATAGTATAACTATTCCTGAAGACTTGAGTAGTGACCGCCAAAATAATGAACACTTTTCTACAGTTTATGTACCTGCAAGGTACAAAGACGAAAATGTGAAACAGTTAGTCCCATTTTATGAATTTCGATAGCGTAATTAGAAGACGAAGTTTATCTAAGCAATGTGAGTGATGTACTTGAGCAATACATTTCGAACAATCTGATCCCCCATACACTTACTTGTCTCAAGTCACTGGGAGGGGGGGATAAATACAACAATTAACACAATAGGGGATTAAAATTAAGAAAGATGAGAACAAGCAGGAAGTGATATAGTTGATCCTAATCTTGGTAAGAAAATAAAGTTTACCAAAGTAGGTATAGTGTGTAAGAACAAACTGCTTTTGTACACATAAAGGTGGTTTATATATGTGTATGGTTATGGCTTGCGCAAATCTCAGAATACGTCCCCAGACTGTTTCAAAGACGAAAAGCCTAATTCACAACTGATCATTACATATGTAGATGTAACAATTATTTCACCATAAATGAGTGAATTTAGTGTAATATTACATACTGAATATTGCATAATATCAACAACAACAACAAAAGATATCTGCAATAAAATGACTATCATTTTTTACTATTTTAACACTTTGCCGTTTTTAGGTTTTATTGTTTACAGGACTCAAGATAATTCTTAATTCCTATTGAAATGAGATGAAATGAAATGTACTCAGTAATCATGTGGACATTAGTACATATTATGTGAGAGCTACTTGCCTGCTGCTCAAACTTTGGTAGGTTGAGCGGTGACTAAACTCATGCATAACTTAGGCTGAAATTTAATTGTCTGCATCTATTGTTTAAACATAAAGCAATTAATACTTTCTATCTGTATACAATGTTTATTCCAATTGACGAATAAATTTCAAGAAAGAAAATCTTATTATCAAGTAATATCAAGTATCAAGTATCAAGTAATATCAAGTAATATCACTATTTTGTCACTCCTCTTTCCTTTCTTCTCATACTTTATATTTCTTTTGACTGCATTCACTTATCTTCATCCTTCACCTCACTACCTTTTTACTTGATGTGCTGATATGAGGTGTGGCAACTCGGACCGTTACGCAGTAATGCCTGGTCCTATGTTGATAATGATGATGAATATCTGACAATACCTAAGCGAAAGGAGAAGAAAACATCGAAATCATACACCCACACACACACACACACAGTTTGATGTGCAACTTAACAAAAATGTATATTGGTTCAAATTGCCACATATCACAGTAACAAGTGGACGAAAAAAGAATAATAAGGAGGTAAGAGCATGAATACATGATATTGATGGTAAAAAATAAACATATATGCATTGCTGTGACCGATTTCAAGCTATATAACAAACAATTGGCAATGATTGATTCAGAATACCACAAGTAAGTGAACTATACAGTCTAAACAAATCAACACAGCTCAAACCAACAGTCAGACATTTCATGCACTGATCCTATGTCTTAGTCTAGTCTCCTTTAGCCTTCTTCCAGATCAACTTCTGCGAAAATGCACGGTGGCTCGGTAAGCGCAATGCACATCTAACACACCCAGTTGGTAAGGGTTCACAACTTCAAGACGCAATTTCCTATTACTCTCCATCTAACTGCGACACTACTCAAGCAGTGGATCAGCTATATGTGGCAATGCTAAAAAGTCAGCTATGACCAAAATCTCATAACGTCTTCATATCTGTGGTAAAAACAACTAGGTAGATGATAATGGGAAACCACAGCATTACTGTCTTTCATAGAAGTCTATAAAGTATTCATGCGAAATAGGAATTTACGATTGCAGATCCTAACTGATTATTCTGAAGTTTATTTATTTTCCCTCATGTTGAACTGACGTCGATTAATTATCATAATTAATCCCTTGGATTCCTAGTGGAACAGAGGGCTTCAGTAGTACATCGCCACTTCACTCTGTTTTCTGCAGTCTTTTGAACCTGGCACCACAACTGCGTACAAGCTTTCATTTAATCCTCACTCATACGATATCCTACATGTCACCCTCGGACGTCCGACTCGTCGTTTCCCATTAGGGTTCCCCTCAAGAGCTTGGCCTAGCGTGTGATATGACCAAACTCTCTTCCCCCAATCTATTTCCACTTTTTTCTGTATGTTTAATGGGCGATACGTTCTTGGTTGGTTGGTTCGTATCCAGAGACCCTTGTTGGTTATTCTTATTATTCTGGCTATCTGATTTCACCATCAAGTGAGCATAGGTGGCAGCTGTTCATGTATGCTTATAATCTGTTGAAAGTACTCTTCGTAACGCGCCAACTCTCTCAGCCGTCACATAGAAGCACTGACTTAATTGACTGAGTTAATGTTGAAAATCGTGATGCTGTTCACGCCTTATGCTGTTTGCGTTGCATTGCAGTGCAGTGCAGTATACCTCCACACTGATTATTTCAGATGGATGGAGGAAGACCTGTCTTGCTGTCTTCCGATCCTGACTGCTTTGACATCGTCATCTGTGCCACCGCCGGTTGTTCAAACGATGCTGCCTAGTCAGGTAGGTATATGTAACAGACAATTCCTTTAATTTCTTGCATTGATGGTGATTGATGCTTCTTCTTCGTCTTCTTGTCGTTGGTTGGGTTTCTTCATCACCGCCGTCTTCTCTACGTTCACTTGAAGGAAGTGCCGTCTTCGCTGCCTCACCTCTTTTGTCAACTTGTTGGTTCTTGCCTCAGAGTTTGTGCGACACAAGATATTGAAGATAATTTATCATCACCGAAATCTATATTTTCTAAGGTCTTTGCGTCGATTCGTTAATGCAAATGAAATGTGACAAACAACACAGATAAGTTATTGTGGTTGCTTTCATTTCAAATCTCTATGGACAAGTGACCATTGAGTCGATGTTTCATAATCATAATGATAACAACTATCGGGATTCCTTTTCGGATAGACCAGAAGATTGGCTAGATTGTTTTTTTGGTTCACATTTTCAGTAAATCTTACACTTTAAAGGTCACTAATCAGTCAGTCAGTCAGTCAGTCAGTCAGTCAGTGAGAGAGTTGAAATCCACCTGACCTGGCATAAACGCATAACGATCCAAGTTTTCATACTTCATATCAGCACATCAAATGAGAAAGCATCACGACTGAAGATTTTTTTTGAAATGAAAAAAAAGGAGTCAAAATTAGTAGAAAGTTGTGAAAAGATAACTAGATCACCAGCAAGCAGGAACTGCTTCATCATATATCATACCTACAGCACTGAGTGACATGGGTTCGAAAATGTAGATCTACCTTGCTGAAGTGTGTAAATAAGCAAGCAACTCAAGTGAAATACATTTTCCTGCGGATTACATCCAATCAACTAAAATAATATTGCTTATAATAAATATTCACAAGTCTGTGTAAATAAAAAGTAAAACCTTAAGTGTCTGTAAAACTAGACACAAGGTAAAGTATACAAGCTAGACAAAAATTCTTCATTAACAAGATATTAGATGAATAACAACACATGAACTTTTTCATGTTCATAAATGTTTTGATGTCGGACAAGAAAAAAGGAACAACAACTAAATTCATGATATATAAACAAAAACTGAAGGTCATTGTAAAAGTACTACAACTTTTTAGTTAATCCTTCCCTTATTCACTTGATTAGTCTGTTGGCAAATGATTTATACTTTAAAGTGATTTTCATCATGAATTGGCATAAGATCTAAAACCGCTGAAGATCTAGGCGTATTATTTACTAGGTGAAAATTGTTCAATACTTCTAGGTATTCAATCGTTCATCGGCTAATATTATTCTGCATAGAAATCAATTGCCATTTTCTTGACACAAAGGATACATTTTAAAACGTGGATGATCCATGTGATTCACAAATCGTGTCACATTATGTTATGATAAAAAAGGTGAAGTCTAAAATCTGTCTGGCATATTATATTATCATTATTTATCTCTTGGGTTCCTAGTGGAACATAGGGCTTCAGTAGCATGTCTTCATTCCACTCTGTCCTCTGCAAACTTTTGAACCTGGCTCCACGACAGCCCAGAAGCTGTCTTTCCTTACTCACACCATCTCCTCCATGTCACCCTCGCCTCCGACACCCAACTCGTCGTTTCTCATCTAGGTTCCACTCGAGGGCATCGCCTGACGCGTGATGTCCCCAGTCGGCCTTCTCAGTATATACACAATTTATCTCCACTTCCTTCCAGTGCATATTTGTTAAGTGATAGGTTCTTGGTTGGTTCGTTGGCAGACCAGGGTTACTTGTTGCTTATTCTTATTATTCTGACCATCTGATCAATCTTCAGTATCGAGTGAGCATAGGTGGCAACTGTTGATGATATATATCTGTAGTTTGTTAGAAGTCTCTTTTGTAACGCGCCAAGTCTCTGAGCCATACAGAAGCACTGAGTTGACGTCGGTGTTGAAAATCCAGATCTTATTCCACATGCTAAGTGCAGAAGATCTACACAATGATTTCAGGTTAATGAACGCCTGTCTTGCTATCTTTCCGATCTTGGCTGCTTTGACGTCCTCATATGTGCCGTCTGTATTTCAAACGATGCTGCCTAGATAGGTGAAAGACGCTACTTCCTTTTAGTTTCGCCAGTTCATAGTGATTGGTGCTTGTTGCTGTTGGTTGGTTAGGTATTTTCATCACCTCTGTCTTCTCTACGTTCACTTGAAGTCCCGTCTTCGCTGCCTCTTCTGTAAACTTCTGTTTACATGACATTAGACACAAGTCATCAGCGAAATCCAAATCTTGTAGGATCTTTTCCCGGTCCAGCCAGCGTATGTCCCTCTTCTCGCTCGTCTGGCACATTGCTGGTTTATAATGTCACAAGGAATAGTACGCCATACCTTTGTCATCTGTTGTTAACTGCTTCGATATTCATTAGAATGTTGAGGTAACGAAGTGAGACAAATCTGCCGCTGTGCATAAATTTGAAAGTACTTAAGTAGTATAACGCTGTAATATACTGCACGTCTATAAACTCCACTAAATACTACAATCGATGTATAAAGCTTCGCCTTAGTCATCAGTGACGTCAGAAGAAATCACTGGAGTTAGTATAAACCTCTGATCAATAATTGCTGATTATCAAATGGTTAGACCACTGAGATATTCCAAAAATCTAATCGAAACCCAATCAACAATCGCGTTCAGGAATTATCACCTCGCCTGGTTAACCAGTTCACTAGTTACCAGCCGGTCCTAAGCCCGAGCAAAGACGGAAAGTTGGGCATAAGGCTAGCAACCCTACCCCGTAAAACCAATCAAAACGGTATAAAACCTTCGAAGCACAGACGAGGATGTCAAAGCAACCAGCATCGGAAAGACAGATAGACAGGCATTCATTAATGTGAAATCAGTGTGGAGATCTACTACACTACACTCAGCATAAAGCCTAAACAACATCCACATTTTCAACACCAATGTCAAATCACTGCTGCTATATGATGGTTGAGAAACCTGGCACATCACGAAAACCACTTCCAACTAACTACACACATTCTCAATCACATCAACAGCTGCACACACTGCCTCGTTACTGAAGACCACATGGATTGCCAGAATAATGAGAATAAGCAACAAGGAACTGTGGCTGGCTGGCTGGCTGGCTGGCAACCAACCAACGAAGCAAGAACCTATCACTCAACAAATATGCAGTAGCACGAAGTGGAGATGGATTGTGTTGGGCATACACTGAGAAGGCCGATTGGGGACATCAAGCACCACGCCATACTGTTCGAGTGGAACTCAGATGTGAAACGATGAGTTGGGCGTCCGTGGTGAGGTGACATGGAGGAGATGATGTGGGGAAGGAATGAAAGCCTGTGTCAGTCGTGGAAGGAGGTTGAAAAGACTGCAGAGGACAGAGTGGAATGGAGACGTGCTACTGAATCCCTCTGTTCCACTAGGAACCCAAGGGGACAAATAATATATAGCTACGTGTAGCTCGATAGGTGAAGCGGTGCTCAGACCCACTACAACCTTACCTGAGACATGCCACTCTAATTATTGTAATAACTCAAGAAAGCATATATAAAGAGGAAGTCTTAAAAGAGATGAAGCAGATGTCTGGTAATTGTCGTTCTACAGTACTTCAACTTGATACTTGTATACAACGATTAAAATCTTTGAAGATATTCAATTCTTTAACGGTATACAAAAAAGCTCAATTGTAAGACTAATCAGTAATTAAACAGACAACAATTCAATAAATTAGATGATTCTTTATGCATTTTCATTTATCCACTTACCTTCTAAACTTATTCAATTGAGTTATATTCGCATACATATAAAATATATAATAAGAGTATGGTGGATTTCATTTAAATCATATTTATCCGGTGTTGGAGTTGATACATTGAAACAATTTTATCAGATTTTGACTCATCGTCTACTGAATCGAAACCAGTAACATATTGTAGAAATGCATGTAACTCTGGATGTGATTTAGGATTAGCAGTTACTTCAAATAATGGTTGAAAAACATTTGTAATAATATCCTAAATAGTTTATATATAAAAAAATATATAAAAATGAAATAAATTCTTGATAAAAATTATTAAACAAAAAGAAGTACAAACTGAACTATATAAAGATTTTTATTGTTATGAATAGATTGGAGTTTAAAGTGTATATCTAATGAGAGGTGTTGGGTCCCACCACACGGCTGAAGAGTCTTAAAGAAAGATGAAACAGATGACCATTGATTCAAAGTTTTCAGCAGTTCTGTAACTGATATCAACTTTCAACTTTATACAACCCTTACAAATCATCAATTGAAAAATATCACCAGATAGTGTCCACTTAAACAAATATATCCATCTGCACGTTTATCTCAATCTCAAGAAAGTGGAGACGCTGCCTACTGGAGACAAGATCATATCAAAAAGGGGAGCAGATATAGGTTCACATCACTCACTATCTACTGCAAGGAACCTTCCAAAACAAGTTGAAAGCCTTCAAAGAACTTGGTAATAGACCACAGTCCAAATTGAACAACAGAACAGAAACTGAAGGACGAAACTATAAAGGACCTCACGTCAGTCATCATGACATAATGGGAGACATTGAGCAACATCCCTGAAGGAACCTGTGTGGAAGAACACTGCAACTCTTTGGAAGAGATGTGGAAAGAAACCTACATAACCATATTAGGAAGGAAGAAAAAAAAGGACAAGGAATGGATCTCAACGGACAGATAGAAGCTGATAGAGGAGGGGGAGGAAGATGATGAAGAAGATGAACTAGTGCAAGGATGCACAACGAAAAGAAGAACTGAGTACAACGTATAAAACACAGGACAAAGAAGTGAAGAGGAGTGTATGCAAAGACAAAGACACTTCTACGACACATTTTCAAGTGAAGCAGAACAGGCTGCTGCAGGTAAGAGAGACCATACAACACTATATGGAATAACAGGGTTACTATCTGGGAAGAGGTCTACGCAAACGAAACCGATGAAAGATAGAGAAGGAAATCTAGTTAGCAGAGAGGAGAAATAAAGGAAACAATGGGCTGGCTACTTTGAAAAGCTCTTGAATCGACGACCACCACCTGCAACTCGTCCGGAAATACCATCAGCAACGGCAGAACCACCAGTGAACACATGCCCCCCGACAAAAGCAAAAGTGAAGTCCTGAACGACATAAAACTGCTGAAATCCGGGGAAGTAGCAGGACCAGAAGCACTGGAAACAGTGGAGATGCTCACACCACTATTGCAGAAGGCTTGGAAGGAAAGAAAGGTACTTGCTGGTTGATTGGAAGGAGGGCAAATTTGTCAAACTCCTAAACAATGCAGACCTAATTCTTTGCAAGAACTGAAGAGGAATCATGCTCCTGTCCACCCCAAGTGAAATATTATGCCGCATCACTAAAAGATGCTCTTGATTCGAGATCACAACCGGAATAAGCTGGCTGGCTTCAGGAAAAACAAATCATGTTCGAAGCAAATTGCAACGCTTCGCTACGCATCATCAATAGAGAGAGTATAGAATGGCAGTCCAGTTATCACTCTACCTCAACTTCATCCACTATGAAAAGGCCTTCGACAGCGTCGACCGAGAAGTAATTTGGCAGGCGGTCGCTTCAACACTACGGAATACCACAAATCTTTATCAACCTCATTCAACAGTTATATGACGACGCCATATGCCAAGTGATCCACAATGGAAAGCTCAATGATGCCTACTATCGTCAATGATCTTCCTGATTGTGGTCAACTGGAATGGATCATGCAGCAAATCGTGAGGAGGGAGAAGAAGGGCATACGCTAGCTGGACCGACAAAAAGACCCTAGGAGATTTGGATTTCAGCGATGATTTATGTTTGATTTCTTATTGCACAAACTCGAAGATATGCAGGCAAAAGCCAACAAGTTGACATGAGGCAGGGCAGCGAAAACGGAATTCAAGTGAATGTTGAGAAGACAGAGGTGATGAAAATACCCAACCAACAACAGCATCAACAACAACAAGCACCAATCACCATCAATGGAAGAAACCTTAAGGAAGTAGTCTCTTCCACCTACCCACCTACCTGACTAGGCAGCATCGTTCCAACTACAGACAGTGGTGGCAACGCAGACGAGCATGTCAAAGCAACCAGCATCGGAAAGACAGATAGACAGGCATTCATCAATCTGAAATCAGTGTGGAGATCTACTACACTACACTCAGCATAAAGCCTAAACAACATCCGCATTTTCAACACCAATGTCAAATCACTGCTGCTATATGATGGTTGAGAAACCTGGCACATCACGAAAACCACTTCCAACTAACTACACACATTCACCACATCAACAGCTGCACACACTGCCTCGTTACTGAAGACCACATGGATTGCCAGAATAATGAGAATAAGCAACAAGGAACTGTGGTTGGCTGGCTGGCTGACTGGCTGGCTGACAACGAACCAACGAAGCAAGAACCTATCACTCAACAAATATGCAGTAGCACGAAGTGGAGATGGATTGTGTTGGGCATACACTGAGAAGGCCGATTGGGGACATCAAGCGCCAGGCCATACTGCTCGAGTGGAACTCAGATGTGAAACGACGAGTTGGGCGTCTGAGCCGACAGTGACATGGAGGAGATGATGTGGGGAAGAAATGAAAGCTTGTGGTTAGTCGTGGAAGGAGGCTGAAAAGATTGCAGAGAACAGAGTGGAATGGAGACGTGCTACTGAAGCCCTACGTTCGTTCAATTAGGAACCCAAGAGAAAAATAAATGAATAATAAACACTATACATACAGTCGCTTAAGGAAAAATAGATGTTCACATTCATAAAACTGCAAAACTCAAGTGTTTAACAATTATGCAACACACTGATGAGTAAACTGAGAATTCACTAATTAGACATTGAAACACTAATGTATAAAGGATATAGTGAAGTATAAGGTTACCTGGAAGTACTTCATAGATCCTTTAGCGTGATAAACATCAAATAAACGTGGAACTTGAATCAACCAACGTATATTATCTGAATAAACTTTACAATCAATTGCCCATTTAGCTAAATTATCCCATTCATTAATTGATCTACCATAGATCGAAAGACGTGGTTCAGCGTTTTGATACTTTGACTCAGAGAAATCAGAGAACACTTCCTACATATTTTTAGGGAAAAATCAAATTGTAATGATTATTAACGGTAGAAATCTAGAAATATTCATAGAACTAGTACAATTGGTATGGACAATAAAACTATAGATAATAAATACCAAAAGTTCACTAGTAAAACTGATACTAACTTATGCGCATCACGTATGGTGAACATAGTGAATATCAATGACAGTCATCTATCCAAGAGATGTGTTCGCTTATTGAATAATCTAAGAATGAGTGTAGACAAAACCTTAGTCCCTATATACACAAGGATTTACAACATCAGCGTTCATAGTATCCATCCGGATGCCAAATCATTGTTTTAATTTGCTTGATGGTGGAATTCAGTTTCTGATGCATATCTTGTTCTAGTTAACACTCATAAGGTAGATATTTCTGTACCCCAGATGAGTGATGTTGTTCCCTAGTACCCATCAATTCAAACGCCAATACGTCATCCACTAGGCTACTGAAACACAAAAACCACATTTTCACCATATTTCCATACATTGAAAAGTATTCATATTCATTTTTATTTCACCTAGGTACTGTGAATACTTTTAACTAATGAGAACTGAGACAAGGTGACGATTCCGATTTTTAGCGACACTGAATAGCTGAAATGTGAAGTTGATAATGACACTTGAGTATCTCAAGTTTGATCATGAAAGGGACTTATAGTGACCATACACTACAAGCACCAAACTGAAGTGAACAAGATGATCAGTGCTTCTTAATTTGCGCCTAATAAAAACTTTCTTTTACTACTATCAGTGTTAAAAAAGTCACAGTGTTAGTAAAGTTCTCAAAAAGATAATTCTGCCAATATATATATATTCATTCCAATTTGCTACATTCACATGTGACAACCTGAAAACTGTTGCTTTTCATTTAGCCAAATCAAACCCCAAGTATATAGATAAACTTCATTCTGTTCAAATAACATCTTAGAAAGATTTGAAAATAAAGAACATAAGACGAATATCATGTGTTCTCCGATATTTCTCAGCTACGTTTCAGGTACATGTCATACTCAACGAAATTAGATCATCAAACTCTAACATTTCGATTAGTTACAAACACACATAGAAATCAAGTTCAAAACTTGACCTATTATTATAATATTATTCTTCCCTTGGGTTCCTAGTGGAACATAGGGAATCAGTAGCACGTCTCCATTCCACTCTGTTCTCTGCAGTCTTTTCAACCTCCTTCCACGACTGACCACAAGCTTTCATTTCTTCCCCACATCATCTCCTCCATGTCACTCTCGGCTCAGACGCCCAACTCGTCGTTTCACATCTGAGTTCCACTCGAGCAGTATGGCCTGGCGCTTGATGTCCCCAATCGGCCTTCTCAGTGTATGCCCAACACAATCCATCTCCACTTCGTGCTACTGCATATTTGTTGAGTGATAGGTTCTTGCTTCGTTGGTTCGTTGTCAGCGTCAGCCAGCCAGCCAACCACAGTTCCTTGTTGCTTATTCTCATTATTCTGGCAATCCATGTGGTCTTCAGTAACGAGGCAGTGTAGGCAGCTGTTGAAGTGATGAATGTGTGTAGTTAGTTGGAAGTGGTTTTCGTGATGTGCCAGGTTTCTCAACCATCATATAGCAGCAGTGATTTGACATTGGTGTTGAAAATGCGGATATTGTTTAGGCTTTATGCTGAGTGTAGTGTAGTAGATCTCCACACTGATTTCAGATTGATGAATGCCTGTCTATCTGTCTTTCCGATGCTGGTTGCTTTGATATGCTCGTCTGCGTTGCCACCACTGTCTGTAGTTGGAACGATGCTGCCTAGTCAGGTAGGTGGGTAGGTGGAAGAGACTACTTCCTTAAGGTTTCTTCGATTGATAGTGATTGGTGCTTGTTGTTGTTGGTTGGCTATCTTCATCATTTCTGTCCACTCTACGTCCACCTGAATAAAGTCCCGTCTTCGCTGCCAGGCAAGGCTTCTTGAGTGGAATCCAAAGGGGAAACTACGAGTTAGACGTCCGAGGGTGACATGGAGGAGATCATGTGAGGAAGAAATGAAAGCTCGTGGGCAGTCGTGGAGAGATGTTCACAAAAGACTACAGAGAACACAGTGCAATGGAGTGCTACTGAATCCCTATGTTGCCTAGCTGGCCAAACCTCCGTAGGTGAATGAAGGTTGAAATCTATGATCCATTGACTAATAGTCAATTGCCTGGATCCCCAACTTTACATCGGGAAATGAAGAATAATACAATAAATAAGATTTGCTAACTGATGATGAGAAATGTTACTATGACAACTTAGGATAAATTCTACATTTTGAAAAGTAGACATACATTAAAATTTATTTACAATATCAATTAGTTAAACTAATAAGAATGAAAAAAGGAAGAAAACACCAGAGAATCATAGAAAATAAATTAATAAAAATCTGAAAAAAAAAAATTTAATTTACCTTTAAAACATGTGCAAAGAAGACACCATTAATATAATTATCTGTTTTTAAGAATACTTCCCTTAGTTGACTTTGACCAATTGGATTGTATTTAGCATTGAATTTATCGAATCGATGAAATGTATTACGATCCTAATCATTGAAAAAAGGTACAATAAGAAGATTGAATTCATTCTTAAACTATAACTAAGTAATGTATATGTATATGAGGTCATCCAGGTCAGAAGTGAAATGGATGCTAACTGAAGGCCTTGGGTAATAAATAGTCAAGCTATGTCATGAATTGACAGAAGTTAGAGATTGTGAACCAATGGAAACTGACCAGTGGCTGAATGGTTAACGCGTTCGCCGTGAAACATAAAGGTCCTGAGTTCGACACCTAGTCGGATGAGTACTGCTGAGAAGTCCCATATTAGGACTAAACAGCTGTCCAGTGCTACTAGGTTCCCAATGGTTCCGCAATTGATGTCAGTCTAGGATGAATACTAGTTCGGAATTAAAAAATCCCCATTCATCTCAAAAATACATTAATGTATGTGTATTGTGGGAATGGTTTTACCTTCATGGACTGGCCGCATACTTTAATTAGCAGCTTATAACCCTTTTCCAGTTTTAACCTAATTCAGCAAACATTTTACGATGAGGCAGATGATGGTGGACTAGGCATGCGAGACACATGTCCAGACACTCGTACCAATAAAGATTCATAATCTTATCAACTAACTTTCTTCCTCTACTTATAACGCTACGCTTGACTTCTGCGCTACTCATATGGCGATACTACAACATATAGCCTATGCTACAAAGATGATGGTAGTCAAAAACCTTCAGTGGTCCTGCTTTACAGTTATATACTAGAACAGTGAGAAATGAAACAAAGTAAACTCGAACCTTAATAGGCAATCAGATATCACGGCGATGTCATAAATAGCGCAGACTTTCCTATCCATGTGGATATTTCGTCTGCCAGTGACCAACCTACCAATACTGATCCGGCTAACTGCATAATTGTTGTCAGATAGTGAAAAAGTATACTTGTCAACTCAGTAGTTCAACACCTTCCAAATTGGTGATCTTCCAGGATGAAAGTGATGACACCAATGAACACGATATAGTAATGAATCCGTAAGCGATACAACCGTTATCTTCATCTAATCGTTATATATCATATACATCGACAACTGTTTTACCTCCCTCTTCTTATGATTGCTCACGACTACTGACTACACTTTTTTCTCTCTGTTTCTCGATCTTTCATCTTGGTCTGTCTATGTGACATATAGCAATCTAGAGTGTTATACAATATCCCTAGGTCCCACGTTGCCCACTGTTTGTGATTATCCGCTCTTATTCTAAATCGATATATATACATTCATCCCTTTATTTGGCAACCCAGTGCTACTACTGGGTAGTATAAATCATTTATAATCCCATAGATTCAATAACGAGGCAAAAAAATACGCTTCTCCTTCACTTGGTCTACTTGTCAATAAAACAATTTTTGTCATTCTGCTTCTGAATGGTTACACAATAATAATTTTAATTTTATATACACACCGTCAACTACAGAACAATAGATGTTTTAACCCTGAGAAATCATAGTAACAATGACATACATATGAGTTGTATATGTAAGTTAGTTAACAACTAAATGTGTACCTGATAACGTTTTGATCACAAACGGCACAGTGACTATTATATTTGGGGATTTTTACACAACGTTAGTAACAGTCAGTGCACGAAACAAAAAGTGTCAGTTAGTAGGATAACCATATTGCCTGTATTTGAGTTATATATTACTGATGGATAAAGGCTAGCAGTCAAAATCAAAGACGTGCGTAGTGTCCTAGTTGGGACCCGTCAGCTGGATGTACTTGCCTCTCAGTCATCGACGTTGTTATCACTAGGATTCGGAATAATATTAAGGCATTGACGTAGCAGCCCATATGCCAACAGAGACCAATCAATTCGGTCCACTCAACGACGAGATAATACAAGCAACAACATTAAAACTCTACCCGCCACACAAAAATTGGCTATCGTGACTCAGTGGTCTAGTCGATAACGCTCTGTTATTCAAAGTGACTGGTTCGGAGTTCGAGTCCTAGTGGGAACAACATCGCACACTAGAAGGCATGTATATCTGGCTGACGAGTCCAAAATAGGACGAAATGCGCGTGTTGGATTTCACTTCTAGCTGCTATCCATCATTAATATGGAAGTGTTTTCAGTTCACACCGCTATAATGTGTAGCTGTGAGTCATTCAGTACTA
Organism: Heterobilharzia americana; assembly: GCA_944470555.2. Taxonomy (NCBI): domain Eukaryota; kingdom Metazoa; phylum Platyhelminthes; class Trematoda; order Strigeidida; family Schistosomatidae; genus Heterobilharzia; species Heterobilharzia americana. The sequence goes on along the minus strand of OX104128.1, from coordinate 4,171,678 downwards.
TGCTTTATACGCGACTAGTATAACTCCCAAAGTGAAAATACTTCTGATATTACGACCTATCACCTCACATTGTTGATTTATTTTGACCGAACTGATCGACTAGAACGGGTATATGACCTCGTGTGACTATAACTCAACATTGGCGGTCATTTCAGTTTGATATTAAGAGTGAATAGTGTCTAATACTGGAAACCAGAAAGCCCGCTTCCTCCCAGCTAAGACTTGTCAGTTGATTGTATCTATGCCTCTAAGCAAGTGATATTGTTCCCACTAAAACTAGAACCCAGGACCAACCGTTCCAAACATCACAGCATTATTCACTAGACCACTGAGTCATGACAAGTATCGAGAGACCGATCATTTCGATCGAATCAACAATATCCAACTGACATGATTGAGTCTTAGACGGAACAAAACGTATGTTCTGTATTCCACTAGTAGTCACTATCCATCATTAACTACCAAACATGGAATTTTATTCGCTTAACACTTTCACATCAATCTTATCAACATAAAAGTAAGATCATATTATAAACAGAAAAGAAAAGATAAGTTAAATGTGTTTATACAATACAACTAATGTATCCAATGGATATTTGATACATTAATGAATAAAGTTAGAATAATACTGTTAATACACCATAGATTGTTAATAATACTGTATTACTAGAAAATCCTAAAACAAACTAATCAGTTTGGTGACCTGAACTCAATGATAAAAAGCCTTAAAACAAAATACAACCACATAATCCTGATAATATTATACATATTATTAACAAACTATTTAAGTAAGTGATATAAAATTAACAGTTTCAGTGTAAATATTTATATGTAATAAATTTTTGTATTGTAATTTTCTAACAGGCAAATTCATTTCATATTGTATTCTACGGTGTTTTTAACACAGAATAGAAATTAAACAATATCATGAATAGTAAATCGTCAGAGGAATCAACCTGACGAACATATTATCCAAAATCTTAGGTTCTATAATTCTCCGATGCCTGAGTGCAGCTCGGGAAAACCAAGTAGGCTTTGACCTGGCCGCGAGTGTATCGACCAAATATTCACACTGCGCCAGGTACAGGAACATAGACACACTTACCGATGCCCAACAATAACTGTATTTCCCGACTTGAAGGCGGCATTCGACTCTATTGATCGACAACAGTTAGTGAGGCGATATAGAGGAGAAGGATGGATCTGCGATTCACTAGCAGGGGAGACGACTGGGACGATGAGCAGAATACTTCAAGAAACAGTTTAACTGGCCTCCAACCACCATTGCGTTGCCCGCTATCCAGTCGCATCCTGAATGGGACACTGGGATAGGCTCACCAACACTAAAAGAAGTTGAGAAAGTGGTAGGTAACCTGAAACGAGGAAGGACAGCAGGACCAGACGGACTACCTGCTGAGGTATACAAGAATGGTGATAGAGTGCTCTTAGTCAGCTTAAACAGAAGTGTTAGCCAGCATATGGGAATCAAATACGATCCCCTCTGACTGGTCTAAGTCACTCATTATCCCAGTGTTCAAGAAAGGCGAGAAGTCCTCTTGTGATAACCACAGAGGAATCAGCCTGATGGACATAGTATCCAAAATCCTAGGTTCTATAATTCTCTGACGCCTGAGTGAAGCTCGGGAACAGCAAGCCTGAGAAAACCAGGCAGGCAGGCAGGCTTTAGACCTGGCCGCGGGTGTGTCGACCAAATATTCACACTGCGACGCTATACCGAATCTCACCATTTGTTATTCCTCTTTTCTTTCTTCTCGTTCTTAACATTTCTTTTGACTGCATTCTGTCATCTTCATCTTCCACTTCTTTGCGTTTTTACTTGATGTAGTGATATGAGGTGTGGCAAGTTGGACGGTTACACAGTAATCCCTTGTCCTATGTTGATATTGATTGACTGAACTCACTTCAAAACTTTATTCTTTCAATTTCTACCTTCAAGTCCTATATTCCCTTGCTGATAGATACGTAGCGACAAAAAGGCAGCCAATAGGGAGGTTTTCAAGTCATGATCAAATCATGTTCCGGTCGTTAATTATGCATGCGCTGACATGAGAACCTGATTGGAGAAGTTCGACCTTATACAAGAAATCGGATTGGTTGATTTGTGGCTTCACTTTCTGAGAGTTTTGTAAATACATATATGTCATGTATTTGCTTAATAAAAGTAGTCACTGTTCTTGCAATTACAGGCCGTCTTTGTCTTCTGATTTTACGCGGCTAAGTGAAGCGGAAGGTACTGAGGGAGGTCAGTCGTAAACGTATTCGGTTGGGGTGTCTATTGAGTTTTAGTATTCATTATACCCACTCGCGCAACTCCACCACTCGGTCACAACACTTGCTATATAAGTTTTTGTACTGTAAATTACTTTCGATTACCTTCCACTAATAAAACTAATTACATTCTACTACATCAAGAATTTTGTACGGTTGTTAAGTGAATCTGTGTTACGTTAATGTCCATTCATCATAATCCAGTTAACTTCCCAAAGAGATCTCTTGTGTCCATGTAAATCCCACTGAATTTGAGGTGAAACGTTGTATATAAATTATTAAAGAGGCTATTTGAGACAAGCATTGATTTGCAGGTGGATGTTACTGGTACTGAGTGACGAATGAATACGAAGTGAAAACGTGGATATCAATAAGATTCGAACAAGTGATACTCTACCGACTGAATAGCTAGGTGTCACATCTCCGTTGGTGGAGTCAGAATAGCTTTCACCAAATTATGTTAACTGTGGCACCGCTACAATATCCGATTGTCCATTAAGGGTCGAGTGTGCAGCACGGCAATTCACTCTGTCCTACTGTAGGGCTGTGAAACATGGCCATTGAAGGCGGAGGACATGAGAAGGATTCTGGAGTTCGACGACTATTGTCTTCGTGAAACAGGCCATGTGTCGTGGTATCTATGTATCAGTGAGGAAGAAGTTAGATGTAGAGTTTCGAGAAGAGGTAAGTCAGTTGATAAAGTTGTGAACGTTCATCGACTGAGATGACTTGCACATGCGTTACGTATGCCTAGTCGCCCATCTGCCTGGTAGTGCAATGTTAAATGAAATAGATCCATGTAGGAAAAGGCCTTGGGGTGACCAGAATAAAACATGACATCAAATGCCTTTTCAAAATCGATGAATTTCAGGTAAAGGTCCAGTTGAATGCCACTCTATGCTCTCTTCTATGATAATCAGTAGCAAAGCGTTGCAATTCGATCCACATATGATTTGTTCTTACTGAAGCCAACCACCCACCCAGCCAGCCAGCCAGACTGTTCCGGTCGTCATTTTGAATACACCGCATCTTTCAGTCTCTACAGGATGATGCGGCATAATATTTTTCTTCGGGTGGACGGGGACGCAGCATGATTCCACGCCAGTTCTTGCAAACACTGAGGTCTCCCTTCTTTAGGAGTTTGACAACAGCCCTTCTTACAATCAACCACTAGCTACCTTGCCTTCCTTCCTTCCAAACCTACGCCAATAGTAGTGTGAGCATCTCCGCTGTTGTCTCTGTGTCCTTTGTCAGTGCTTCTGGAGGAATTCCATCAGGTCCTGCTGCTTTCGCGGATTTCAGAAACTCTATGGTGTTCAGCGCCTCACTTCTCCTTTTGTCAAAGGCCTTTTGTTCACTGATAGTTCTGTGGCTAGGCTGGGCTGCTGGTGGTAATTCTGGACGAGTCGCAGATGGTGGTGGTGGTGGTCGATTTAAGAGTTTTCTGAAGTGATCAACCCATCGTTTCCTTTGTTTCTCCTCTTTGCTAAGTAGATTTCCTTGGTTGGTTTCGTCTACGTTGATCTCTTCCCTGCCAGATGGTATTAACTTGGTTATTTGATAAAGTGTTGTCAGGTCTCTGTCTTTCCTACTTACAGCAGCCTGTTCTGCTTCACTTGCAAGTGTGTCGTAGAAGTGTCCTTTGTCCTTCCGCGTACTATTCTTTACTTCTTTGTCCAGCGTTTTATACGGTTTACTCAGCTCCTCTTTTCAATGTTCATCACTTCACTGCACTGCACTGGTTTATCTTCTGCTTCATCTTCCTCTCCTCTATCAGTTTCCATGTATCCAGGAAGATTCATTCCTTGTCGTGCTTCTTCCTTGCTAATACGGTTATTTTATCTACCTTACTTCAACCTATTTTTGTCTTTCATATAAATCCCATCGACAAGTAAATACGTGTCCAGACTGTTCGAAGTGTATAGCGTGAATACATCACATTTCTCAGATAACCTCGATCTTCTGATTACATTATGCCAATTCATCAAACATAAACATGCTCTTTTGCACGCCTTAATGCAACAAGCTACCTGAAAGTTATATACAAACCGATCAAAGCCTTGATCTAATAGAATAATTATTCATTTTAACGCTTTCCTTAAACGTTATAGGGATGTTCATCAGCCAGTTTGTAATCGAAAGTCTGTTATCGAAGTTATTTTTGACGATAAACTAACCATATAAGGAAAAAAATTGTCACCAATTACAATTTCCTAAGATATATTTAGTTATGTTGAAAAATAAGGTTTATTCTAAAGTAAAAGAGGAAGTAGTCAAAACATAAACTTCATTTAATCCATTATTTATCACCATTATGAAGAAAAAGTATTATGATCACGAATAAATAAAAGAACAGTGACAGTAGACTCACAGCATGAACGTCCAAATTATCGATACTCAAATCATAAAGGGTTATTCCAATTTTATCTATTAACTTTAAAATGAAAAAAAAAACATCAAAAAAAAGAGAGAAAAATTAGACAAGAAAACAATGATAATGTCATCCAGGAATGTAACAGTAGAGCATGAACAAGCCATGATAGTATACAATTTCAAGTTTATTTGTTTGATTAAGATATATCAAAAGTCGATATGACTAAGAATGCTAAATTGTATTCGAAACGTCATCCAGTTAGTGATATTACTTCGATGTATCAGACAACCCAAGGCGGAAAAATCTTTTTAAGTTATAAAAATATATAAAACAGATCACAGTTACCGTTAGAATTGATGACAACTAGTAGTGACTTCGTCATTGACGCACTGATGGACAAAACCCTAGGTATGTCTGACTTCACAGCGATTGACATACTCCCTGGAAGTCATCTGGTTGATTTGGAATATGCAGACAATATTATGTTGTTAGGTGAAGATGCCGATAAAATGTAGGATCTTCTGAAGGTGTTGAGCATAAATTTGTAAATGTTTGGCATACATCTCGCACATGCCAGACAATGATTCAGGACCGGTCTCCAACTACTATCAGTTCGAGGATAGATAATGAAGTGATGGAATATGTCGACCGCTTCACTTAGTTGCAAAGCTGCATTAACCCAAACAGGCTGGCTGCTGGGGAAATTTCAACTCGGATACAGAAGGCATTTGCAAGTTTGTATCATCCCTGGCATCGGCCGACGAGATATTTGAATATCTATCAAAGGGCGGAGTATACTGCACTGCATTTTACTCTGTCCTACTGTACGGCTATGAGACATAACCGTTAATACAAGACACGAAGCAATTACAGAGTTTTGATCATAGGTGGCTTCGTAGCATTGCTCGCCTTTGACGGTCACCGTGTGAGCAATGTTGAAATCAGGCGAAGGGTACTAGGCAATATAGGTAAGTCGACTGACGAGGTTGTGAACGTTAGTCAACTGAGGTGTCTCGGACATGCACTACGCATGTTGAGCCACTATCTAAGTCGACATGCCATGCTAGAGGAACCTGAATTAGGTTGGAGGAGGAATCAAAGTGACCAGATTGAGATGTGGCACCGATCCATAAAGTCGCTGATTGTTGGTCTGGGTCATATGTGTAGATGTAGACTGCCTGGTTAGGGTCCCTCAAACGAAAAATATCAGAAGTCGAGAACTCTAGGTGATAGGGCTAAAAATCAGTGATAATGTATTCACACCCTGACATTTTCTAAAGTTTATCTGTCAGCCAATCAGTCAGACAAGAGGAATTCGACCCTGTATAGCAACCGGGAATTACAAGTATCGAACAACAACTGATACCCGTTTCACAGGAGGCAGCTTTCATGCCTCAATGAATAATGCTTTAACGTTTGAAGCGATGGGTACTAAGTTCTCGTTTTAGTAGGAACAATATCAATTCCTTAGGTGCAGGTACATCCAGCTGGCAAGTCCTAAATAGGACAAAACGCGTTTCCTGGATCTCACTAGTAGTCACTAAGGTGAACAAAGAGATCAATTTCATCCATACAAGCTATACACTTTGTAAAATGTCTCCTTCTGAAGCGAGCTAGTGAATTAATAATGTAAGCAGTACATAAATATCATTTATCCTCATGTATAGCTGATTTCGAAGACTATTGTCCAGATGTAATGACTAAAAAGCAGGGCGAAGAAATTATCCCAGAATGCTAGACGACTTTCTTGACAGCATCGACCAAACGAATTCGTCTGTCAACCCCCTTACTATTTTCTTAGATTTTACCAGTTTACTTAGAATTCACAAAGCAACCAAGGTGTCAAACAAAACAATATGTGAGTTTGAAAATGGAGAGAAAATAACAAATTACAAAATGATCACAAAAGAAACCATTTTATAAGGTGTATTCACAAAGTTTTCATTACTTACGAGTCCCAAATAGGACGAAATGCACATCCTGGATTCCATTGCTAGCCAATGCCCATCATTACTATTCATAGTTAGTTAAAAAGACAGGCAATATCGAGGCATCCCTGCATAGGAGCCCATATGCCAACATAGACTGATCGATTCGGTCCAATCAACGACGGTATAATACAAGCAATAACACTAAACCTATACTCGTCGCACAAGAAGTGGCTATCGTGGCTCGGTGGTGTAGTGGATAACGCTCTCGCGTTTGAAGCGATCGCCCCAGAGTCCGAGTCCCGGCAGGAACAACATCACTCACTGAGAGGCAGGTAGATCCAGCTAACGAGCCCCAAATAGGACGAAATGCTCATCCTGGATTCCACTGCCCATCATTACTTTCTAAAAGGGTCGAAAAATTGAAAGTATTGGACATCAATAGTATTCATCATGAGGTGAACTAGGTTAGAAGTGAAGTGGATGCTAACTGAAAACCTTGATACACAGTTGCACTACTTCACTAATTGATAGAAATTGTAAACTGTGGATCACTGAGGCCCAATCCAATGGTTAACGTGTTCACCTTAAGTCCCAGAAGTCTTGAGTCCGATCCCTAGTGCAGTTATCAGTCCACACTGATGAAGAGTGATATACTAGGAAAGAACAGGTTTTCAATGATATCAGATTTTCAAGACTTCTCTAACTGATTTCCAATCCCTTAAAAAAAATATGATGAACGTTGGTCTATAATAGATGTCGCAATGTTTATGCATCTTGTACAAACTGCATACGCTATGAATGCAGTATAACTAGCAACCTGAACGAAAAAGATTCTGCTCCATGCAAGTCAAATGATTATATATATATATATATATATATATATATATATATATATATATATATATATATATATATATATATATATATATATATATATATATATATATATATATGAGGAACGCCCTTTTATTCCACCCATTCCAGTGAATAATAGTTTTGGTCTTACCATAAACAACAACTGTGATTAAATTTTGATTCATATAAAAATAAAAGGCTATTTAAAGTACATTTATCAATTAAATTTTGAGGGAGTTGTGGAGATTTGGAAAAAATATTTCAAGTTTTTATTTCATCGTAGACTGACATCAGTTGAAGGAACAAAGGAACCCTAGGAGCACTGGGCAGCTGTTTCGTCCTAGTATGGGACTCCTCACCAGTGCGCACCCACGACCCCACCAGGGATCGAACCCGCGACCTTCAGGTTCCGCGGCCAGCGCGTTACCATTGAGCCACTGGGTCAGAATCCAGTGCTCCATATTTCCAACTTCTGTTAGCACACGATATAGCGCAACCGCCACCCAATGTCATCGTTGAGTATCTGTCCAGTGCTCCAAGGTTTCCTTTGTTCCTCCAACTGATGTCAGTCTACGATGAATAACAACTTGAAACATTTATCAATATTCGAAAATAAACTATCAGTGAACTCTTTCATAATGCATAATACAAGATTGTACTCCGAAAAACATTTCACGCTTGAACTTCAAATTCAAAGAGGGAGGATATTGAGACAACATCAACTATCACAAAAGATTTTCGCCCTGAAATCAAATTCTCCTATCATTCATCGGCACGCGAAGAACAAACGGAAGTGTTAGATTACACTAGTGTGTATGTATGTGCATATGTATCAGTTTATTTGTTCACATAGAGCGGAGTAATTCGATCGTTCCATGACATCAGCTTGTGAAACATGACCGTTGACACTACCCAACCTGGTGGACAATCAATCAATATCAACATAGGACAAGGCATTACTGTGTAACCGTCCAACTTGCCACACCTCATATCACTACATCAAGTAGAAAGGTAGTGAGGTGAAGCATGAAGATGAGAGAATGCAGTCAAAAGGAATATGAAGTACGAGAAGAAAGAAAAGAGGAATAACAAAATGGTGAGAGTCGGTATAGCGTCGTTAAGATGACAATAATGTGTGTATACATCTGTGCCACTGACATCGTTCTCAGCCATGTGATCACCTAGAGTCAATCTCCAAACACTGGTTCCTCTTGTCCCACGGACCCAAACCAACACCTACTCTGCATCACCCCACATGGCTTAAACTAACAGTCAGAGACTTCATACATTGGTGTCATGTTTTAGTCTGGCCACCTCGAGCCTTTTTCCAGCCTGAACCTAGTTCGGGCAACATTGTGTGACGAGGCGATCGGTGGACAACGCGACTGTGAAAATGCACATTCTTCTCTGTAAAAGAACAGTCAGTAAACTCGACTCACACTGAACTCCTTTTGATAATCTCATCAAAACCTTGTACAAAATCCGACCAAGCCACCCGAAAGCAGTGAAGATAAGATATCTGAGCGAAGCAATAGCAATTCAAAAGTTGAAACCATCACCATGTATTAGAAAGAAGTGTGTACAATCTCATTCTTTGCCATGGCTAACATAGCACATCGATCACTCTAGATAATTTCTTTATAGCGTAACTATATTTTATTCCGTAATCATTATTTATTCCCATTAACAACGACCGATGCTACCTTGACGTGGTGGTCGGGCTTGCATATCACAATGACCCAACGAACTATGCTGATGGAACGCTTGTTCCCTTGAGGTCCTACCATACCAGAAAGGTATGTTCTATAGTGGTTAGACGAAAAGCAGTTACCGTTGTGGTGTAAATTATTACACTATGATGGGGGTCTGAGAGTGAAGTAGTACTGCTGCTAGCTGGATGGAGTGTGACAACAGTAAGGTGTTTCCTTGATGATGAGAAGTGCCATGTTGATGCTGCCTTCTCAGTGGAGGGGGGGGCGGGGGTTAGAAAAGGTCACCCCCAAAAATAACACACTCCACCATACCCCACGGTCTACCGGGTCGGCGGTGTTGGTTCATTTGTTGTTTCTTTTCGACCATCCAGTCCCAAAATAAAAGTTCGAAACAACCATACACAAAAGGTTGCATGTGATAGGCTTCAATCAGATACTCGACAGGCTTTGCGGTCACACAAATCTCTTTCAGGTACCCTAAGAATAAATAGCCTTCCATGGTGTGGGCAGCCGAGAAGTGTCAACCACCCTCACAACTTTGTCAGCCCTCAAGTTTCCTCAGACTGCTATCTACCTCACTCATATATATAGATGTCGCACAATAATCTATGGAGCATAAATAAATTAAACATTGGAGAAATAGCTGTGCATCATAGCAGAATTTGACTTCAACCACAAGCTGTTGATTTTTCAGTTCTAACAGAATGATATAAATATCAAGCTATTTCGAATATGTTAGTATATTCATTCGATATATCAGTATGATACCTATTGCATGCTGTTTTCAGATACAATTTTTTACCCATAATCACATAACCATAATATAATTATGAATAGTAAATTATTGATGTTATAATTTGTAATTTCTCGTCAATGATTGGACCGAGTTGATCAAATTCGACTGTCACTGGGGACAACATCATCCAGCTGACAAGTCCTAACTAGGAAGAAACACATGTACCAGATTCTAATGCTAGCCACTATCCATTATTACTTTCAACAAGAAATTACTACTGGTATCGAGGCATCCACGTAGGAGTGCATAAGTCAACTGTAATCGGTCAATGCGCCCCAGTCTAAACTAAGCACATTGCACAAAGAGTGGTTATGATGACTCAGACTACCCGATAACGCTCTGGCGTATGAAGTGATGGGTTCCAGGCATGTCCAGCTGAGGAGTCCGAAACAGGACGAAAACCACATCCTGGGTTCCTCTGCTAACCCTAACCAAACGAACTATCATAAAATATTTCACTTATAAATTATTTCATGGTATTACTGTACAGCTCAGCTTTAAGCTTCAGTTGCGTATTTACATGAAATACAGACTGCGAAAATAAACGGACAGAGATAGGGTCGTTAAACTTTGAATGCTATTGCGAATATGCGGAGAGTAGAAAAAGATTGCCAACTTAAAGAATGTAAATATCTCGTCTTGAGTTCTATTCAACTGATGAAACCTATGTGTCGGTAAAATTTGAAAAGTGCAGCGATATTTAGACAATAAGATGGTTAGAAAATCAGAACAATGTAACAATATCAAAGTTAGTGACTTTATGCATCAAATCTGTTAGAATAACCAACTGGGTCACTTTATTTCGATAGGACAGGGTTTTTTGTGTATAAAATGAAGAATAATTGGTAATTGTATAATCTACTAGAGTGACCTTAAGACAGTAAGAGTCGTCATACCCTAAAGTAGTTTCATGAGTGACTTAAAAGCCCATCCTAGCAACTGCTGAAATAACCAATCAGGTTTTCTAAAATGAAGAATAGTAATTGGTTATTTCATTAGTTGGTAGAGTGGCCTTTAAAAGCTATTCAGCTTTATGGTTAAATGAAGAACATAAGGAAATTCGGACTGTTCGTTACTTTAGTCAGTAGCTAGGTGACAATCTTGAGTGGTTTTAAAAGCCATCCTAACTACTGTTAAGATAGTCAATTAGGTTTTTTTTTACTTCATTAAAAAACCACCTCCTGAGGTGGAACATCGAGACCTGATTGGCTATTTCAACAGTTGATGAGATGGGATTTCAAGTCACATTGTGTACTTAAGTTAAAAACTAGTCAACAGTCGGTCTCAGAAACTACGTTTTACTTATTACACTTATGAACAACAAGGTGTCTTGGAACAACTCACAAAAAAGAGTTTTTTTTCCGAAGAAACATGAGTTTATTTGATAAGTGTTACTTAACTGAACCAGAGAACGGCTACCCATGAAACTTTATCAGAAGATGCCTATCCCGCACATCATCAACTACAAGGTCATCGACAGAAATCAATAAACGCATCATCTTACTGTACATAAACGATATATCAGAAATCACGATAAGATTACTGAAATCACTTGGAATTGGTGTGGCTCATAAACCAACAAATTCCCTCCAAACACTATTATGCAGACCAAAGGAATCAACAACAAGCAAAGAAAACAAACCCAATATCATTTACAAGATCAACTGGAATAACTGTAGTCAACACTACACTACACTTCGTCTACGTCAACACCAATTGACTATTAAACACCACGACATTTCATCACTCATTTCAATTCATGTGGATCACAATTATGGACATGAATTCAATTTCGACAATGTAGAAATTTTGGACAGAGGAAACACAAAGAATGTCAGAGAATTCCTAGAAGCTTGACATTCAGGTCAGTCAGTCAACAATCAACAGATGCATAGATAAAGACCCAATCTATCAACCAATAAGAAAAATGATAAACGACAGAAAGGTCAGAGGTCGAGCAAAGGGACATCCAACAGGAAAATCTATACAGTCAATGACACAACAATCAGAGGAAACAACCAATCACAGACCACTTCATCAAGGCAAGCTACTAAATCACTCACTGATGGAGAGATATTGACAGCTTACTCCATACTGAAGTTAGTGCTGATGATGTTTTTTTAGAAGGACGATGAAAGCTCCACGGCTAAACAACCTAGCTCAGAGAACATAATACAACCAAGACCATCCACCTGCGCTACAAATATTCTCCAGTATTCCAAAGTAAACAAAATATTTTCTCATTTTTAAACTGATCATAATTCCAGATATCACAAATACATACTACTAACAACAATATGAAGTTAGTGTTGATAACGCTTTCTAGAAAGATAATAAAAGCTTAATGATCAATCGGTTCATCCACTTTATATTATCAAAACTATGGTACAACTACCTATAGGACGAAATAGACCAGTGAGCATTTATATTTAGATGCATAGACATCACCGTAAATAATTCAACAATAATAGGATGAATGTAGAAATAACAGTTCACTTTTTTAAGCTATGTATCGTTGACGTGAATGGAAATAAAAAGGAAGAACAAACAGTAACTCAATCATAAAGCTTACTGCTCAACAATAATGTTGTATTAATGACTAAAAACAACAGTGAAACCTTTCTCCGCCATAATCTCGGCTTAAGCATCCACTGACTGCACTTCGACTGAAGTGGAAGATAATTTCGTACTGAAAAGTATCAAACCTCCTTCTTGAAGCCGAACTGTAACAAGTGGTTTGAATGTACAAATGGATAGGCTACACTGAGCAGAAAGGCACTTAAGTAGTACTTTCAAAATCCCAGTCTGTTATATCGGTGCTCAAACAACCATTGATTTCTGGTTAGCACAAACTAAGACAGAGATATTTTCTGATGTAGCATCCACCAACTCAACCGTACCAGTTATCGTGCGAGAAGGTTCGTAGGAGACTACTACCCCACTTAGAGTACGTTATTGAACAGTTATAATGAGTTGGTTTGAGCATGCATATGTTTGCGCTTAAATAGACGAAAGATAACTTCAACTTAAAGACCATGCCGAGCGCAGTTCACTAAAGTTTAGGGTTATCTTCAGTCTAAAGTAAAGAGAGTGTTAAATGCTGTAAATAACCCTCAGAAAAAAGCTACGAAATATCGGTAGACCTCATTATCTTCATTTGAACCAACTAATAAATGTGAACACACTCCTTCAGGCTCTGAGTACGATTAAGAATGGAATCATATTAAATGTAGATTAGCAAACAGCCTACTATGCAATGATCACAAGAAATGACGGGTAGCGAAAGTCAAAGACAATGGTGATAAGTAACAATAGACATCTGTTTAAACAGGAATATAAAGTCGACAATTACTGTGACGACAACGGAACCTATAAATCTTCCAGAAGTTAAGAAAGCTTTAAGTAAGCTCGAATGCCAACAGATCCCAACGGCCTAGCATCAGAAGTATTTAAGGACGGTGATCGAAGATTATTGGTCAGATTATTTAAAGTGTTAGCTGGACCATGAGAATCAGATGTAATTATCTGTAACCAGTCTATATCACTGACTATATTAAGAGCTACAAAACAAAAGGAATTTTTATTATGATAACCATCGAAGTGTCAACCTGAAGGACATTTTGTCTGACATCATCGGTTATATAACTTTCGACCACCTATATGACACAGGAATAGCAAACCTTAGAAAATCAGACAGGTTTTAGGTCAAATATTCACCTTCCACCGAGTTATGAAACTAAGGTGCATTCACCGAGACTCGACACTTGCTGGTGAAGGTCTTACAGAGTTATTATTATTATATTATTTCTCTCTTGGGTTCCTAGTAGAACATAGGGCTTCAGTAGCACGTCTCCACTGCACTCTCTTCTCTGCAATCGTTTCAACCTGCATCCACCACTGCCCACAAGCTCTCATTTCTCCCTCACACCATCTCCTCCATGTCACCCTCGACTCTGACGCCCAACTCGTCACTTCCCATCTGGGTTCCACTCGAGTGCTTGGCCTAGCACATGATGTCCCCAGTTGGCCTTCTCAGTGCATGCCCAACACAATCCATCTCCACTTCCTGATACTGCATATTTGTTGAGCGATAGCTTCTTGCTTCGTTGGTTCGTTGCCAGCCAGCCAGCCAGCCAGCCACAGTTCCTTGTTGCTTATTCTCATTATTCTGGCAATCCATCTGATCTTCAGCAACGAGTCAGCGTATGTGGCAGTTGTTGATCAATGTCTACAGTTTGTTGGAAATCCCTTTCGTAAAGCGCCAAGTCTCTGAACCATACAGAAGCACTGACTTGACTGACGTTGGTGTTGAAAATCCGGATGTTGTTCACGCTTTATGCTGAGTGGAGTGCAGAAGATCTCCACCCTGGTTTCAGGCTGTCTTGCTGTCTTTCCGTTCCTGGCTGCTTTGATATCCTCGTCTGTGCTGCGTGTAGTTGAGACAGTGCTATCTAGATAGGTGAAAGAGGCTACTTCCTTTAAGTTTCTCCCATCTATGGTGATTGCTGCTTCTTCTTGCTGGTTGGGTATCTTCATCACCTCTGTCCTCTCTATATTCACTTGAAGTTCCGTCTTCCTTCGCTGCCCTGTCTCTTCTGTCAACTTGTCAGTTTTCGCCCGTAGATCTTCAAGTTTGTGTGACATTAGACATAAGTCATCGGCGAAATCCAAGTCTTCTGGGTTCTCTTCCGCAGTCTAGAGTATCCCCCTCTTCTCGCTCCCCAATGTTTGTTACATAATCCAGTCCTCTTACAGAGTTGCTGGTGTTTAACCATTGTTTATAATGTAGTACTGGCTGTGTGTCATAGAATCACAAACTAAACAATGCAGTGGTTATGCATAGAGTCCTGAGTAAAAGAATAAAGTCAGCTGATACATCTAGGAACTTTCATCGACTCAAATGGCTAGGATATGTGTTTTGTAGACCTTTTTAACACATTTCTTTCCGTAACTCTGTCTTATTTTGCACCTCTTTATTCATAATGTGTGTATACATTTGCGCCACTGACATCGGTTCTGAGCCATGCGATCACCTAGAGTCAGTCTCCAAACACTGGTTCCTTTTGTCCCACGGACCCAAACCAACCACCCACTCCGCATCACCCCACATGGCTTAAACTAACAGTCAGAGACTTCATATATTGGTACCATGTTTTAGTCTGGCCACCTCGAGTCTTTTTCCACCCTGAACCTAGTTCGGCCAACATTGCATGACGAGGCAATCGGTGACTAGGCATACGTAGTACGTGTCCCAACCATCTCATTCGGTGAAGGTTCATAACCTCGTCAACTGATTTACCTCTGCTTCCTAAAACTCCACACCTGACTTCTGCATTACTCACGAGGTGCAATGACACCATGGAATCGAATACGGCCTATACTACGAAGGCGACGGTGGTCAAACACATGAGGAAGCCTTCTTATATCTTCCAGTTTCAATGGGCATGTTTCACAGTGATAGAGTAGAAGAGAGTGGAGTGTTGTGCAATACACGTGACCCTTAATGGACAGAGGGATATGATGGCGGTGCCATAGGTGGCGTAAATTGTGAAAAGCCAATGGAGTGTTTTGTATCTGTGCAGAGATGTCATTGGCCAGTGATCCACGAGGGTTGATCCTACTTGCCAGGTAGTTAAGTGAAGTGGTCAACACAGTCAACCACTTCACTGTGTATTGTTAGTGGTGGTGGTGCACCTCTGAAAATCAGTCGTGGTGCAAATATTTGTATTTGGGTGTTGAGAACCGCATCGGAAACATTCAGGAATCGTCACTGAAAGTGTTGAGAATACTGTGAATCTTGTCAATGTCTTCACTTAACAGAACTATGTCATCTGTATATTCTAGGTGTAAGGAGAATTTTGCTGTGATTAGGTCAACGTGTGTGTAGTCAGGTGACGAGAGGGAAACCTCCATAAGTATATCTATGATAAAATTGAATAGGAATGGAGATAGTGGGCATCCTTGACGGACACCACTTGATGAGTATAGCTCCCTGGACAACTCACCATAGGCTCTAACATGCCCACAAGTGTTCGAGTAGAGAGCTTTCAATAAGGTGATGTACTTACTAGGCACGCCTTTCAGTGACAGACACTGCCATAAGACTTCTCGATCAACGGAGTCAAATGCCGCCTTCAGGTCGAGAAATACAGCTATTGTCGGGCGTCTGTAAGCATGCCTATGTTCCAGGACCTGGCGCAGTGTGAATATTTGGTCGATACATCCACGGCCAGGTCTAAAGCCTGCCTGGTTTTCTCGGGCTTGCTGTTCCCGAGCTCCACTCAGGCGTCGGAGAATTATAGAACTTAGGATCTTAGACACTATGTTTGTCAGGCTGATTCCTCTGTGGTTATCACAAGAGGACTTCTCGCCTTTCTTGAAGACTGGGATGATGAGTGACTTAGACCAGTCGGAGGGGATCGTATTTGATTCCCATATACTGGCTAACACTTCCGTTAGCCTGACTAAGAGAACTCTACCACCATTCTTGTATACCTCAGCAGGTAGTCCGTCTGGTCCTGCTGCCCTTCCTCGTTTCAGGCTACCTACCGCTTTCTCAACTTCTTCTAGTGTTGGGGGACCTGTCTCTATGTCCCATTCAGGGTCCGACTGGATAGCGGGCAGCGCAATGGTGGCTGGAGGCCAGTTAAACTGTTCCTCAAAGTGTTCTGCCCATCGTCCCAGTCGCCTTCCCTGCGAGTGAATCGCAGATCCGTCCTTCTCCGCTATAACCTCACTAACTGTTGTTGACCTTTTCCCCCAGTCTCCTTAATAAGTCTAAATAACTGTCTACTGTTACCGATCGCCGCTGCCTTTTCCATCTCTTTAGCCTTTGCTGCCCACCACTGTTCACGATCGTTGCGCAGACTTTTCGTCAGTTTATTTTTAAGTTGCGCTCGCTCTTCATTGTACTCAGAGCCTGCAGGGATGCATTCACGTGCATCCATTAGTTTGGAAGAAGCTGCTGATATCCACTGGCTCTTTTTAGCCATTATCTTGGAGTCGGCTACAGTCTCCAGTGCTGCTTTTACAGTAGACTGAAGATGGCACCAAGCTTCTTCTGGATGAGTGACAGTCTTTTGTTCCGATAACTGCCTAGCCAACTTCTCACTGAACACGGCTTTGGTGTTTTCGTTGTCCAGCAGAACTCGTAGTGGTTTTGTTGCCAAATTTTTTCTACGTCCATTGAGACGCAGGCATATACGTGCTCGGACCAACGCATGATCGCTGTCCAAACACGTACTCCAGAAGGAGCGGCAGTCTTCCACCGATCCTCTCCAGCGATGACTAATAGCAATGTGGTCTATCTGTGTCCATCGCTGAGTCGAGCTCGGTGGACGCCAGGTCAGACAGTGCCTTTCTTTATGTCTGAAATTTGTGCTGGCTAAAAATAGGCGGTTATCTGAGCATAGTTGTAATAGGCGATCACCGTTATCTGTACGTTCAGCTGGGATTCCGAAAGTGCCACCTAAGTGCCTTTCTGCCTCACTCAGTCTACCCACCTGTGCGTTGAGGTCACCTGCAACAACCACTACGTCCGAACGTTTGGCTTTCGAGAGGAGGTTAGACAGTTTATGGTAGAACTCGTCCTTCACTTCATCCGAACTACAGTCAGTGGGTGCGTAAGCAGAGATTACAAAGAGACAACGGCGAGTCTCACTATTCCTTTTAGTTCTCACTGTGCCGTTCAGCCTCATAGCGCAGAGGCGACTATCAACTGGGATCCAGTCTAGTAGTGAGTTTTCTGCCCTGGTGCTTAATGCTATACCTACACCTGCAAGACCACGAGAGCTAGCTATCGAATCTCCAGAAACTCGAAGGGTGAATTTTGCAGATTCACCAGATTGGTCAGGAGAGGTCAGGTGAATAACCACACTTGGGTCCTGTATGCGTGTCTCACAAACACAGCACACATCCATGCCCGAGTTGCTAGAGTCTTTGCTAACGAAGCCTGTTGGCCAATTTGACGGAGGGTGCGGACATTGAAGGCTCCAATATGTAATTTGGAGCG
Source organism: Heterobilharzia americana (assembly GCA_944470555.2). Taxonomy (NCBI): domain Eukaryota; kingdom Metazoa; phylum Platyhelminthes; class Trematoda; order Strigeidida; family Schistosomatidae; genus Heterobilharzia; species Heterobilharzia americana. The sequence goes on along the minus strand of OX104128.1, from coordinate 4,153,710 downwards.
TGGTTTAAGGAGACCAGGAATGCTGTTCTGTGGACTCAGATCGTTGTCGAAGGCTGCAGAGGTAGGAGAAATTGAAGATGATGCAGCATCATTAATTAAGAGACGTGAAGGAAGATTAGAAGGTAATGATGGAGGAGGAGGATAGCAGTCAGAAGAAACTTGGGTGCTGACAGAGTTGTGAGGGCGGTTGACACTTCCCGGCTGCCCACACCGTGGAAGGCTATTTATTTTTAAGGTACCTGAAAGAGATTTGTGTGACCGCAAATCCCGTCAGATATCTGATTGAGGCCTATCACATGCAACCTTTTGTGTATGGTTGTTTTGGACTTTTATTTTGGGACTGGATGGTCGAAAAGAAACAACAAATGAACCAACACCGCCAACCCGGTAGACCGTGAGATATGTTGGAGTGTGTTATTTTTGGGGGTGACCTTTTCTAACCCCCGCCCCCCCCCTCCACTGAGAAGGCAGCATCAACATGGCACTTCTCATCATCAAGGGAAACACCTTACTATTGTCACACTCCATCCAGCTAGCAGCAGTACTACTTCGCTCTCAGACCCCCATCATAGTGTAATAATTTACACCACAACGGTAACTGCTTTTCGTCTAACCACTATCGAACATACCTTTCTGGTATGGTAGGACCTCAAGGGAACAAGCGTTCCATCAGCAAAGTTCGTTGGGTCATTGTGATATGCAAGCTCGACCACCACGTCAAGGTAGCAGCTATCGATAGCATTAACTTTTAGTTATACGAAAAACATAAGAAACATCTAATAAACTGTCCAGAAAAAGTTACACAGATAAAATAATAACGTAACGTTAGTCGAAACAGAAAATTAATGATTTCACACAATAATTTAAACAACTTTCATTTCATTTCGCGCTAAAAAATATTCAAAAATCAACAAATATTTCTTCGCATTAGAATTGCTAGAAAACTTTACTTTCTTGTTGTATTCAAAAGGTGAGATGAAATAGCTTATACAATTTGGAGGTTCTTAAGAGTATTTTATTGATTTTCTTTGGATGGTTCCAATCGACAGGAAGCTCTGGACATAAGTTTCGTGCCTTCCATCGATGGAATTGTTATCCTGGTAAAAAGTCGAACCTGTATCACGCAGAGTTGTAGTCAGAGATGTTACCACTTAGTTATTCAAGTCATGATTGACCTCCCATAGGATTAAAGGTTACAGGAGAGTGACTAATTTCATATAGTCAAAATGATCGATAAAAAATTCGATTAGCGCTTAGGATTAAACTACAAGAACAACTTACTTCACTTAATGTCATAGGCTGTTTCGTTTTTGGATCCTCACATACATGAACATCTGCTTTAGTACGAATTGTTTTCTTGATAAAACGTAATAAATGCTTCTGATTCATACATGATGATGCATGTAAATGTGTATCAACCTAGAAAATTAATGAATCAAAAGTCATATAACAAAAGTATGACGTAAAGCTTCACGTAAAACTAAGTAAAAACTATGCAAACTTAAAAATTAAGAAAACTAAAACATGAAATTATTGTTCATCAGTGATAAGATACTATTTTTGAAATGCAAATACGTTACAGCCTTCAAATGAAGAACTTACTTCGAAAGCCTAGATAAACAGTTATACAAACCGCATACAGATATACGAGAGCCCACATCATAGAAGGTTACTTCTTTTTAAGGTACTTGAAGAAAAGGTGTATAACCACAGAGTCTAAGAGACATTTGCTTAAGACCTATCACACTTGACCTTTTAAGGAGTTTGACATTTTAGCTTGTTTTCTGTGAATTTAGCTACAAACCTATATAACCGGCACTGGAAAATATCAGGACAGAGGAGGGTGCACTATTTTGGGAGTCAACTTTTTCTAGCCCCCCCCCGCCCTCTCCTTCCCAATAAAAATAACTACGCTTTCACTATGCAACCTTCATCATAGCGTAGTAATTTACGATATAACAGTAACTGCCTTTCGTTTTACTACTATCCAACTGACCTACCTAGTGTACTACGATCAAGATAAGATAAAATTTCCTATTAGCACAGCTCCTTGGGTTATTGTGATATACAAGCCCTACCACAACGTCAAAGTAGAAGCCATCGGTCAGGTAACTTCAACCGATAAGTAGTAAAGTCAGAATCTATGTTGATATTGTCCGTCTGTCAATCATACATATTATTTATCATTTTTCCCTTGGGTTCCTAGTGGAACATACGGCTTCAGTAGCACGCCTCCATTTCACTCTGTCCTCTGCAGTCTTTTCAAACTCGTTGCACGACTGACCACAAGCTTTCATTTCTTCCTCACATGATTTCCTCCATATCATCCTCGGAAGCCCAACTCGTCGTTTCCCATCTGGGTTCCACTCGACGACCTGGCACTTGATGTCCCCAGTCGCCCTTCTCAGTGCATGCCCAACACAATCCATCTCCACTTTCTTCTTCTGAATATTTGTTGGGTGATAAGTTCTTGATTGGTTCGTTGCCAGCCAGCCAGAGTTCCTTGTTGCTTATTCTTTCTGGTCATCTCATCTTCAATATCGAGCCAGCGTAGGCAGGTGTTAATGAATGTCTGTAGTTTGTTGCAAATGCTTTTTGTAACACGCCAAGTTTCTGAAGCATATGGCAGCACTGACTTGACTGAATTACTATTGAAAATCCGGATCTTGTTCACGCTTTATACTGAGTGCAGCTCAGTGCAGTAGATCTCCACACTGATTATTTTGCTTTCCCGATCCTGGTTTTGACATACTCGTCTGTGCTGCCACCTGTAGGTGAGACGATGCTGCCTAGACAAGTGGGTAGGTGAAAGAGACTACTTCCTTTAGGTTTCTCCCATTGATGGTGGTTGGTGCATCTTGTTGTTGATGCTGTTGTTGGTTGGGTATCTTCATCACCTCCATCTTCTCTACATTCACTTGAAATCCCATTTCCAATGTTATGCCTCTTCTGTCAAATTGTTAGTTTTCGCTTGTAGATCTTTGAAATTGTGCGATATTAGACATAAATCGTCATCGACGAGATTCAAATCTTCTAGGCTCTTTTTATCGGTCCACAGTATGCCCATCTTCTTACTCCTCATGGTTTGTTGCATGATCCAGTCGACCACAATCAGAAAGATCATCGGTGATAGTAGGCAGTTTTGTCTTACTCCTGTCTTCACTTCAAAGGCGTCGCTGACCTTTCTATTGTGGATCACTTGGCATGTGGCGTCTTCAAATAGCTATTGAATGAGGTTGATAAAGATTTGTGGTACTCCGTAGTGTCGAAGAATCATACATGTATAAACTGAAAAGTTATCATACTTGTCGACAATATATAAACTTGGTTTATGTACAAGTATAGGCTGTTGAAATATGACTGTGCATACATGAAATGCAATCTCCAGTACCATAAATGCAGCGAACAGAAAAGAATGTTGTTTACTTCTACACTGCCTTTCATTTGTCGACTGATACTAACTGCATCGACAAGAAATCACGTTTAAGATTAACTGCTGTATAGTGATCACCAAGCTTGGCGATTGTATGTTTATCTGAATAAAAGATATGTTTCACACTACTGAAAAGTTTAAAGATAGTTAGGGACCTATATTTAATGCACTAGGGTTTTTTTACTGATACTTCAAGTGACTTAGGTATGACGCCGTAAACTATCTTCATATCTAGCCCATGATGAAAGAAAATGAACGATTCTAATGACTTGGAACGGAATATTAAAAACCGGGACGACCTCAGCCACCTTTTATACATTCATGCACTAAGAAATGACCCATACCTATAGTTTGAAGGGTAGTGATGCTAACTAGCCGTCCAAACCTCGGTAGGTGGAACGCGGTTCGAATAACCGATTTATTGGTTGATAGTCATCTCGCTAAACCACTGAACCACAATCACTAACATATCGGTGAGAAGTATGGAAATATCAAGTTATCAGAGGCTGTTTGCACAGTCAGTCTGTTGTTGAAATATTTCATTTCGGTGACACTTATTCAGGTCTTAAGAAAAAATGTTAAGTTATTCCCACTTTAAACTAAGAAACAATAGAAAGTCTTAGCACTAAGCATTCTATATTCTTGAATTCACTGATCACTTGAATAGTCAGTCATTAAAATAATTGACTAATTAGTCAATAAGCACACTGTGATTGACTGATTCAATCAATAATGACACATGATTTTCACTGCAATGAACTGCGTTGAAAGAGGAACAAGTTAAATCCGAAAGAAGTATGATCTCTCAGGTTTCAGTTCACATGACTGAAAATCTTAGTGATCTAGTTATAGAAGACACATACTATGACTTTATTCATTGAATACTCCGAAATGACAACTGACTGGTTATTTCTCTCTCTATCTCACCTTCCATACCATGGATATGTAGGGTGCATTTGTTGTAATAAGAAATACAGTCAGGCACTTGAAACAACTAGGTAAAATGAAACCTACTAACGACAGAAATACCAGAGAGTTTCCATTCACAGGAAGAGGAGACAAAGAAAGTAAAGTTCAAACGAATCCGAACAGAAAAACATTATTTATTACTATTATTTGTCCCTTGGGTTCCTAGTGGAACATAAGGCTTCAGTAGCACGTCTCCATTTCACTCTCTTCTCTGCAGTCTTTTCAACCTGGATCCACAGCTGCCTACAAGCTTTCATGTCACCCTCGCATACCGAACTCGTCGTTTCCCCCTTGAAATCCACTCGATGGCCCGACCTGGAGCGTGATGTCTCTAAATGGTCTTCTCAATGTAGCCCAATCCATCTCCGCTTTCTTCTGCATATTTCTTTGGTGATGCCTTCCTGGTTGGTTCATTCCCGGAGATCTTTGTTACCTATTCTTTCTGGTCATCTACTCTTCAGTATCGATTGCAGGCAGCTGTTGATGAATGCCTGTAGTTTGCTGGAAATGCTTTTCGTAACGTGACAAGTCTCTCAACCATCACATGGAAGCGATGACTTACTTGACTGAGTTAGTGTCTAAAATCCGGATCTTGTTTACGCTTTATAAAAAGTGGAAAGCAGTCCATCTTCACACTGATTTAAGGTTAATGAAGGTCCGTCTTGCTATCTTTCCGATTCTGGCTTTCACATCCTCATATGTGCCGCCACCACCACTACCTGTAGCTGAAACGATGCTGCCCTGAATAGGTAGGTGAAAGAGACTACTTCCTTTAGGTTTATCCCGTTAATGGTGATCGATGCTTGTTGTTGATGTCGCTGTTTTTGGATGGGTATTTTCATAACATCTGTCTTCTCTACGTTCACCTCAACGAAGTCCCGTCCTCGCTGCCTTGACTACCCTCGCCTCTTCTAACAACTTGTTGGTTTTCGCCTGCAGATCTTCCAGTTTGTGCAACAGCACATTACACATAAACCATCATCAGCGAAATACAAATCTCCTAATCTCTTTTCATCGGTCCCACCCAGTATATGCCCATTTTCTCACAGCTACTCACAGTTGTCTGTTGCATGATCAACTCTAGTCCAGTCCAGTCTAGCCGACCACAATAAGGAACATCATCGGAGATAGTAGGCGGAAACCTTGTCTTACTCCTTCCTATCTTCATTTCAATAGCATCACTGACCTCACCTGAGCTTTCCATTGTCAACCACCTAGCATGTAGCATCCTCATATACCATGTACCTACCGTTAAACGAGGTTGACAAGCGTCTGTGGAACTGAAACCACAGTCTTGAAGCAGCTGCCTACCAAATTACTTCTCGGTAGGTGCTATCAAAGGCCTTTTGAAAATCGATGAATTTCAGGTAAAGGTCCAGTTGACTGCCACTCTATGCTCTCTTCTATGATAATGAGTAGCAAAGCGTTGCAATTCGATCCACATATGATTTGTTCCTACTGAAGCCAGCCAGCCAGACTGTTCCGGTCGTCATTTTGAATCCATCGCATCTTTCAGTCTCTACAGGATGATGCGGCCCTTCTTCCAATCAACTTCCAGCTACCTTTCTTTCCTTCCACACCTACACTTACATACTTCTGACTGCATAGTAGGTACTTACTAGACACCGTTATCATTCTTCACTTATGCAGTATCTAAATAAGCTTGAGAAAATGCCAAATGAGTGACTAAAAAAAGTTCATATAAGCAACGTGGATGTATCAACTGTTGGTTATATCTAACCTCCTTCAGATATACAAAATGATAGGAAGTAGCCTGAATAGAAATCATCATCTAATTTTGCACCTATGGCTTTATTTTCTGAAGAAAAACTGCAAATAAATAGTGTTTTTTTTGACAAATAAAATTGTTTTCCTTACAGTCATAGTCCAATCTTTATCTTCTGACTTTCGCGGCTCAATAAAGTATCAAATCTGACGGAGAACAGTCATTATTCGTATCTACTCCAATTACCTCATTGTGTTAGTAGCATCTTTCATATTTCATATTATTATGTCAGCCATTTTCACTCTCATTTATGTCACATCAAATTCATTAACTTTTGCTATTCTGTAACCCAAAGAAAAAAGAAAACAGAATCTAATGCGCAAAACTATCCAAAGCTTATTCGAATCTTTTACCCAGCATTTCAGATAAATATGTGACTAGTTCTTCGTCTAATAAGCTCTCTATTATACAGAAATAAGCTTTATCTATTGGATATAACTTTTCTGTAATTTATACGATAACGTCTACTCGAACACTTGTGGGCATGTTAGAGCCTATGGTCAGTTGTCCAGGGAGCTATACTCATCAAGTGGTGTCCGTCAAGGATGCCCACTATCTCCATTCTTATTTAATTTTATCATAGATATTCTTATGGAGGTTTCCCTCTCGTCACCTAATTACAAAGACCTTGACCCGATCACAGGTGAATTTTCCTTAGATCTAGAATATGCAGATGACATAGTCCTGTTAGGTGAAGACGCTGACTGATGAGATGCAGAGTCTTCTGAACACTTTGAGTGGAATTTGAGAATGTTTGGGATGCGATTTTCACCACCCAAATGCAAATTTTTGCTCCAGGACTGGTCTTCAGCGGTACCGTGGTTAACAATAGAGAGTGAAGTGGTTGAGTGTGTTGACCACTTCACTTACCTGGGAAGTAGGATCAACCCTAGTTGGTTACTTGCCGATGAGATTTCTGCTCGGATACAAAAGGCTCGATTGGCTTTTGCCAATTTGCGCCACCTATGGCGCCGCCGTCATATCCCTTTGTCTATTAAGGGTCGCGTGTACTGAACAGCAGTCCGGTCTGTTCTACTATATGGCTGTGAAACATGGCCATTGAAAGTGGAGGATACAAAAAGGCTTCAGGTGTTTGACCACCGTCGCCTTCGTAATATAGGACGTATTCCGTGGTGTCACCATGTGAGTAATGCAGAAGTCAGGTGTAGAGTTTTGGGGAGAAGAGGTAAGTCAGTCGACGAGGTTGTGAACCTTCATCGACTGAGATGGTTGGCACACATACTACGTATGCCTAGTCACCGATTGCCTCGTCACACAATCTTGGCTCAGGTGGGTCCAGGCTGGAAAAAGGCCTGAGGTGGCCAGAATAAAACATGGCACCAATGTATGAAGTCTCTGACTGTTGGTTTAAGCCATGTAGGACGATGCAGACTAGGTGGTTGGGGTCCACGGGACAAGAGGAACCAGTGGTTGGAGACCCTAGGTGATATGGCTCAGAACCGAAGTCAGTGGCGCAGATGTATACACACATTATCGTCATCTTAACAACGCTATACCGAATCTCACCATTTTGTTATTCCCCTTTCCTTTCTTCTCGTACTTTATATTTCTTTTGACTGCATTCACTTATCTTCATCCTTCACCTCACTACCTTTTTACTTGATGTGCTGATATGAGGTGTGGCAACTCGGACCGTTACGCAGTAATGCCTGGTCCTATGTTGATAATGATGATGATGATGAAATTGATAACTTATGTCCAGTATGAATATCTTTTATCATCAAATGAGTTCACTTAATCCAACTTCTTCTGGAAATAAAAACTGATTGAAAGCAAAATTTGTCAATATAACTGAGATCGCGATTAGTTTTGCTTTCATACATACAAATACCCTGACTTCGCAGCATTTCAATACACTGAAAAGACTACGGAATAGAAATGATACAATCATTCTTAATAAACTTGATAAGGGATCCGGTGTAGTTGTTGTGAATATGTAACATGACACAAAGACAAAATGTTATCAATGGCAAAAACGAATTCCTGAAGGACAAGTCCGACAGATAACATTTGAAAACTAGGAAGAGAAGTAAGTTAAACTTCTTAACATGATGAATTTAGTTCATTAAAACCTATAGGGTGTAAACATCTAAACTTATATGGTTTATCCTAAATACACAAAGCAAATTCCCAATTACGTCCCTCCCCCAACGTATAAACTGGCTAAATGTCTAGCATCAACCCAATCACAAACCAATTATGTAAATTTTCATGAAAAGATACTTTTAAACTTATTGACTACTCAAATGATATTAGTATCAAAGATAAGACAATGTATTCGCTTTTGATGTAAACTTTTTATTCTCCAACCTTCTTTAAACCATGATTGCTGACATTCTTTGTAATTATATATCCTTTAATATCCCTTCATTCCTCATCCCTCCAAAATATTTCAAAGAGCTATTACTACTATGCACCGATATAGTTCATTTCACTTTTGAAGGTGAACATTTTCAACAAGTTGGTGGCATCGTTAGGAATCAATCAATATCAACATAGGACAAGGCATTACTGCGTAACGGTCCAACTTACCACACCTCATATCACTACATCAAGTAGAAAGGTAGTGAGGTGAAGCATGAAAATAAGAGAATGCAGTCAGAAGAAATATAAAATACGAAAAGAGAGAAAGAAAGAATGAATAAATGGTGATATCCAGTATAGCGTTAAGATGAGGATAATGTGTGTATACATCTGTGCCACTGACATCAGTTCTGAACCATGCGATCACCTAGAGTCAGTCTCCAAACACTGGTTCCTTTTGTCCCGGGACCCCCATCGCTAGGAATGGTCCTTTAGGACTATCGCTGTCTATATGAGCTGTGGCAACCCAGACTGTTACGTAGTAATCCCTGGTCCTATGTTGATTTGGATGGATGGATGGATGCCCATATGTCATACGCAGAACTTTTGATTGAGGATATAATCAACAAAGTTCCTCTGTACATGAGATATGTTGATGATATCTTAGTAATGAGCAAAACACAAACAGGAATTCAACAAGCCTTTTGGACAGACCTAATAACATAAAAAGCCATATTAGTTTATCGTGTGAAGTAGAAGATGATTATTATCTTCCTTCCTAAGTGGAATGGACAGCTTCTGCACTACAAAGTATACATGAAGTTTAATAAAGTACTTATTTAAACGTATGCAATGTATCTACACAACAGTGGAAGTTGAAATCAAACTTTTAACAGAGATATTATTAAATAACGCATGTCCCATACAGATCGTCAGTAGGTGTAGAAACGATCTAACGTTGACATGTATTCAGTATTCTGTCCCGAAAACGAAGTGTACATCGAGCTATCGTATAAGGGGGAAATCAAACAGTATGATTTGAAGACAGTTATTAAAAGAACATCCTATGCAGCCAAACTCATCATTACAGAATACACGAAACTCACGCCCCCAACATAAACCTCATCATTACATAGATGACTGCATTACATCCCATCGATTATACTAATTTACATGTGTGTTCAATGACATACATATACATTGAAAGGAGCAATTGAACTATGAAATCGAATATGGTGAAACATATTTCCCCCCCCCCCCTCCAATGGCTAGAGAAACTATCACATTCGAATAATCAATACAGAGGGAAAATAGACATCATAGTCCACTGGTAGATGCATTATAGAAACACACCATAAGATTGACTCCAAAACAGCCTGTAGACCGTTATGTAACGGCCACGTGGATAGTTTATCGGATCAATAGCCATAAGAACGTCCAAACATCCATATGTTCCAAAACAATTTGTCCTCATATTGAACTTATTTTCTGGTGACCTTTATCGCATTTTAATACCAAAAATGGTATGAAGATATGTCATCCCTACATTTTCTATTTCTTGTAATATTTTAATTTATTTGTCACTGAAGAAATATTATGTTTCCTTCACATTATACTGATCAGTAATCTGTATCCTTTAGGATAGCTGGTAGCTTTGTAACTCAAGTAAAATCATATAAGAGAATAAAAATATCATAAATGATACAAACGTCCCAATAAAAATCATGAAAAATGCGTGTAGAGCTGCATTATGATTCAAGTAGAAGAATAAATCATTAACTTCACTGCTTAAAACTCTACACACATATCAATGGAAAACGAGGATACTGAACTCATTTCTGCGAGATAAATACAATTGTCTTTATACTCATTTGAATTGCCGAGCCTCAATTGAGTACTATATCTGTATTTCTCATCACTACCTCCTAGTGGTCACCCGAAGTGGGTAGTTTTCGCGCCTGTTGCTGTCTTTAGATGTAGTAGCCATTTCTCAGGCACCCTCATCGGAATTGAACCCCGATTCTCCGTTACCCGTTATTATTATAGTAGGCAGATCACCTACCAACAAATCAATAGGGTAAACATTTGAAAGATCCGTCCCCGACACAAGGCCGATTGCCATCAGTAAAGTTATCCAGAGTCATCACACAATGCAATATGGACAGTCAAAAACGCCCTCGGTTGGTTCTGTTCTAATAAATCCACCCGTTCCCTTGTGATTCAGGGTATAATGGCATGTATAAGCTCTAGAATTACTACAGTTATCCATGTAGCATTTACGATCTAAGGAATCATAGCTGATTTAATGAGCCATTCGCCGTTTCACCGTATTAAGGTATGCAGTTAGACATGCAAAGCTTAATCTCTGAGACAAGCATATGACTAGTTTATTCACAGTATGATAGACACCCATCATTTGAACGGATATTTATACATTGGTTTTCAGGAGAGAAAGAAACACACGTCTAGGCTGTTTAGAACTAGGATGGTATACAGTGTCATCCTTTGGCGCAACCACATGGGTGCCTTCACCCCGGTGAAACACTCACATCATTTGTTTCTACAAACAACCATGATTATTATTCTAACCAGTGATTGCGTCAGTCGATTATGCACAGGGTGGACAAGCTAGTTCTGACCTATCCCGCGCACACGACCTGTCAAACACAGTATTATAGGCAAGGATATCTTTCATTATAACGCCTCAATAACATGTAAGGCTCTTGAGTGCGATGCTGACAATCACCAAATACAATTAATTGTCTTTAACATAAATACACTATAGGGAGAATGGAGTATCAATTTGCAACCCAACGTGATACATGTTTATTCTTGTACCGTGTTATCAACCACATAGTCTACGATGTCTTATGGTACTCTACCTGATTACCCAAACTGAAATAAGTAGAGCGGGGTTCGAACAAAGGATTGAGCAGGCCAACCAGTCACACAAAAGACCAAACTAGATAGTATACCAATTTTAATCTGTTTTAGAAGCATTTATCCCGCTGACTTTCATTACAGCAGGCTTACTGATAACTGTGAATTAAAATCAATCATACACATCCTTAAACAATAAAGATTATCAAAGAGTTATTTGAAACTCTCTTAACAGCTTTGAAAAATCAAAAATTCCAGTTTGATTGATTGTCCATTAAGAATAAACTAGCTACATTGGAAACCACTTTAAAACATGATTTATACTACTGAATGGATGTGTAGACTTTTCAACCTTGAAAGTTGTAAAAAGATCAGTTAGTAGTCTACAATATCACCATTTAAAAAGATTTAGTCGAATGAATGCAGGTTATCTGAATAGTTGGAGTATCTAGGAACAGCCTATAATGACACAGTAAACCAGCTATAATTAAATTAAACACTTATTTACGGTTAAGATTATCTGAATTCATCTTAACCCTCCACTGGGGTTGATTACATTTACCAATCATAACCTGTCCCAGGTACGTTAAATTAATAATCTTGTTTATATGCCACGTGACTGGAGTTATGTCGATCATACAGACAACTTAACTAAATGTAGCTTACCGGCAAGGTGCTTTGAACGTACGTTTATTGGTTTCTAACTATCGTCCACTAGACGTATCTGCAACCTCAAAGGAATTCGATGGTTCCAATGAGCTACTAGAGCCATTATTGACCTCCTGCAGAAGGTTATTTGATTGATCACCGGGAGAATAACCAATTCCAGGTTATCTAATCCTAAGTACTGATAGAATTCTATGCTAGCTGGCTCATCACTTAAGTACACTTTGATAGATATCGATTGGATAAAGGCAGGTAATCGGTAGGACTTTAGCTGTGATAAACGATGATAATGATACATTTTTTTTTCTGATTATTTATTTTAAATAAGCAATAAACTATACATTATAACTAACCTTTCGAATATTATAGAAATCACGATGAGATACACGTTTCTGTTCAAGTGATTCACGAGCTTCATTTAATAAAGAATGTAATTGAAATTTTGCAGCTAAATATGTTAATCGACGATAACAAAATGACTTCAATGGACCATCTGCTACAAATGTACGTATTGTATCAAAATCTGAGAAAAATGTTTGTAAACAAGGTACATTGAATTCTGGTAAATCTTCATCAATTATTAATTGATCAATTTGTTCAATTGAGTTTTTATTATTTTTCAATATACTACTATTTATTGAATTTATCTTGTGTTTATTTAATAATTCATATTTAGGCGTAATATGCATTATACCTTGATAGAATTCAAATTTCACATCTAATGGTTTAGGCCAATAATCAATTACAAAAGGATCACCAGTTTTTTCAGGTGGATTAATTGGATGGTCTAGAAGATGAACAGTATCAAAAAACAAGAAAAAAATTGAAAAATGAAGATTAATTTTTTTTTTTTTCCATTTTTTAATTATACTAAAAATGCAAGACAAGCAGTAGCAGTATAGCTTTTAAGGGTGATAAAAACCAAAAAGGGTTATCAAATGCTTAAAGCAACATGCATCCTAATTGCTACATAACAGCGTTCCTGTAGACATAAGAAGTATATCATTCAGAGAAAAAGTTTTAACTGAATAAATAAATGAATTCTCACTTTTTTTTTAAAAAAAGGTTATTCATAGTAATCGAAATCAGTATTCTAAGTCATTCAACGTCGACTGAGAGGTAATTTGGTAGGCAACTGCTTCAATACTACGGTTTTAGTGCTACAAACCTTTTTCCGCCTCATTCAACAACTATATGAAGACTCCACACGCCAAGTAATTCATAATGGGAAGCTCAGTGATGCTTTGGAAGTGAAAACAGGTAGGAGTGAAACAAGGTTGTCCACTATCACCAAAGATATTCCTGATAGTGGTCGACTGGATCATACAGCAAACAGTGAGGAGTTGTGAGAAGAGGGTTATACGCTGAACCAGATAAAACAACCTAGAAGATTTGGATTTCGCCAACGACTTATGTCTAATGTCACACAAACTTGAAGATCTACAGGCGAAAACTGACAAGTTGACAGAAGAGGCAGGGCAGTGAAGACGGGACTTCAAGTGAACGTTTAGAAGACAGAGGTGATTAACATATCCAACCACCACCACCAACAACAACAAACTCCAATCACCATCAACAGGAGAAACTTGAAGGAAGTAACCTCCTTCACTTATCTAGGAAGCACTATTTCAACTACAGGCGGCAGTGGCGACACAGATGACGATGTCGAAACAATGATTGGAAAAGCAAGACAGGCGTTCATTAACCTGAAACCAGTGTGGAGATCTGCACTCCACTCAGCATAAAGTGTGAACAACATACGGATTTTCAACGCAGTGCTGCTATATGATGGTTGAGAAACCTGGCGCGTCACGAAAAGCATTTCCAACAAACTACACACATTCATCAACAACCGCCACCTACGCTAGCTCGTTACTGAAGATGAGATGGATTGCCAGAATAATCAGAATAAGCAACAAGGAACTCTAGCTAGCTGGCTGGCAACCAACCAACCAACCAACCCAACGTCCCATTAGGAACCCAAGGGACAAATAATATAAAAAATAATAATTCTGAGTCAGCCACGAATAAAGAAGTTTTCGATTTCAACCTTATCTCATGTTACTGTGTGGTCAGGAAAAACTTTATTGGATAACTCTATCCTTCAACTTGTCAAATAAAGTTCTTTATTAAAGTCATAAGCAGGTGTTTGTCTGCTGATTTTCGCAGCTTAATGAAGTATCAAGTGTCTTTGTATACAGTCCAAGTATCTCATTGCGTTAGTAGCGTTCTAGTATCTCCCATTATTTCGTCACTTCCAATCGATGGCTTCACAAAGGTATTAACGGACAATAAAACGATTTGCACTAAAATTGTGTGCAACAGTTATTTCACTCTATTCTCTGAAAGTTAGACATACCTATATACTCTTGATATCAATTCGCAAAATAAATTAGGAAAATTAAAAGATTAGGTTCGTTTTTAAATGAATGCCTTCTAAGAATTAAACGCTTGACCTTTAAAAAATTCATGAAGAAATATTATTGAAGGATCTATACACTGATGAAAACAACTTTCTAATCCATTTCAAACTGCATAGAATAAACCTTTGACGGCTATTTTGAAAATACTAACTATACTAACCTGTTGCATTTACGTCATTTTTAAGTATTTTAGTGAAATGAAATGAATAATACTATTTTTTTCAAACTCAGTACCATTACGATCTTCGCTAATACTACTACACAGTAGAGTAAACTTGTAAATTCACCCGCGACAGTCCCAGATGAATGACACAATAGATGACTTATCCACTTTATGACTATGAAAATAGGCAACTAAAGAATAAGGATAAACATTAAGTTTAGTGACTGTAAATATCAACCGTGTACACATTCATGTTGTCTGTATGGAATGAGGCTGCCAAAACCTTGATAACTTGAGCGGAATTTAAACAAATAACTCATTGGTTGAAACTTAATTCACTTAACCGATTGGACAGTGGAGAGTTACAAAGTGAATTCCATCGAACATTTTGCAATATAGGCATCAATATGTTCCATCTAATCTTACAACAACTCTCTTGCAGCCTATAAGTGAATTTCTCGACTCGAAGGCGGCATTCGACTCCCATCATCGACAAGTCTTATGACAATCTCTCTCTCTCTCTGAAAGGCGTACAAGTAACTACATCACCTTTCTCAAAGCTCTCTACTCAAACATTTGTGAGCGTGTTACACCCTACGGACACATGTCCATGAAACTATGCTCATCCACTGGTGTCTCTCACGAATATCCATTATCCACATTCTTATTCAATTTCATCATACATATTCTTATGCAGGTCTCCCTATCCTCACCTGACTACACAAACGTTGACCTAGTCCCAGCAAAATTATCCTTACACCTAGAATATGCAGATGACATAGTCCTGTTAAGTGAAGACGCTGACAACATTCACAGTATTCTCAACACTTTCAGTGACGATTCCTCAATGTTTCCGATGCGGTTCTCACCACCCAAATACAATTTTTTGCTCCACGACTGATTTTCAGAGGGGCACCACCACCACTAACAATACACAGTGAAGTGGTTAACTGTGTTGACCACTTCACTTAACTACCTGGCAAGTAGGATCAACCCTCGTGGATCACTGGCCAATGACATATCTGCACAGATACAAAACACTCCATTGGCTTTTCACAATTTACGCCACCTATGGCACCGCCATCATATCCCTCTGTCCATTAAGGGTCACGTGTACTGCACAACACTCCACTCTCTCCTACTCTATCACTGTGAAACATGTCCATTGAAACTGGAAGATATAAGAAGGCTTCCTCATGTGTTTGACCACCGTCGCCTTCGTACAATAGGCCGTATTCGATTCCATGGTGTCACTGCACCTCGTGAGTAATGCAGAAGTCAGGTGTAGAGTTTTAGGGAGTAGAGGTAAATCAGTTGACGAAGTCATGAACCTTCCCCGAATGAGATGAGTGGGACACCTACTACGTATGCCGCAGTAGGTTCAGGTTGGAAAAAGGCTCGAGATGGTCACACTAAAACACGGCATCAATGTATGAAGTCTCTGATTGTTGGTTTGAGCCATGTAGGGCGATGGAGACTAGGTGGTTGGGGTCTGCGGGACAAGAGGAACTAGTAGTTGGAGACTGACTCTAGGTATACACACATTATCCTCATCTTAACGCTATACTGGATATCACCATTTCCTCATTCTTACTTTCTCTCCTTTCGTATTTTATATTTCTTCTGACTGCATTCTCTTATTTTCATGCTTCACCTCACTACCTTTCTACTTGATGTAGTGATATGAGGAGTGGCAAGTTGGACCGTTACACAGTAATGCCTTGTCCTATGTTGATATTGATCGATTGAATGATAAGTGAATTATATGAGTTTAAATGTCTGAGAGGAAATCAGTGTTCCATCAAGGCTGTAAATATACCTTGCTAACTGGTAACACTAAGCAAGAAATGTGGGTATAGGATTACTTAACGAGTTCTAACAATCATGTTGTATCATCAAATAAAAGTATGTTTATGACACATAAAGACATATTTATCAGCTACTTTTTTAAGAAGCTTAAAGAATAGCATATTTGGATGAAAATGAATTCATTAGAAATAAATTATTTTCAATAAAACGACATAATAAATCACATAGAAAAAAAAAATAATAACAATTGAAAGAAAATTATGTTTACATAATGCAAATATCACTATTTCAATGGAATATCATTACCAAAAGTAAAACCGATATACTTCATCCATCTATTTAGATTATTAATATCATACAATTCAAGAATATTCCTATAACTATCAGAAATGTAATGTATGTTTAGATAATTAAAGTAGACCTTGAACATTATGGTAGAGAACAATTTCAATCTAGTTTCATTTATTATATGTATGCCCTGGATATTGGTTCTTCTTTCTTAAAACAACTTTATGAAGTGATTTATACAGTTTTTTGGTTGGTGTTTAATACGGAGTGACATCAATAGGAGATCAAATGAATGGAAATTTTGTTATATCGTAGACTCATAGAAGTAGAGAATGTGTGGATCATTGGATTCCGACCCAATAACTCAATGGTAGTGTTCTGACCACGGGATATAAGCATCTTAGGTTCCATTCCTGAAGGGGTCATGGGTGTGCAATACTACGGTGAAACATCTTTCCAGTGCTTTCAGGTTTCCAATGGTTCTTCAGCTGATGTCAGTTCACAATGAATGCTAAAGGTTATTGGTACTTACAATTTCCCGTTACTATACTGGATCGGTATCTATTGGACGTCACTATACTGTCTGAATATCCATTATATTGTAATTTATTTGGTGACTGGCGGTGCGATTCAACTAACCAAATAAGTTAAGTTAGTTTGCAACTCTTTCTCATCCCATCTTCTAATTGTATGTATGCACATATCCACTAACAGTTAAGGTTTTCTCTGAATGTCTTATATTTGAATAAACAGGTATCTAGACTTCAAGTCATCTCATCCAGTGTCAGTTAAAGCGGGTTTAGTCAAATGTCTAAACAACACAGCTATGAAACTCACTAGTCATTGTAAGGACTTAAATAAGGAATTGAAACACATAAAAAAAGCGTTAATAATTAATAATTATCCCCATCATTTTATTAAGAAATTCACACGGACACATAAGAAGCAAAATAATAACACTAATACAAATACAAATAATAGCGACAACATAAGTAGAAAGGAAATCAACACCTCTATTGTGATACCATACAAGGAAGGAACATCAGAAACCATACGTAGGATTCTCAACAACGTTAGAATTAGGGTGGCATTTAAACCTACAAACTCACTTAGAGGTAAGCTTTGTCGGCTAAAAGATCCGATAGAACCAATTAGGCAAAATAATATAATCTACCAAATTCCATGTAATGACTGTCAGGTCAAGTATATAGGTCAAACTAGTCGGTTAGGATCAATTAGAATAGCCAAACAAAGGAATTTATCCAAATATAGAATAACAGACCTAAACAAGATCAATAATCTAGGTGACTCGCTATTGCTATGCATGCATTAACACATAACCACACAATGGAGTGGGTGGGATAAAACCACTATACTTAAGTCCAATATAATTAGGCGGATAGTGAGAGAGATTGATTACTGAATCTTTGTTCATCGAATCCACGCCCAACACATGTAATAGGAATGACGCAACACCTATACCAGAGATATGGAAAACTTTACTACCAATCAAAAAACAAAAAAACAAAGAGAGATCAGGTGACAGGACTATAAAATCAGATATCGAAAGAAGTGTGATTACATTAGTATGATTATGAGCAATAATTTATACTCGAAACGTAATCAAGTAAATAATACTGTATCACTGTGCGTTATATATCAAATAAACAAATCTAATATGGAATCACAGACCACTTCGTTAAGGCAAGCTACTAAATCACTCATTGACGGAGAGATACGGACAACTCACTTCATAGTGAAGTTAGTGCTGATGATGATATCGCTGTCTAGAAGGGCGATGAAAGCTTCACGATTAAACAACCCAGCTGAGAGAATACAATACAACCAAGACTATCCACCTGAGCTACAAATATTCTCCACCATTAGAAAATAAATTTATTTCAACTAAAGTTTCCTTATTCATTGCTGTTAATAGCTTTATCAAGGTTACAGTAAACTGGATTTACATTAGCCAAGGTTGTGTATGAATGATTCTGAACTGTCAAATCATTGAATAAAGATGATACTCAAATGTTGTATATTATGTATGAAGAGTGTATGAATTACAGATTGATATTTCTATGTACACATGTTTTGATAATTCTTATAGTATGTATGTTGGTAATACCAGTATGTGATGGTGGCACATTGAAACTGCATAAATTTACATTTTAGTCCATCATTCCTATTTAGACAATTTTCAATCCACTTTATACAAAGAGATTCTGCATTGAGATGCACTAAATATTTTCTAAAGCCCTTCTGAATAATTTCAATAGTGACAAAGTCAACCTTTTGGTCTGAAATTATAACATATAGAGCTATAGTGGAAGTGTTTTCAAGTTTGTTCAGCTCTACTGGATTTCTACAGGGTTACAACGAATTTAATGCTGCTGCTTATAATTTCCCATCGTTGATTGGACCGAATTGACCGGTCTCTATTAGCATATAGGCTCCTACGTAGATATCTTAAAATTGGCTATAGTTTCAATTCAGTAGTAATGATGGATACTAACTAATAGTGGAATCCAGCTTGAATAGCGTTTCGTCCTACTCGGAACTCATCAGCTGAATGTGCCTGTCTCCCAATGAGTGCTGTTCGCCTCCTAAACATATGATTTAGTAGAGTACGATAAGTTAAAATGGAAGGAATTCAGAAAAAGATAAAAAGTGGAAACAATGAGGGAATAAAACTGGATCAGATAACAAGAGCATACAAGGTTAAAGTACATGACTCGTAAATTGCCTAATTATATCTAGTTATAAAAACAAAAAAAGGGTTAAAAAAAAAACACTATGAAGAAATAAGTACGTCGAGATTACATGCAAATGAAGATGTCTTTTCATAACAGTTGTGTGGTTTGGTGAAGGTAGGGCAGGATAGGTTAGGATAAACACCATGAACAGGGTTGGAATGTACTACTTTTCTTGTCATTAATAACACCATGAACTGGGTGTGGTTCAATCAATTATTATTATTATTATTATGATTATTATTCTTTGACTACTCTATCAACTATTATTACTACTATTTCTAATGGGTTGCATGCGACATCCAATACAGGGTGGTACTAGGTAATTAATACCTTTATGTGAGTATAACCTCGTAAAGCTTTTGGTAGTGTTGATGTTGGTGTTGTTGTTGTTGTTGATGATCTGAACTTTTTTGAAATCTTGAATGAATTAAAAATAAAATTATTTGCATATATCATCAATTTTAATTTGTAAGAAATTATATATGAGGAGTATACTGTGAATAAAAACAAGTAAAATTTATAATATGTAGTCAATCAGAACAATGTTATAAGATAAGAGAATAACAAAATTGACAATGAAAAAGTTATATTTAACGTAAACTGAAGGATTTCTGTTCACTTTTCCTACAAAATGGAAGTAATGTAAGTGAAACCAACTGACCGGTGTTATATTTTACCAACAATATAGAACATATATCACTGAAATGTTTGAATATTCAGCTATCCCTTTTATGCATTATACCAAAGACCTACCAGTTAGAAACCATCAATTAGGCTATATAGCCCCGTATAAAGTATATCCTATACCCATTTATTCTAAATGAAAGTATCCCTAACTCGATTCGACAGTATAAGTGGACGTGAATGGTTGTTGAACATTTCCAGGTATGAGTACATCCTAACTAAGTTAACATTTGATGGTTAAAAAAAACTCCCTCAAAATTCAATTGAACTGGTGCTAATTGGTTACCAGCTTCGAGAGGGGATTACCGAAGTTCCAATGAGAAGTCGTGACCGGTGGGGTAAAGTCTGATGGTCGTGAGGACAGTTACTCAACGATGGCATTGGGTGGCGGTTGCGCTATATCGTGAGTTAACAGAATTTGGAAATATGGACCGGTGAATTCTGACCCAATGGCTCAATGGTAACGCGCTGGCAGCGGAACCTGAAGGTCGCGGGTTCCATCCCTGGTGGGGTCGTGGCTGCGCACTGCTGAGTCTCATACTAGGACGAAATAGCTGTCTAGTGCTCCCAGGTTTCCTTAGTTCCTCCAACTGATGTCAGTCTACGATGAATAACAACTCACAAATATTTATTATTTCGATATTTGTATTCCTAAATGAATGTAAAACAAAACAAAGTTATGGTATTATCGCTTGTATTATATCATCGTTGATTGGACCGAATTAACCGGTGTTTATTGGCATATAGGCTTCTGTGTGTATGCCTCGATATTGCCCGTGTTTTTAATTATATATCGTAATGATGGGTGGTGAATATTGCGGCTCGGTGGCCTAGTGCATAACACTCTAACGTTTAAACCGGTCGGCCCCGAGTTCGAACCCCGGTCGGAACAACATTACTCACTGATAGGGAGGTACATCCAGCTGACGAGTCCCAAACAGGAAGAAGTGCGCATGCTGGATTCCACCGCTAACCACTATCCTTCATTACTAAGACAAGTTTATGTTAACTAACTCTTCGATATTGAATGTTAATAGCTTTATCAACAGAGTTATAGAAAACAGGAATTTACAATAACCAAGCTACGATATGATAATCTGATTTTAGATTTTCTGGATGAATGATTCTGTTGTTAAACTGTTAAGAAAATGACGATCATCCGTGATGTGTTCAGTATGTCGAGTGTGCGAATGTTTTTTTCTCCTCATTCTTATTTAGACAATTTTGAATCCACTTTACGTGAAAAGATTCTGCTATGATAAAAATCTAAAGCCTTTTTGAATAACTTCCGCATTGGCAAAGTTGACCTTTTGACCTGAGTTAAAGTGTATAGAGCTACGGCTGAATGATTCCCGAGCTTTTTCCTGCTTTATTGGGTTTCTACGCGGTTGACTGGAAAGCTTTGCAGTGCTTTGTATAAGATTTATTGGGAAATATGAATACGAAAATGAGCATTGAAAAAAACGTATTCATCCTTTAAGACTTCCCTATCCAGTGTCAAGAAAAGCAAAGTCTCTGCGGCATTTTTTATCTTAGGCACGCTTACCGATGCCTGACAACAGCTGTATTTCTCGACTCGAAGGCAGCATTCGACTCCCATCATCGACAAGTCTTATGACAATCTCTCTCTCTCTCTCCCTCTCTCTGAAAGGCGTAACAAGTAACTACATCACCTTTCTCAAAGCTCTCTACTCAAACATTAATGGGCGTGTTACACCTTACCAACAGATGTCCATGAAACTATGCTCATCCACTGGTGTCTATCACGAATACCCATTATCCCCATTCTTATTCAATTCCATCATACATATTCTTATGCAGGTCTCCCTATCCTCACCTGACTACACAAACGTTGACCTAGTCCCAGCAAATTATCCTTACACCTAGAATATGCAGATACATAGTCCTGTTAAGTGAAGACGCTGACAAGATTCACAGTATTCTCAACACTTCCAGTGGCGATTCCTCAATGTTTCCGATGCGGTTCTCACCACCCAAATACAATTTTTGCTCCACGACTGATTTTCAGTGGTGCACCACCACCACTAACAATACACAGTGAAGTGGTTAACTGTGTTGACCACTTCACTTAACTACCTGGCAAGTAGGATCAACCCTCGTGGATCACTGGCCAATGACATCTCTGCACAGATACAAAACACTCCATTGGCTTTTCACAATTTACGCCACCTACGGCAAGGCCGTCATATCCCTCTGTCTATTAAGGGTCACGTGTACTGCACAACACTCCACTCTCTTCTACTCTATCACTGTGAAATATGCCCATTGAAACTGGAAGATATAAGAAGGCTTCCTCATGTGTTTGACCACCGTCGCCTTCGCAGTATAGGCCGTATTCCATTCCATGGTGTCACTGCGCCACGTGAGTAATACAGAAGTCAGGTGTAGAGTTTTAGGGAGTAGAGGTAAATCAGTTGACACGTTGTAAACCTTCACCGAATGAGATGGATGGGACACTTACTACGTGTGCCGAAGTAGGTTCAGGGTGGAAAAAGGCTCGAGATGGTCACACTAAAACACGGCATCAATGTATGAAGTCTCTGATTGTTGGTTTGAGCCATGTAGGGCGATGGAGACTAGGTGGTTGGGGTCTGGGGGACAAGACGAACCAGTGGTTGGAGACTGACTCTAGGTGATCGCATGGTTCAGAACTGATGTCCGTGGCACAGATGTATACACACATTATCCTCATCTTAACGCTATACTGGATATCACTATTTTGTCATTACTCGTTTTTTTCTTCTCGTACTTAATATTCCTTTTGACTGAATTTTCTTGTCTTCATCTTGTACTTCACTGTCCTTTTTACTTGATGTACTGATATGAAGTGTGGCAAGTTGGGCATTACGCAGTATTCCCAGATCCTACGTTGATACTGATTATGATGACTATAAATCTCAGCAGACAGCGATATGGATTTGTATATCAGAATAATGAATTTCATTCGAAAAAGATTCACTTTGAGAAATAATCTAAATGTACCCAAATCCATGTTCATGGCCACTTACATGAAGTATCCTGATATTCAAAATAAAAGTAGGTGTCGAATATAACAGCATTATCATATCACTGTCTAAATGATCCTATAATACCTCTCTATTGATAAGATTTAATTAGCACTAGAGAATACAGTGAAACTTTGGCTGCTATCATCAGAGCAAATAAACATAGAAGTGGCTATTTTAATAAATACTTTTCACTTCAATGAGTAGATGTCAAACCGATAAAAATGGAACCAGATAAAAACTTCATTGATCGCACAGTTTCTTCTTGCAAATCATTTCATTGAAAAACGCTGAAAATCTACATTCTTCCGCAATTGTTCAGATAAACATCTGTGTTCTTACCTGATTCTTGATAAACAAATATACCACTGTTGACCACACACTAGTTAAAATTAACATTACTTTTATACATACTCTGAAGTAGGATTTCCTTGAAATCCCCCTTATTATTCTCAGTTTCGTTTAATACTTGAACAGTTCAAATAACCAATTTCTTAAGCCTTCGATTTTAGTGTAAGTTGATCCATTTCGTGAACAAAATAATTTATACCCTGGAGAACAGTCAGTCTATATGTACTACCTAGTTGTATATTTGATCTTATATCTTGTACCGCCACCTTTAATGATGATCATATTCTAATACAAACATTTGAAAAGTGTAGAATACCCTTAAAAGTTTAGTTTTAAACACTAACGAGTTAGTTAACACTTCATATTTAGTTGCTATATGAAACAAGGTAACAGTGTACCCTGTATTCATAATACACTCTTACAAACTGACTGTTATCGAAATAATACATTTGACAAGATTTATCACTATGATCTTCCAGAACAGAATACAAAAATTCTGTATTACAATGAAGAAAAGGCTAAAATTGTCTTTAGCGCAGTCACATTATATGGAACAATTAGTCACTCATTCCTGTGAAACAACGAGCAGCTTGAATATGCTCCAGGAAGTCTAACCGATAACTGTGAGCAGTTAAGACAAAAGAGATAGAGAAAGCAATGGTAACAGACAACAAAAGACAACTATTTAGACTTATTGAAGGAAAACTGGAAGAAAGAAGTCAGCGGTTAGTGAGACTACATCAAAGAAAGATAGGTTCGTGATCCACTCGAAAAGGAAAACAGTGGAACAATAAGTAAAACACTTTGAAGAAGAATTTAACCGGCCTCTAGATATTGTTCGGTTAGTTTCCACCTAATCGCAGCAAGAGTAAGATATTGATGTGAGGTAGAAAACTTTAGTTGGTGTTCATGAAAGGTAATGAATAGTGATGAACTACTTTCAGAGATATTCATAAACAATAATCCAGATTTACTACCCAGAGGAAGTGAGCTATGAGCTGGTATATGCGAGTTTGTCGAAATCGTCAACTATCCTTTTCTTCCATGAACCAAGATTATGTCTACGAACCAAATGGTTTTTAAACTTCAGTGTATCAACACGATTCGCTCAAGGCGTCATCCAGTAAGTAATACTGTAGCACTATGCAATACTGAATAAAATTATGTAATATAGAATTACATTCCGTCTGTGCCAGGATTTTCCTCCAATATTTTCCCTCCGCACCCCCTACCAGGTCTTGGGAAAACATGGGCATTGGTGACAAGCACTAGCTGTCTCTCTCAACCAGAGGACACCAGTCGACTGTATTGGTCGAGGTCCTGTAGTTGTCTTTCACTGGATAGCACCACCCTGCTGAAGGTCCTATAAACGAACATTCGCGTCACAGCCTATGGTGAGCTATCAGTGGTTTACGTCAAGATAACCCAATCTATTATTATTATTATTATTATTATTATTAGTCCCTTGGGTTCCTAGTGGAACATAGGGATTCAGTAGCACGTCTCCAGTGACCTCTGTTCTCTGAGATCTTTCGAACCTGGTCCCACGACAGCCCACAAGCTCTCATTTCCTCCTCGCACGATCTCCTCCATGTCACCCTCGGCACCGACGCCCAACTCGTCACTTCCCATGGAGATTCCACTCGAGTAACTGGCCTGACGCGTGATGTCCTCAGTCGGCCTTCTCAGTGCATGCCCAACACAATCCATCTCCACTTCCTCCTGCATATTTGTTGGGTAATAGGTTCTTGGTAGGTTCGTCACCAACCAGAACTCCTTGTTGCTTATTCTCATTATTCTGGCAATCCATCTGATCTTCAGTAGCGAGCCAGCGTAAGCAGTTGTTGATGAATGTCTGTAGTTTATTGGAAATCCCTTTCGTGACGCGCCAAGTCTCTCAACCATACAGGAGCACTGACTTGACTGAGGTTGGTGTTGAAAATCCGTATCTTGTTCCGCATGCTGAGTGCAGAAGATCTCCACACTGGTTTCAGGCTAATGAACACCTGTCTTGCTTCTCCGATTCTGACTTTGACGTCCTCGTCCGTCCCGCCTGTAGTTGAAACAGTGCTTGCTAGATAAGTGAAGGAGGTTACTTCCTTCAAGTTTCTACGTTGACGGTGATTGGAGTTTGTTGTTGTTGTTGATGGTGGTGGTGCGGTATCTTCATCACTTCTGTCTTCTCTATATTCACCTGAAGTCCCGTCTTCGCTGCCTCTTCTATCAACTTGTTAGTTTTTGCCTGCAGATCTTCAAGTTTATGTGATATTAGGCACAAGTCATCGGCGAAATCCAAGTCTTCTAGGTTCTTTTCCTAGGTCCAGCCAGCGTATCCCCCTCTTCTCGCTGCCTACTGTTTGCTGCATGATCCAGTCCACCACAATCAGGAATATCATGGGGGATAGTAGGCAACCTTGTTTCACTCCTGTCTTCGCTTCAAAAGCATCACTGAGCTTCCCATTGAACCCAATCTATCCATCCTAATTTTACTTTATCACAAAAGTACTTATACAAATTTTCCTCTCCTTTTCTAACTTTACAGGAATCGACAGCCTAACAGGAGAATCCTAGGTCAACGCACAGGATGCGTATGATGTAGGCTCTACAGGTGCAAACAGTGACCAGATCAAATTTTCAAGACCCCTTAATCAAAAATGCATTTCTTACCACACAAACGTGAATTATTAGTTCATACCTGATTTGCCTCAATACTTCATTTAGATATGAGGAATGAAGTGATTGACTGCCTTCATCGCTTCAATTCCTTGAGAAGTCAAACCAGCCTTAGTGGGCAGATCAATGAACGACAAAATCTGACCACGGGTATAAAAGGCTCTAATGACTTTCGTCAACTTTCGTTATTATGATACCGGTTACATATCCAATGGACCACTAAGAGTTGAATATAATGCGCTGTAATTTGTTCTTTTCTATTCGATGGTTGTGAAAAACTACCATTAGCACTGAAGGAATACAAAGGCTACTGGTGAACAACTATTGCTCCCATTATAGTATCACCTAGTGTAGTAGAGTCACCACATAAACAATGTATTAGTTAGGAGTAAAGTCTTAGGTAAAAAGAGGTAAGTTAGTTAATGGACTTGAGAATATCCATAAACTTAGACGGTCAGGATATGTGCTGTGCATTTCTAGCCACCGTCTATGCTACTCACTCAATGTTAGATGAAGTGAGTATAGGCTGCAAAACATTAAAGGTGGTCACACTAAAAATTGGTATCATCTCGTGAAGTATTTGAATGAATTGAGTGATGGAAGGAAATGTGTACACTGAAGTTGGAGTTTAAATGACAACCGGGATTGCTAGTCACCTTGGAATTGATTGTAGAGTCATCCAAATTCATCTACAATTTATTTTCATCTTGACCTTTATATCACATTATTTATTGATGATGATCACATTTCTCCCCTTCTGATAACTTAAGTACAGAATAATATATTCTACCACTCAAACCATTCAACCGACAGTATAGGAACAAGGTGTATTAACGAATATCAGAAAGTAATGAAGGGTAGTGGCTAGCAGTGGATTCCAGGATGCGAGCCTCGTCCTATTCTGGAATCGTCAGCTGGATGTACCTGCCTCCCAGCGAGTGATGTTGTTCCCACTGGGATTCGCACTCAACAGCGATCGCTCCAAACGCAAGAGCGTTATCCATTACACCACCGACCCACGGTAGCCACTTCTTGTGCGACGGGTATAGTTTCAGTGTTAGTGCTTGTATTATACCGTCGTTGATTGGACCAAATCGATCGGCATATGTGCTTCTATGCGGATGCCTCGATATTGCCTGTTTTTAATTATATAATAATAATGGATAGTGGCTAGCAGTGGAATCCAGGATGTGCATTTACAAGCAATACAAGTAATGACACTAAAACTATGCCCATCGTACAAGAAGTGGCTATTGTCGCTCAACAGTCTAGTGGATAAGGCTCTGGCATTTGAAGCGATGAGTCCCGAGTTTGAATCCCGGTGGGAACAACACTCACTGAGAGGTAGGTACGTCCAGCTGATGAGTTCCCAATTGAACGAAATGCGGATCTTGGATTTCACTGCTAGCCACTATCCATCATTACTATATGAGTAAAAACACAGGCAATATCGAGGCATCTGCGCAGGAGCCCATATACCAATACAGACCGATCAATTCGGTCCAATCAGAAAGGTTCGTCAAACAAGAAATGATGAGTTCAAAATCAGAACTGCAGTACATGTCTTGAATTAACACATATAAAAGTAAATAAGAGGTCTGAGTGATTTCAAATAAACTGCTGAGAACAACGAATAAAGGCGATGTATGATGTAAATATAAGAACTCTGATTAATCAAAATGAGCATCTGAAGTGTAATTCAATCAGATGAAAGAAGTGCGATACTTGGAACAAATAACCGAATATCAATATTTTACCAGGATAAAGTAACCATTAATCAGATGTCAGCCCTCTGAAGTACAAATACTGAATAACATTCTGGAATTTGAGTTCAAAAAAGATGTAAATAAGAATCGCAGCTAGAAACGAGTATACATATACACATACTTCAAAGTTCGTGAAGATTTATTTATTTCAAATCAGTATTCATCACGGACTGGAATCATTTGGAGACCCAGTGAAAACCTTGGAGCACTGGACAGCTGTTTCATTCTAGTATGAGACTCCTCAAGAGTACGCGCATCTACCACTCCGCCGTCAAGGACTGAACTCAGGACCTCCACCTCTCACGGCGAGCACGTTAACTATTCAGTCAGTAGGTCAGAGTTCGACCGTTAACAGTTTCCTTCTTCTATTAATTCGTGATAAAGCACGACTATCATCCAAGGTCATCCCAGTTGGCATCTGTTTCACATCCGACCTGGTTGACCCCTCAAGTTTCATTGGAAAATCAGGATATCCAACTAGAAGCACACTATTAATGAGCACTAGGCAGTATTATACTTTTAGGTTTGTGAGGATTTATTCGTTTCAAGGTAATATTCATCACAGACTAATATCACCTGGAGAATCATTGAAAACGTAGAAGCGTACTGTTGAGGATAACTATACTGGGGCGAAACACCTATCCCATGTTCTCAATGGTTCTCCAACTGATATCAGTTGCTGATGAACATTATCTTCAGATATGCACACCGTATTTTGACTATGGCTAACTCATCCTTTTCAATAACGACCGGTTATATGACAAACGCCATATAAACTTAAAATGTACGTCAGGCGAATAATAGTCAGTCTAACCAAAAGGGGTTAAAGAAGAACCATGAGAAAAGAAAAAGAATCCAAAGGCAGAGCAAGTAAATGACCGATTAATCTCTACCACATGGGAATTAGGAAGAGGAAGCATCATATTGATCATTGTTTTGACCAGTTGACTGGGTAATGATTGAAGATGAAATGAAAATCTGGATGGCGGCGCTCCAGTGCTCTAACAACTGGGCTACGCAGCTGTCAGACGGATCTTAATTTCAATAATACAAGTCTGCCAAACCATGGCAATCTCAGATAGCCAAACTGATAATAATTTTATTCACAGATAGATACATCAGATCCAGTTCTTTATTTTACTAGAAGACAAACGTGTTACAGAAAGGGCAGTAAGAAATGCACCATGCAAAATAATATAACAACATTATGAAAACATAAAGCCCAGGGAAGTAGATAAAAATAAAACGCAATTAGAATAGAATGATCAGAAGGCCACTCCAGGAAGGTACATTCAAAGCGAAACAATCACTCCTTTTCAGCAGAAGATAAAAGGAGGTTACAGTATGACCACAACTGATTTCCATTGTGAGACATGTATGACAGCGTCTCAAGCCACTGAGTTGCCGGATCTCTCGGACCCCACCAAGAGAGTCGTGATGAACCAACAGATGCTAACTCGATACAGCTATGCTTCATCCCACGGCATCACGTCATACACTGACCACCCACCCCCACTTCTTCATCCAGTCCAAGGGTTAGCAGACAATGAAGGGTGTGGAATCCGTTGGGACGACATGAGTAACACATGTCAAGGAGACTAAAACCGGTGTTTACAGATGACCACTTATTCAATGACGACTTCCGTCATGCCTAGACACACACTGCCGCACCTCAGGATTACTTACACGGCGTTGCCACCAGATACAAGCAATCCTACGGAGACAAAAATGGTCGAACACAGAGTCATTGCATATTCTCAGCTCGAAGAGGCCAGGTTTCACAGGCGTGGTGGTCCAAAAGTGGCTCAGATTGACGTATGCCACTCAGGCTTTCTGTATGCAGATGAAAATTTCCCCGCTCATACCTTCACCAGCACTCACAAAACCACTCAAATACACGGACTTTTCGACTACTTTCAACAACTCACCACCAAGGATGACCGTAGCTACAGGCTCCTGGCAATCTTGCAACAGTACTTTACACTCTAATGGTGCAAAGCATATACCATACTTACGTCTTTATTACAGTAGTACTAATAAGTGTACAGCAAAAGAACACGTTCAACAGATTAACTACCTTTGTACACATCATATGTATGATAATACTTTAAAAATGCAGGTGAAAAGTATGAAACAATGAGTCGGTTACTAAACAGTACTCCAGCAGAAAACATGCTCAACTTGTGAGTGTGAGCGTATTAAGCCACTTTCATCAGATTCATATCAAAAATAGATCACAGTTTATCGGGTGAAAGATACCCCACCAGGTCATGAAAGAAGAAGTATTTCAGAGAAGTGTCTTTGTGACTATTTCATTTCCAAAGCTGTATAACCACCGTGCTGCATGGATTGATAAGAAGAGCTATGATTAAGCTCTTATTCAAAGTCATTTACAAATTGAAAAGAGGCCTTACAAAGGAGTTCACAGCTTTCGTTGTGTTACCCTATAAGGAAGGTGATATCAGAAACTTTATGTAGGATCCCTCAACAAAGCTGGAATTAGGATGGTATTTAAACCTACAAACTCACTCAGAGATAAACTTTATCGGACCAGATAAGACCAATTAAGCAAAGTAATCTAATCTATCAAATTCCATGTAATGACTGTCAGGTCAAGTACATAGGTCAAACTAGTCGGTCGGGGTCAGTTAGAATAGGAGAACCTAGGAATTTAGCTAAATATAGAATAACAGACCTAAACAAGATCAATAATCTAGAAAACAACTCGGCTATTGCTATACACGCAATAACACTTAACCACACAATGTAGTGGGTGGGATAAAACGACTATACTTAAGTCCAATGTAATTAGGTGGATAGTGAGAGAGATTGGTAACTGAATCTTTGTTCATCGAATCAACACTCAATCCAACACATGTCATAGAAATGACGCAACACCTATCTATACCAGAGATATGGAGGATTTTACTACCAATAAAAACAAATCATGTGAGATGACGTAAGTATAAAAATTAAATTAAATTTTGAGGGGTTGTGGAGATTTGGAATTATTTCAAGTTGTTATTCATCGAAGACTGACATCAGTTGGAGGAACAAAGGAAACCTGGGAGCACTGGACAGCTGTTTTCGTCCTAGTATGGGACTCCTCAGCAGTGCGCACCCACGACCCCACCAGCAGGGATCGAACCCGCGACCTTCAGGTCCGTGGCCAGCACGTTACCATTGAGCCACTGGGTCAGAATCCAATGCTCCATATTTCCAACTTCTGTTAGCTCACGATATGGTAACGCGCTGGTCGCGGAACCTGAAGGTCGCGGGTTCGATCCCTGCTGGTGGGGTCGTGGGTGCGCACTGCTGAGGAGTCCCATACTAGGACGAAACAGCTGTCCAGTGCTCCCAGGTTTCCTTTGTTCCTCCAACTGATGTCAGTCTTTGATGAATAACAACTTGAAATAAAAATTAAATGTCTAAAGTAGTGTGATTACATTGATATGATTATGATTAGTGATAATTTATGCTCGAAACTTAGTCATCAAGTAAATAATACTAGATCACTGTGCATTATAAATCAAGTAAACAAATCTAACGTGGAATTAAATTCTACCATAGTGCCCAAATTTACAACCTATATTACACTTCAACCTCTTCACTTTACGTGGCCTTAATTTTCGATCATTGAAATCATGTCTTTCTTTCTACGCTGTTCTCTTCTCGCATAATCTAC
Source organism: Heterobilharzia americana (assembly GCA_944470555.2). Taxonomy (NCBI): domain Eukaryota; kingdom Metazoa; phylum Platyhelminthes; class Trematoda; order Strigeidida; family Schistosomatidae; genus Heterobilharzia; species Heterobilharzia americana. The sequence continues at coordinate 4,122,027 of OX104128.1, read as the reverse complement.
CATTCATTCTTGTTTCTACACTCTTTTTCACCACACTTCAGTTTCCAAATATTTTGGTCATGTTACGAACTCAGAAAAACTTTATGCAACTACAGTGATTTTTTAATTAGCCCTCATTACTCATTTCACTTTTTGATATTAATGAAAGCTTATGTATTGATACTAATTTTGTTCCCATGCTGGGCAAACTACTTTAATTATTAAATCCTAACACAAGAAAAATACATAAATTCACGATTGTATGGCTTCGAGAATGGAATCGCCAAAAAAAGAGACTCTTAGCTGAAATACAGCTTATCAGTTTATACATAGTTTATGAACAGAAATCAGACAGTATATCTACGTTTAAAACTGAGCTAGAAATGATGAACTATTAGGTATCTTATTCAATTCCGAAATGTTTATGGATTAGTCACTGGAGGGTAACCCAACTCCACGTTGTTTAGTCCCAAGTACTAATCGAATCCTACCAATCACTTTTGCAATGTGGCCACCAGACTTACCATCGCCATCCACTGAGATACTGACTAACAGAATCCAATCAGCACTTGAAACAACATGAAGTTGGTTACCAATCAATGTACGTAATTTAACCCTACAGGAAACAATCGCGGCTGACTGCAGCACCGAGTGATACAGGTTCGAACCCCAGGTGAGACATCAATTCCATTGATGTTACAGACGAGTGCCAAAAAGCATGAAGGCTTTCTGCCGACTGACTTCAGCTAAATAAAATTCTTATCTTTTCCCCGAATATAGTTATTTTTTTTATTCAAGTTCATATCAAAGTACACACCTCCAGGATCCAAAGAGTCAGTCAACTATTCAAACAGCAACAGTTCATGTCAAGTTAACATACAAAAAGATTGAAACATTTAGAGATATAAATAAGAAACAAATATTTCCATTAGAAAGTCATGAAAGAACTCATTGGATAAAAAGACTCTCAAAAAAGGTTAGCAAAGTGAAAATGGATATTTTACCTTGAAAATATAAGAAAAATATCTTACCGAATACAGGAGTATGTACAGATTTGTAACGTTTCTCTTCATGATCTAACAATTTTACTGAACCTGAATGCAATACACTTAAATAACGTGCAGTAGTACGATGAAATGTCTGATGCGATGATGTGATATACTTCTGACGTAGTAATAAGGCTTTGATTAAGGCTTCTGAAGCTAAATGTAAATCGTCGACAGGAACCTATGATAAGAAGATGAAACAGAAAAGTGACCAATGGCACATAAACAAATAACATTTACTTTAATCTGTATATAGAGAATTCGGTTTGCAAAGTGAAGACAGACTATGTGCACATGTAATAAAATTACAGTGTAATTTCATTTAAGTCTGTTTATTAGATGTATCACACAGCGGAACAGGAGGCAGGATACAATTTATCGTCCATTGTCATATCAGGATAACTCTACAACTTTAAGGCATAGTTTCTATAGTTCTCGTTTTATCAATTCCATTTTAATATAGGTGGTCAGTAGGATTTTCTATATATCCGGAACAGGTGCCAAGTAATTCCTGTTGATTTGGTGAACAAAGATTTGGTTATCAACCTCCCTTTCCACCCCACTAAGTTAGTTTAAAGGATTGTCACTCCGTTCTATCCGATTCTGTAGTTGTGTGCAATTGCACGAATAGCCATGACTGAGCTTTTCTCTAGATTTAGCTGAGATTTTGTGCTCGGATAGCCTAATTAACCCTGATCAACTACTTTGACTTATGTACATGGTCTCACATCAGTTGAAAGGGATTTTGGTAAACTAAATTAGTCTGCCTAATTGGATCGATAGGATCTGTTAACCTACAAATCTCATTTTCAATTGAGTTTTCAGGTCTAAATGACACTCTAATCCCAGTCTTATTGAGAATCCTACTGAAAGTCTCTTGGATACCTTCCTTGCATAGTAATACTTTAGAGGTTTGGAATTCTGCCTTCACAATGTTACTATAAGCAGCTGTTACTTATATTATTCATGTCTTGGCCCTGTCGCTAAGACATTTTACTAAGCCAACTTCAACTGACATTTGGTGCGATGATTTGAAGTCTGAGTAACAATTGGAGCGTGGTTTTCCATAGACACTAGTGTATAAACTCCCATCCTGTTTTCGTTTTAGTTAACCAGAAGTGGGATGTCTAAGAAACGCGTTTCATCCTATTTCGGACACATCAGCTGGATGAACTTACACCCCAGTGAGTGACAGTGTTCCAACTGAAGCTCATACCCCACAACCATCGCTTCATGGCTTTATCCACTGGGTTATTGAGGCACAAGAGCCGCATACTCTTGACTACTTTTTTTTATCACATTGTGACAGTAATTATTCATGCATAGTAGCACCAAAAGGACCTACGTTTGTGTGGAAAACCCACAAATGAGCACACAAACAAGCACATACACACAGTAACCACCTTCACAAAAAAACACTGAAACATTTATGTGCTGCAAACATGCATTTTGACTGGGAAAAACTTACATTGTTTTGAAAAACCAATGTAATTGCAAATTTTAAAAACTCTACTACTTTGAGTTTCAGTTAAACACCTTTTAGTTATCAGAGATAGAGTAATTGAGGAAAAAAGTGAATCCTAATTATTCAGAAGCCTACAGAATGCACTGAACACCATATTCTATGCATACGCACTAGGAAACTTAGTAGACAATCGAGGTCCAAGTGAGAAAAAAAGAGGAATTCTTTCAAAAAAAACTGGAAAAAATACATCTAAATGGATGATATATATATTCGTCGATATCATAGAATCTTAGTAATGAAAATTAGGAACAGCGAAACAAAAGAAGAACAGAAAGAGTACAGTTATGAATACCAACGGTCTAGAGGTCAAAATCTCATAACTATGGGTTGGTAAACATCACAGAAGAGAATGAATAATATTCAGTTAAAGAAGTGAAGCTAGTTAGTGGACAATGTTTTGAAATGACAAAATCATAGAACTGACGATTGGGCAACTACTTTATTCTAGTAAACAGAAGAATATTTAGTTTGTCGTTACTACCAACGATTGATGTATCCAGCCTGTAGACAATTCTCAACTGCATAGCAAATACAAAATTAGTGCCTATGAAATCTGATTGATTGCAAGTTGGCACTCATCACAGACTGACATCAGCTGAAAAGAATCATCGAAAGCCTTGGAGTACTGGAGAGAGGTTCCGTCCTAGTATGGGACTCCGCGGCGATGCGCATCCATGACGGCACAAAGGATGGAGCACGGAACCTTCAAATTTCCCGACGAGCACGTTGCCGTTGAGCCACCGGGTGCGCACTGCTGGAGGGTTCCAAACCAAGAAGAAACAACTTTCCAGTACCTTCAAGTTTTTAATGTTTCCTCAAGTGATATCAGTCTGTGATGAATCCCAACGTGAAACCAATAAATTCACACAAACCTCCAAATCGAAAGAGAGAGTTTCGATGCATTCCGAAACTTATTTATAGCTTATCTGAGTGGTGACAGTGACCCAATAGGTAACGAGTTCAAACCCAGTTCCACATACTGAGACTGAACATTCAGGTAGTAGTACTATTAGCCCTCATACAATAGATGTGCCTCATTGGTTGTTGCACGAATGTGTACAAGATTGCTGAGAGAATTTCGATTTGATTTTCTCGATTTCGATACGGACCCAGGACAGAAAATAATCACACCTATAAACTGATACAGCTTGTAACAGTAAGTAAAATCCTGACAGTATTTTATAGAATAAGCATAGATATCCATTACTTTGGGGAGTTTATTGCGGTATGTTATATTATTACTACTATTATTTGTCTTTTGGGTTCCTAGTGGAACATAGAGCTTCAGTAGCACCTCGCCAGTTTACTCTCTTCTCTACAGCCTTTCGAAAATGGCCACATGACTGCCCACAAGCTTTCATTTCTTCCTCACACAACCACCTCCATATCACCCTTGGACACCCAACTCGTCGTTTCTCATTCGACTTCCACTCAAGCGCCTGGTCTGGCCTCGCCTGACGCGTGATGTCCCCAAAACCGTCTTCTCAGTGTATGCCCAATACAATCCATCTACACATTCTTCTTCTGCATATTTGTTGGGCGACTGCTTCTTGGTTGGTTGACTGCCAGTCAGCCAGCCACAGTTCCCTGTTGCTTATTCACATTATTCTGGTCATCTGATCTTCAGTGTCAGTATCGAGTGAGTGTAGGCGGCAGCTATTCGTGTGGTGTATGTCTTCAGTTTGTTGGAAATGCTTTTCGTGACACCCCAAGTCTCTCAACCATCACATGGAAGCATTGCCTTGCTCGACTGAATTAGTGTTGAAAATCCGGATCTTGTTCACGCTTTATGCTAAGTGCAGCTCAGTGCAGTAGGTCTCCACACTGATCATTTCAGATTAATGAAGACCTGTCTTGCTGTCTCTCCGATACTGGCTTTGATGTCCTCATCTGTGCTGCCACCACCGCCTGTAGTTGAGACGGTGCTGCCTAGGCAGGTAGGTGAAAGAGACAACTTCGTTTAGATTTCATTCGTTGATGGTGATTGGTGCTTGTTGTTGTTTTTGTTGGTTGGGTATCTTCATCGCTTCTGTCTTCTCTAAGGTCATTTGAAGGGTGTCCTGTCTTCGCTGTCTCGCCTCTTCTGTCAGCTTGTTGGTTTTCGCCTGTAGATTTTCGAGCTTGTGCGGTATATTGTGTTAATAGTCAGTTACTTATAAATATATTAGAATATATATTTCAAAGCATCTTTAAACAAATCCTGTTTAGTTGTACAAATGATAACGAATTATTTATAAGTCCTAACTATTTATATCTGTCAGAACAATCATCAACGCTATAATCTCGTCATGCAGGCAAAAACAACATGCATATTGTCTTTATCATTAGTTGATGACGTGTTTTGGCTTGGCTACTTGCAGGTTTTTCCATCCTAACCTTCGCTTGAATGACACCGGTTGTCAAAACAGTCAGTGATTTGACGAAGACTGAACATGTTCAAACAAACTTCATAACTTATTAGTATAACCAGCTTCAACTACTTTCTAACGCCTACTCTCTAGATTGCGAATATGATAAATGGCGTTCATACTCATTTACAAATATATTTGCAGTATCATTTGTGTTTAGGTAGAATGATTGTACCATAAATCCTAAGATTTGGCTTGAATTATCATGTTATAGTAGTTAAATAACATTGATAAGATCATCAAGCTTAAATGAAAGTGGTTATTCAGTCACTAAGCTAGGCGAATCATCATTGCGGCGCACTTTCCATGATACCAGTTTGTTGGAAGCAATCGCTTTACTTGTTGGCATTAACAAGGCGTACTCCCAGAGATTCTAACTTGCATCACCCAGTAGTTCAATCAGAAACCAAACCTTACTGTAGCACTGGGTGACATCCGAACCTTAGAGGAGAGGTCAGTTTCGTCGAAGTTGACAACACACCTTGCTGACGAGCTCCAGCAAGCACGAAACCTACTCAAATCAACCAGGACTTCCTGTCGATTGCCTCCAACCAAATAACTAGTACATTTTTGTCAAGTGAATTTATTGTCACCACCATATCATCCAAGTTCATGGACTGAAAACTATGATTCACGATTTAAAAGGTATTGTACTTACTTTAAGACATTCCATCAAAAGAACAGTAGTGATCAGTCGCCTCCTTGTTTCATTTTGATACATCATCTGCATTGTCTAAAGCGGTCAATTTGAGTGATCACAGGATGCAAAAACAATAACACCCAAATAGCCCGCAAACACTATAGGTGTGGCTCATTGCCTACCTCAGGAATTAGCACAAGGTTGCTGAGTGTATTTTGATTTCGTTTCAACTAAACATTATGACATGAAATATAAATTTCTAGTTTTCACAGTTTTTACAATCTATCACCCCTAAAAGTAATTCAAACAACGAACAAGCTTTCGTATATCATTGGTTAAGGGGAATGAAATACTTAGTCAAATTGATTGATAAACATTTAGAAAAGTCTTGGATATATTCAGCTTTTTGGAACCAATTATTATTACAAAGGCGTAGAATATAAAAAGTATAAAGATCATCTATGAGTTGATCTATTTATCAACCTAAATCAGAACTAAAAGTGTATGTGTACGCATCAGTTTTTAATCGATAGGTGGATTCCTGCTAGAAATTTATAAATTCCCAATTACCACCTTTAACTATTGACAACAGAGTTACACTACATCATAAAGGTAACTTATAGGCAAATCCATAACATCTAGACAACAATTAAGGCGTTCCTATTCGGTAACCTCTTGCTGATAGTCTTCTAATAAGCAACGACAACAGTAGCATGATTCAGATTCAGTCTTATCTCACCTGTTCCCTTCGCCGATGAACAAATAACTGCTAAAAAGACTGACCAATGAACAAAAGTGTGCCAAATTTTGTAACAAATTGCAAAAATTATGCATAGTGATGGAATGCAACTCATTTTATGGATATATTAGATTTATCAGTGTCTCGGTATTATTTACTCGATTACATTTCGGACATAATTTATTGTCCATAATCATATCAAGATAACTATACAACTTTGAGATATCCTTAATATAGTCCTAATTTCCCCACTCCCTTTGTGACATGGATAGTAAGACTTTCGATATATCCGGAACAGATTCTAAGTCATTCCTGATGTATATATTAATCGTTGATTAGATAAACAAAGATTCAGTTATCAATCTCTCCCTCTATCCTACTATATTAGTTTCAAGGATTTTTACCCTATCCCATCCTATTGTGCTTGTGTGTAATCGAATGCATAGCTCTGCCTTAGCATTTTTCTAAATTCCTTACCCCATTAAGATTTACCAATTTTGACCTTGCTAGGTTTTTGTGCTCGGATAACCTAATTGACCCTGGTCGACTAATTTGACCTCGCATCAGTTGAAAGGGATTTGGTAAACTAAGTTATTCTGTTTAATTGGGTCAATAGGATCTTTTAACCCATAGAGCTTATTTCAAAGGTTTAAATGCCACTCTAATCCCCACCTTATTTAGAATCCTACGAAGTGTTTGGGAGGCGCCTTCTCCGTGCGGTAACACTGCATAAGTTTTGGATTCTCTCTTGATAGTATTGCTACTACTATTATTAACATAATTATCACCATTATTATGATTACTATTAATACCTGTGTTACTGATATTTTCTTCTTATTATTATTATTAGTCCCTTGGGTTCCTAGTGGAACATAGGGCTTCAGTAGCACGCCTCCAGTGACCTCTGTTCTCTGAGATCTTTTGAACCTGGTTCCACGACAGCCCAGAAGCTCTCATTTCCTCCTCGCACGACCTCCTCCATGTCACCCTCGGACGTCCAACTCGTCGCTTCCCATGGGGATTCCACTCGAGGGCCTGACGCGTGATGTCCTCAGTCGGCCTTCTCAGTGTATGCCCAATCCATCTCCACTTCTTCCTGCATATTTGTTGCGTGATAGGTTCTTGGTTGGTTCGTTCCCAGAGTTCCTTGTTGCTTATTTTTTCTGGCCATCTGATCTTCAGCAGCGAGCGTAAGCAGTTGTTGATGAATGTCTGTAGTTTATTGGAAATGCCTTTCGTGACGCGCCAAGTCTCTGAGCCATACAAGAGCACTGACTTGACGTTGGTGTTGAAAATCCGTATCTTGTTCCGCATGCTGAGTGCAGAAGATCTCCACACTGGTTTCAGGCTAATGAATGCCTGTCTTGCTTTTCCGATTCTGACTTTGACGTCCTCGTCCGTCCCGCCTGTAGTTGAAACAGTGCTTCCTAGATAAGTGAAGGAGGTTACTTCCTTCAAGTTTCTACCGTTGACGGTGATTGGAGTTTGTTGTTGTTGTTGATGGTGGTGGTGCGGTATCTTCATCACTTCTGTCTTCTCTATATTCACCTGAAGTCCCGTCTTAGCTGCCTCCTCTGTCAACTTGTTAGTTTTTGCCTGCAGATCTTCAAGTTTATGTGACATTAGGCATAAGTCATCGGCGAAATCCAAGTCTTCTAGGTTCTTTTCCGTCGTCCAGTGTATCCCCCTCTTCTCGCTGCCTACTGTTTGCTGCATGATCCAGTCCACCACAATTAGGAATATCATGGGGGATAGTAGGCAACCTTGTTTCACTCCTGTCTTCACTTCAAAGGCATCACTGAGCTTCCCATTGTGGATTACTTGGCATGTGGCATCTTCATATAGTTGTTGAATGAGGCGGATAAAGGTTTGCGGTACTCCGTAGTATTGAAGCAGTTTCCAAATTACTTCTCGGTCGACGCTGTCAAAGGCCTTCTCAAAGTCGATGAAGTTGAGGTATAGAGCTGATTGCCATTCTACGCTCTGTTCTATGATGATACGAAGCGTTGCAATTTGGTCAGCACATGATTTGTACTTCCTGAAGCCTGCCTGTTCCGGTCGCAGTTTTGAATCCAGTGCGTCTTTAAGCCTCTCCAGGATGATGCGGCTTAATATTTTACTTGGGGTGGATAGGAGAGTGATTCCTCGCCAGTTCTTGCAAGCACTGAGGTCTCCCTTCTTCGGCAGTTTGACAAGGTAACCCTTCTTCCAATCGTCAGGTACCTTCTCTTCCCTCCACACCTTCTGCAATAGTGGTGTGAGCATGTCCGCTGTTGTCTCTGCATCTGTTCTCAGTGCTTCTGGCGGTATTCCATCTGGTCCTGCTGCTTTCCCGCATTTCAGTAGCTTTATGGCGTTCAGGACTTCCATTTTCGTTGGGGGATTTATGTTCACTTGTAATTCAGCGGCTGCAGGTGGTATTTCTGGACGAAGTGCAGGTGGTGGTCGATTCAAGAGCTTCTTGAAGTGGTCGGCCCATCGTTTCCTCTGTTTCTCTTCTTTTGTAATTAAATTTCCTTCTTCATCTTTTATTGGTTTCATCTGTGTTGGTCTCTTCCCTGATAGCAACCTGGTTATTTGATACAATGTCGTCAGGTCTCTCTTACCTGCAGCCTGTTCTGCTTCACTTGCCAGTGTGTCGTAGAAGTGTCGTTTGTCTTTGCGTGCACTCTTCTTCACTTCTTTATCCAGTGTTTTATACATTGTGCTCAGTTCCTCTTGTCGTTGAGCATCCTTGCACTGGTTTATCTTCTGCTTCACCATCCTCCTCTCCTCTATCAGCTTCCAGGTATCCGTCGAGATCCATTCCTTGTCTTCTTTCTTCTTCCTTCCTAATACTGTTGTGCAGGTTTCTTTCCACATAGCTTTCAAAGACTTCCAGTGTTCTTCTACACAGGTTTCTTCAGGGATGTCCCTCGACGTCTCCCATTTTGTCTTGATGGCTGCTTTGAAGATCTCCTTTGTAGTTTCATCCTTCAGTTTCCGAGTGTTGTACTTGAATTGAGGTCTATCACCAGCTTCCTTGAAGGCTTTTAACTTGATTTCGAAGGTTCCTTGCACTAGATAGTGGTCTGAACCTACATCTGCTCCTCTTCTTGACCTTGTGTTAAGTAGACTGCGTCTCCATTTTCTTGAGATTGAGATAAAGTCGATTTGGTTTTTAGTGTGTCCATCTGGTGAAATCCATGTCGCTTTGTGGATATCCTTGTGCCTGAACACACTGCCTCCAATCACCAAATCGTTGAATGCACAGAATTCTGCAAACAATTCTCCATTCTCATTCATTTCACCTAGCGCCTCTCGACCCATGGTTAGTTCTCTTCCCGTGTTGTCCCCTCCCAGTTTGGCATTCATGTCGCCCATTAGAATTTTGATATCGCCAACTGACGTCTTGTCCAGTGTTGACTGAAGTTGTCTGTAGAATTCCTCCTTTTTCTCTTGCTCTGCATTATTTGTAGGTGCATAACATTGTATGATTGTGACCTTTCTTCCTTTTGAGTTGAATCTTGCTGACATGATCCTGGAGGAGATTGGTTCCCACTGCATGAGAGCCTTCGATGCTCTTGAGGACATCATGATAGCCACTCCCTCAGTGTGCTCGTGGTTGGCGTCTGGGTGACCGGAGTAGATTATTGATTCTCCCGTTGACAGTTTGGAGAGTCCACTCCCATTCCATCTGCTTTCGCAAATCCCAAGCACTTCGATGTTATACCTTCTCATCTCCTTTGCAATCTGGGCTGCCTTACTGGGTTCAAACATCGTGCGGACATTCCATGTCCCCACGTTTACTTTCGCTTTCATCGAGAGAAGACACATCGGCCAATTGGCTTCCCGAAGGCTTTCACCAACTGGCGTCATTTCGCCTCTCCGATTCCAGCGGGGAATAAGTTTGTTTTCATTTTTTATATTTTGTTTGTGCTTTGAAGTTTCTTTAGCGGTTAGATTTGTTTTACGGGGTAGGGTTGCTAGCCCTATGCCCAACCTTCCCTCTTTACCCGGGCTTAGGACCGGCTAGTAACTAGTAAACTAGTTAACCAGGCGAGGTTGATATTTTTCTTACGATTCAATTAATTAATTTGGGTGGGTAATTTTTGATGAGTAAGGTGTCTTTAATTTATCTGGTTTCTTGTCTTAGATCGTCCATTTTATTAGTAAGTTTTTTGGTTATGTTACTTAGACACTTTACCAAGACAACTTTAACTGACAAAGGATGAGATGATTTAAAGTCTAAGTAACGATTTGAATGTGAAGATTTTCCATGGACCCTGGTGTCTACACCTTCATCTTGTTCCTGTTTCATTCTGCAATCCAACATCGGTACATGTAACAAGAATGACTCAGCACCTGTTCCAGATATATATAGAAAATCTTACTATCCATGTTACAAAGGGAGTGAGGAAATTAGGACTATATTAAGGATATCTCGAAGTTGTATTATTATTATTATTATTATTATTAGTATTATTATTATTATTATTAGTCCCCTGGGTTCCTAGTGGAACATAGGGCTTCAGTAGCACGTCTTTAGTGACCTCTGTTCTCTCAGATCTTTTGAACCTGGTTCCACGACAGCCCACAAGCTCTCATTTCCTCCTCGCACGATCTCCTCCATGTCACCCTCGGACGTCCAACTCATCGCTTCCCATGGGGATTTCACTCGAGCGACTGGCCTGACGCGTGATGTCCCCAGTCGGCCTTCTCAGTGCATGCCCAATCCATCTCCACTTCCTCCTGCACATTTGTTGACTGATAGGTTCTTGGTTGGTTCGTTACCAGCCAGCCAGAGTTCCTTGTTGCTTATTCTGATTATTCTTTCTGGCCATCTGATCTTCAGTAACGAGCCAGCGTAGGTGGCAGTTGTTGATGAATGTGTGTAGTTTATTGGAAATGTCTTTCGTGACGCGCCAAGTCTGTGAACCATACAGAAGCACTGACTTGACGTTGGTGTTGAAAATCCGGATCTTGTTCCGCATGCTGAGTGCAGAAGACCTCCACACTGATTTCAGGCTAATGAACACCTGTCTTGCTTCTCCGATTCTGACTTTGACGTCCTCGTCCGTCCCGCCTGTAGTTGAAACAGTGCTTCCTAGATAAGTGAAGGAGGTTACTTCCTTTAAGTTTCTACCGTTGACGGTGATTGGAGTTTGTTGTTGTTGTTGATGGTGGTGATGCGGTATCTTCATCACCTCTGTCTTCTCCACATTCACTTGAAGTCCTGTCTTCGTTGCCTCTTCTGTCAACTTGTTAGTCTTCACCTGTAGATCTTCAAGTTTGTGTGACATCAGGCACAAGTCATCAGCGAAATCCAAGTCTTCTAGGTTCTTTTCCGTCAAAGTTGTATAGTTATCTTGATATGATTATGGACAATAAATTATGTCCGAAATGTAATCGAGTAAATAATAATTCATTGAAAAACAAACACTCCCCATACTGTTGTAATCAGTCATTGTTCATGTTACCAGCACTTCATCCAATTGTTGTCAATTGTGAAAAATTGGAAAAATTTTAGAAATTACCTTTGAAGCAAAAAAAAACACAACTTATTTCATAACTATGACAAAGGAGGTGAAATTAGGCATAATAGTATGCACCAGTACATAAAGTTATAGCATGCATTTTATATCAGGCAGATAATCTATATTAACCTAACAGGAATAATGTGCACTATTCTAGTTTGGAAGAGAATGTCACATGAAAAAAAGAGGTTGAAAATAAGTATCCACTACGGGAATTTATTATTTAATGTAAAAAGTGGGATGTAGAAGAGAAATTAGTGAAAGTAACCTGTAAGTTTACCAATCACTGCACGATCATGAGAAGTATTCATTGATATAACCATCCAAGTATGTGTAAATGAGCTAGGTGATATGCATTTATAGTTTACCTGTAATAGAAGGAGAAATTTGACTGATTTTACAATCACCATAGAACGGTCAATGAGTTTCATGGACAGCTCACAGCCCAATATATGGAATTTATAAGTGACTGATGAGTTGCATTACATCACACATTCAGTGGGATAAGACAATTGATTCAATGGTTATCTTTAAGGTCTACATCTTCAAGGAAGCAACATTTACTTCAGAGCGACACAAACACCGTAACGATGCGTAAAAAGTGCTTGAGATTGGGAATTTTTTTACCTCCAACCGGTCACCGGCAAACTAAGAGCATCGAGCACACAATGTTGTATAGCTTAGTTTATTCAAAAGCATCAAATACCATCATAGACAGTTTCCAGTCAGTTTTATTACCAGTATTGTGGAGACTATTATTATTACTATCGTTGTAGTAGTTTGATATTCATCCCAAAATGATATCAGTTGAAGAGCTACTGCGTAACTAGGAGAGCTGTTTTGCCCTACTATCGGCCTCCACAGCAGTGTGCGCCCATGACAGCACCAGGGACCGAACTGAGGACCTTTGGGTTTCGCAGTGAGCACGTTGAAATCAAGCCATGGGGTTCAAATCCAATGGTTAACATTCTCCCACTCCTATCAGTTCGCGATATAGCGTGAATTTGATTCAACGCCGTTGTTGAGTAACTGTTAGTACTGTCGACTTTTTATAACATTGAAAACCTTGTACAACACTGGTCACCAAGAAATAGTATACAAGGATGAGATGTTGACTAACACAAACCAATTGATTCACGCACAAGATGAAATAGTTTGCGTTGAATTATAGTTCACTGACTAAACTGATTACCGTAGGTGTAAAAATTTTGGTAAAATGTAACTCCATATTACTTGACCACTGATTATTTCAGTCTTCAGGAAAGACGAAACGTCCTCTTGTGACAACCACATAGGAATCAGTCTGACGAACATACTGTCTAAGATTCTAGGATTGCTTACCGACTCCCAAAAACAGCTGCATTTCTGTACCTGAAAGCAGCGTTCGACTCCCTCAATCAACAAGTCTTATGGCAATATCTCTCACTGAAAGGGGTGCCGAGTAAGTACATCTTATTGAAGGCTCTTTATTCAAACACCTGTGGTCATGTTAAAGCCTATGGTGAGATGTCGGGTGAGCTATGTACATCGAGTGGTGTCCGTCAAGAATGACCACTCTCTCCATTCTTATTCAATTTTATCATAGACTTTCTTATGGCGGGACAAGAGAAACCAGTGGTTGGAGACTTTAGATGATATAGATCATAACCGATGTCAGGGGTGCAGATGTATACAAACATTATCTCAAACCCAACCGCAATACTCAATCTCATCATCTTATCATTCCTCCTTCTTCTCTTTTACTACTTTCTACTTCTACTTCTTTGATCGGTTTTTCCTTCCTTCTTCATCTTCCTTGTTACTTGATATGCTGATGTGAGGTGTAGCAACTTGAAACGTTACGCAGTAATATCTCGTCCTATATTGATCTTGATGGTGATGATGATAGGTAGTAATTCACGTGCCATAACAAATAAACTGATCTATGCCTAGATTAGAACAGTGAAGAGCGAGAGGAGGCGGATACTCTAGACCGCGGAAAAGAACCTAGAAGATCTGGATTTCGTCAACAACTTATGTCTAATGTCACACAAACTTGAAGATCTACAGGCACAAACTAACAAGTTGACAGAAGAGGCAACGAAGACAGGACTTCAAGTGAATGTGGAGAAGACAGAGGTGATGAAGATACCGCACCAACAACAAACTCCAATCACCATCAACTGGAGAAACTTAAAGGAAGTAGTCTCCTTCACCTATCTAGGAAGCACAGTCTCAACTACAGGCGGCGGTGGCACAGACGAGGATGTCAAAGCAGCCAGGATCAGAAAGACAGCAACACAGGCGTTCATTAGCCTGAAACTAGTGTGGAGATCTTCTGCACTCCACTCAGCATAAAACGTGAACAACATACGGATTTCCAACACCAACGTCAGTCAAGTCAGTGCTTCTGTATGGTTCACAGACTTGGCGCCTTACGAAAGACATTTCCAATAAACTACACACATTCATCAACAACTGCCACCTACGCTGGCTCGTTACTGAAGATCAGATGGATTGCCAGAATAATGAGAATAAGCGACAAGGAACTGTGGCTGGCTGGCTGGCTGGCTGGCTGGCTGGCTGGCTGGCTGGCTGGCTGGCTGGCTGGCTGGCAACCAACCAACCAACGAAGCAAGAACCTATCACTCAACAAATATGCAGTATCAGGAAGTGGAGATGGATTGTGTTGGGCATACACTGAGAAGGCCAACTGGGGACATCATGTGCCAGGCCAGTCCCTCGAGTGGAACCCAGATGGGAAGTGACGAGTTGGGCGTCTGAGTCGAGGGTGACATGGAGGAGATCGTGTGAGGGAGAAATGAGAGCTTGTGGGCAGTGGTGGATCCAGGTTGAAACGATTGTAGAGAAGAGAGTGCAGTGGAGACGTGCTACTGAAGCCGTATGTTCCATTAGGAACCCAAGGGACAAATAATAATAATGTCTAGATTAGCAAAACAAGAAACTGAACCCACAATGACCTTGCTTCAATAATTCCTATTCGTGTACATAATGAATACACAGGTAGTTGTCCTTGTTATGCATTAGTTAAGACGAGAGAAATTCGATATCTCCACTTAAATAGGCAGTTAAGATCTCATGTGCAAAAACACTTGAGAAAAATGTAAACAATGCAACCACAGAATGAGTGATCTAGTTACTCAAAGAAATTCACTTTACTGGTGCAAAACACTAATTAGGCATTCCAACATATTAGTGACACTGAAGTGTAACACGTTGGTTAACAGTGTAAAATATATTTCAAAGTGAAATTGATTAGAATGCCACCTGTGAGGTAGAACAATCCACGGAAATCCCAGAAGCATGTGGATGAATCGAAGAATGCTGTTTTAGAAGAAATGTGCAAAAACTACATAAAAATATACATATATATTGAATTCGTTTATTCAAATGAGTAGAAAGCGAATAGAGTGCTAACAACAAAATGTTATTAACCCCGAAGAAAAAAAAAGTAGCCAGAAATCAAACTCAGCATAAGAGTTTCGCTGACTATTGAATGATTTCTGGTTCTCAACATTCTACGAATTATTTTTGTGCTTTCTTATGATTGAAGGTGAAATGAAAACTAGGGTTGTGACGGGATTCGAGCCAACGGTCTCTGGATGACCGGCTCACCACCCTTCCAACTAAGCTATGAGACGCAGAAGCCGACTAAGTTTTAACTTCGCTTAAATGAATGTTTTGTTAATCATTAAATAACAGACATAGTGTTAATCTTTTATTACATGTCTTCCTTGTATAATTAACATTAGTTCTGCTTTTTGGTATATATACACACTTTAAAGGTCACCGTAGCAATATGGGGAGTCGCATCAACCCGACTGGGTTGATTTTTGACGAAATCTCGGCTAGGAGACACAAAACCCGCTTAGCATTTGTAAACTTGCGTCATCTGTGGCACCCACTAGCGAGATATCTGACTACCTACCACCTATCAAAGGATGAGTATACTGCGCTGAAGTCTGTTGTCCTGCTATATGGTTATGAGACATGGCAGTTGAAAGTAGAAGACATGAAGCGATTACAGGGTTTTGATCATAGGTGTCTTCCTAGCCTTGCTCGTGTGTAGTGGAATTGTGTGAGTAATCTTGAGGTCAGGCAAAGGGTGCTAGGTAAGACAAGCAGATTAAGTGATAAGGTTGTGGACTATAGTCGACCGAGATAGCTTGGACATGCATTACGCATACCGAGCCACCGTCTACCTTGACGTGATATGCTAGGGGAAGTTGGATTAGGTTGGAAGAGGGTTCAGAGTGGCCAGGTTAAGATGCGGCACCAGTCGATGAAGTCCCTGACTGTTAGTCTGAACCATGTGAGGGGATGCAAACTGCTTGGCTAGGTTCCCCTAGGTGACAAGAACTCAAAGTTGAGGACTCTCGGTCACATTGGGGGACCACTGAGAACCTGGGAGTACTGAAAGAATGTTTCACTCTAATGTGGGACTCTTTAGCAGTACACACCTACCACCTCCAGCTTGCACTTAAACCAAAACGCTGTACAGAAATAGTTTTTTTAGCCCCTTTCACAACACTGAACCTAGTTTAACATTTGAATCACATGATTCTTATACTTTCTCCAATATTTTTCCAAATGATTTCATGATTCATGAAATATTATCTTCATATTAATGCACTTCACGATTTTATTTATTGTAAAAATGGAATGCAAACCAATTTGTTTTTTTTTACCTTCCGGTTATATATAAATACGATTGTACAACTTTTGAAAATGAAATCGTAACAAAGAGAAATTTTCTCCGTTGAAATCTTTGTTTTATGCTTTAAATGGGGATTTTTAATTAAAATACAGACAGTCAACTCGTAAGTGCCACGAGAATCTACAAGAGTGACTGCTTGATATTTACTGTATAGCAAAGGGAAATCATAAGTATCAAAAAAACACAACTGGTACCCATTTGACAAGAGGTGGCTCTCGTACCCCAGCCTTTTAAGAGAGGGGTAATGGGTTCAAATCTGGCTGGCAACAACATCACTCACTGGGATGCAGATACATCTAGCTGACGAGTCCTAAATCGGACGAAAGGCACATCCTGGATTGCATTGTTAGTCACCAAGATGGATATAACATCATGAATGCCTGGCAGTACCATAGCATACGCATAGAAGCCCATCCGCTAACTGACGTCGAGCAGTCCGACCCTGTATACCAACGAATAACCGTTGTCCCTACATTAACAATCAGTTCCCTCTATAAATTTTCGTAAACTAAAAACAACAAAACATTGTAAGATTAGTTGAATTCATTTCCTATGCTCTAAGTCTTCAAAATAAACACAAAATACACCTTTCACATCTATATATATATATATATATATATATATATATATATATATGCACTTTAACCTCGCCTGGTTAACTAGTTCACTACTTACTAGCCGGTCCTAAGCCCGGGTAAACAGGGAAGGTTGGTCATAGGGCTAGCAACCCTACTCCGGAAAACAAATCTAACTGCTAAACAAACTTCGAAGCACAAACAAAATATAAAAAATAGTAACAAACTCATTCCTCGCTGGAATCGCAGAGGCGAAATGACGCCAGTTGGTGAAAGCCTCCCTTCGGGAAGCCAATTGGCCGATGTGTCTTCTCTCCTCTCGATGAAAGCGAAAGTAAACGTGGGGACAAGGAATGTCCGCACCATGTTTGAACCCAACAAAGCCGCCCAGATTGCAAACGAGATGAACAGGTATCACATTGAAGTGCTTAGAATTTGCGAAAGCAGATGGAATGGGAGTGGACTCTCCAAACTGTAAACTGGAAAGGAGTCAATAATCTACTCCGATATTATCACCCAGACGACAACCACGAGCACACTGAGTTTCCAAGTGGCTATCATGATGTCCCCAAGAGCATCGAAAGCCCTTATGCAGTAGGAACCAATGTCCTCCAGTAGGATCATGACAGCAAGGTTCAACTCAAAAGGAAGGAACGTCACAATCATACAATGCTACTCCACACACCTACAAATAATGCAGAGCAAGAGAAAAAGGAGGAATTCTACAGACAACTTCAATCAACACTGGACAAGACCCCACCACAGTTAGCGACACTAAAATCCATTCTAATGGGCGACATGAATGCCAAACTGGGAGCAGACAACACAGGAAGAGAACTAACCATGGGTCGAGAAGCGCTCGGCGAGGTGATGAACGAGAATGGAGAATTGTTTGCAGAATTCTGTGCATTCAACGATTTGGTGATTGGAGTCAGGCAGTGTGTCCAAGCACAAGGATATCCACAAAACGAGCGACATGGATTTCACCACTCACCAGATGGAAACACTAAAAATCAGATCGACTTTATCTCAATCTCAAGAAAATGGAGACGCAGCCAGCCTACTTAACACAAGGTGAAGAAGAGGAGCAGATGTAGGTTCACACCACTCACACCACTATCTAGTGCAAGCAGCCTACCTTCCAAATCCAGTTCAAAGGCTCCAAGGAAGCTGGTGATAGACCACAGTTCAAGTACAACACTCAGAAACTGAAAGACGAAACCACAAGGGACATCTTCACGTCAATCAGCCATCAAGACAAAATGGGAGATATCGAGGAACATCCCTGAAGAAACATGTGTGGAAGAACACTGGAAGTCTCTGAAAGCTATGTGGAGAGAAACCTGCACAACCGTATCACGAAGGAAGAAGAAAGAAGATATTGAACGGATCTCAATGGATACATGGAAGCTGATAGATGAGGGATAGGAGGATGGTGAAGCAGAAGATAAACCAGTGCAGTGCAAGGATGCTCAACGACAAGAGGAACTGAGTACAATGTATAAAACACAACACTGGACAAAGAAGTGAAGAAGAGTGTATGCAAAGACAAAAGACACTTCTATGATACACTGACAAGTGAAGGAGAACAGGCTGTAGGTAAGAGAGACCTGACGACATTGTATCAAATAACCAGGTTACTATCTGGGAGGGAAGAGATTAACACAGATGAAACCAGTAAAAGATGATGAAGGAAATTTAATTACGAAAGAAGAGAAACAGAGAAAACAATGGGCCGACCACTTCAAGAAGCTCTTGAATCGACCACCACCACCACCTGCACTTCGTCCAGATATACCACCTACAGCCCAGCAGCTGAACTACAAGTGAACATAAATCCTCCAACAAAAGTGGAAGTCCTGAACGCCATAAAGCTACTGAAATGTGGGAAAGCAGCAGGACGAGATGGGATCCCGCCAGAAGCACTGAAAACAGACGCGAACAGCGGACATGCTCACACCACACCACTACTGCAGAAGGTGTGGAAGGAAGGGAAGGTACCTGACGATTGGAAGAAGGGTTACCTGGTCAAACTCCCGAAGAAGGGCGACCTCAGTGTTTGCAAGAAGTGACGCGGAATCACTCTCCTATCCACCCAGAGCAAGCAAAATATAAGGCCGCATCATCCTGGAGAGGCTTAAAGATGCGCTGGATTCAAAACTACGACCGGAACAGGCTGGCTGGCTGGCTGGCTTCAGGAAGTACAAATCATGTGCAGACCAAATTGCAACGCTTCGCTACACGTCGTCATAGAACAGAGCATAGAATGGCAATCAGCTCTCTACCTCCACTTTATCGACTTTGAAAAGGCCTTTGACAGCGTCGACCGAGAAGTAATTTGGAAACTGCTTCACTACTACGGGGTACCGCAAACCGTTAGCAGCCTCATTCAACAACTATATGAAGATGCCACATGCCAAGTAATTCACAATGGGAAGCTCAGTGATGATTTTGAAGTGAAGATAGGGGACAGGAGTGAAACAAGGTTGCCTACTATCCTCCATGGTATTCCCTATTGTGGTGGACTGGATCATGCAGCAAACAGTGGGGAGCTGTGAGAACAGGGGGATACGCTGGCTGGACTGCGGAAGAGAACCTAGAAGATCTTGATTTCGCCGATGATGACTTGTGCCTGATGTCACACAAACTTGAAGATCTAAAGACGAAAACTAACAAGTTGACAGAAGAGGCAGGGCAGGGCAGCGAAGACGGGACTTCAAGTGAATATAGAGAAGACAGAAGTGATGAAGATACCGCACCACCAACAACAAACTCCAGTCACCATCAACGGTAGAAACTTAAAGGAAGTAACCTCCTTCACCTATCTAAGCAGCACAGTCTCAACTACAGGCGGCGGTGGCACAGACGAGGATGTCAAAGTCAGAATCAGAAAAGCAACACAAGCGTTCATTAGCCTGAAACTAGTGTGGAGATCTTCTGCACTCCACTCAGCATAAAGCATGAACAAGTTCCGGATTTTCAACACCAACGTCAGTCAAGTCAGTGCTTCTGTATGGTTCACAGACTTGGCGCGTTACGAAAGACATTTCCAATAAACTACACACATTCATCAACAACTGCCACCTAGGCTGGCTCGTTACTGAAAATCAGATGGATTGCCAGAATAATCAGAATAAGCAACAAGGAGTTCTGGTTGGTGACGAACCTACCAAGAACCTTTCATGCAACAAATATGCAGGAGGAAGTGAAGATGGATTGGCCATGCACTGAGAAGGCCGACTGGGGACAGCACGTGTCAGGCCAGTTACTCGAGTGGAATCCCCATGGGAAGCGATGAGTTGGACGTCGGAGTCGAGGGTGACATGGAGGAGGTCGTGCAAGGAGGAAATGAGAGCTTGTGGGCTGTCGCGGAACTAGGTTCAAAAGATCTTAGAGAACAGAGGTCACTGGAGACGTGCTACTGAAGCCCTATGTTCCACTAGGAACCCAAGGGATTAATAATAATAATAATAATAGAACCAGTTCATTACTCGACAGTGTTGTATAGAGCAAAGAAAAATTCTTCAAAATACTTTTTCGATTTCTACGAATATAACCGTTATCATTAAATAGTAAAGGCATAGTTTTATTGGTTAATAATACAATTTTACTGTATATATCAATAATTTAGTTTTTATTCGTCTAATTCAGTCTTAAACGCGTTTACGGTTTTGATGAACAAATGAATAAAATTACTAAATTGCCAATTATATTTATTTTCGAGGTAGTATTCATCATAGACCGATATCAGTTGGGGAACCATTGTAAACCTAGGAGCACTGGATAGCTGTTCCGTCCTAGTATGGGAGTCTTCACCAGTACGCACTCACTACCCGGCTGGGGATCGAAATCAGGACCTTCAGGTTTCACGGCGAACGCGTTCACCATTCAGCCACTGGATCGGTTCCCAGTGGTTAACAATTTCCAACTTCTGTCAATTCACAACATAGCGTGACTGTCACCCAAGGTCTTCAGTTAGCATCCACTTCACATCCGACTGGTTGACCCTACAGGTCACAGCTTGTTATTAGAACTTCCTGATATTCATCTTGAAGCATGGTCCTGAGTTCGATCCTTAGCTGGGTCGTGGGTGCATACTGCTGAGAAGTCCCATACTAGGACGAGACAGCTGTGTCCATTACTACCAGATTTTCAATGGTTCCCCAACTGATATCAGTCCATAATGAATACATACTACTTCTAAATTTAAAAAAATCCCTATTCATCTCAAAAACATGTTCATGCTCTAGTATGTGACTCATTTCTACTATTACATAAGACCGACTAAATTTCTACTACTAAGTTGGAATTAGAATGCACAACCTACTGATTTAGAGTCATGTCAATCGATCATAGCTTTAAATCTAGTGTAGAATATACCCATATATTTTATGTAAGTATACTCCAGTAAAAACGTTTGTTTAAAAAAGGGAGAAAAATGTTATTCTTATATTATTCAATTATATGGACCGTTGCTTGCAGTTAGTAACGTAAGACTAACGCATGAATACGACTTATGGCCAGAGTCTGAAGTTTTAAAACTTTACCCAGATATTTATGTACAACATTTACAAGCTAATATCATCTTATGTAAACTTCTAATTTTAAAAGCATTTACACGAGTATCATTTGATTATTTGAGATAACCGTAGTTTGACAGACTAGTATTTACACTGAATGATAATTGAAGGTGAAATGAAAATTTGGACCGGCGATGGATTCCAACCAACGATCATGTAGCTCAGTTGGTAGAGCATAGGGCTGGAAACTCGGTGGTTCCTGGTTCAAATTTTCATTTCACGTTCAATCATCACCCATTATAGATTTACACTATTGAAAAATAGGACTAAAATACTTTTATCCCCGGATGATATGCATAAAAGTTACGTACTTTGTGATTCATGGATATTTTATTAGTTTTTTAAGGTAATATTCATCACAGACTGACATCAGTTAGAAGCAATAGGCAGAATGGAATTTCTCAACAGTACGCACTCACCAGAGGTGATGAACATACCCAACCAAGAACAACAAACTCCAATCACCATCAACAGGAGAAACTTAAAGGAAGTAGTCTCCTTCACCTATCTAGGAAGCACTGTCTCAACTACAGGCAGCACAGACGAGGATGTCAAAGTCAGCATCAGAAAAGCAAGACAAGCGTTCATTAGCCTGAAACCAGTGAGGAGATCTTGTGCACTCTACTCAGCATAAAACGTGAATAACATACGGATTTCCAACACCAACGTTAGTCAAGTCAGTGCTTCTGTATGGTTCACAGACTTGGCGCCTTACGAAAAGCATTTCCAACAAACTACACATAATCATCAACAACTGCCACCTACTCTGGCTGGTTACTGAAGATCAGATGGATTGCCAGAATAATCAGAATAAGCAACAAGGAACTCTAGCTGGCTGGCTGGCTGACAACCAACCAACCAACCAACGAAGCAAGAACCTATCACTCAACAAATATGCAGTATCAGGATGTGGAGATGGATCGTGTTGGGCATACACTGAGAAGGCCGACTGGGGACATCATGTGCCAGGCGATGTCCTCGAGTGGAACCCAAATGGGAAGTGACGAGTTGGGCGTCAGAGTCGAGGGTGACATGGAGGAGATGGTGTGAGGAAGAAATGAGAGCTTGTGGGCAGTGGTGGATCCAGGTTGAAACGATCGTAGAGAAGAGAGTGCAGTGGAGACGTGCTACTGAAGCCCCATGTTCCATTAGGAACCCAAGGGACAAATAATAATAATAACAATAAAGCACTCACCACTCTGTCATCGATCAACCTCACGAACTTCAGGTCCCCCGAAGAGCAAAGTTAACTATTCAGTCATTGAGTCAGAGTTCAATGGTTCACAGTTGCCTACTTCTATGAATTAGTGATATAACGCGACTCTCATCCAAGGTCATTGAGTTGACATCCGCTTCACTTCCGGCCTAGTTGACCCCACAGGTCACGGTTTCTCAACTAGAACTTCTAGATATCCATCTGAAGGCATGTCACTAATGACCACCATACACCAATATACTTTTAGGCATATAAGGATTTTATTTCTCAGGTAGTGTTCATCACAGACTGGCGTCAGTTGGAGAGGAATCCCATACTAGAAAGAAACAGCTATCCAGTGCTCCCATGTTTTTGATGGTCCCCCAAATGAGATCAGTCTGTGGTGAATACTACTTTCAAAATAAAAAAAAACAGTAGCTACATACAGGCCTAAGCGATAGGCTTTGAGGTGTATCAACATGGTGAGGGCTTGAAACCATCAACAACCAATAGTCTTAAAACATTTTCCGAAGTTAGCAGGCATTTTAAAGGTTTGAGGACCATAGAACGGTCGTATCTGCACTGACTACTAGGCACACGTAAAACAAAAGAAAATAATACAGGTCACCTCTTTGAGAAACTCGGTGACCTCATTAACAGTCAACTACAATAGTATATTTGAGTATTACTACTAAACTCTATAGTTTTATTCTTACTTAGTAAATTCCAACAACTCGTATTATTTGCTGGAATTTCGACTCATTGATGCCTTTCAAAAGTTACTGTAGCCATAGGCAGTGATGATATATTTGTATAGTATGTAAGTATTTCATCGGTGTATTCACAGAACATTCGAGAAAAAATTTCTGTACACCAATTGATCCGATGTCAAACATTATCTCCACGTTTAATATGACGTATTCTACCATACACTGCAGACATTCATCAACAACTGCCACATACGCTGGCTGGTTACTGAAGATCAGATGGATCGCCAGAAAGAATATGCAACAAGGAAATCTGGCCTGCCAACGAACAAACGAAGCAAGAACCTATCACTCAACAAATATTCAGAAGAAAGTGGAGATGGATTGTGTTGGGCATACACTGAGAAGGCCGATTGGGGACATCATGTGCCAGGCCAGTCCCTCGAGTGGAACCCAGATGGGAAGCGACGAGTTGGGCGTCGGAGTCGAGGGTGACATGGAGGAGATCGTGCGAGGAGGAAATGAGAGCTTCTGGGAACCCAAGAGACAAATAATAATGATAATAATAATAATTCTACCAAACGCTTTTGAAGATTTTACTCCCATTTACACTTATAGAAAAGATGATGGGTCACTCAGTGTAGAACAGTGTACATAAAGACTACATCTACGGGTCAGTACATACATTTCCTTAGCTTTCTGCCCATTCTGCATAAAAAAAGTTTAGTTAAATGCCTTGCAAGCAGAGCTAGAAGAAGCTGTTTCGATGGTCTGCTACAAAAGGAACCAGGATAACTTTATAATATGCTAGTGGAAGTCCGTTACTCACACAGTTTTATCAACGGACATAGACAAAATGAATTAAAAATCTGAACAAATGACTGTTCAAAAGAAATCATTATTCATGAAGCTCCAATTTAATGGGAAAGTACTCGATGAAGTTCCATTCCATAGACTGTCTACAGGTATCAGAAGATCATCCTATGTTACTAACTTTTAATTATTATTTTCTCGTCAGACAAGAGATAAGCTGCCCATTTAGTCATAGAGAAGCGATAATTCAGCGAAGAAAATTTTCTTTTTCGACGATATCATTTTCTAAAGCTGTACAATAGTATTTATATACATAACATAAACATATAACAGTCTATTATAAAACAATAGGGTATAATTACATCATTAACCTTGTGCGAAAAAGCCGGAATCAAGAATGCAAAGTAGTTGCGTAATAAACTAAGACAGTAGAAATATCGAGGAAGTCAAGGAGTTTGACAAGGTAGTCGTTGAGAAGAAATATTTCTTCACTGATACATACCTTGTTCTTGTTAATGAATAAATGGGTATATTTCTTCAGTACGGTGAAAATTGTTGGTAGATAAGAAAGCCAAATATTGAGTGTCCACTTGATAGATGGATGTAAAGAAGGTGAAGAATGAGACAAGGGTCATAATGAAGGTGATAATAACAGTAAACTAATTAATTATAGTGAAATTGACAAAGAATTGTGAAAGTGTTAAGACCATGAGAGATTGAACATACTTCTTTTGCATACAGAGATCAGGCTTGAATTGATGAATTGCCAGTGCCTCCGCTGTGCACAACTGTCGAAGGCGTACTCCTTTTCAACTATTCCATCTGACACGATAAATGACATTGAAGAAGGATTATGGTCTAGATTTTTGTCCAGAGTTGACCAAATGTTCAAGAATGTAAATCAATTAACAGACCAGAATCTTCCTTCAATGTCATTTATCGTGTCAGATGGAATAGTTGAAAAGGAGTACGCCTTCGACAGTTGTGCACAGCGGAGGCACTGGCAATTCATCAATTCAAGCCTGATCTCTGTATGCAAAAGAAGTATGTTCAGTCTCTCATGGTCTTAACACTTTCACAATTCTTTGTCAATTTCACTATAATTAATTAGTTTACTGTTATTATCACCTTCATTATGACCCTTGTCTCATTCTTCACCTTCTTTACATCCATCTATCAAGTGGACACTCAATATTTGGCTTTCTTATCTACCAACAATTTTCACCGTACTGAAGAAATATACCCATTTATTCATTAACAAGAACAAGGCGTGTATCAGTGAAGAAATATTTCTTTTCAACGACTACCTTGTCAAACTCCTTGACTTCCTCGATATTTCTACTGTCTTAGTTTATTACGCAACTACTTTGCATTCTTGATTCCGGCTTTTTCGCACAAGGTTAATGATGTAATTATACCCTATTGTTTTATAATAGACTGTTATATGTTTATGTTATGTATATAAATACTATTGTACAGCTTTAGAAAATGATATCGTCGAAAAAGAAAATTTTCTTCGCTGAATTATCTCTTCTCTATAAGTTGGCCAGTTTTGCCACTTCAATGTGCATTTATCGATTCACCAGCTTCCGTGGAGAAAGCTTTATCCGGCTTACAACTAGGCAGCTTAACAAACGTGTTGCTGATCATCTACCGCCGTCGCAAAGAGAGGGACTAGTAAAGTCAATATGAAGCACCATTCTGTCGCATTTAGTCGATGGTAGTCAAGTGATAGGTAAGATCAAAGCGTTCAAAATTATCGATCGCACTTGAAAAAAATATTTCGAACGAGAATTCAAATTCTCATATTACATATAACTGGGGCTATGGGAATTAGACAAAACAACCCTAGTCTTTGTGTACCAATAAAAGTGTAACCCTAATCTCTGACTTGATCAGAGAAAACTTGGTATGTGAGCTCAGAGATAAATTCAGTTTTTCATCCTCTTTCTTTACCTCCCCCCTTTGATACAACACAGCTCAGAGAACACTAAACCACTATCACTGATTGTTAAATTGTCTTCAGTACTATGCTGCTCACAAACCTCTATCAACCACATTCAACAGCAGCTATATGCTATATGATGCTAGATGCCAAGTGATCCACAGTGGAAAGTTTAGTGATACCTTTAAAGTGAAGACAGGAGTAAGACAAGGTTACCACCTATTATCACCGATGATCTTCCTGATTGTAGTCAGCTGGACTGGACTGCATAATGCAACAAACTGTGAGGAGCGGAAGATAGGCATGCGCTGTTTGACGGAATAAAAGACCCTAGAAGATTTGGACTTCGCCGATGATGACTTATGTCTAATATCTTATGTCACACAAACTCCAAGATCTACAGGCGAAAACCAACAAGCTGACAGAAGAGGCGAGACAGTGAAGACAGGACACCCTTCAAATGAACTTAGAGAAGACAGAAGTGATGAAGATACCCAACCAACAACAACAACAACAAGAAGCACCAATCACCATCAACGAATGAAATCTAAACGAAGTTGTCTCTTTCACCTACCTGCCTAGGCAGCACCGTCTCAACTACAGGCGGTGGCGGCGGCACAGATGAGGATGTGAAAGCCAGGATCGGAGAGACAGCAAGACAGGTCTTCATTAATCTGAAATGATCAGTGTGGAGACCTACTGCACTGAGCTGCACTTAGCATAAAGCGTGAACAAGATCCGGATTTTCAACACTAATTCAGTCGAGCAAGGCAATGCTTCCATGTGATGGTTGAGAGACTTGGGGTGTCACGAAAAGCATTTCCAACAAACTGAAGACATACACCACACGAATAGCTGCCGCCTAAACTACACTCGATACTGACACTGAAGATCAGATGACCAGAATAATGAGAATAAGCAACAAGGAACTGTGGTTGGCTGGCTGGCTGACTGACTGGCAGTCAACCAACCAAGAAGCAGTCGCCCAACAAATATACAGAAGAAGAATGTGTAGATGGATTGTATTGGGCATACACTGAGAAGACGGTTTTGGGGACATCACGCGTCAGGCGAGGCCAGACCAGGCGCTTGAGTGGAAGTCGAATGAGAAACGACGAGTTGGGTGTCCAAGGGTGACATGGAGGTGGTTGTGTGAGGAAGAAATGAAAGCTTGTGGGCAGTCATGTGGCCATCTTCGAAAGGCTGTAGAGAAGAGAGTAAACTGGTGATGTGCTACTGAAGCTCTATGTTCCACTAGGAACCCAAAGGACAGATAATAAAATAATAATGAACTACGCTGTTCCCCATTATTGTTATCATCGTTAAGATTATTATTATTATTATTATTATTATTATTATTATCATTATTATTATTATTATTATTATTATTATTATTATTATTATTATTATTATTTGAATATTCACTATTTGCGTAGTTTAGTTACTTGTTATCACAAACAGAAAAATTCACCATGATTGGTTTAATGTTTTATACATGAGATTTATGAATATTAGGGTAAAGCGTGATGAAAGTGAATTGGAAACAATACTGTTCACATATATATGTCATCTTCATAGTCTTTCGATTTTCGACACTATTGAGTATAGCTATTTTTAATGTTCCCACATATTTATAAGACAGTAGTGTATCAGAAATTGATTTCCTCTAAATCAAATTACTGGACATCAATACATGTGACACTGGATACAAGTTTTGGGATAGTCTACATATAACAATAAGTAAATGTAAACATTATTTAATATCCACAAGCAAATCTACTCAGTTATAAACATAAGCATATACTGAATGACTATACTTACTCCAAGTGTATCATCGCCACAGATCTGAACACGTTGAAATTCTACGGCTGCTGATTCTATATGTGCTTCAGCTGATCCCTCAACTTCTTGAAGTACTGGTGCAACATCTGTGTACGTATTTGGTCCAGGTGTTAAATGTAATGGGAGACCTTCATTAACTGTACTAGGGATACTGTATAACCGGCGAACTAAAGGACCTTCACCAGTTTGCTCATTCTGAAATTGTATACCACTCTGACTAAGCCTTGATTGTACACGATTACTAAATTCCAAAGATGATGTGTTAATACCTGAAGAAGTAGATGGATTAAATCGAACATTTTGTTCCCCAGTAAACTCTTCAGGTAGCAGAGATAACGAGTCTGAAGAAGCTTCTTCGTTAACTCTATCACTTTTATTCAAAGTTGTAAATGCATGACTCTTTCTACTCCATCCGATTGATTCAGATCCATTCGTTAAACCACTAACAGAATTACAGTTATCGAGACCAAAAGCTTTAGGTGTTGTTAAATTATTTGCATAGGTTGAATCTCGATTTTCTTCACCAGTGTGGAGTTTAGAATCACCATCTACTGAACTGATTGACCTAAAAATGATAAATAGAGTAAAAGGAATCAGAGACAGCTTGATAAACACAACGTAATTCAATCCCCTTTCACACTACATATAGGACTGAGTGAACATAAGGCATGCAACATAAAAGATAATATTATTATACCACTAACCTGTAGACTGTTGCGTATTATAGATACAAAAGTAATCTATAGTCTTATGGAATACTCATGATCAGCTCGAAACAACTCCTAAATGCTACATAACAATAATGTTGAAGTTGGATGAAAAAATAAACTTGAATACACAAACACAACAGAATATTTCTCAGAGTAGATATACCAGATCAAGTTGCCAGACTTTACAGTAGTAGACAAATAAGAACAGGTGGATCGAAAAAGGGTGATGTCAAAGTAGACAAAGTGGTGTGAGAGAATAAACAATCTGAAGATAACGGTTAGTGGGAATATTTATACTTTAGGTGTCATTGTCACTAAGTATTCTCAACCACTGATATCTTTCGTCTTGGAGACCCTAACCAGGCAGTCAACATCTCTCCATACGACTCAGGTCAACGGTCAGAGACTTCATGAATTGGTGCCATGTCCTTTAACCCTACTTTAACCCAATTCAGCTTCCTCTAGAATGGTACGCCGAGGTAGACAGTGGCTTGGCATTCACAATACATATCCAGACCATCTCCGTCGACTAAGGTTCAAACAACAAAGAAATAAGGCAGATTTCGCATCAATCCATTAACCTCCGTAACGTTAAATATTTCTATACAATTTCATTTAATATCTATATGTCTCCGGCATGGTGGATTTATTTTTATTCACTTACCTGCCCAACTTCAACTCCAAAATGTGTTCTTCCATTTCTTTTCTTTCAATGGGAAACTTAGGCATCACATATTCTGGTCCTGTTTCCTTAAACAGAGGGTGAGCGCCTTCACGACCACGTTGTTTAATATTTTCGGTCAGTTCATTGAGTTTGTGATCCATGTTTTAATATGACCGATAAATCCTGACTGGAAATAAAATAAACATTATAAAATGATGAAAAGTGAGTTAACTATTACTCAAATGACATGAAGGAAACAAGATTCGATTTCTAATTAAATAGTGGCGAAAGTATATGACAGAAATGGCAGTCAACGAATGTCACCCAAGAGATTATACCTGTCTCTTCATTTCTTTAGAAATCTCAGTGTTCAACAACACTAAGTATATGGTAGCCAACAAGATATAAATCAGCTGACGCTTATTCGAAGTGTGAGAAGAAAATACAAATGACTGATTAAACCTAAAAGCCAGTTGAGTGAACAAAGAATATTCAACTCGATAACTTCTTCAGATTCTACAGTTATATGTACACATTGATGAATTACACGTCAGCAGTATAGACAGAGATTCCGCTTATCGGTTTGTTAACAATTGAGTTGACGAAGTCAATTGAGAAAAGTCGTTTGTGAACGCTTATGATGATAGAATCAGTTGTTATTAGAATTCAATTCAAAATAAAAACTGATTATCTAAATGATTATACGACTTATGCAATAATATAGAGTGACAGTTTAGTGAAACAACAGGAAGGTGTTTATGACACGTCCATTGGTGACACCAAGACTGAATGGCGAGTTGCTTAGACTGGCCACTTCCTGTTATGTTTATCAGTTCGACTACTTTTGTGCAACCGCTGCCCTAGGTTCTTAATTTCCCGTGTTCGCAAACACCTCCCGACATGGTTAAGTAAAGGTGTGTTAAAGACCATTACCAGCTCTATATTAGCACACTTGGTTGAAATGAACCATACGGTGAATGTAAACGAGTGGTTTTCCCAAAAGTACTCTGCTTAGGATTCTTCAAACTTTAGAAGCAGAAGCAATCGGCGTCAAACAACGCGAGTCGTGTGTTCAAAATAAACAAGTGTTACTCATAAAACTGTCGTGGCCTGATTCATGGTGTACAAATTCGTTAGCATCCTGCCCAAGGTTATCTAATTACATACTGTGAACAACCCTTCTCTACTATTATTTTTTCCCCTTGGGTTCCTAGTGGAACGTATGGATTCAGTAGCACGCCTCCATTGCACTGTGTTCTCTGTAGTCTTTTGAACATCGCTCCACGACTGCCCACGAGCTTTCATTTCTTCCTCACATGATCTCCTCCATGTCACCCTCGCCTCCGACGCCCAACTCATCGTTTCCCCTCAGGGTTCTACTCGAGAGCCTGGCGCGTGATGTCTCCGAATGGTTTTCTCAGTGTATGCCCAATCCAATTCATCTCCACTTTCTTCTTCTGCATATTTGTTGGGTGGTAGGTTCTTGGTTGGTTCCTTGGCAGGCCAGACTTCCCTGTTGCTTATTCTTTCTAGCAATCCATCTAATCTTCAGTAACCAGCCAGTGTAGGCAGCTGTTGATGTGATGTGTGTAGTTTGTTGGAAGTACTTTTCGTGACGCGCCAAGTTTCTGAACCATCACATAGCAGCACTGAGTTGACATTGGTGTTGAAAATCCGTATCTTGTTCTTTGTGCTGAGTGAAGTGCAGTAGATCTCCACACTGATTTCAGATTGATGAATGCCTGTCTTGCTGTCTTTCCCATCCTGCTTTTGACATCCTCGTCTGTGCCACCACTGTCTGTAGTTGAAACGATGCTGCCTAGTCAGGTAGGTGGGTAGATGAAAGAGACTACTTCCTTTAGGTTTCACCCGTTGATGGTGATTGGTGCTTGTTGATGCTGTTATTGGTTGGGTATCTTCATCACCTCCATCTTCTCTACATTCACTTGAAGTTCCGTCTTCCTTCGCTGCCCTGCCTTTTCTGTCAACTTGTTAGTTTTCGCCTGTAGATCTTCAAGTTTGTGTGACAGTAGACACAAATCATCGGCGAAATTCAAATCTTCTAGGCTCTTTTCATCGGTCCAGCTAGCGTATGCCCATCTTCTCACAGCTCCTCTATAATCGGAAATAATTTTGACAAATTCTTTTAACATATTTTGTTCTTCTTAGTTTATTTCATCCAGTTGTTATAAACATCGTCCTATTGTTTCATTAAACCATCACCTTATAGAATTACGTAAGTCATGTAATCATTTAGATAGTCAGTTTTTATTTTGAATTGAATCCTAGTAACAATTGATTCCATCATAAACATTAACAAACGACTTTTTTCAATTGACTTCCTCAACTCTATTACTAACAAACTGATAAGCGGAATCTCTGTCTATACTGCTGACGTGTAATTCATCAATGTGTACATATAACCGTAGAACCTGAACAAGTCGTCGAAAAGAACATTCTTTGTTCACAATCAAATGACTTCTGAATTGTAATAGGAACCTTTAATGAATGATTGAATAAACTTACTTTATTGATGAACCGTATCACTGAAAGTATTGGATTAACAAGTGGTATTGTAAACTTGATGGTTGTAAGCGAAATGTAATCAATCCACTGAATCTAAACCAATCAATATCAACATAGGATCAGGCATTACTGAGTAATGGTCTAACTTGCCACACCGCTTATCAGTACATCAAGTAAAAAGACAGTGAAGTACAAGATGAAGATAAGAAAATTCAGTCAAAAGAAATATGAAGTACGAGAAAAAGAAAAGAGGAATAATAGGATTCGGTATAGCGTCGTTAAGATGACGATAATGTGAACATACATCTGTGCCACTGACATCAGTTCTGAACCATGCGATCACCTAGAGTCAGTCTCCAAACACTGGTTCTTCTTGTCCCACCAACCCCAACCACCCACTCTGCATTGCCCCACATGGCTCAAACCAACAGTCAGAGACTTCATACATTGGTGCTATGTTTTAGTCTGGACACCTCAGGCCTTTTTCCAGCCTGAACCTACTTCGGCCAACATTGTGTGATGAGGCAATCGGTGACTGGGCATACGTAGTATGTGTCCCAACCATCTCATTCGGTGAAGGTTCATAACCTCGTCAACTGATTTAACCCCACTCCCTAAAACTCTATACCTGACTTCTGCATTACTCGCGTGGTGAAACCATGGAACACGACCTATGCTACGAAGGCAACGGTGGTCAAACACATGAGAAAGCCTTATCATATCTTCTACTTTCAATGGCCATGTTTCACAGCCATACAGCAGAACAGACCGGACGGCTGTGCAGTATACGCCGTTTTGACATACAATTAACTAGAATAGTCAGATAAAAAGCATCTTTCAAAAAGTCGACCTGATTCGTTTCATTATGTTCCAAAACTAATGGTGACTTTAACTGGAAGGTTTTTAAAAGTGAATTTTGACAGTGCACAAACGATTCACACAGTGGTGGTTGGTAAAAGATTTGACTAGGTTACTGATATACGAAAATTTAAAGTAGTTGTTTATTGAACACTTTCAAAACAATGTGTATCGTGAAGCAATGTTGAAGTTGAATGTAGTGTTGTCTACCCCTAGTAACTTTATTCAAATTTCTTGATAAATACCAATATCACATTGATGATGAAATTAATCTCGTTTACATACATTGGACAGCGAACAACCCAATTCGAATCCTGTGGTGTTTGTCTTTTGGTTTACCAGTCGTTGTCGTGTGTTGGTTAGGATAAGGCCTATAACATTCTGGTCAAACAGAATTGAAGTCTGCTCGCGTTATTCGATTCACGTTGGAACTAATACCGTTGCTTAGGGTTGGAAATATTTTAATGTTAGTGCACCTGTTAACGCATAGTACCTGACTACCTACCTCGAAGTAATTTACGGTGATCATAATAAGATACAACACCGAACTATTAGTTCATTAATCAACAGGTGGTAGCGTGTAAAGGCCAGGAGCTTCCACATTCATAAAAACTACATAAATAACTGGTTGAATGTATGTCGGTCGATAGCTGCTACCCTGACGTGCTGGTCAAGCTTACATATAACAGTGACACAACAAGCTAGGCTGGTGGAACGGTTGCTCCCTAGAGATTGGTCCTATCATAACAGGAAGGTTTGGTTTGAGAGTGGTTCGATGAAAAGCAGTTACCGTCATAGTGTAAACTTTTGCGCTATGATGGAAGTCCGACGGCGAAATCATACTGTTGGCTATGTGGGGGTGGCAGCAGTAACGTGTTTCTCTTGGATGATCAGCAGCGCCCTGCTGATGCTGTCTTCCCTATAGGAAACCGTGGGAGGTTATAGAAGGTCGACCCTAGACATAGCAGACTCCCTTCTACCCTGCGGCATACCGGTGCCGGCAACATGGGTTCATAGTCAGGTTCGAAAAAAATCGAAATCTCAAACTTCTAGAGGGGTCACGTGTGACCAACCTCAAACAGATGTCACTTGGCCACTGCCACCATGCACTATCCTACCTTTTTCGCCTAGCCATCTATAGTGTATGAAGCTGAAAAGTGTCAACTACCCTCACAACTCTGTAGTATTCAAATTCCCTCAGATCATTAACAACCTCATCTTCTAATCCTTCCTCCAAGTCCATCAACATTCGTAGGTCAATTTTAATTTCTTCTACCTCTGTAGCTGTCTGTGGCGATGTCAGTTTACGGGACAGCATTCCTGGTCTCCTGAAACTGAGCTCTAATCTCCGTACCCTCCGTCAAATCAGCCAATAAGCTCCGCTGGTCAAAACTCCAGAATCTCGAGCCACGGATATGAGGTGTTTGTAAGACACGTACACAGTATTCAAGTGGGACAAACCACTTAACCTCACCCGGTCAATATGGTGAATCTGCAAACTTTACCATCAGAGTTTCTGGGGACATGATAGCCAGTTTTCATGGTCTTGCAGGTGTATGTATAGCAATCAATCCTACGGCAGAAAGTGCACTACTCGACTGGGCTCCAGTTGACAGTCACTTATGTGTTATCTGACTGGGTGGTATAGTGAAGACTATTAAGAACTATGAAACTCGCCTTTGTCTCTCTGCAATCTCTACTTACGCACTCACTGACTGCCGTCTGGATGAAGTGAAGGATTAGCCCTATCGAAAGCTCTCTAGCTTCCTTCTGAAAGCCAAGCTCTCAGACACGGTGGTTGTTCCAGGTGATTTCAATGTACAATCGGGTAGGCTAATTCAGGCAGAAAAGCATTTCGATGGCGAACGAACACATAGTGGCAGTCACGTGATACAAACGTGCTCAGATAACCATTCACTTCTAACCAGTACAAACTTCAAACATGGCATGGCGTCCACAGACATCGACTCAACGGTGGACACACACAGACTGCACTGTTACCAGTCATCGTTGGAGAGGGTCGGTGGAAGACTGCCACTCCTTCTGGAGCACTGTTTGGACAGCAACTACGCGACGGTTCGAGCACGCGCATGTGGATTTGGAAAAACTACAGAAGCAGGAAAATTACGAGTGTAGCTTGATGGTGAGAGCATTAGGGTGCTTTCAGTGAAAAACTGGATAGGTTATCAGGATAGAACAATATCACTCATCCAGAAGAGGTCTGGAACTGTTTCCAGTCTGTTTTAAAAACAGTGTTGAAGACCGTAGTCGACTCTCAGAGAGTAGTTAAAGGGAACCAGTCGTTTTTGACAGCTTCTTCTGAATTAACCTATGCACGCAAATGCATCCCTGCAGGGTCTGAGTAAAATAAGCAGTGGAAGCAACTTTTATGCAGGATGCAAAAAGGTCTACTCTATGACCACGAACAGTGGTGCGTAGCGAATCCTAGAGATGGTAAAGGCAGTGGCGATAGGTAACAGTATACAGTTATTTACATTTATTACGGAAACCGGGGCGAAAAGATCAATGATTAGGGAAACTATAGATGAAGAGGGTGGATCCGGTACTCACTCGTAAGAAAGATAGCTGGGATAATGGGCAGAACGGTTCCGCTGGCCTTCTGCTAATATACCTTCGCCCACTATCCAGTCACATTCCAAATGGAATATTGAGATACGGCCAGTAACACTCGCAGAAGTTGGGAGAGCTGTAAGTAACCTAAAACAACGAAGAGTAGCAGGGGCCGACGTCTGGTGTCGAAAGTACTTTAAGGACAGTGGTCGCAGATCATTGGTCAGGTTAACTGAGTTGTTAGGTAGTGTATGAGAATCAGACATGATCCTCTCTGAGTGATTTTAATCACCGATCTTCGCAATCTTCAAGAGATGGGAGACATCCTATTCGGATAATTACACGAGAATCAGACTCATGAACACAGTGTCCGAGGTTCTGGTTTCTACAACTATCAGACGTCTAAGTGGAGTTCTAGAACAACTAACCCCACAGAACCAGGAAAGTTTCAGACCTCGCCGTAGGTGCACCAACCAGGTATTTACTCTTATCTAGGTGTCAGTACATGCACACTTACCGAAGCGTAAAACTAGCTAGACATGTTATTCAACTCCGTCGATCAAGTTTCATCATAGAGCCTCCCAGCCAAAGAGGGTTTTGCATAAGCGTATCACTGTGTTCAATCCTCTGCACCCGAACACTTGCAAGCGTGTCGAAGTCTGCGAAATGGTATCTCGGTTACTGTCTATATCCAGTTATGTTCTTCAAGATTGACGGACAGTGACTGAGTGACAAAATCAACGTAGAACCTCACACACATGCACGCAGGCCCAAGTTGCCACACTTTGCAGTAGTATACAAAGAATAGGTGGATTTAAAAAATGATACCAAAGAAAGACAAAGTAGAGTGAGAGAATAAATAATTTGAAGATAATAGTTATCGGGAATACTTAAACTTTAGAAGATCTCAAGGAGTGAATACATCTGTGCCACTTTCACCGATTTTCAGCCATGTCATCATGAGTTCTCAACTAATGATTGCTTCCATCTCGAGGACCCCAACCAGGCAGTCTACATCCCCCAACACAATTCACATCAACAGTAAGAGAATTCATCAACTGGTACTACGTCTTGTTTTGGCCACCCTGAACCCTCTTCCAACCTAATCAAGCTTCCCCTAGCATCGCGCAACGTCAAGGTAGGCGGCGGCTCAGCATGCGCAGTAAATGTCCAAGCCATCTCAGTTGACTAACGTCCACAACCTCGTCAGTCAACTTGTCTGTCTTGCCTAGTACCTTTCGCTCGATTTCGACACTGCTCATACAGTAATTCAACTACACGCGAGCAACGTTAAGAAAATACCTATGGTCAAAACCCAGCAACCGCTTCATGTCGTCTACTTTTAACGGCTATGTCTTACAGCCGTATAACAGGATATAACAGAATTCAGTACAGCGTACTCGTCCTTTGATAGACAAAATCTCGAACCAATACAAAAGGCTTGCTTCGCTTTCAATAAATTATGCCACTTATAGTGCCACCGTCATACCCAGTTGTCTATGAAGGGTCGGTGTAGTGTCGTCTAGTTCTTTCTGTTCTACTGTATGGTTGTAAAACATTTTCATTGACAGTAGGCAAAATGAGGTTTCAGTATGTGCAACCAGCGTTACGTCCGTAGTATAAACCGCGTGGCATGGAGTCATCTTTTCAACAACGTAAAGCCTTAGGCAGGAGACAATAGTAAATTCATGATGTTGAGAACCTGGGACACGTGTTACACACATCTATTTACCGTTTTTCCTGTCGCGCAACGTTAGCTGAAGTAGGCCCAGGCTGAGAATGGTTGAAGGAGGT
Organism: Heterobilharzia americana; assembly: GCA_944470555.2. Taxonomy (NCBI): domain Eukaryota; kingdom Metazoa; phylum Platyhelminthes; class Trematoda; order Strigeidida; family Schistosomatidae; genus Heterobilharzia; species Heterobilharzia americana. The sequence goes on along the minus strand of OX104128.1, from coordinate 4,084,677 downwards.
AAAGCGAAAACAAGTCAAGAGTCCATGAAGTCTCTAACTGATGTTTTGAGCCAGGTAAGGAAATGTAGACTTCCCAACGGGGGTCCGCATGACGGCCAAAACCAGTGGTTGGAGACTCTGGGTGATACAGCTCAAAAAGGATCTCAATTGTCCTTATGTATCCATAAATTATGTCTATCTTAATCGTCACAGTGAATATGGCATTGTCTCACTATTCCTCTCTCTTTTCACGAATGTTTACAGCTTTTGAGTGCTTTGATCCTTATTTATTTATCTCTCAAGTAGATGTGCTTGAAGTGCGAATATGAAGTATGGCAACCTGGACCATTATGTAGTAATGGCAAGTCCTATTTCGTTTTTGGATCCGTATGTATGTGGATACATGCCTCTAAATTGATTGTAGTGGTGGCACATGATCACCTATTTGATTCGATTTGTTACTACTGCACCTTCAGTCATTGATTTCTCCAGATTACTTCTTCCTCTTGGCCTCCTCTTTCTCATTATTTCTCTTGACTTTTACCTAGATGTGGTTTCCAAGTACAAAAACTATGGCCGACAAGCAGATTCAGATTCCAATCCTGTAAATGCATATTTATTGGCTTCATCTTCTAAATTCCTCAAACCGAATACATGAAAACTGTATTCAATCTTTTTACTACTGACCTAATTACTAACCCACTGTCTGTAGTATACAGATCATATCTTACTGACATTCCTTTCTTTGCAAGGTTGAGTTCTACAAAGTTCTCAATATGACTAAAAGTAGTATTGCTTGCCATTCATATTTCCTCTTGAAACAACTGCACACTTTGCTTGTGAAAATGAAGATTTTTAAAAAGTCACATTTATGTGGTCTTCGGAAGTAGATATGCAGAGATTGCACGCTATTTACTATATGTATCTTTGCAGGGCCTTTTGCATGAACTAGAATCACCGTGTGGACAATGTTAAGGTTAGGTGGAAAGTACTAGTGACTCAGTTGATGAATTCGTGCAATTTTATCGACGGAGATGGTCTGGATGTGTTGCCTATACTAACCACTGCATACTACGACATGCTGTTAGCCGAAGTATGATTGCGTTGAATTAAGAGTAAGGCTGGAAAATTCAAGATTTGATATCCGTCCATGAAGGAAGATGTAGGCAGCCTGGTTGAAGTTCACAAGAAATTTAGAACCAGTAGTTGAAGATCCTTAGTAACATCGCTTGAAATCGGTTACTTTAAACTTTTTGCGATCTCTGAAGTCTTTCCATAGTTGTTTTTTTCTAGTAACCACGTCTTTGCTTTCTGCTGAAAAGTGTGGCAACTTGAACTGTTGAACGTTTGCGCCAAGTTCCACGTCGACCTGTTTAACTGACAGTCATATCTGGATCCGCTAAAACTTTCTAGTGACTGAAATCGGATATAATCAAAACTGATCTTATCCTCCGAGCTATCTTAAGATCATTGTTTCCAATTAAAATGAATGCCTGAGAAATTTAGTAGATTTACCTAGAATCTCTGCTTGAATGCATACAAAATTCATAATATGATTTGATGTAAGACAATACTGCTTAGACTCGGTGCGATGAGCGTAGATCCATCTTAGTACTGCTTGGCGTAATCTACCGGGTAAGAGCTGGTTGCTCAGTGATGACTAGTATAGACAACATAAAACACACAATAAAATCAAACAAAAATACACAAGACAACAGAAAAATCTAATCCTATCCGAAAGTCAACAGGCGAATTGGGCTTATTAACTATTATCAAATCAGGGAACCATACTGTACGTCACTAAGTATACCTCATACAATAGCGAGTCATACAAACTTAGTACCTCATAAGGTCATACCATTTTAGTGTGGATTGAATAGCTACAACTAATAATTACACTACAAAACCATTCAATTTATTATTTTTGTATGGCTAAATTGGGCAGACATAACTAATCATTGTGGTGAAACGAAAACACTTTTAAGGTTTCAGAACTATAAAAAATGCACCAATTTATGCAACATATGTAGGACAGTAATAACAAATCACCAAATAGGACAATTTTTAGAAACGTTCACAACTTTGGTATCCTCCCTGTTCACAAAAGAGCCTCTCCAGAATTCCTCTGGACATAACCCGAAGAGGTTTCTCAAAGATGAGCAGACCTCCAATTTGTACGCACCGCAGCTTCTTAACAATACACCACCGAGTAGAAGCCTTCTTACGGGAAATATTCATTAATTCTATGGGCCACTCACGCAACTACTAAAATAACCCACCACTTTTCTGCATTTTACAGAGCAACTAGATTCCATTCGAAAACATAGAAAATCAACTGATTAATCAGTGGTACGTAAAGTTACTCCAAACATCAAGTCCGACTACATAGTTGGCAATGACCACGTCATTCGGATAGTGTACTATTTCGTTAGTTTATGTAAACTCTTGTTAGTTTCTAAAAGCTATTTTCACGTTCTATCATTTCGTTCATTAGCCTGTAACTTTACTTAGACAAGTAAAGCATGTTACTTTAAAGATTCTGGAAATTGTCATGGTTTTTACACGGCCAGTTATTTCAAAACCTTTTAATTGCAGGAAGCAAACACATAGAACCACCACCCCCACCCCTAAATTTCACTTCACTAATCACCGACTTGGGGTGATCTTTTAAATAGGCTGTTAAATCTGTTGCATACCGTTTCCGGCAATATTCCTATTTCTGAAACCTATTCAGAATATGCGGGAACCCAAATTGAAGTAGGGTGCTTGTTAGGATTACTAAATTCCTGAGCGGACTGTAACATTTTTCTTCGGAAACCATGCTCAAAATCACCGACAGGTTATTTCTTCGTGAAACATCCAGCAAAAATGGAACTGAAATGCTAAATACATTCTAATGAGAATGAAAAACGGAGAATTATATATTTCTCGAATAATATCTGAAACCCTATCCGTATTATTTCAGCAACCTCCACTAGGTATCTATGAAACTTCTTTAAGCGGTATAGAGGAGACTTATCGTCCCAGTTTGAAATAGGATTCCACTAAAAATTTCAAGTTTCGTAGGTGAACTGTTTCAGTCTTCAGGATTAAGGATAGTAGACCAAGTAGCATGAAACATTAGCGGCAATATAAACCGCCACAAAAATCCACTTTCTCCTTGAAATATTTCACCTATGGAGTAGCTACCAAAAGTTCCGGAAATATTTTTTAATCGTTGACAACAACGTGAGAGGATTTGGGTTGCCCCCATAGTTTATTCGACCGTGCACGTCTTCTGAGCCTTTTTACGATCTCTTTGTAACAGGTCCTAAGACAATTACAAAAAACCAGCATCCAGATTGTTACTGAATATACGACACTTTAAAATAAGATCTCGACATCTTTACATACAATATGATAATGGGAAAAGATTCAGACTTTCCAACACCTTACTAATTCTTGATGAAAGGAAAGAGAGATAAAAGACACTCAAATAATTTCTATCCGTGCATCCGTGGTATTGGAAGCCGCCATATTTACCTCAGTGAGAAATAAACAGCTTGTAACGAAATATCTGAAAATTCGCGTGAGCACCGAATTTCGTTTTCAACCTTGAATAGGTTAATACAATTGACATGAACAAACGAATACAGTTGCTATTCCAATCCCACTGAGACTACCTAGAGATGATTAACCGGATCCAGAATCTCCTCGTTTAGCTTTGATGCAAGCTTCTTCTAATTAATCAGGACAATGTCTCCCAATAGTTTGTGCTGAAACTTACAGTGCACCAACACTGAAACAGAGGAATGATAAACTGCCGAAGTTGTGTCGATCACTATACCAATGAAGTCAACAGATATCTGTGAGTCACTATTCGACTCTCTATACTTACAATCCAAGTTTCATCTGAATGTATGACTACAAGCTGTTCGTAGGTTTTTGTTCATTGAATGTGAGAGCACCTGTATATTCAACATAGGTGAGGAACCTAACTAGTATAAACATGTAGAAAAAAAGGAACCAGGTACATAGGTCCTGTGGAAAAACGTTTGTCTACTAGTATGATCGTGCATTTACCTTGCATTATACATGCCAGATTCTATTTCTTGATATATTTATCATTTATATCATAACTCAACATTTTTTAAGGTTACACTGGTATAGAACAATCAACTTTGTTGGTTCACCCTTTCAGTATAACACCCCAATTTACACTTTGCGCTATCTCCTGCTGTTTGCACTGTCCGACGCAGGTGGACCAGCGGTGTTTGGGATCATAAGAAGAGTGACAGTACCTCCGGAACCTCATATAAAAGTTGGAGTCAGATTTCAGGGCACGGCAACCTAGATGGTTGCGCCGATCCCATTAAAACCCCATGAAGTACTATTACGAATCATCTAATGGATTCTTATACGATAATGACGTTACCGGGACCCTCTCGGTTGTTAACAGACAAGAATAATAAAATATTCGTGATTGTGGGACTACGTGGGACTGAAGTTTGCAAGCCGAGCCTGTGTGAAGGAACAGCTAGTAGTCACGTTGACTCTACTAAGGCAAAATTTTCGATGTGTTTTGAACTTATTTTTATCGGCGTTCATTTCCTTGGATTGCTGACCCCCCCATTATTCCTATTCTGCTCCACTGGCATTTCCCCTTGAACTTCTTCGCCCAATTCTATTTCTCCGCCACCATTATCACTGCCACTGGCCAACTAATCCTTCAGCCTTCCGTGCTTTTGCACCGTCACCAAGCCTCTTAACTGATATTCATTTTTCCCGTTCAAAATGACGTAACTTTTAATATTTTCAGTAATCTCAATTTTCTTTGTTATTCTCACCATTAGTACCACTGACTCCTGTTTTCCTCACTTTGATCGTTATTTCTGTTTACCTAACGCTCGTGCTTCTTTAGTTGTGCGCTGCTCTGAAGCTATCTATCTGACTATTAACCTTTCTGTTCGAAATAGCGTAGTCCATCCCAGTATTTTTATTCCTCATTACCAATTCATTACCTCATTCTAACCTACTCCTAATTCTATTCGACCTAGCTAAACTATTTACTTAATGCTGCCACGTTTCATTTAGTGTCTTAGTCTGTACTGTGAGTGCTTGTGTTCATCCACTGAATTTCAGCATATAAAACCATATATACAGTTCGATAAGTTGACAGATCCCACCACAATTTATGAATTCACCGAATACTAAAGTAACGACTTATTTGCTCCTTTTAAATTCGTATCTCTAGACAAATGCTGTCGAAAATATACCGGCCAACTGTTCACCGAGTATGAAGAGTGTTCTAACACTGAATGATAGCAGTGTAACGGAAAAGAATAGGAAAGTCCCTCCTGCAAGACCACCGAAGCTATATCTGCCTTTACTGTTCAATTTTTGCTTTCACATTGGTGCATGCCCTTATCTCTCTGTTTTCTTACTCTCGATGCTGCTGAAACCCACAGGAGTGCATTCATCAGTTTTCCAACTCTGGTAAATCTATATTTGCAATCTTCTTGCACAATCCAGCTTGTTCAACTGTAATTTGCCACGTTCGGAGTTTTCTTTTACTTCTACCCTTGCTTTACTCTGTCTAAGGCGGTATGGGAGACCATTATTAGTTTGGTTTTGATTTCACTGCCTGCTCGAAGCGTTCCCGGTGTCAGATCTGGCTCTTGCAAATAGACACTTTGGGTCCCTTCTGCTGGGAATATTTATATTTTTCGTAAGTGGTTGAAGGGCTATTCGTTCTTACTGGTGACGAACAGTATGGACTGCGACCGGTGTCAATCGAGGGTGGTAGCTCAAAGCCTGTGTTTCTGGGGGCGAAACGATCATATGAACCATGGGTTGCACATATTGTGCGGGATCCCATAAAAGTTTTGATTACGCTCAAAAATAGGGATAGTATTAGGGGAGTAATCATATATATGTAGCGTCACCCACTTCTCCAAAATCAACAGCCGTGGGTTTGATGGGATTCAACAGTGATGCTGGCCTTGGTGCTTTAACTTGACTCGCTAAGCTGAAGGCATTCAGCCAAGCATCCTCGCCATTTGACACGCTGTCGTGTTACGTTGCATTGCTCGCAATCGACTCTCTAGCCAGTTAGTCGGAACACAACGGTATTTTGGCACAACCACCCAAATATACTATTCCATCCGACTACGCTATTGCTTTCTTCCTTGGTTTCTTATTCGTGGGTATATAGCAAGTTCAAATAATTGGTGATTGGCCCCTGCGTCTGTCAAGTTCGCTCCAGGACTATTCCTTAATTTATTCCTATAGCACTTACCAGGATCACCCGGGTGCCGATGTGGGTTTGGACGGGGTGCACGTGACATGCATGACATGAAGGTATTCGTTATGCCACATACCGTGGTATTGGGGCCCTGATTGCTGGGTAAACATGATCTGGGGAATTGCCTCATTTCAGATACCCCAAGCTGTTGTAGCAGTTCTTTCTAGAGGTTGAGGTTAGGTGTGAAGCGTGCCATTTGCCTGGGTTTTCTGTGTGCGATGCCTCACTTTCCATGAATCCAGTAACGGTTTTGTCTATGGCAACTAAGTTAGCTACGAAACATTCCTCTCGATCGTTAGACAAAGCGCGTTTAAAATGGCTTTCTTTGAGAGCCACGTAGGTCCAAGGTACATGGCCTTACTCGCAGGTATGTATCCAGTGACGTTACTCTCAGCTGAAGGGTTTTTATCCGTGGTCGTCCTAGGGGGGCTAGTACCGATAGTTGGGGACCCATGGGAAATTAAAGAATCCGGTTTGCTTACATCGAGATCCATTTGAGATCGCTTTACTATCAGAATGGCTGGCGTGCCGGGACTGCTGGTCCCAGCAGCGCTAGGCTCTTCCTTAATGCATGCAGTACGTTCAGAATTTGCATGTGTTGAGGTGATAGGACTGTTTCTCCTTTGTTTTCTACGCTGACATGGGGTTTTGTACAGTAGTAATAGTTTCAAATTTTCTGTTTAGTCTCGTATGATCTTGATATTCAGTGAACCCCTGAGCATCATATGAGGTGGTGAGCTTGAAAAGAATGGGGCAACTTAACTGTGCTGCTTTCTGGCGGAGGCATTTACAGTCATAATGTGTAGCCGTCATGCTACACGAGTTAAATACCCTCTTCTCGACGACATCCAAAGATATGGTATCTGGGACACTATTCGCTGCCGCCTGGTAAGAAGATTCCACCCTCTTCGTTACTTCAGTTGCCAAGTGGTCTGCGAGGGTTCTAGCTCCTTCTATATGGTTTGGAACTAGTTTGTTGTGTTTCTCGCGAAGATGTGCCAAGAGTTGAAAGACCTCAACTATCCCCCTTAATCCTATACATCATGGGCTTAATGCTGTCAGCTTCTTTCCTATTGTCCTTGATATCGTTATTCATTGCCGACGTAGTGTCTTCAGCCCTGACGAAGGGTGTAAGGCATGTAAGTTCGTCAGGATCTGGATTATATGACGCAACAGGGTTTCGGTCACGACCCGAAATATTAGCGGAACCAACTCCTACATTCTTATCGCTGGAACTACCTATATATGGGTATTTTGCTTTCAGTCGTCTCATTCTTCAAATAAGTTCTAGGTGAGATGTGAGATTGATGGTAATGGTGCGCAATCCAAAAGAATGGGAATACACTGTCTATGGGTTATAATGTGGCCCCAAATTATCCAGACATAATCGATCGTTATGTTACTATAAACATACAGTAATAATGGGCTAAACACAACAAGAAATCGACGACAAGATATGACCAAGGATCACGTATAAAAGTAGCGTATAACTTCAACATTGCTGCGTAACATATTTATATCGCACAGCGGTCAGATAGTGCCGCAAATTTCATGCATATATATATATAATAGATATAACCATACCAGTTGCGTTCTGTTGTCGCTGGCGTCTGTCTTGGCCACGCGTAACTCAGGAGAGCCGAGTGCACCATACAAAAAGGACGCAGCCATACACGTGTGGTCGATTCGGAGCCCATTCTGGACTAGAGAGTACGATCTGACCGGGGTAATCCTATTTTGGTAGCTACAAACAGTAGTGAATAAGCCCCAAAATGCACCGCTGATAATATAATAAGTAAGACGAGGAAGTCAGTGCAGGAAGGTGCAGAATGAAAATCCCCCCACATGACTTATCCGACGACTTTCGTTACTACTGTTCTCCTTTTGCTTCTTGTGGTAACCACGCTGCTACTGCTTAGTTTTCTTACTCTCCACGCTGCTCATTCTTATAAGAGTTTTTATATCAGCTTCCCTTTCTCACCAAATTTACGTAGTATTTCCCCATTGTAACCCAGTTTTTTCGACTATAATTTGCCTTGTGTTTGAAATTTTGTTTTACTTTAATCACAGTTCCGTTTAACTCAGCCTGCGGTCACATTCGAAGCCACTAATACGGGCATGATTTGACAGTCCACTTGAGGCATCTATGCCGTTTCATCTGACTTTTCAAAGCAGATAGTAGGACCCCTTTTGATGGTAATATCTTCAACTTGTCGTGAGTGATCTCAAGGAGATTGGCAGCAATACACAACGAGACTGCAGCCATCTCCTTTGTTCGAAATAAAACTTGTTCTAGACTACAAGCTGATGTCTGGCCAGGATAATTGTATCTCGGTCGTTACTTTCACTAAGAAGGGTATCGAACTCAACAGCAGCGAGCCTGGCAAAACTGCTGCTAGAAACGCTGTCTTTCACATGTGTTGGCACATTTGAAAAGCAACCCTACTGTCAAATGCTGGCTTAATTGCATTAACTTCCAGTAATTACTCCCGTTTTAGTGGCATTCTAGCGATGCCGACACAGGTTCTTGCCTACTGCCACATACACATCCCAAGTTATTTGAGTTGGATGCCAGTGGCTCAACTGGGTGTCAGTGGCTAAGACACGAGGAATAGGAATAGTCTGATTAACATACTGGAAGCAGACTTATGACATTTTCTAAGGCACCAGCCACGCTGGTCATGGCGAAAATGCTGTCTACTATTTCAGCCTGCCGTAACATATGAACTGGTTTCAAACGGTCGATCCTAACAGTATCTCCACGTCCGTTTCGCTCGATTATATAAAATTTCTCGTGCTGCTTGATCACTTTGAATTGTCCATCATAAGGTGGTTCAGGTGGTCGATGAGCGGCATCGTGGAGGATGAACACATGTGATGCCCTTTATGGAACTGGGTGAACGAGGACATCAGTTATTTGAGGTTGAACAGGAGTAGGCCTAACTCAGCGCATTGCATTCGTGAGCCTAGTCGCACGGGATGTTATATCAAAACACTCGTGAAAGTTGAAGAGGAAAAAAACCCACCCAGTAGGCGAAGAGTGGCCCCTTAGACGAGTCTCACAGAGATGCATCCAGCGCCAGCCTACAACGTGTTCCTAATGCCCAGTAGGACCACACGCAGAGACTCGGTTCACTGAGGTATGTTTGCAGCTGGAAAGGAGGCTTTCAGCTATCGATGGAAACATTCCACCACTCCATCTGCTCGTGGATGGCAGTGTGTAGTTCGGAACCGAGTGCAGCCTAAAAGTGCAGTTAAAACGTGACATAATCCGCTATCGAATCAGGGTCCACGATCGACTGTTACGTAAGATGGACGCCCAAAGTTTGAGATCTCCCTTTCAGCGAAAACGCAAGCGGCAGTCTTAGAAGTAATTACCTTGATGGGTACCCCTTCCGACCATCACGTGACGCAGGTGAAAAGGCAAGTGTATCCATTAAGTTCCGGCAAAGGTCCTACAGTTTCGATACGGAAGTAGTCGAAACACACACCTGGGGCTAGAAAGGAACCTAAAGGGCCCTTCACGAGTTGTGTGACCTTACAACCTCTGCGGGCTACGCACGACTGAGCCCACTCTTTGACGACTTTGTTCACTCCAGGCCAGCAGAGACGCTGTGATAAGTCTGATGGTAAGCCGTACAACCGGATGAGATAGTTCACGCAACGCATCGAGGACGCCGCGTCGACATCATTTTGGAACCATTAGTCATGGCTGACAAGCGGAGACATCGCATAAAATTGTATCCTACTGGATACAGTTATAGCTTGAGAGTTGTGGACGACGACCCATGGTTCAGCTCAATGGTATTCTTTTTGGCACTGTAGCGGCCAGAATCCAATAATCTTGGCCTGAACGCGGGAAATAGCTAGGCGGTGCCAACTGACGTGAATCTGACTAGTTCCTGCGTTCTACTGTATAGCTTCCTAACTTCCGCGAGTGACGCACAGTCAAAGGTTGGATCGAAATATCAAAACACGGTTTGTAGTAATTCAATGGCAGATTCGTAACAAAATCTGTGGTACTATCAAAGCAACAATAAGTTATGTCAAATTACAAAAATACCTCAACAGTGCCGTCGGGTAACTATACAGTCCAAAACGTTCTCGGGTACAAATACGTACTACACGGTAAAAACTGGCTAAAAAATACAACTGTTAAATACCTGTCGGTCAATAGGAATATTCTCGGCAAAAGGGATCAAAACTCTGCCTACAGGAATCAAATCAGCAAACAAACGTTCCCAGTAGATAGTCAAAAGACAAACAGTCAAATCGCTGCACAACCGTAAGTTGAACCATAACAAAATGTCGGGCGCAGTAAAACAACATCATCTTGTCAACAGTCCAGCGTCACAGTAGGAAAGTGAAACACTCATAATAAGTCTCAAACATACAAAGGCAAATACCGAGTGTAAAGTCAAATAAGACAGTTAAACAAGCAAATAACATTACACCGGCCAGGGTCAAAGGTACACCATCCATAACGAGGGTAAAAATGTTAAAATAAATGTCAATACAATCAAATAAGGGTGATCAGGAGGGATTTTCAGATCATTTTTCCTTTACAGGCACCTGTCTGGTTAAACAAAATCAATACTTTCGATGCAAGTTGTCTAGACAGTGCGTCGACTGCGTAGTTATTTGCTCCGGATATGTGGCAGATATCTGACGTGAACTGGGAGATGTAGTCCAGTTGTCGCGAGTAACGAGGGAATTATTTATCAGATATTGAGCGGACAGAATTTAATGGCCTGTGACCTGTGAAAGTGACGAAGTCATGACTTTCAGACAGGATGTTAAAAGCGACTGCATGGAAGAGTAAATAGCCAGGAGTCCCCATCCATATACACTCCATCTTGTTTCCGCCTTCTGGAGCCGCCTCGAGGAAAAGGCTAAAGGCTGCCACTGGTTGTCAGTCAGTTGTCACAAAACCGCTCCGACTGTCTAGTCGTATACATCAACAGCAACGCTCAAAGGAGCATTGGGGTCGTGATGCACGAACAAGGTTTCATCCCCGTTGGCTTTCCTGACCTAAGCGAAAGCAGGTTCACCCACGTTGTTCAGCATCACGCACTTCGTAGTTCCTCGAGGTGGATCTGTCAGTGGCTTCATAATAGAGGCAAAGTCAGAAATAGTGTCAATGGTTGTACGACTTTGTCATGGATAGTGTGCCCAAGGAAGTTGAGTGGTTCAACTTTTACTTTATATTTCCGTACGTCAAATGATACCATGTTTTCTTAACCCACTGAATACGAGGTCCAAATGTTTAACGTGAGTTTCCTCATCTGGACTCGCAATGAGACCGTCATCTACGTAGACACGGACAAAATCCAAACCGTGGAGGATATCATCCATGAAGCGTTGGAGTGTTTGAACTGCATTCTGAAGGCCAGAGGGCACGCACAGGAATTCAAACGGTCCAAAGGGGGCGACAATGGCTATTTTTGGCATATCTTCTGCTGCCAAAGGAATCTGATTGGGTGCTTCGATCAGATCGATTTTGGAGAATTTGTTCATTCCACACAGTCGCAGCCAAGTCGTAAGTTTGAGGTACTGTGTAGCACTCTGACGTGTTGCTTTGGCCTTAAGCTTTCGGGGACCATCGATCAGATGCCAGTCGCTACCATCCCTTTTGGGAACCAAATGCAGCGGTGATGCCCAAGGACTGTTTGGTGGTCCGATTATGCCTAGTTCGAGCAGGCGATCAAACTCGCTTTTGCCGTTCTGAGGCTAGTAGGGGCTAGACGGCGCGCTTTTTATGCCACAGATAGGCCTGTAGTTATGATGCGGTGCGCAACACTGATAGCAATGCATGGCGGGGTATGCGCCAGTTGTTGTAACTCTGGGTATTTTTCAAAAACCGCCTGATGGGCCGCGTCGTCTGAGTGTCTGCTTCTAACTATGACGAAATCTGACGTACACAGATGATGCCACCAATAGATAATTTCGTGTTGTTACCTGTCAGTCATCGTCGATGGGAGTCCATGGGTAAGTCGTGATGGCTCAGCAAATCTGGGCATAGGAATATCAGCCAGAAGGAAAGTTCAGTGAATAGGTTTATACAAACCTGGGTTGAGGTAAGCATATCTCCTCCTAAAGGTTGCAATCGCTGTTCCATCAGCTTCTTAAAGATTGAGGAAAGAGACATGGCAACGTCCCTTAGCCGTTGATGGAAAAAAGCCAACTTCTACGACACTGGGTGTTGTGAAACCATTACCACTCAGAGCTTTTCACCCTGTAAGGTCCAGCTGTTGGACAACCACATGAGTTGCTGTGATGGGCTGGAACGCATTCCTGCATTGTACCACGTGACCTAGGGTTTCGGGTTCGTAGAAGCTGTTTGGCTTAGTTACATTGCTCTGACGCCTCGGACTCCTGGCTCTCGGGTCTTTCGCAGACTGTCGTGAATTGGAGGCGTTTTTGATAGAGGTCTGCAATATTTCATCTCCCGAGGCTGCCAAGTTATCAACCACAACAGACTGAGGCGTCTCCAATACGGTTCGCACCATTCGTGTCAGTTCTGAGTGAAACATTTCCCGGAAAAGGCCTTATTGTACGTCCGTTGGTCAATAGCCTCCAGTATCCCTGCAGGCACATCAGTAGCTGAGTTTTTTCCTGGCCCGATATTACGAAGCAATTCACAAAGACGTTACCGATCTGTGAGATAACGTTTCTTCAGAAGCGCAGCCGTATGAGGTGTATGGGGATCACTTACGCCAGGGCTAAATATATGCGCTATAACCTGCCTGTTCAACTCCCGCGGAAATGAACGTATGACAGCAAGAAATCCAGAATGCGGATCTGTGGTTCCCCGTTCTTGGAAGTCTGCTTCAATATACAGAAACCGTGTTTCTGCATCATCTGACCAGCATGGAATGATGTGGATTGTGTCTGTTGCTGGGTTATTGTGGATAACTTTTGCTGTATAGTCGAGCATGGACACGGGAGTTTCTAATTCGGATAAGCAAAATCTGCCACTATAAGAAACAGGATGCAAAGGCGTAGAGGCGAATGGCCCTACCAGTTTCGGAATTGTCCTTGTGAGAACTTGACAAACGCAAAAGCCAATCACCAATTATCTGTACTTGTATTATACCCATGAGTATGGGACCAGGGGAGAACACACAAATGTAGCCAGATAAAATGGTTTATTCAAGGGGTCGGGCCAAAATACTAGAGGATTTGTTACAAGCAGCGCAACATAACGCGACAGAGTATCAAGTGACATGGATGCTTGACCGTGCGCCTTTAGCTTAGTGAGTCCTATAAAACTGAGAACATTGGCACGAGTGATGAATCTTGTCGAACCCCGGGGTGATTTTGGGAAAGTGTGTTCTGCTTCAAGTTTCCATTTCGTCTCCCTGAGCTTTATTATGTGACCTATAGCAACCTGCTCCTGAGAACTGACTTTGTCGACCAGACGAAAACGGTATATATCGCGCAGAGTATTGAAAAGGAAAACAATATTTATCTCTAATCGTCTCATCCAAAATGCTTGCCACTGGAAAGACAGATATCTAGATATGTGATCCTGTCCATATTCGTATCGAGGCCGGCCAATTGTGAAATACCTGTGGACGCTTTTTATTTTAAACTTGTCACTGCTGCTTAGGTAGGATCTGATTCAACCCATCAAGTGGTAGAGATTGGCCAACGCGGTCAAATACTAAAGAGGTGTTAAAATGGAGGACCAGGACTATTGAGCTTTGTACTCAGCCGGTAGCCATGCAGTCAGAAAAACCGAAGTGATTAGCGACGCCTGAACATGATTTCAAGAACCTATGCTGACTGGAAGTAAGAAGGCTGTTTTTAGCATAGTTGTAGAGCGTTTTATCTGACTAATTGCTCAGGTGCGGTAATTGTTGACCTGCAGTTATTCAATTCACTGTTTGCACTAGACTCATGTTTAGGTGAGATGAAGCAGGTCTTCCACAAGCTGGGGTGTGGAGGAGCTTCTAAGGGAATGGGGGACAGCTTAGGAAACAACCCTGAAATCTCAGGGCCACCAAGTCTGAAGAAATGTGAGGATATTCCTCCCACCGGTGCCTAGGCTACCGTAGTTGTTGTGCGTTCTGGTACCTTGATTAATGTTATCACATGCGAACACAGTGGGGCAAATAGTTCTTAGTGCGTGAAAGGATGGTGGGTCGATGCCGAACATTGAATTAGTACCATTAGAGAAGTCTGTTGGCTGTAGGGAGCTGGAAGGAAACATGTTGCTGATCGACTCACACATTTCTCGTGGGTTGTTGCGAACCCTGCTGCTATGGATGAGAAGGTTAATGCCACTGCTCTATAGATTCATTCGCTACCCTAGAAGTTGTGTGAGTGCATTTACTTTAAAGCAACTAGCTAGCCCAATAATTTTGGCTTGTTTCTCAAGCACTTGGTGCTGAGTAATGGAATTAACAGTGCTAGAATGGGGCTGCAGTGTAACAAAGTGATGGTACACAAGGTATTTTGTCAATAGTTGATGCAGCTTTCGATACGTCACCTGATGAACAAAAGATTTGTTTGAAGCGGGCCAGGTCGTTTTCGTCAAGGAGAGCAGTAACATCAAGACAGCCATGTAAGTGGCAGTAAAGTATACCTATCTCTGTCTTATGGTCAGCCACGATGATGCAATTCCCCCAGTCACTACACTTGGTCGATGAGCACACCAGTTCCCAGTCAGCTTTAGCTTAGTTCTTGCACTCCATATGAAGGGAAGTGAGTGCATTGCCTGACGTGCAAATTGTAGAAAGAAGCAGAAAGGCACACAATACCGTCTTTTGGTCGCTTCGCGAGAGCCCTAAGCCCACACAGGTTGGAAGAGAACTAACGTTTTGGCCGGACACTAAGTCAAGAACATTATCACCTGTTGGGGTGGCGATGAACCGTTTCCACACGAAAATGTCCAGTGTGGTGAGAAAATTGTCATACTTGACAGACCCTGCACACTTTCTCCTTTAAATCTCCGGTGAGTTGAAGTCCTAACGTATAATTTTGTATCCGTATGGAAGGGAAGGCGCGAATTCCACGGTATGATTCAGTGCGGATGCGTCTGTACAGAAGACTCCAGGTGTTCAGCGTTTGTAACCAACCGGCTCCGTAGCACCATTGCAGTCAGCAATGACCCAAAAGGATTTTTCCTTTTTTCCCGTCAACATACTTTCCAGACGGAATGAAGAAAAAGCATACAGGAAGTCCATGAAGCCCCTTTGCTTACTACCCCGGCCACATCTAAAGTGTGTGTACATGTGGATACTTATTTCTTCATCCGGTAGGCTAAGATGAGGCCGCGGTTCCATGATTATTACAACAGGTGGTCTGGACACAAGCAATATTGTTCTTGGTATTAGTGGTCTGCCCATAACAAACATGGCTTTCATAAGGATAGCCGATAAGCATGAACAACAGAAGCGTACAAACGCTTCAAAATCGGTGGGGAGGGTCAGAATTATATCAGGAACTCACTTCTGAGTGCGATCTAGTGGCACCATACCACATGAATTGCCATTACTTTCAGCTTCAATGGTCGGGGTGGAAGGTGGCATTAGTAACGAAAAGGTGGGGTCCGGTTAGCCACCCATTTCTCCCTGAACGTCGGGTGAACATGGGGTGGAGAGTTGATTAGTAGGTCGTTCTGTGTTTCGGGGCGAGTATGTTAGATGAGCACTGTAAACACAGCGAGCTAGTGGCCTTAGATGAAGTGGCAGAAATGTTTATCGGATGCGCAGATGATTAGAGGCTCGCGTCCTTGTCCCTTCAGTTTCCTGAGTCGGCTGAGAAAATGAAGTTTATCACCGATTTTCAACGTCGTCTAACCCTAGGCCATAGGTCTGGGGAAGTTATTTGCCGCTACACATGCATGTAGCCTCTACGTTACAGTCCCCACCTCTGTTCATCGGCGGTCAAGAACCTTTCAAAAACTTAGTTTACTAGCCAGAAAATTCACATACGTTTTTGAATGCCTTAATGCAGCCTGCACCACCTTCCAAGTTCGCGAAGCTGGATGCCTCACAAGCTGACGGGATTCTGTCACTAGTTCCACTGTTAAAACACTGGAACTATAGGAGAGTTTTCTGCCACTTTCCAAATGCCAAAGGTTCTGCAGATAGGCCTATAGCATATAAGGACAATAGAGGGCAGTTAAAAGGGCTAGAGGATAGAGCCCTTTGTTTTTCGCCGGTACGGCAACGCTGACCAATCATAGCGTTGAAGGCTAACACTCAGAGGAAGTTATAAATGAGTCAGACGGCAGGTATTCCACTACGGTCAGTCATACATATGGCCTCGAGATCTAGGAGGAGATTAAAATTTATAAGTTTCTCCTACCCAGACTAATATTGCTGGTATTAGTGTTGTTGGTACACGTAAAACACGATGCATCTCATGTATATAGCCTCAGTGGCATGGAACTCAAAGCGTCACTTACAGAGAAAGATTTGGGCGTTCTAGTCCCTTAAAACTTAAAATCCCATGCCAACTGTGACAGAAAAGTACTTCGCGAAAACTCGGCGTTGGTAACTCTTGGACGAATTTTCGGACAATAAGATAGCAGATGCTTCCACCAACTCTTCAATAGTTTCATATGGCCTCACTTGGAGTTCGGGACCATCATCTTCGCCCCTTCTCTCCAGAAGGTCAAAGTAGGCTTAGAAGGTATCCAGAGGTGTTCGACAAAATCTGTTCAAGAACGTAGGTCGAAAATATACGGAGAACGACTGGTTGCACCGGATCTGTACCCTCTGGAATACTGGAGGCTAAAAGGGGACTTGATAATGACTGACAACATTCTCAATACACCTGGCCACCCACTCCTTCACTTATTCAATCTTAGCTGCAGCACTAATCTTAGAGGACATGCTGTAACGACCAGTTGTCGATAAGTTTTCGTCCAACCTGTAGGTAGGTACGCTGTTGTGGGGGGCGCACAGAGTAGTGTGAGTGTCGTAGTAGTCAGGAGAATCTGGAAAAGAAAACAGGGAGAGAAGAGAGGTGAACTGACGACTCAGCAAGTACACGGGATGCACTTACACTTAGTAGCAAAAGATAACTGACAGACGATAGAGCTGGACAACGAAGAGGCGAGGCACTCTACAAATCGAAACTAAGGTGAATGAGTGAGGTTTCGAATGCTCTACAACGCACAGAAATTAAGCCTGGAACATAGCAGGTTAGATGTCAGGCACAACTTCTATTCTCTAAGAGTTATTAAACCCTCGAACGCTCGTCCTGAAGATGTGATCCAGGTTACTTCGTCTGAATCCTTTAAAAGCCGAATGGATACCCACTTGACGTATGTCTGGGATCTGGCCAGAACTAATTGAATTTTCACATTATAACCGACACTTTTTCCCCTCTTTAAGTGTACACAGGTTATAACCCTAGGGAGTAGTGATCCACGGATCGTACACGCTGAAGCCAGTTAAGTGAGAGCTTCTATTCTGTTAACAACCATTTTAATTATTTGAGTACAGCTTTTTAGCGGGAGATCGTGTAATGCGCTACTTGTAAATATAGCCTCCGAAGTATCATATTGGTTGATACAACTGTTTGCTTAACTTTATAGGATTATTCACAGTAATGTCTACTCGTAATCCATCTCCACCACCTGATTACGATGATAATCTGAAGCAGTTAGACATGATTGGTGACACAGCATATAGTAGACGCTGGCTTTTCTCGCTGTTGATTAAATTTTTGAAGAGGGTTAATAGCGAGACCTCTGCAACTTGGGGGAGCCCAGATAATGATCCAACTTGTAAACAGCTGGATACTGAGCTGGAGGAACAGTTGTGCTGTTTATGGGACCTAACGGTCAATCGGATGTGCTAAAATTCCTTGATGAGTTCGAAATTGTTTCAATATTTAATAATGCTCTGGGGAATGTTCAAACCCCAGGCTACTGGTGAGAAATAACGTTTGTGTGTATATTCAATTTATATGAAGGAAATTATCGTGGGGATACTCGCAAATCTAGCTTACGACCCACTTGCGTGTCGTAGGATGAGTGAAAGTGAATCATTTATGTATGTTTTCTTTTTGTTTGAGAACTTATTTAGTCAAGCATACGAGTGACTGGTTTGCTTTACTCAAGAGACACACCGACACTTGTTGAAACATGCAGGTTAGTTTATACATTGTTTATGTTATATTCTCAAGATTGATACAAACCGTGCTTGCCTCAGATGAATATAAAACATCGTGGTTTGACGAGATACGTTTCCAGCCAGAATTCCTTGAGAACATTCTTTTCATCCTTAAAAGCTCAACGAATGGTATAGTTTTGATAAACTCATCATTCCTATGGTAGCTAGTCTCTTAATAGGTGCCGTTCGTCTTATTGACGTCATCACGCGGGAGGATGACAGCTTAGCTGAGGTTTGGTGTGGAGAACAATTACTCAAGCCATCCTAATAGCGCAACACCAGATGAAGTAATTTTTTCTTCAAATAACTATATTTGTACAGATGGTTGCATGGCAGTGAAGTAGAAATCATTCATCGTCTACTTTATACGTTTTCTTCTAATGTAAATGGTGTGTCCGCTTTAGGTGAGTAATCATTTTCTGGCCCTTTGTGTTTACATTTTTTATATAAACCCTCGGTCTTAAAATTTATCCACGCCAACACCTTATTAATACATGGTCATCAATGATTAAGTTGTGAATCTATTTGCTTATTGATAATGCGGAGTAATTATTCGCATCGTTTCCTTCCCACTAGCATCCTAATATTAGGTTGGACGCTAATGTCGTTGCTTTGTCAAAAGGTAGTGCATAGAATTTCTCAGATAAAAGCTATGAATGCATAACCACCTGCCAGTATTTAAAAAGAAAAGTAGATAAAAAGACACCATCCATGTTTAAATTGTAGCCCACCGTTTATGCACTGTTCATACATAGTTTACAGAGGCGTGGTTATGGAGGCGAAAGCAGAGTGATTTAGAATCCGTGACGTAGTGTTGGCATGTTAAGTACCTACCAGACTGCTGTACTTGTATTCACACTGAAGTGGCGGACACTTATTGTTCATAAATCATCTAATTGTATTTTGCTTCATCATGACATGTGACTCTCAGTGAAGGTTTTTAGTGTTTTATTTCACCGTAAAATCAACTGTCTCACTAATAGTCAGTCAGCGTCGATGTAGGACTTCACATTATTGTGTAAAGGTCTAAGTTGCCACTCATCGGCATATCTAAGAAGATCAAGAAGGCTGTCATGAGTTGTAAAAAATGGCGAAAACAACATAATGGAATAAAGCCATTGGAGTGCGGTATGACGATTAAGATGAAGATAAAGCATGGACCATTTGCATCAGTCATCGTTTCTAACCAGCATCACCTAAAGTCTCCAGCCACCGACCTCGGCTTCCACGCGAGCCCAATTAAAAGATCTACATTCATCTACACGACTCAGATCAACATTCAAAGACTTCATGCACTGTTACCATGTTTCAGTCTTGCTATCTCCACCCTCAACTTATTTCAGCTAACATTCTGCGACGAGGCAGACGGTGATTATGTATGCGTTGCACATGTTTCAGCCACTTGTGTCGATGAAGGTTCACAACCTCATCAACTGACTCTTCTCCCTGAAGTTCTACGTTATTGATGTGTGACACCGCAACACCCGGTCTATTCTACAAAGGTGGCGGTGGTTGACTGCCTGAAGTATTCTCATGTTATCTGCATTCAATAGCCATGTTTCACAGCCATATATTCAAACAAACTGAACTGCAACACAGTACACTCGGGTTTTGGTACGAATTCAGTTATCAAGGAGGTATCATGTATAAAGTAAATTGGTAAAGACAAAGCAAGCCTTCTATGTGTGTCACTAACCAGCCCACTAGGACTGGTCTGATGCCCCGAGTAAGTGAATTGGTCGGTGAGCCCAACCAGTGTACTACCCGTTGTTAAACGAGGCACGAACGAAGATCGGTTCTGAAGCAGCAGTGTGCATTTAGCTGGTGCGGAACGCATCCAAAAAATTCTCAGATTGTCACTCAATGTGTCCAGAAGACAGCATCTTCACTAAACAGAACGTTATGATCTGTTTACTTAAGGTTTTATTGTTTTAATGTGTTTGTGTACGGCATTTACAGGCAATAGTTATTGGCTTCAAATTCATAACTGTGCCCAGCAGTCTTTAATTTATATCACGAATAGAAATGCTAACGAGGAAGGAGTAGTTCAAAGTTATTTTGTTGACGTTCCCTAAGACGTAAAGTTCAGAAACACTAATGGACTTCACTTATGTATTTAATTTCACAAATTCGATCATATTCCGGTGTTTCACGAGACGTGAATAAATATTTTTGCTTCTGCCTGTTTGAGTACACAAAAAATTGCAGTAAAAATAAAAGTTTTTTACTTCTCAATTATTGAGCTACAAATTAGAGAAATACTGCGTTTTCTAAAGCTCGCTGCATTTAACAGTAGAGCCGCTGAACTAAGAATGTTGTAGTCCATCGGTTTCCGTGTATTAGTCGAGGAAATGTGAATGAATAAAATGACTGAATTCTTTGACTTGATGGGTTGCGTTACGCCTGTTATAGATATAGCTACGCCAGTGTGAAATACGGTAGGTTTCTTAGATTCTTTGTAACACGACTTAATCTGCAGCTTCTCCTATTTCATAGCTAGTAGACCTTAGCATCATTTTTAGTTCTAACAGTCCATCCAAAAACGTAAAGGTTCAACCATTTCAAAAATATCTTTGACATTTAGGTGGATTATATCAGCTTCCAAATCATTGGAAATGCAAATAATGGGTTTCAACCTGAAAATTTGTTTGCTGATTGTTTCAGTACGTAACAACCTCGCCTGGTTAACTAGTTCACTAGTTACTAGCCGGTCCTAAGCCCGGATAAAGAGGGAAAGTTGGGCATAGGACTAGCAACCCTACCCTGTAAAACTAATCCAACCGCTAAAGAAACTTCAAAGCACAAAGAAAATATAAAAAAATTTAAAAAAACTTATTCCTCGCTGGAATCAGAGAGACGAAATGACGCCAGTTGGTGAAAGCCTTCGTGAAGCCAATTTGCCCGATGTGTCTTCTCCTCAATCGATGAGAACGAAAGTAAGAGTGGGGACATGGAATGTCTGAACAATGTTTAAAACTGAGTGGTAAGGCTGCCCAGATTACGAAAGAGTTGAGAAGGTATAGCATAGAAGTGCTAGGAATCTGCGAGGAACCTGCAGATAGAAAGGAAGTGGACTCTGCAAACTGTCAACTGGAAGGTCAATAATCTATTCCGATATTCTCACCCAGACGACAACTGTGAGCACACTGAGTTTTGGAGTGGCTATCATGATTTCCGCAAGAGCATCGCAGGCTCTCATGCAGTGGGAACCAATCTCCTCCTGTAGGATCATGACAGCAAGATTCAACTCAAGGAACGAAATTCACAATCATACAATGCTACGCTACGCACCTACAAATAGTGCAGATGAAGAGAAGAGGGAGGAATTCTACAGACAACTGCAATCAGTACTGGACAAGACCCCACTCCAGTTGGGAACATCAAAATTCTAATGAGTGGGGTGACATGAATGCCGAACTGGAGGCGGACAACACAGGAAGAGAACTTATCATAGGTCTAGAAGCACTCGGTGAAATTAACGAGAATGGAAAACTGTTTGAAGACTTCTGCGCATTTAGTGATTTGGTGATTGTAGGCACTGTGTACAAACACAAGGATATTCACAAAGTGACATGGATTCGAATTCACCAGACACCAGGCACACTAAAAATCAGATCGACTTCATCTCAATCTCTAAAGTGGAGACGCTGCCTTCTGGACACAAGATCAGATGAAGAAGGGGAGCATGTGTAGGTTCACACCACTCGCTATCTGGCGCAAGGAACCTTTCAAATCAAGTTGAAAGCGTTGAAAGAAGTTGGTGATAGACCATAGTTCAAGTGCAACACCCAGAACAGAAACTGAAGGACAAAACTGTACAGGACATTTTCACGTCAGTCAGCCATCACGACAAAATGGGAGACATTAAGCAACATCCCTGAAGGAACCTGTGTGGATGAACACTGGAACTCTTTGAAAGAGATGTGGAAGGAAACCTGCATAGCCGTGTTAAGAAGGAAGATGCAGGACAAGACAAGGAATAGATCTCGACGGACACATGGAAGCTGATAAAACAGGGATAGGAAGATGGTGAAGCAGATGAACTAGTGCAAGGATACACAACGAAAAGAAGAACTGAGTACAACGTATAAAACACTGGACAAAGAAGTGAAGAAGAGTGCATGGAAAGACAGAAGACACTTCTACAACACATTGGCGAATGAAGCAGAACAGGCTGCTGGTAGGAGAGACAGAGACCTGACAACACTATATCAAATAACCAGGTTATTGCTGTCTTGTAGGGAAGAGATCAGCTTAGATGAAGCCAGTGAGAGATGGTGAGAAAAATCTAGTTACCAAAGAGGAGAAACAAAGGAAACGAAAGGGTGACCACTTCAAGAAACTCTTGAATCAACCACCGCCACCACCTGCAACCCGTCTAGAAATACCACTAGCAACCGCAGAACCACCAGTGAGCACAAGCCCTCTAACATAAACAGAAGTGAAGTCCTGAACGCCATAAAACTGAAATCTGGGAAAGCAGCAGGACCAGATGGAATTCCGTCAGAAGCACTGAAGACAAACGCAGAGACAGCTCACACCACTATTGCAGAAGGTTTGGAAGGAAGGAAAGAAAGGTACCTGTCGGTTGAGTGGAAGGGCTACCTTGTCAAACTCCCGAAGAAGAGTGACCAAAGTCTTTGCAAGAACTGGTGAGGAATCATGCTCCTGTCCACCCCAAGCAAAATATTAAGCCGCATCATTTTGGGGCGACTAAACAATGCGCTGGATTCAAAATTACGACCGGAACAGGCTGGTTGGATTCAGCAAAAACAAATCATGTAAGGATCAAATTACAACGCTACGCTACGCATCATCATAGAACACAGCATAGAATGGATGTCCAGTTAACTCTCTACCTCAACTTCATCGACTCTGAAAAGGCCTTCGACAGCGTTGACCTAGAAGTAAGTTGGCAGGCAGCTGCTTCAACACTACGGTTTTAGTGCCACAAACATTTATCAACCCCACTCAACAGCTATATGCCATATGATGCTACATGCCAAGTGTTTCACAATCGAAAGCTCAGTGATACCTTTGAGGTGAAGACAGAAGAGAGTAAAACATGGCTGCCTACCATCACCGATGATCTTCCTGATTTTGGTCGACTGGACTGGACTGGATTATGCAACAAACTGTGAGGAGCGAGATGAGAGGTATACGCTGGCTGGATCGATGAAAAGAACCTAAAAGATTTGGATTTCGCCGATGATGATTTATGTCTAATGTCACACAAACTCGAAGATCTGCAGGGAAAAACTAACAATTTGACAGAAGAGGCGACGCAGAGGAGGGAGACGGGACTTCCATCAGGTGAACGTAGAGAAGACAGAGGTGATGAAGATACCGAACCAACAACAACAAGAAGCACCAATCACCATGAACGGGAGAAATCTGAAGCAAGTTGTCCCTTTCACCTACCTAGGTAGCATCGTTTGAACTGCAGGCAGCGGCACAGATGACGTCAAAGTAGCCAGGATCGGAAAAGCAAGGTAGGCCTTCATTAATCTGAAATTATCAGTGTGGAGATCTACTGCACTGCACTGCAGTCAGCATAATGCATGAACAACATCCGGATTTTCAACACTAATTCAGTCAAGTAAGTCAGTGCTTCTGTGTGATGATTGAGAGACTTGGCGCGTTACGAGAAGCATTTAGAACAAACTGTAGATATGCATCACATTAACAGCTGCCTACGCTCCATTTTGAAGATCCGATGGCCAGAAAGAATAAATAACGCGGAACTCTGGCTTGGCAACATACCAACCAACAACAAATATGCAGAAGAAAGTGTAGATGAATTAGATTGGATTAGACCTACACTGAGAAGTCTGTTTGGAGACTTCACGCGCCAGGCTTGTCCCTCGAGTGGAACCCAAATGGGAAACGACAATTTGGGAGTCCGAGGGAGACATGGAAAAGATCGTGTGAGGAAGAAATGAAGGCTTGTGGGCAGTCGTGGTGCCAGGTTGAAAAGACTGCAGAGTACAGAGTGAAATGGTGACGTGCTACTGAAGCCCTATTTTCCACTAGGAACCCAAGGGACAAGTAATAATAATAATAAGTACGTAACCGTTTCTAAGCTAACCACAAACAGCGTCTCGTAACCAGAATCGCAGGTCTGGAAAAGTCGACTCTGACGATTGCGTAACTGAATTTTCAATACACAGAGTTACCACAGTCCGGGATCATGGCCGAGTCATCAATACTGTTAATGGCTTAAAATAGATCTTCAAACCTGTTTTTATGTCTTACAACCTATCGAAATTTATGTTCCTATTCAGTGTATACATTTGATTTAAAAGCTAAAGTTAGACAAAGTTTAGAAACCAAACCTCACTAACAACAGCGTAGAATTCTCTCTCCATCTTTTATTTTAATGCCTTCTACCTTGGTGTGCTGATATGAGATGTGGCAACGAGTCAAAACATCATGCTTTCTGATTGACTTTAAACGAGATAGTTGTAGGGAGGAGTTCTTTCAAAGAATATTCGATTACAAATCCTAATAGGTTGGAATCGCAGTTTGTTATGTCAATCGGCAGCTAATTCAGATGTGAAGCAATGGAATAATGAGGGATAAAAGTGCATGAGAAGAAAATTTGGTCACACAAGTGCCACAAAATGAGACGATATTGTTCAACATTTTGAAACTCAAGTTACTATCCTATTTATTTGGAGTCCAACTTATGACTTGGAAATAGAGTTGAATGTCACTGTAGTTATTCATCAATCTTTTCATTTCTATGGATGCAGCAGACATTAAATTTTGCTGGTTGGTTTCTTCGGATATGATATTTTGCATTCCCATATCTCACATTCGCAAGACAAATGACGGGAAAATGAATATGTTCCATTGTCAGAAAATCATAAAAAGAAAAGGGTAGGGAAAAATAAACAGGGAAAAGTAATATAACAGTAAGGATGAAGGTAAGTTGTAGATGCATTTATGTCACTGAGGTCAGTTATATACTAAGTCATATAGTCCCTCCAACCATCAGTTTCGATCGTTACGCAAATCCAAACCAGGAAGTCTGCAGTTTTCTACATGACTTATCAGGAATAAGAAATGTGGATTCTTTTTACGTTTTAGTCTGACAACTCTCATCATTTTTATAACCTAACTCTACTTCAGCCAACATCAACGATCAAACTAAAACGTGGCATCAGTACGTGAAATCTTTGTCTGTTAGTCTAAACCGTGTAAATGAATGTAGACTCCTAGGTTGGAGTACGCTTGACCACCGAAATCGGTGGTTAGATAGTCGGAGTCAATGTGAGTGGTAAAGGTGTATCCATACATTATCTTCATCTTATTTGTCATACTGAATTTCAATAGTCTCGTTCATCGTTGGTCTCTTCTCATGACTTTCTTCAACGTTTGGCTAATTTGTTTCACTATCTTACATTTTGGCGCCTTATAGCTTAATGTACATATGTGTAATATTACAACTTAAGTTGCTATGCAGTAGTACTAGGTCCCATATTGGTATTTACTGAACTGACTCAACTCATAGTGTATTGGGGTAGTTGGCCATTGGGCATGCGTAACATTGACACTGGTCACTGTCATTGACGTAGGTGTACAACCGCATCAACTGACCTACTTTTTTTTAGCATAAGATTACGCGGAACAATTGCAGTGCTTTCGTGAAGTTTATTTCGTACACAAAAAAATTCTTCAATGGCAACAATAGTAGAACACCAGAGACCCTTCAGGTCATCCTGCTTTGATGGTCGTGTTTCAGAACCATACTGTTGGGAAAGACAAACCACTGGGTAGTTCACTCGACTCTTGGTGTGCCATAAGTGATGTAGACTAGCAAAAGGCATTCGAGTATTTTGTATCCGTAACGAGATTTTTACCGGCCATCGATCCATCAAGATATCTTAGAGCATTGTTGAATTATCTCTCTAGGTGTCCAGTGGACACTTCATCTTGTCAGTTTCTTCACCCAACAGGATTGTATAATCTCAGTACTTTGTGTCAACTAATTTGCATATCATCTATTAGCTTTGGCTCTTTCCATTTGACAAACTGTTACTGCTATAGGTATATTGCAGTAGCAGATATGGATTTATAATTTTTTCTGTAGTTAAATCCTTTTCAGAGGTTTTGCCTACATTTGGTGTCTACTTGCGCAAAGTGTGTGAAGATGCACCCCATGTGATTCACTTTTTTACCTACTACAACAGTTTGCGAGCTATAATCCCAATAATAGATGTGGTTATCGCTAGTTTACCATGCACGGATGCTATGTGCTGTTACTTGTACGGTAAGTAAACTTCTTCATTGACTTTTTTATATTTAACTTGAGTTGTTGATTAGTTTTTGATTGATCAACGCTTTGTTTGATACGTATAGGCCTACGACTTGTTATCACAAAAATATAAATAGAGTATAGGATTCAAAAAGCCAAATTAGTTAAGTATTATTTTGCCCCCAAAGTTGCGTCAAAGGTTCTAGTTGATGTTTAATGTTCATGTATGAATGAAACTAGGATTGTCCCATATTTTTGTTCATAACCAATTAGTAAGTAACTTATTCCCTGCAAGAAATGATAATCGATTTCGACCGAGGCCTTGTTGGATGCGATGCAGTACAAAATTAGTAATAAGCAGATTGTCCAAAGTTTTAAAACTATCTAAGTGGTAGAGATTTTAAACTTCCTCGTGACTACGTAATCGGCTGTAAATTCTTTCTCATGTGTACTATAGCATTAAAATCCCACGGTAACTAATAGATATACGATCTTCTCATCTGATCTGAAACCAATACATTACATTAGTTGAGTACTTCTGTTATCAACTTACTGGGTATTGCTAAACCACAGTGGTGTAGAGAGATGACTTTCAACCAATGGGTCACGGGTTCGAACACCGCTCCACCAGCTAGATAACATTAACCTTCACACAACAAGTGTGACGCATTGCCTACCCCACGAATCTGTTCAAGTTTGCTGAGTTCACCTTATGTATTGTATCTATCTTCTTGAATAGTCAGTGTTTACAATTAATTGAGAATAAGGGATTCACAGTAAGGTCAGTGGTTATATGAAAGATCCAAATATCTGATTAAAAATGCAAGTCCTTGTATAGTACATAGCAATCATATACAGTTTTACTTATCAGCCCATAATTTACATACACTGTTTAACATACAGTGATACTGCTTTGTTTGTTGTGCTAACTTAAGTAAATAGAATGATACTGGACACACTACTAAGCTGCTGAAGGGAGACTGTCTAGCATGTTGTCGCGACAGTTGTAAGCAGTTTCGCAAACTCTTACGAACTGTCGAGTTGTTTTTCCTTCCACCATTACGCAATGCTGTGAAACTGATTTTGTTGTTTGGGGGAAATTATGTGCAGATGGTTGTAAGTGCGGTTGACCCTTCTCAGCAACTTCTTTATGCGGTGCTTGGTAAAGAAGGGTCAGTGCGTGACCGCAAAGCCCACGTGGTCTCGCCACCGTGAGTCCTTTTCCAATCTAACCCAGCTTCTTCTAGCATCGCACGTCGAGGTAAATGGTGGCTGGGGATGCTCAGTACATATCCAAGTCCTCTCAGTCGACTAAGGTTCACAACCTCATCACTCCACTTGCCTGTCTTGCCTAGTACCCTTCGCTCAACCTCAACATTGTTCACACGGTGATTCCACTACATACGAACAATAACTGCGAAGATACATCATCAAAATCCTGTAATAGCTTCTCATCGTCTACTTTCATTCTCCATGTTTCACACCTGATGTGTACAACAGTACAGAACGGATTGTAGTGGAGTATACTCGTCCTTCAATAGATCGTCGAATAGATGTCGCCAGCCGGCGCCAGAGGTGATGTAGGTTGGCAAATGCCAAATGGGACTTTTATATCCAATCTGAGATTTCTTCAGCATCTAACCCGTTCGAACTGATGCAACACCTCTAGTAAGTGAAGTGGTTAACGCATTCATTCCACTGCTGCAATACATATCTATCACCTCAGAGTACTTGCAAATCATCTTCCACTTGACAGGTGCCAGAGAAATGCATACCAGACAAGTATACTCAGATTTCTGCTCCACGCATTCTGAATGCTCT
This sequence comes from Heterobilharzia americana, assembly GCA_944470555.2. NCBI lineage: Eukaryota > Metazoa > Platyhelminthes > Trematoda > Strigeidida > Schistosomatidae > Heterobilharzia > Heterobilharzia americana. The sequence continues at coordinate 4,056,200 of OX104128.1, read as the reverse complement.
GCAATTTGTCAGTGTCTTCAGCTAGCAGGACAATATTGTCTGCATACTCCAAGTCAACGAGATGACCTCAAGGGAGTATGTCAATCACTGTGAAGTCACAAATTCATAAGGTAATGTCCATTAGTACGTCCATGACGAAGTTAAGCAGGAACGGTGACAGTGAGAATCCCTGGTGGACACCAATAGTTGTCGTCAGTTCACATGACAACTCTCCATAAGTTCTGACGTGGTTGCGTGAGTTCGAGTAGAGAGCTTAGATCCGCATTATCTTGCTCGGTACTCCTTTCACAGTTAGACTGCAAAAACACTTCACGGTCGACAGAGTCAAATGTCGCCTTTAGGTCAAGGAGTGTTGCATGTGTCTGCCGCTGGCCGCTAGATATACCTGTGTTCCAGAGCTTGTCGAAGGGTGAAAATCTGATAGATCCACCACCCTCAACCACGTCTGATTGATACCTGCTTCGTTTTCTCGAGTCTGCTGTTCTGTAGTTGCATTTAGGCGTCGGACAACCATGGACCCTAGCATCTTGGACACACTATTAAACTAATTCCCATCAGGTTGTCGCAGGAAGACTTCTGTCTCTTCTCATAGACCAGGATGATCAATGGAGCACACCAGTCTGACAGCACTACCCCCTGATTTCCATGCACTACCTATTATCTCCGTCACTCCTGTCAGCGATTTCCCACCTCCATCTTTGGAAACTTCAGGTGGCAAACTATCAGGTCTTGCTGCTGCTTCGCATCGTTTCAGGTTCGACACAGCCCTCTCAACTTTAAGGACAGTTGAAGGACTGATGTCTACTTCCTTTTCAGGTTCAGGCTGCATGCTGGGCAACTGAAGCGTTGCTGTAGGGCAGTTTAACTGTGCTTTAAAATGTTCTGCCCAACGTTCTAGCCGCCTGTACTGAGAGGTTATTAGCGTCCCATCCTGTTCGGTGATGATTTCACTAACCATCGTCTTCTTCTTGCCGGTATTCTTAATAAGCCTAAATAGTTGCTGAGTGTTACCCAGCCCTGATGCATTCTCCATCTTTCTCGCTTCCACCACCCACCACTGCTAGCGATCGACGGGTTTAAGTTTAAGTTGCTTTCGCTCTTCGTCGTGGTCAGAACCAGCTGGAATCAGTCTTCTCACCTCAGTCAATTCAGATGACGTCGCGGAAACCCGATGGGGTTTATTAACCTTCGGGTGTAGGTTACCAAATGTCTTTGCCGCTGTTGCTACGGCAGACCTAATGTCACGCCAGGTTTCCTCAGGATGAGCATTGCTGTCATATTCAGTTTAATGCTTGGCTACCTCTTTCCTAAATGCTGACTTGACGTTTTCATCTTCCAATGGAGCATAGATAGCCCTTACTACCGTCTATTTCCTGCGACCAGTAGGGCGCAGACATACACAAGCCCTAACTGATGCTTGCTCCGAGTCCAAACTGGTAATGCCGATCTATAGCTGCTACCCTGACATAGTGGTCGGACTTATAGATCACCCAACAAGATATGCTGGCGGAACGCTTATTCCCTCGAGATTTTAACATACCAGGAAAATCTGTTGGATAGTGGTTAGACAAAAAGCATCTACCCCTAACATGTTCTTAAACAATTAAATGATGTATTATGGTGGCTTAGATCAGTCGTCGGTGGTTAATGGTAATCCATAAACCACAGGAAGTATGACCGACTCCATCTTCCGTTCTACAGGCCAGTTGTCGTGGCATCAAAAAGGCCGTACGTGACCGGCCTGAAGCAATGTGACCTATGTGTGTCCATTGTTGGTTCGCTATTGTCTGGTACCAAATGAAACAATGTCTCTCCTTATGCCTAAAGTTAGTGCTGGCCAAAAACAAGTTATTGTCGGAGCAAAATTGCAACGAATGATCATCGCCGTTGGTTCGTTGGCACGGGATTTCGTAGATACCCTCAAGGTGCCTTCCTGATCGGCTCAGCTTCCCTATTTGAACGATAAATTCTCCTGCTATTATGATTGCATTTGAAAGTTTTACTTTCTGTAGCGAAACTGACAGCTTCTCATCGAATTCATCCATTGCATTATCCGAACTACAGTCAGTGGGTGCGTATGCGGAAATTAATTTGGCAACTTGAACCGTTATGCAGTAATGCCTGGTCCTATGTTGATAGTGATGATGATGAGGAGGAGGCAGAGATTACAAATTGGTATCCAGTCGAAAAGTTCATTTTCTGCTCTGCAGTTCAGTTTTATTTTCACATCAGCGAGTCCACGACAGCTATCCACTTGGTATCCGGGTACTCGTAAGGTGAATTTTCAAGATTTACTACTATGATCGGGTGAGGTTGATTTAATAACCGCACTTGGGTCCTGTATATATGTCTCTGAGTTGCAGCATACATCCTTAGTTAGAGATTACAGAGTTTTTTTGAGCTATGCTTAGTGTCCGATTTGCCATAGAGTTCGGATGTTGAGAAGTGCTAGATGAAGTCGATAGTGTAGTCTTTGGAGACTAGGAATAAGGTATAGTTGGGTTCGATCGTTGACAACGGTTTCAGAGTGAGAGGTTGAGTAAGGCGTAAAAGATTTAATGCTAGCATCAGAAGGGGAAGACAAAGAAGGAGACAGAGTTGAAGAGAATAGGTTATGTGCGATTGGGTCTTGTGTACTAATAGAAGCGTGCAGATGGTTCACACTTCCTGCCTGCCTTAACAGTAGAAGGCTATTTGTTCTTAAAGTGACTGTAAAAGAAAAATGTTTGCTTGACCGTAGAGCTCGTGGCACACAGCCTTTTGCGGGGTTTTGCTTTGAGGTTTTGGTTGTTCTATCGCCGGGCAGAGAGAACCGATACAAGCGCTACCGGAAGACTGTGAAGTGTGCTTCTTTTGAGGTCGACCTTTTCTAATCCTTTTTCCCATTGGGAAGGCAGGACCAGCATGGCACTACTGGTCATCTAGAGGAAAAATGCCTTACTGCCGCCACGCCCATCCAGCTACCAGCAGTACGAGTTCGCTCTTAAACCTTTATCATAGTGTAGTAATTTACACTACAACGGTAACTGCTTTTCGTCTTACCACTATCCAACATACATTTGTGGCATGGCAGGACCTCATGGGACCAAGCTTTCTAGCCAGTGTAACTCGTTGGGTCGGTATGATATTAAAGCCCGACCACTACGTCCAGGTAGCAGCTGTCGGCCCGGATTACCTTGTTTAACGCTCCTTACTCAAGTATGAGTGGGTGTATCAGCCCATATTAGGTATTGGGTGCGTTGTTTCGTCTAGTGGTATCCTTCAAGGATGTCCACTGTCTCCATTGTTGTTTGATTTCGTCATGGACGTACTTATGGAGGTCTTCCTCTCATCTTCTGACTTCACAGGGACTGAATTAAGTCGTAGGAGACTCCTCAGTAAATCTACTGTATGCAGATGGTATAGCCCTGTTAAGTGAAGACGCCGACAAGATGTGGGGTCTTCTAGACACCTTAAGTGCAGTTTTTGAATGTTTGGGATGCGTTTCTCACCGCCCAAGTACAAATTGTTTCTCCAGGACTGGTCAATGGATGAAACGGTTGAGTGCGTTGATCAGTTCTCTCACCTGAGAAGTTGGATCAGCCCTAATGGGTTAGTGACAGGTGAAATCTTTGCGCGGACACAAAAATACTCACTTAGCTTTCACAAACTTACTCCATTTATGGCGCCACCGTGATATCTGATTACCTATAAAGGGTTGAGTGTACTGCACCATAGTTCACTCTGTTCTACTGTATGCCTGTGAAGCTTGGCCATTGAAGATGGAGGACATGAGAAGGCGTTAGGTGTTTGAATACGGTCGCCTTCCTGGTGAAGACCATGTGTTATGGTGTCACTATGTTAGTAACTTAGAGTTATTGAGAGAAGAGGAAAGTCATTTGATGAGGTTGTGGACTTACATCGATTCAAGTGACTTAGAAATGTTTTACACAGATATAGTCACTGCATGTGTTGTCGCACAATATTAGGTAAAATAGGTTCAGGTTGGAATAAGGTTAGATGTAGCCATACTAAGACATACCATCAGTGTCTGAAGTGTCTGATTGTTGGTTTCAGCGGTGTGAGTGAATGTTAACTTTCCGGTTGTGATCTAACTGGCTATAAAAACTAGTGGTTGTAGACTTTTTGGGATTTGACTGAGAATTAATGTCAAAGGCGTAGATGTATCCACGCATTATATTACTCGTCAAACTAAACTTCAGTATTCTGCCATTCTTCTCTGCCCTCTCTACCTTTCTACCACTTTCGACTGTTTTTCTTTACTTCTCTTTTTTCTTTGTGCATTCTCGACTGATATGTTGGTATATGGTGTGTCAGCTTGGACCTACTAGGCAGTAATATAAAGTCGTATTTTGATATTGTCTATCTATATGTTTGTGCATGAGTTTGGTCACTACTTAGGAGCTAGGTTTTTCGGTTATTCGGGGCATGTTGTGTGCTAAAGGATCCAATAATATTTCCCCGCGTGGTTTCCTAGAGGTGTTAGCCAATTCATATTAAAGTGCAATAATTCAACGTCTCGTCGACACTAGTTATGTAACTTTGACAACCTCCTGTTGCAAATAAATTTGTTTACTGAGTGCAAAGTAACTTGCCAAAGTCAGTAGATGTTCGTCTCCTTTGTATTGCCAAAACTTTTTCTATTCCCTTAGAGTATTCAGAGTTTTGTATGCAAAGGAGAGATGTTTAACTTTGTAGTGTACCCAAAGAAGTGTCAAGTAAACCAAGATTATAAACTACGTATAACTTACAAAAAATAGATTCACTGATATAGAAATATGAAACGTTATGCGTTATAACAACCTCGTCCGGTTAACTAGTTCACTACTTACTAGCCGGTCCTAAGCCCGGGTAAAGAGGGAAGGTTGGGCATAGGGCTAGCAACCCTACCCCGTAAAACAAATCTAACCGCTAAACAAACTTCAAAGCACAAACGAAATATAAAAAATAATAACAAAATTATTCCTCGCTGGAATCGCAGAGGCGAAATGACGCCAGTTGGTGAAAGCCTACCTTCAGAAAGCCAATTGGCCGATGGGTCTTCTCTCCCTAGATGAAAGCAAAAGTAAATGTGGGGACATGGAATGTCCGCACAATGTTTGAACCCAACAAGTCAGCCCAGATTGCAAACGAGATGAAGAGGTATCACATCGAAGTGCTTGGGATTCGCGAAAGCAGGTGGAATGGGAGTGGACTCTCCAAACTGTCAACTGGAAAGGAGTCAATAATCTATTCCGATATTATCACCCAGACGACAACCACGAGCACACTGAGTTTTGGAGTGGCTATCATGATGTCCCCTTGAAGAGCATCGAAGGCCCTCATGCAGTGGGAACCAATCTCCTCCTGTAGGATCATGACAGCAAGATAGATTCAACGCAAAAGGAAGGAAGGTCACAATCATACAATGCTACTCCATGCACCTACAAATAATGCAGAGCAAGAGAAAAAGGAGGAATTCTACAGACAACTGCAATCAGTACTGGACAAGACCCCACTCCAGTTGGGGACATCAAAATTCTAATGAGTGGGGTGACATGAATGCCAAACTGGGAGGGGACAACACAGGAAGAGAACTCATCCATCATGGGTAGAGAAGCGCTAGGTGAGGTGAAGAACGAGAATGGAGAATTGTTTGCAGAATTCTGTGCATTCAACGATTTGGTGATTGCAATGAGGCACTGTGTTCAAGCACAAGGATATCCACAAAGCCAGTGACATGCATTTCACCAGACACCAGGACACTAAAAATCAAATCGACTTTATCTCAATCTCAAGAAAATGGAGACGCAGCCAGCCTACTTAACACAAGGTGAAGAAGAGGAGCAGATGTAGGTTCACACCACTCAATATCTAGTACAAGGAACCTTCCAAATCAAGTTAAAAGCCTTCAATTCAAGGAAGCTGGTGACAGACCACATTTCAAGTACAACACTCAGAAACTGAAAGACGAAACCACAAGGGACATCTTCACGTCAACCAGCCATCAAGACAAAATGGGAGATATCGGGGAACATCCCTGAAGAAACCTGTGTGGAAGAACACTGGAAGTCTTTGAAAGCTATGTGGAGAGAAACCTGCACAACCGTATCACGAAGGAAGAAGAAAGAAGATATTGAATGGATCTCAATGGATACATGGAAGCTGATAGATGAGGGATAGGAGGATGGTGAAGCAGAAGATAAACCAGTGCAGTGCAAGGATGCTCAACGACAAGAGGAACTGAGTACAATGTATAAAACACAACACTGGACAAAGAAGTGAAGAAGAGTGTATGCAAAGACAAAAGACACTTCTATGATACACTGACAAGTGAAGGAGAACAGGCTGTAGGTAAGAGAGACCTGACGACATTGTATCAAATAACCAGGTTACTATCTGGGAGGGAAGAGATTAACACAGATGAAACCAGTAAAAGATGATGAAGGAAATTTAATTACGAAAGAAGAGAAACAGAGAAAACAATGGGCCGACCACTTCAAGAATCTCTTGAATCGACCACCACCACCACCACCACCTGCACTTCGTCCAGAAATACCACCTACAGCCCAGCAGCTGAACTACAAGTGAACATAAATCCTCCAACAAAAGTGGAAGTCCTGAATGCCATAAAGCTACTGAAATGTGGGAAAGCAGCAGGACCAGATGGGATCCCACCAGAAGCACTGAGAACAGACGCAGAGACAACAGCGGACATGCTCACACCACACCACTATTGCAGAAGGTGTAGAAGGAAGGGAAGGTACCTGACCACTGATTGGAAGAAGGGTTACCTTGTCAAACTCCCGAAGAAGGGAGACCTCAGTGTTTGCAAGAACTGGCGCGGAATCATGCCCCACTCCTGTCCACCCAAAGCAAGCAAAATATTAAGCCGCATCATCCTGGAGAGGCTAAAGGATGCACTGGACTCAAAACTACAACCGGAACAGGCTGGCTGGCTTCAGGAAGTACAAATCATGTGTGGACCAAATTGCAACGCCATACCACGCATCATCATAGAACAGAGTATAGAATGGAATCAGCTCTCTACCTCAACTTTATCGACTTTGAAAAGGCCTTTGACAGCGTCGACCGAGAAGTAATTTGGCAGCCAGCTGCTTCAACACTACGGAGTACCGCAAACTTTTATCAATCTCATTCAACAGCTATATGAAGATGCCACATGACAAGTAATTCACAATGGGAAGTTCAGTGATGCTTTTGAAGTGAAGACAGGGGACAGGAGTGAAACAAGGTTGCCTACTATCCTCCATGATATTCCTGATAGTGGTCAACTGGACTGGATCATGCAGCAAACAGTGGGGAGCTGTGAGAAGAGGGGGATACGCTGGCTGGATTTGGGAAAAGAACCTAGAAGACTTGGATTTCGCTGATGACTTGTGCCTGATGTTACATAAACTTGAAGATCTACAGACGAAAACTAACAAGTTGACAGAAGTGGCAGGGCGGGGCAGCGAAGACGGGACTTCAAGTGAATATAGAGAAGACAGAAGTGATGAAGACACTGCACCAACAACTCCAACAGCAACAAACTGCAATCACCATGAACGGGAAAAACTTGAAGGAAGTAACCTCCTCCACCTATCTAGACAGCACTGTTTTAACTACAGGCGGCGGTGGCACAGACGAGGATGTCAAAGCAGCCAGGAACGGAAAGACAGCAAGACAAGTGTTCATTAGCTTGAAACTAGTGTGGAGATCTTCTGCACTCCACTCAGCATAAAGCGTGAACAACATCCGGATTTTCAACACCAACGTCAGTCAAGTCAGTGCTTCTGTATGGTTCACAGACTTGGCGCCTTACGAAAAGGATTTGCAACAAACTACACACATTGATCAACAACTGCCACCTAGGCTGGCTGGTTAGTGAAGATCAGATGGATTGCCAGAATAATGAGAATAGGCAACAAGGAACTCTAGCTAGCTGGCTGGTCGGCTGGCTGGCTGGCAACGAACCAACGAAGCAAGCAGCTATCACTCAACAAATATGCAGTATCAAGAAGTGGAGATGGATTGTGTTGGGCATACACTGAGAAGGCCGATTGGGGACATCATGTGCCAGACGATGCCCTCGAGTGGAAGCCAGATGAGAAGCGACGAGTTGGGTGTCGGAGACGAGGTTGACATGGATGAGATCGTGCGAGGAGGAAATGAGAGCTTGTTGTCTGTCGTGGATCCAGGTTGAAACGATTGCAGAGAAGAGAGTGTAGTGGAGACGTGCTACTGAAGCCGTATGTTCGATTAGGAACCCAAGGGACAAATAATAATAATAATGATAATGCGTTATTGCACAAAATAGTAATGTCAATGTTATGTATAATAAATGGTTACTTGATTGTTATCTTTTCGCTTCCGTCCACCACAATTTAATATACTCCAGAGTTCAGAAGGCGATACTTGTTATCTCTGCACAGTCGACGTTGGTTGGTTTGAGTGTCGTAATATTTGAAAGTAGGATGAGAGGTCTTGTAAAATCCGAAGACAATCAATAAGTATTCACGACAGACAATATTCACAGAGAAAGAAGTCGAAATGGATAGAAGCACTCTGTATTTTCACGTTTAACGGCAGCAGGAAAGCTAGTATAATTACCGCAACAACCAAAAGTATGTATAGATAAACAACATTTTAATGAAACGGAAGTGTGTTGTTGTTAGACAGAAGTTGATAACTGATGCAAAGAAAAACGCAGAATATCACAGCATTTTTAGACTTCATTTTGGAGATTTATGATGATTTATTGATTTCAAGGTGTTGTTCGTAATGACTGTACTATGTAACGAATTAAAGGAAAAATTTCTAGAAGCTTGACATTTAGATGAACCAGGAATCAACAGATGCATAGACATAGACGCATTCTGTCAGACTATGAGAAAAATCATAAACAACTACAAGGTTAGCGATTAGACAGAAACAACCAGTATAATGGTGTATGTAGTGAATGATAGAGCCATCTAAAAGAAACTACCAACCACAGACCACTTCATCAAGGCAAACTGCTGAAACCCTCAAGAAAAAAATCCTGTTAACTCACATCATATTAAAGTTGTTAGTGATTACGAAAGTTCCACAATTAAACCATCCAGCTCAGTGCAGATAACACCCAGATCATCCACGTCAGCTATAAATATTCCTCATCACTAATTGATATATCATCTTGTAGAAATATTTTCGTAGTTTGTCTTAGTCGCTTAATATGAGCTACCTCTTGTGTATGTGTGTGTTTATAAAGCTGTTGCTTATAAGTTTAGAGTGCTGACTTTCAACCAATGGGTTACGTATCTGAATTTCTCTCCATCATCATCATCATTATCAACATAGGACCAGGCATTACTGCTTAACGGTCCGAGTTGCCACACCTCATATCAGCACATCAAGTAAAAAGGTAGTGAGATGAAGGATGAAGATAAGTGAATGCAGTCAAAAGAAATATAAAGTACGAGAAGAAAGGAAAGAGGAGTGACAAAATAGTGAGATTCGGTATAGCGTTGTTAAGATGAGGATAATGTGTGTATACATCTGCGCCACTGACTTCGGTTCTGAGCCATGCCATCACCTAGAGTCAGTCTCCAAACACTGGTTCCTCTTGTCCCGTGGACCCTAACCACCTAGTCTGCATCATCCTACATGGCTTAAACCAACAGTCAGAGACTTCATACATTGGTGCCATGTTTTATTCTGGCCACCTTGGGCCTTTTTCCAGCCTGGATACACCCCAGCCAACATTGTGTGACGAGGCAATCGGTGACTAGGCATACGTAGTACGTGTGCCAACCATCTCAGTCGATGAAGGTTCACAACCTCGTCGACTGACTTACCTCTTCTCCCCAAAACTCTACACCTAACTTCTGCATTACTCACATGGTGACACCACAGAATACGTCCTATACTACGAAGGCGACGGTGGTCAAACACCTGAAGCCTTTTTGTATCCTCCACTTTCAATGGGCATGTTTCACAGTGATAGAGTGGAAGAGAGCGGACTGCTGTGCAGTACACGTGACCCTTAAGAGACAAAGGGATATGACGGCGGTGCCATAGGTGGCGCAAATTGGCAAAAGCCATCTTCCGAGGTTTAACAGCCAGGTATTAGGCTTCACTCAATATTTGTGGCTCATTACTGCCTAACTGCATAAATGTGTACAAGGTTGATATGCATGTAGATATCCTATAATTGAAGTACAAAAATAACTTTATTAATACTCATACTTTTTAGATCCACAAATTCTACCCTGTTTAATACATATTGCTTGTGGTTGTCAGAAACAAAAGAGTGAATTACCTTTAGTTCGAGGAATTTTGGCCGATTTAAATGTACTTTTTAAAGATATTATTAAATCAATTAGCTCCAGCCTGAAAGTAAGCAACAAAAAAAATTATCATTCGATTTTTCATGGTTCTTTTTGTTGTGATTTCTCACTTTCACTTCTATTTTTGGTTAGTAAAGGGAACATTTATCTGATATTTAATCTTTAGTTCATCATTCGATCCTGATATCTCACTATAATCAATTACCGAGGTCTCTTAAGATCTCTTCCTGCCACTATCGAAGGTATTCCCTTCAAGGCAGGTTTCAGACGTGGTCGTGGGTGGTGGATCTATCAGATTTTCACCCTCCTACAGGTTCTGGAAGACAAGCATACTTACAGGGGGACGACATTTGCCATATTCCTTGACCTAAAGGCGACATTTGACTCTGTCGACCGTGAAGTGTTTTTGCAGTCTAACTGTGAAAGGAGTACCGAGCAAGATAATGCGGATCTAAGCTCTCTACTCGAACTCACGCAACCACGTCAGAACTTATGGAGAGTTGTCATGTGAACTGACGACAACTATTGGTGTCCACCAGGGATTCTCACTGTCACCGTTCCTGCTTAACTTCGTCATGGACGTACTAATGGACATTACCTTATGAATTTGTGACTTCACAGTGATTGACATACTCCCTTGAGGTCATCTCGTTGACTTGGAGTATGCAGACAATATTGTCCTGCTAGCTGAAGACACTGACAAATTGCAGAGCATTCAGAATGCGTGGAGCAGAAATCTGAGTATACTTGTCTGGTATGCATTTCTCTGGCACCTGTCAAGTGGAAGATGATTTGCAAGTACTCTGAGGTGATAGATATGTATTGCAGCAGTGGAATGAATGCGTTAACCACTTCACTTACTAGAGGTGTTGCATCAGTTCGGACGGGTTGGATGCTGAAGAAATCTCGGCTTTTATATAAAAGTCCCATTTGGCATTTGCCAACCTACATCATCTCTGGCGCCGGCTGACGACATCTATTCGACGATCTGTTGAAGGACGAGTATACTCCGCTGCAATCCGTTCTGTACTGTTGTACACATCAGGTGTGAAACATGGAGATTGAAAGTAGACGATAAGAAGTTATTACAGGATTTTGATGATGTGTCTTCGCAGTTATTGTTCGTATGTAGTGGAATCACCATGTGAACAATGTTGAGGTTGAGCGAAGGGTACTAGGCATGACAGGCAAGTCGAGTGATGAGGTTGTGAACCTTAGTCGACTGAGAGGACTTGGATATGTACTGAGCATCCCCAGCCACCATTTACCTCGACGTGCGATGCTAGAAGAAGCTGGGTTAGGTTGAAAGAGGACTCAGGGTGGCGAGGCCATGACATGGCAACAGTTGATGTAACCTCTGACTGTTGGTCTGAGCCGTATGTGGAAATTTAGACTTCCTAGTTGAGGTCCCTAAGACGAAAGGAGTCGATGTTTGGGGACTCTTGATGTTTTTGCTGAAAATCAGTGACAATTGTTCAGATGTATTTACTCCTTGACATCTTATAAAGCCTAAATATTTGCACACACGATTATCTTTAGATTGTTTATTATTTCAAACGGATTTGTCTACTTTGTTGTCACTTTTTCTATCTACCCGTTCTTCGTATACTACTGTAGAATATGGCAACTTGGTTTGTTGCACCTGTATGTCAGGTTCTACGTTGATCTTTTCAATCAGTCAGTCAGTCACCGTAATTATGAGCTGCAAACTTTTTATGGTAATAGGAATTACGTGTCCAAGTCATTGAAGTCGGTAAATAGCAGTCAAAATTATCTGTAAATGTACCTTATTGGACTGGAATATTATTTACAGTTTTTCTCAAGTTGTTACAAGAATTAGCTACTGGAGTCACAGTGATTGAATAGTGAGAACCACTGCATTTTCAGGCGAGTACAACCCGTAATTCATTAATCCGGGTTAATATTACTCCTACCTAAATGTTGTATGTTAAACATTTGGCAACTGTAAGCATAGATTAGTGCTATCACAGGTGATCTAGATTGCCAGATTAGTACCTAACTTTCACTATTTGGAAGTCAACCTCGTCTGTTACATAAGTAATGTCATTCACGGATATAAAGCGGTTTCAATGGTATCCAGTGCTTCATCGAAAAGGGTGGGTATGTGTCTTGCAGCATCAGGTTACTAACTTTAAACCAATAGGTTATCAGTACAGATTCACACCCACCAACCAAGACTTGTGTAACCAGATCAATCAGTCAATAACAATGTAGGACCAGACATTACTGCACACCGGTCCAAGTTGCCAAACCTCTTATTAGCACGTCAAGTAGCAAGGCAATAAGATGAAAGATCAAGAAATATATGAGAAGCAGTCGAAACCAGTAGAATTGCAGTAAACAAAAGGAAGGCGGAATAACAAAACTCTGAATTCAGTATAATGGTTAAGATAAAGTGTGAATACATTTGCGCTACTCACATCGAATCTGAACCATATCACCTAGAGTCTTTAAGCACTGGTTTCTGTTGTCATCTAAACCCAAAACGGCCAGTCTGCATCGCCCCATATGACTCGAACCAATAGCCAAAGATTTCACGCAGGAATACCGCTTTGAGCCTTTTTCCAGCCTGGACATTCTTCAGCCAGCATTACGCGACGAGGCAAACGGTAACTAAGGATGTTTAACACATGTCTCAGCTACCTCTGTCGATGAAGGCTCTCGATCTTGTCAATTGATATCCTCTCATCCTGAAAACTACACCTGAATCCTGCATTACTGACGTAGTGACACCACGAAACACGACCTACACTACGAGGGAAACGATTGTCGAACACTAGAAGCCTTTTTATGTCCTCCATCTTCAATGGTCATTTTTCACATCAATACAATAGAACAGATCGAACTGCAGTGCAGTACACTCGACCCTCAGTAGAAAATCGGATACTACGGCGGTGTTATGGCCAACAAAACAAGGTGTAGTTTTTCGAATATTTCGTGGTATTTACAGCTTATTAGCCGAAAGTTCTGTCAAGATTGTAATGTAACCCTCATCTGATGATATGAAGCTTAATAATATAATACTACTAGATCAGTCGGGAGAAACTTGAAGGAAGTAGCCTCTTTCACCTATCTAGGCAGCACTGTTTTAACTACAGGCGCGGTGGCACAGACGAGGATGTCAAAGCAGCCAGGAACGGAAAGACAGCAAGACAGGTGTTCATTAGCTTGAAACCAGTGTGGAGATCTTCTGCACTCCACTCAGCATAAAGCATGAGCAACATCCGGATTTTCAACACCAACGTCAGTCAAATCAATGCTTCTGTATGGTTGAGATACTTGGAGGCACGTTACGAAAGGGATTTTAACAAACTACACACACTCATCAACAACTGCCACCTAGGCTGACTCGTTACTGAAGATCAGATGGATTGCCAGAATAATGAGAATAAGCAACAAGGAACTCTAGCTGGCTGGCTGGCTGGCTGGCTGGCAACGAACCAACGAAGCAAGAAGCTATCGCTCAACAAATAAGCAGTATCAGGAAGTGGAGATGGATTGTGTTGGGCATACACTGAGAAGGCCGACTGGGGACATCATGTGCCAGACGATGTCCTCGAGTGGAAGCCAGATGGGAAGCGGTGAGTTGGGCGTCAGAGTCGAGGGTGACATGGATTAGATCGTGTGAGGAGGGAATGAGAGCTTGTTGTCTGTCGTGGATCCAGGTTGAAACGATTGCAGAGAAGAGAGTTTAGTGGAGACGTGCTACTGAGGCCGTATGTTCCATTAGGAACCCAAGGGATAAATAATAATAATACTAGATCAGTAGTTGGAAACTAATCACGCTGATCTGTAGATTTCGCTAACCAGATCAGAGTGATTTAAACGTCGGACAGCCGTTCTTCTCATTTGCGATCGAGCTCATCAGCAGTTCATCCCGCCAAATTCAGCTCACACAGCCTAATTGTTTAGACCAATTGAATCTGGCTGACCTAGATGAATCAGTATGCCTAAGATAGGATGTTCAATTCTGAAGTTATTTACAAATTGCATGGTTCAAGTTAGCATTTTTTCATACCTCAGTAGTTTCCCAATTATCAAACTTTGGTGTCAACCATCCACTACTACAAAAATGTCATGGACTACCAAATATATTACTGTACAATATGAGTAGCTAATTATGCTATTATAACATTGTATATACGCTTATTACCAATCGTCACCAACGGGAAAAATCTAAAGGAAGTTGTCCCTTTCTCCTACTTACCTAGACAGCATCGTTTCAATTACAGGTAGCGGCACAGATGAGGATGTGAAACCTAAGATCGGAAAGACACCAAAACAGGCCTTCATTAATCTGAAATTATCAGTGTGGAAATCTACTGCACTGCACTGCAGTGAGCATAATGCATGAACAAGGTCCGGATCTCCAACACTAATTCAGTCAAGTAAGTCAGTGCTTCTGTGTGATGGTTGAGAGACTTGGCGCGTTACGAGAAGCATTTCCAACAAACTACAGACATATATCGCATCAACAGCTGCCGCCTACGCTCACTCGATACTAAAAATTGATCAGATAGTCAGAAAGAATAGGCAACAAGGAACTCTGGTTCGCAACGGACCAACCAAGAAGCTGTCGTCCAACAAATATACAGAAGAAAGTGTAGATGAATTGGATTGGATTAGACCTACACTGAGAAGACCATTCAGGGACATCGCGCTCCAGGTTCTCGAGTGGAACCCAAATGGGAAACGACCAGTTGGGGTCTGAGGGTGATATGGAAGAGATCATGTGAGGAAGAAATGAAAGCTTGTGGGCAGTCATGGAGCCAGGTTGAAAAGACTGCAGAGTACGGAGTGAAATGGCGTCGTTCTACTGAAGCCCTATGTTCCACTAGGAACCCGAGCGACAGATAATAATAATAATATGCGCTTATTGTGTATGATGCCTATTCATTCCATGTTTTTCTTTTCTTAACAGACAATGGATGAGTCAAGCATAAGTCAACTGACTACAGGTGAATTGAAATGGTTAGCAGATTTAGAAAATGATGATCATTTCGGTTTTCGTGAAGCATTTACCAATTGTTGTTTAAATGATGGAGATGTTGAGACTAAAGCTTGTCTTATCTCTGTATGCAATCAGTTGAAGTTACCGAAAACACTGGAATCAGTTACAACAGATGATTAATTGTGAATACAATTGTTCTTTCGGGTGAGAAAGAAAAAGAAAACTGTATAGAGAAATAAATTTTATTAGAAAGGAAACTTCAGCACCAGGAAATGTTGTGGAAAAAAAAGAGAAGCATGAACTATGATACTTTTTTGTAGATTTCTTTTATTGTTTAATCGAACAATGCTTAAAACTACTCACTGTCTTGTTGGCTTCTGTTTTCATTAAACCCTTGTTAAAATGAAGTGAAAGTAAAGTCTGTCTAACTCATAGTACCAAATTTTGATGAGTAGCAGAATTTACTAGATTTATTATCCATAGCGATTGACCACGTTAGGATTCATTATTTTATTTTGTTTCTGAAGACTTCATAGAGCACTGGCTGAAATCTGAGTACGTTTAACTGGGATACGTTTCGTACCTGTTAAATGTAAGGTGATAGATATTCCAGGACTGGTTTGCAAGTACTCCTAGGTTATTGATGAGGAGTGAATTAGTGGAATGCGTAAACCCCACTTCACTTAGCCCGAATGAGCTGAATGCTGAAGAAATCTCGCCTTGGATATGAAAGGCCCATTTATCATTTGCCAACCTGCATCATCTCTGGCACTGGCTAGTGAAATATTCGACTGTGTATCAAAGGAGGAGTGTACTGCTTTCCAGTCCGTTCTATCCTGTTGCACAGCTGTGAAACGTGACCGTTGAGAGTAAAAGATGTGAAGCGATTACATGGTTTTGGTCATAGGGGTCTTCGTATTATTGTTGGCGTGTAGTGGATTCACTGTATGAACAGTGTTGAGGTTGGGCATGAACTGCGACACCACCTACTACCACTAGATGTCCTGTTAGAAGTTGGATCAGATCGGAAGACGGCTCAGGGTGGTGAGACCAGGACATGGCAACAGTTGATGTAGCCCCTGACTGTTGGTCTGCGCTGTATGGGGAAATTTAGACTTCCTAGTTGAGGTCCCCAAGACGAAAGGAGTCGATGTTTGGGGACTCTTGATGATTTTGCTGAAAATCAGTGATAATAGCTCAGATGTATTCATTCTTTGATGTTTTCTAAAGCTCAAATGTTTTGACCAACGTTCAATTTTAAATTCCCTCTCCCGCTATTCACTTTTGTCTACTTCGCTACGAGTCTTTTTTATCTATTTGTTCTCTACTTGCTACTGTGAAATGTGGCAACTTAAAGCGACGAATTCAGATGCCAGGTTCTGCGTTGCTTTTGTCCGTCTGACAATATTGGCTTCAATTAATCCACCACACCAACATTTAATAGCAACCCTGTTAGGATTGGCTTTTGCCAATTTACGCCACCTATGGCGCCGCCGTGATATTCGTTTGTCTATTAAGGGTCGCGTGTACTGCACAGCAGTCCACTCTCTTTTACTCTGTCGCTGTGATACATGCCCATTGAAACTGGAAGATATAAGAAGGCTTCAGGTGTTTGACCACCGTTGCCTTCGTAGAATAGACCGTATTCCATGGTGTCACTGCACCACGTGAGTAATGCAGAAGTCAGGTGTAGAGTTTTAGAGAGTAGCTGTAAATCAGTTGGCGAGGTTATGAACGTTCATCGATTGAGATGGATGCGACACATACTACGTATGCCTAGTCACCGATTGCCTCATTACACAATGTTGGCCGAAGTAGGTTCAGGCTGGAAAAAGGCCCGAGGTGTCCAGACTAAAACATGGCACCAATGTATGAAGTCTCTGACTGTTGGTTTGAGCCATGTGGGGCGATGCAGAGTGGGTGGTTGGGGTTGGGTCCGCGGGACAAGAGGAACTAGTGTTTGTAGACTGACTCTAGGTGATCGTATGGTTCAGAACTGATGTCAGTGGCACAGATGTATGTACACAATATCGTCATCTTAACGCTGTACTGGATATCACCATTTATTCATTCTTCCTTACTCTCTTTTCATACTTAGTGTTTCTTTTGACTGCATTCTCTTATATTCATCCTTCATCTCACTACTTTTCTACTTGATGTGATGATAAGCGGTGTGGCAAGTTGGACCATTACGCAGTAATGCCTGGTCCTATATTGATATTGATTGGTTGATTGGATAGCAAACCTGTAAAAGCCGAAATGTTAGGAAAAAAAGAAAGAGGGTGAGTGGGTAGTGAGGGAAGAAGTTTCATAGGATACATTGGGAAAAAACATCCAATCCTGATGTCTTACTTTTTGGTAACAAAGGAAACTAAACAGCTACAGGTTCACCAACACCTTCTGGAGGTCTCAGCCGTATTTGATAAACACTTCTGGACCTCATTGAGGGTGTCTTGATCCACTGAAAGGTTCCAGCGTGACAGAAGTACCCGTTATTCTGCTGTAACGGTATTCTTAACCCTTTTCGGTATCTCTAGAATACTTTATTCACGAGATAAGAATCTCCTTAACATTTAATCACACTATGTCGAGATTAGGAATAACATCAAGAGGTTTTCCAACTCAGACGAGCAATTCTGCGAAGGTGGTGTTGTTGATCGAACAAATGCAACCATCCACCATTCTCAACTGGACGACTTAATATGTCAGTCA
The DNA here is from genome assembly GCA_944470555.2 of Heterobilharzia americana. Lineage (NCBI taxonomy): Eukaryota > Metazoa > Platyhelminthes > Trematoda > Strigeidida > Schistosomatidae > Heterobilharzia > Heterobilharzia americana. Next base: position 4,038,206 of record OX104128.1, on the reverse strand, counting down.
TGTAATTGAATCGCCTGCACTGAAGATTTGAACACTTGTATTGACTATCAAAATAGCCCAACAATAGAGCTCAAGGTGACCACGATTGACGTATGCCACTCATGCTTACTATATTCGACGATGATTCACATCTATCTCACAAACGTTTAGACTAAATCTACCACTTCTCGCCTAAGGATGAGTCAAAGCAAAAGGTCCTATCGATGTTACAGAATTGCTTTTTACTTCGATGGTGCAAAGTCCATGCCATAATTGCTGATAGTAGCCACTAACTGATTAAGTTATTACTTGGCTGTATTTTCTGCAGTAAGATGACATCGTCTGCATAATAAAAATTAAAAACTATCCTGATGGCGGATCCATATAGCCATGCACCTCCTTCAAAACTATCAATCTAATGTCATATAACAACAAAGTGTTGGAGATATTTCAAGTTGTTATTCATCGTAGACGGACATCAGTTGGAGGAACAAAGGAAACCTGGGAGCACTGGACAGCTGTTTCGTCCTAGTATGGGACTCCTCACCAGTGCGCACCCACGACCCCACAAGCAGGGACCGAAACCGTGACCTTCAGGCTCCGCGGCCAGCGTGTTAACATTGAGCCACTGGGTCAGAATGCAATGCTCCATATTTCCAACTTCTGTTAGCTCACGATATAGTGCAAACCGCCACCCAATGTCATCGTTGAGTATCTGTCCTCACGGCCATCAGGCTTTGACTCCACCGGTCATGACTTCTCATTGGAACTTCGGGAATACTTCTCGAAGCTAGTCACCAATGAGCACCAGTTCAATTAAATTTTGAGGGAGTTGTGGAGATTTGGAAATATTTCAACTTGTTATTCATCATAGACTGACATCAGTTGGAGAATTGACGAAATCAGGAAGCTGTGCTCAGCTGCACTACTACTTCGGGACAAAAAAGATAGGTGATTGTATGCTGTGACTCTATGTTAGTCATTTTGTTCACATGTGACATGGCTTTTGAGCATCTGGTGCAAAGTGAATACGTGACCAATGTATCCACGGCTTGTAACAAACCTGACCTGCTGATCGCGGATCATTTTTCAGGCGTTTTTCTAACCCTGTTAAATTATTAAAGTAACCAATATTCTCATACAACTAGTATTCGGATGACTGTCACACATTATTACGTAATTTTTAACGGTGGGTTTATTAAAGGGCCATAAAAGGCTGTCGATTTGCCAGTTTTTCCTGACAAACGTTTCGCCTGTATGCTTAAAAAGAGCAAGGGATAGGTTGTTCAAGATAGTTACTTTATGTAACTTCAGTATTTGAAGTTTTACTTAACTTTTCTTCATCAGATAGGTTTATTTTAAACAACAATGTGTAACAGGGTCACTGTAGGGGTAATGGCGCTTAACCAATAGGATAATTGTGAGTAGTATCTTACTTTCGTTTATGTGGTGGTGGTATTGTGATATTTTTATACGCGCTGACCAAGCTTCGACTCAGCAGTTCACACCCATGATTCCACCAGGGATCGAACCCAGGGCCTTCAGGTTCTGTGGCTACGGAACTGATATCAATCCATGATGAATAGCAACCTGGAATCACTTCATAAATCCCCACAAACCTTAAAATTGAATTGATTTAGGGTTCATTGGTGATTAGCTTCGACAGGCGATTCCCAGAGTTCTATTAAGAAGTGATCGTTGGGGCCAACCAAGTTGAACATTAGGACAGTTACTCAATGACTGTATTGGCTGGAGGCCGCAGTTTATTATGAACTGATAGAAGTAGAAAATGTGGATCATTGGTTTCTGACTCAGTGGCCTAATAGTAACGCGCTGACCATGGCACCTGAAGGTCCTGGGTTCGGTCCATGGTGGGGTCATGGGTGCACATTGCTGAGGCACCTCACTCTAGGACGAAATAGCTGTCCAGTACTCCCAGGTTTCCATTGATATCAGTCCGTGATGAATGCTAACGCCTCATTAAGTATTTTACTTTGTTCATTGATGGAACTTGTCAGATGAGTAGTGACGTTTTTGTAATTTTTGATATTGTGTAAATACGTTTCAATGGGTTTTTTATATCAGAAATTCACGTGAGTAACACGGAAATCAGACGCAGAGTTTTAGGAAGATGAGATAAATCAGTTGACACGGTTGTAAACCTTCATCGATTTAGATGGTTAGGACACGTGTTACGTATACCTAGTCACCGATCGCCCCATCACACAATGTTAACCGAAGTAGGTCTAGGCTGGAAAAAGACTCGGGGCGACCAGACTAAAACATGGCACCAATGTATGAAGTCTCTAACTGTTGGTTTGAGCCATGTGGGGCGATGCAGAGTGGGTGGTTGGGGTTGGGTCCGCGGGACAAGAGGAACTAGTGTTTGTAGACTGACTCTAGGTGATCGTATGGTTCAGAACTGATGTCAGTGGCACAGATGTATGTACACATTATCCTCATCTTGACGACGCTATACCGAATCTCACCACTTTCTCATTCTTCGTTCCTCTCTTTTCCTACTTCATATTTCTTTTGACTGAATTTTCTAATCTTCATCTTGTACTTCACTGTTTTTTTACTTGATGTAGTGATATGAGGTGTGGCAAGTTGGACCATTACGCAGTAATGCCTGGTCCTATATTGTTATTGATGATGATATCAGGAATCCATAGATAGTATTAAGAAGTGTACAGTCATAGAGTTTGGACTGGAGAAACTCAGTTTTTCAGTGGGAGAATACTACTACTACTACTAATTCATATTAAACTGCTTATTTGATATAACATACAGCAATACAATATTATTCACTAGATCACCTTTCGAGCAGAATCTTTTTTCCACCTTCATATGACAGTAATCACCCAGTATAAATCACACCACAGTCGAACTTCACTTTTATTATCCAACAGTTCTTCACTCCTTTGTTTTAATACTAGTAAAATTTTTGAAATATCTGCATTGTATGCTGAATCATTCGTGTTGAATATTTTTGGAGTTGATTCAGTGAAAAAAAGATTCAATTGTCATTCTCTTCAAAAATTTGAAACAGTTAGTCCCTTTTATGAATTTCGATAGCGTAATTAGAAGACGAAGTTTATCTAAGCAATATGAGTGATGTATTTGGGCAATACATTTCGAACAATCTGATCCCCCACACATTTACTTGTCAAGTCAATATATATTAAACCGAGGACTGTGAGGGGGGATAAATACAACAATTAACACAATAGGGATTAAAATTAAGAAAGATGAGGACAAACAGGAAGTGACCTAGTTGATCCTAATCTTGGTAAGAAAACAAAGTTTACCAAAGTAGGTGTAGTGTGATAACAAACTGCTTTTGTACACATAAAGGTGGTTTTTATATGTGTATGGTTATGGCTTGCGCAAATCTCAGAATACGTCCCTGACTGTTTCTATATAATAAAACTTTGAAAGCTGTTTGAACATTAACTTTGTGACCTGTTTCTATGATATATTTGGCTATATATGAAGAGGGTCGTCTGCCACCAGCGTTTATCACTGTTTCACACTCCATTTGGTTTTGAAGCCATTTAGGCAGATGTTCTCCCACCCTCAACTGCATGTCTCGATTACTCCTCCCTATGTATGTATGTGTCACCACACACACATGTAAATTGGTAAACACAATGGGATGTGACATAATCACTGATGCAGTGTTTAGGTTTTTGGTGAACCATGTGTTTTGTTTTCTCCACAATGGTAAGATTCTCTGCATAATACTTTTTCTTAATGGCTGATATCAGCCTACGTCTCAAAATGATACTATTTAGCTCCCCTCTATATGGTAGAGTGATATGGACATCTTTCTTATAGACCGTGTATAGAGTTGGCTTTGGTGCTACTTGACCTCTACAAAGGTTTATAAACTTCGTCGGATATCCATTTTCCATAAGTGCTTTGCTCAGTAATTTGATGTCTTCATCCATCGCATCTGGTGTACTGATACGATAGATCCTATTAAACAGGTATTTTACTAGACCTCGCTTGTATTGGATTGGACAAAAATTGTGGAGATCCAGGTATTGTCCTGTCCATGTAGACTTTCTGTAAACTGACGGTCTTATTGAACCATCTTTTCGTCGACTGAGAAGTATATCTAGGAATGGTAGTTGATTACACCTACCTTGGTAAACTTTGTTTTCTTACCAAGATTAGGATCAACTAGGTCACTTCCTGTTTGTCCTCATCTTTCTTAATTTTAATCCCCTATTGTGTTAATTGTTGTATTTATCCCCTCTCACAGTCCTCGGTTTAATATATATTGACTTGACAAGTAAATGTGTGGGGGATCAGATTGTTCGAAATGTATTGCCCAAATACATCACTCATATTGCTTAGATAAACTTCGTCTTCTAATTACGCTGTCGAAATTGTCATTCTGTTCATCCACCTAGTTATATCATTATTCGAAATTTTAGAACTATTACAATTTTGCATCTGATGGTACGACTGTCTGCCAGTACATGAAGAGCGATAACCAACTTCTCTTCTGAACTACTTAGGATCTATCTTTGTACATTTTACCGAATTTTTTGTACTGAACCTTCCTGACTAACCCCCATCGGCTACTTTCACCTATGCACTTGACCTTATAGTCATTACATGGTGTATGATAGATTAGATTATACTGCTAAATTGAATCTAATGGATTTTTTAGCCTGTAATGTTTTTCTATCAGTGGGTTTAATCGCTAATCTGATCCCTTCATTCTAGAGAATCTTATATAGGCGTTTCAATCTCCCGTCTTGATATAGCAACATTACAGGAGATTTGAAATGATCTCTTGGGCTGGAGGAACAAAGGAAACCTGGGAGCACTGGACAGCTGTTTCGTCCTAGTATGGGACTCCTCGGCAGTGCGCATCCACGACCCCACAAGCAGGGATCGAAACCGTGACCTTCAGGCTCCGCGACCAGCGCGTTACCATTGAGCCACTGGGTCAGAATGCAATGCTCCATATTTCCAACTTCTGTTAGCTCACGATATAGTGCAAACCGCCACCCAATGTCATCGTTGAGTATCTGTCCTCACGGCCATCAGGCTTTGACTCCACCGGTCACGACTTCTCATTGGAACTTCGGGAATACTTCTCGAAGCTAGTCACCAATGAGCACTAGTTCAATTAAATTTTTGAGGGAGTTGTGGAGATTTGAAAATATTTCAAGTTGTTATTCATCGAAGACTGATATCAACCCCCTCAAAAAAAATTTAATTGAACTAGTGCTCATTGGTGACTAGCTTCGAGAAGTATTCCCGAAGTTCCAATGAGAAGTCATGACCGGTGGAGTCAAAGCCTGATGGCCGTGAGGACAGATACTCAACGATGACATTGGGTGGCGGTTACGCTATATCGTGAGCTAACAGAAGTTGGAAATATGGAGCATTGCATTCTGACCCAGTGGCTCAATGTTAACACGCTGGCCGCGGAGCCTGAAGGTCACGGTTTCGGTCCCTGCTTGTGGGGTCGTGGGTGCGCACTGGTGAGGAGTCCCATACTAGGACGAAACAGCTGTCTAGTCCTCCCAGATTTCCTTTGTTCCTCCAACTGATATCAGTCTTCGATGAATAACAACTTGAAATATTTCCAAATTTCCGCAACCCCCTCAAAAAAAATCTCTTGGGCATTTTGTAATATATCTAAGCGGAGGTTGAAATGGATTATTAAGCTTTTATTCATCCAAGCAACACGTAACGTATGCATGCGGAATAGTTCACCACATATTGCAGAAATTATGAAGCATATAATACCATAAAGGGATGAAGAATAGCCAGGCTGTAAAAGTGAATACAAGAATAAAATTTACGTACTGTGGTAGATCGTGATCCCACTTTAGTGAGTTTATTAGATATATTACACAGTGAGACATTATTATTTGCTGGATTATGTTTTATAAACAATATACTGCCCATATATATGGTGTTAATTCCCTTCTTACATGTTCTCGTTAACCCTAAGGAATGTTGCCCTTGTATTCCTTTTTATACCTTCAGTTTTATACTACTTAGAGTTATTGAGTAGTATAACTCATACTTCCTTATAATGTTACTTCATCCACAGCCCTGACTTCCTGTTCAATCGTGCCTTACTCACCATTTAACATCCCTAGATCTTAGTATCTTTCACAATTGATAATGGTGTTGTAATTTATTTCGTCATTCTCTGATGCTCTATTCTACCTTGAACATTTGTTTATCTTGTGTTTATACTTTGTCATGATAACTTACGCGCGTCTTTCATATTCCCTTCTGGTTGTTTGGACACAGCCTATTGTTGACGCACCATTTGTAATTTCTTTGATAGTGATAAAACCCCAGACACCTCACGACTGGAGGTTTATATTTTATTACTCAATATTGTTCATCAATAGAGAACCGTATTTTAGAGAAATCCTGTGTTTTGGATTTCACGCATAACCCGATCATTTGTTTATTATTCTGAAGTCGCTTGTTCGCTTTCGTTCCTAATTTCTTGAGAAGAAATTCTATCGGTTTGGATAAGTTGTTCACATGGTGTCTAGAATGTAGCTCTGAGTTTATACTATCAATCGAAATTCATGACTTTTGTATCCATTTGTAGCGTCGTCGAAGCATAACGTTAAATTTTATGGCGATTTGTTTGCAGATCACTAAGGTTAATCCTCTGAATACATCGAATTTATGTCACTCTAAAAATTTCAAAGTCAAACGAAAACTTAGTATGTATATTTAATAACATTTCACAAACCGACCACATCCTGTATTACTTTAGAATAGAAGTACACCGGATAATGACAGGTTTTATTCAAATATCAAATGTTACTCTCGTCAATATAATGGGGAATATTTGTAGCTCGGGTGGATGCTCTTGGTTGCATTGTGTTCTCTGAGCTGGGTTGTTTAATCGTGAAGCTTTCATCCATTATCTTGCTAGATGACGTCATCATCAGCACTAACTTCAGTATAGAGTGAGCTGTCACTATCTCTCCATTACTGAGTGATTTAGTAGCTTGCTCTGATGATGTGGTCTGTGATTGGTTGTTTCCTTCGATTATTGTGTCACCGACGGACTGTATAGACTTTTCTGTTGGCTACCCGTTCCTCTGCTTCACCTCTCACCTTTCTCTCCTTTATCATCTTCCTCACTGGTTGATAGATTGCGTCTATGTCGATACATCTGTTGATTGCTGACTGAGTGATCTGAATGCCAAACTTCTAGGAATTCTCTGATGATATTCTCTGTGTTTCCTCTCTCTGTCCTAGATTTCTACATTGTCGAAATTGAATTTATGTCCATAGTTGTGGTCCACGTGCATTGAATTGAGTGATGAAATGTCGTGGTGTTTAATAGCCAATTGATGTTCATGTAAATGATGCAGGCGAAGAGGGTGACCACTTCGTCCAATGTAGTGTTGACTACAGTTATTGTAGTTGATTTTGTAAATGATATTGGGTTTGTTTTCTTTGCTTGTTGTTGCTTCCTTTGATCTGCATAATAGTGTTTGGATGGAATTTGTTAGTTTATGGCATTCAGGTCAGTCAGTCAGTCAGCAATAAACAGATGTATGGACATAGACCCCATCTATCAACCAATAAGAAAGATGATAAAAGACAGAAAGGTTAGAGGTGAAGTAGAGGAACAACCAAGAGGAAAATCTATACAGTCAGTCGATGACACAACAATCAAAGGAAATAACCAATCACAGACCACATCGTCAGAGCAAGCTACTAAATCACTCACTGATGGGGAGACATTGACAGCTGATGATGTCATCTAGAAGGACGTTGAAAGCTTCACGATTAAACAATTCAGCTGAGAGAACACACTAGAACTAAGGCTTGTCAATATTTTTACAGGGTTTCTCACGAACTTGTCAAAACTTCATTATCTAGATAACGGATCTTCAATCAACTGATGAAACAGTTAGTATAGAATTTGTATTTCTCCTATGCTCATTGTAGATGTATCAGAAGTTTTATTCAACTTACTTCAGAATTGAGCACTCATGGAATGTAAATCTCTGACACTAACATATGAATCATTTTGATGCAACTTCATAAGAAATCAATGCCTGGACTAAGCTAAACAGTACGAAGATGGCTGTCCCACTGTTGAACACTTAACTTGTTTTAATTAGGATCAGTGCATTTGTTTCAGATTAAAATATTGTCCCTTACATTGACTGGAGGCTAACCAACTTTATGTTTTCTAGTTCAAGGTGGTGATTGAATTCTAACGTTCATTTTGTAATGTATCCACCAGGCTAGGAGACCTACCATCGGAAGCGAAACACCGGTTTCATCAAGGTTGCTGATGAAACCTGGGTCGAAGACATCCTGGTGATTACTTCCATTCAAGTAACATATTTTCCTTCATTTAGGAGTTATCACCTTCTTTTGAGATTGAATCCAATTCTCTTTATTTGGAAATAGAAAATATTTCCACAAGATAATCTTGACTTGAGACTTGATAAGGTTGGAATGAATACAGTTAAAAACTGGATATACAAACTAGAAGAAAATTGGACAAGTTCATTAAAGATAATCAAAGAAATAGGTGACGATATCTACATTTCTTTGACTTCATAATTATACTAAAATGGCTGGCAAATTACTATCAGTAAAAGAAGTTTTTCTATCTTTTTAGTGTGGCAACTTCATTTAGCAACGTACTAAGTCTCAAGGTTAGTAGAAGTGCGTCAAAAAGTAACAATTAACTATTAATATCACTGTTCAGGAAAGCCGACTGGGGACATCACGCGCCAGGCCAGTCCCTCGAATGGAATCCAAAGGGGCATCCGAGGGTGACATGGAGGAGATCTTGTGAGGAAGAAATGAAAGCTTGTGGGCAGTCATGGAGTCAGGTTGAAAAGACTGCAGAGAACACAGTGAAATGGAGACGTGCTACTGAAGCCCTATATTCCACTAGGAACCTAAGGGAAAAAAACCGTTTAAAGCGTCCTGTGTGATGAATATATATCTAACATCTGGGGTAAAGAAATGAAGTAGGATTTATAGAAGCAGTGGTAAGTGTTGCAACAACTATAACAATCCCACAACGCATCCGTGAACATTAAATTGAACTTAAGCATCCTGATCTATTTATCTCATTTACATGTTGAATGTTGGTTGGCCAACACAGTTTTAAATTTGATATGTTCATTCTTTCCTTTCATACTTAATTTTGTAAAAGACGTTCTTATAAAGGTTTTCCTTTTGTCGTTTGACCTCTCAGCGATGAACTTTGTCACAGGAAATTCTTCAGTAAATCCATTGTACGCAGACGGCACAGTCCTATTAAGTAAAGACATCGACAAGATGCATGGTCATCTGGACACCTTGAATGGAAGTTTTTCAACATTTGGGATGCGTTTCTTACCACCCAAATGCAAATTATTGCTCCATGACTGGTCCCCGCTGGTATTCTGTTTAACAATAAGAAGTAAAGCGATTGAGTGCGTTGACCATTTCACTCACCTGAGAAGCCAGATCAGCCCTAATGGGTTAGTGACAGGTGAAATCTTTGCGCGGACACAAAAATACTCACTTAGCTTTCACAAACTTACTCCATTTATGGCGCCACCGTGATATCTGATTACCTATAAAGGGTTGAGTGTACTGCACCATGGTTCACTCTGTTCTACTGTATGCCTGTGAAGCTTGACCATTGAAGATGGAGGACATGAGAAGGTGTTAGGTGTTTGAACACGGTCGCCTTCCTGGTGAAGACCATGTGTTGTTGTGTCACTATGTTAGTAACTTAGAGTTATTGAGAGAAGAGGAAAGTCATTTGATGAGGTTGTGGACTTACATCGATTCAAGTGACTTAGAAATGTTTTACACTCATAGTCACCATCTGTCTCGGCAAGCAATGTTAACGGAGGAAGATTTAGGTTCGAAAAATGTTGAAGATGGCCATACTAAGACATGGTATCATTGCACGAAGTTTCTGACTGTTGATTGAAGTAATGTTGGGAAATGTAGACTGGCCGATTGGTGTCCGTATGACAGCAAATCCTTTGGCGGTAGAAGTAGTCGACTAGAGTGAACTAGACAGTCTGAGCACAAATTTTTTTCTAAATTAAGAATAATGGATCCATATAAGATAAGGAATGAGAAGAGGACCTTAGCTGTTGCTATGCATGCAACCATACACAACCACATAGTAAGATGGCGGCACAACGACAGTATTAAAAATTGACCTGATCCAGTGCAAGAGAGATTGATAAACAAATCTTTGTACCGTGAATCAACACCAAACACATGCAGTAGGGATAACTTAGCATCTGTTGCGAATTTGTAGGGCATACTACTACTCTTATGACTAAGAAAGACAAAGAATTAGAACTGTGCAAACTGTATTTCAAAGCTGTAATTTTAAGTTGATATAAATGTGGACTACAGGCGGCACAGACGAGGACGTCAAAGCTGCCAGGATCGGAAAAGCAAAACTGTTGTGATGCCTCAGTTTTGTATAAAACATTGTTATTGTTTTGAACATTTTAACGTGTCATTCCCACATTATCTTTGCGGTATGACTAATAGTCTATTTTATATTATATTCTCGGAGTAATACACTCTCCCATCTACCAGCTTCGGTCTTCTCTCACTTTGTCCCGGGGTTGCAGCCAGTGTCTCTTGCGTACCAAGTTAGCTGTCAGCTAAGCGCGCGTATTATATTCGTTTCGATATACATACATATACCATTAGCGTGTTCGAACTCAACAAAAACAAGCGTTCATTAACCTGAAACCAGTATGGAGATCTTCTCCACTCCACTCAGCATAAAGCGTCAACAACATCCAGATTTTCAACAATAATGTCAACTCACTGCTTCCGTATGGTTCACAGACTATGAGCCTTATGAAAAGCATTTCCAACAAACTACACACATTCATCACATCAACAACTGCCTACGCTGGCTCGATAATGAAGCTCAGATGGATTGCCAGATTAATCAGAATAAGCAAGAAGGAAGTGTGACTAGTAACAAACCAACGAAGCAAGAAGCTATCGCTCAACAAATATACAGTGGAAGAAAGTGGAGATGGATTGTGTTGGGCATGCACCGAGAAAACCGTTCGGGGACATCACTCGTTAGGCCAGCCAGGCACTCGAGTGGAACCCAGATGGGAAACGGCGAGTTGGGCGTCGGAGGTGAAGGTGACATGGAGGAGATGGTGTGAGGAAGAACTGAGAGGTTGTGGGCATTCGTGACGCCAGTTTGAAAAGATTTCAGAGAAGAGTGTGTAATAGAGACGTGCTTCTGAAGTCGTATGTTCCACTAGGAACCCAAGGGACAAATAAATAAATATAACTGTTGACAGTTAATGGTATCTGAAACGTAATCCGATAAATAATACTGCTCTACCGTGATACATTTGATGAAGAAAGCAAAATGGAATTACTTCCTACCAGAATGCCTGAGTTCTAACTCTATATGTAACATTAGACTGACCTTAAATTAAGAGTCGACAGCCCAGGCAAGGCAAGTATTTCCACCCTTGGTTTCTGAACGAAGGGAATTGGATCCGGTCATAAAAAAATCTTGATTAAGAATAAATTTTAGGCACTCCATAGAGTATCGACATGCAGGGTAGTTTATCAGATTTTCGGATTTAGCTTTCATGTTATAGATAATGATACCAAGAAGTTATGACAAACAATTTCTCTGCCAACTCAACTGCTGAATCTTTGAGCAACATTTACTTGTAAGATCCGAGATAGATGTTATTTATATTCTATTCAGCTTTTTAGTCAATTATTTGTATTCTTACTGACCATGGGTCTTTTAAGGCCTCTACAGAATGACACCTTATGTGTCTGTTTATCGTTTAATCACCAATACTTTTGTTTGATCATCGGGAACATCATTAGTAGCCGTTCAATTCCAAGTCTATTGCCTATAAAATTTACTCTGACATAAAAATATGAGCTGTATTATTTATTGATTCAATGGCTATCATGACAATACCTTCTGTTTTATTTTGCAATCAATAAGTGCGCTGTATAGCTTAATACTTAAATCTATGTTGGCGTGATCTGAATTAAATAATCGGTTAATTCCACTTAGAGGATCATGGGGATTTATTTATTTCACTTTGGTATTCATGAAGAACTGGCATCAGTTGGAGAATCATTGAAAACTTGAGATTACGGGACAGTTGTTTCGTCCTTGTTTTTGATTCATCAGCAGTATGCACCAATAATTCTACCGTGGATTGAAATCATGACCTTCATTTCTCGTGGTGAGCACGTCAACATTCAGTCACTGAGTTGGAGTTCAATAATCCACAGTTTCCAACTTCTGTTATTTCTCCATATAGCTCAAACTTTGTCTAATGCCATTATTGAGTATTTGTTGTCACATTCGACTTGGTTTACCCCACTGGTCACAATTTTTCATAAGAACTTTGGAAAAGCATTATTGAGTATTGGACAGTGATTCAAATAAGAGGTTTGTAGGGATTTATTGATTTCTTATTGATAATTAGTTGCAGAACGGCATCAATTATCGTTGAAATTATAAGTCATTGCTAAAATATAAGTTGTAACTGAAGCTTGATAGTGATCGTTGTCAATATTTACAACCAAATCGATCAGTTCCTGATGATGTGTTTATTCGTTGTATGCTGGAATCGACATAACGTTCTATTACTTTGAGTTCAGCTTTTACTGGGAACCTCAAAAGTGATTCCTTTGCCATTATATCCATACTAAGCATGATAAATCGGATGGCAAGTTCATCCTGGACTTCACATCATTAGCTATTCCCAAAAAAATATTTCAATATATATGATAAGAAGGTATATCCAGCTGATGAGTCCCAAATAGGACGAAATGCTTATCCTGGATTCCACTGCTAGCCATGATCCATCATTGACATGATAAGAAGTAGGTTAGAGGCTTGTTTACAATGTGCCAAATATACAAAGATTTCTGTTTTGAAAATCAATGAGAAGTAATTTCAAAACTATGGAAATTAGCTTTAATTTTCAACTTAATGTTCATGGTTTTATTGTAGTGCGTATTAACGACATTGGAATACGAATGCTGCTTTTTAAATATATCAGGTTTCCTTTGAACGTTGATCAAAATTTGAGTACTGATGAACTCCTGACCTGCATTCTAAGTATACTCGGTAACTTGATGTTGTATTTAATTGCTAAGTGTCATGTGTGTGTTTATTTTTACTCAGGTAACATGATTCGATAATGATTAGCAAACATGGAAGTAACAATCTCATAGTAATGATGGATAGTGGTTAGCAGCGAAGTCTAGGACGTGGATTTCGTCTTATTTAGGACTTGCCAGTTAGACGTAACTATCTCCAAGTGAGAGACGTTGTTCCCACTAAGACTCGAACCTGCAGCTGATTGCCTCAAACTCCCTGGGTGGGATGAAACGCGCGTTCTGGATTCCACTGCTATCTACTATCCATTATTGCCATAAAAAAGGAAGTAATAACAATATTACTATTAGATTATTTATTTGTCCCTTGGGTTCATAGTGGAACATACGACTTCAGAAGCACGTCTCCATTACACACTCTTCTCTGCAATCTTTTCAACCTGGCACCACGTTTGCCCATAACCTCTCAGTTCTTCCTCACACCATCTCCTCCATGTCACCTTCACCTCCGACGCCCAACTCGCCGTTTCCCATCTGGGTTCCACTCGAGTGCCTGGCTGGCCTGACGAGTGATGTCCCCGAACGCTCTTCTCGGTGCATGCCCAACACAATCCATCTCCACTTTCTTCCACTGTATATTTGTTGAGCGATAGCTTCTTGCTTCGTTGGTTTGTTACCAGTCACACTTCCTTCTTGCTTATTCTGATTATTCTGGCAATCCATCTGAGCTTCATTATCTAGCCAGCGTAGGCAGTTGTTGATGTGATGAATATGTGTAGTTTGTTGCGAATGCTTTTCATAAGGCTCATAGTCTGTGAACCATAGAGAAGCAGTGAGTTGACATTAGTGTTGAAAATCTGGATGTTGTTGACGCTTTCTGCTGAGTGGAGTGGAGAAGATCTCCATACTGGTTTCAGGTTAATCAACGCCTGTCTTGCTTTTCTGATCCTGGCAGCTTTGACGTCCTCGTCTGTGCCACCTGCAGCTGAAATAGTGCTGCCTGGATAGGTGAAAGAGGCTTCTTCCTTTAAGTTTATCCCGTTGATGGTGAGTTGAGCTTGTTGTTGGTGGTGGTGGCTTTGGTAGGGTGTCATCATCACCTCCGTCTTCTCTGCGTTCGCTTGTAGATCCTCAAGTTTGTGTGCATTAGACATAAGTCATCGGCGACATCTAAATCTTCTAGGATCTTTTCCCCGGTCCAGCCAGCGTATTCCCCTCTTCTCTCTCCTCACTGTTTGCTGCATGATCCAGTCCACCACAATCAGGAGCGAAAGTTTGAGAACATTTTAAAAATGTGCGAGAGTACATCATGCGTTCAGAAGACATTTATAAGAGATTAAAACAAACTGAAATGGAAGAAGTTGATAGAATATAATAGGTGGAAAGTTTTCTGGTAACCCAAGATTTAAGCAGACCGTCTTAAAGGTGTAAGTTGTTCATGAAAACAGTAAGAATACTAGATTTTACCTCATCATCATCACTATCAACATAGGACCAGGCATTACTGCGTTACGGTCCGAGTTGCCACATCTCATATCAGCACATCAAGTAAAAAGGTAGTGAGGTGAAGGATGAAGATAAGTGAATGCAGTCAAAAGAAATATAAAGTACGAAAAGAAAGGAAAGAGGAGTGACAAAATGGGGAGATTCGGTATAGCGTTGTTAAGATGAGGATAATGTGTGTATACATCTGCGCCACTGACTTCGGTTGTGAGCCATGCCATCACCTAGGGTCTCCAACCACTGGTTCCTCTTGTCCCGTGGACCCTAACCACCTAGTCTGCATCATCCTACATGGCTTAAACCAACAGTCAGAGACTTCATACATTGGTGCCATGTTTTATTCTGGCCACCTTGGGCCTTTTTCCAGCCTGAACCCACCTGAGCCAACATTGTGTGACGAGGCAATCGGTGACTAGGCATACTTAGTACGTGTGCCAACCATCTCAGTCGATGAAGGTTCACAACCTCGTCGACTGACTTACCTCTTCTCCCCAAAACTCTACACCTAACTTCTGCATTACTCACATGGTGACACCACGGAATACGGCCTATACTACGAAGGCAACGGTGGTCAAACACCTGAAGCCTTTTTGTATCCTCTACTTTCAATGGCCATGTTTCAGACTTTACCTGATGAATAGTGCAATGTATTAGTGCAATACATTTCGAACAGTCTAAGTTTAGAGGTCAAAGTAACATATTGAAAGATAAAAATGCCGTATAATATTAATCACCCTTGACATTGATGCTCATGTAACAAGATAGGTTTTATTACAACACCATACTCTTCTTGAATACATAAAACAGGTTTAACTTTTTTTATAGCTACAGCTTTAACACGCTTAGTATATATTCCTAATTAGTTTAGTAAAAAGCTGTGGAAGATACATACAGATCAACCTTGTGACCCATTTCACTGGTATGTTTATATATAGATGAAGTTGAACATCTGTTTTTCGGGTCATTGGGATCATTCAATCTTATTTGCTGTTCCAGCCATTTTAAAATGTTCTCTGCGGCCCTTAGTGGCATAGGTCGATGTGTCCGTCCCTTGTATTTGGGACCACACCTACTTATAAATGCAATTAGATATGACTCCATTGTTCAAATCCAATGACGGTATACAGAAGTACTAAGATTAGATTTTCTCCATAATGTTGACGTTTAATGCATAGTTCTCCACATGACTACCTTAAGTCTTTGGTTAATCATCAGACTCTATGAATCACCTATTTATCGTAAGAAGATATAGAAGTCTTTCTTAACAACTGACTGGACAATGAATTTTCTCTGTTTGGAACTTTTATCCCGATTAATTAATTTCAGGGGATAGTTGTTGTTGCACAATAGTAATACTTTGATAAGAGTTTACAATTTTTTCGCCTAGTGTCATTTGTCCTAAGAGGTGTGACCAAATTGTTCGAAATACATGGCGCTAATACACCTCATGTTTCAGTTAAACTATATCTTATTGTTTATCCTAGAAATTTATACAAGGAACCAACTGTCTCAAGTACGTTGTTCAGTTTTTACTGTCTGATAAAAAGTTTTACAAATGAGACTCTTTCATAATAGAAACTGTTTTCAAGAAGTCAATAAATGTTGTTTTCATTTGACTATCGGAGATATCTGTAGTTTGGCAGACTAGTGTTTATACTGTGTAATGATTGAAGGTGAAATGAAAACTTGGAACGCAGCCAGATTCGAAGCAGCGACCACCGGGTTTCCAGCCCTATGTTCTACCGACTGAGGTACATGGTAGTCAGGATGAACCCTTGGTGATTGAAGTGAAATAACAATCTAGTTAGCAGTTGGACCTTGTAGCTTAGTTGGTAGAGCATCAGACCGGGAACTCGGTGGTATGTGGTTCGAATCCGGTCTCAGTCCAAATTTCCATTTCACCTTCAGTCATCACCCAGTATAAATAGTAGTCTACCAAACTACAGCTGTCTCAGACAGTCAGATGATAACATTGACATCTGGTAAATATTTGGTTTTGAGGTGGTATTCATCTTGGATTGACATTAGTTGGGAAACCTGGACAGCTGTTTCGTCTTAGTATGGCACCCCTCAACAGTACGCAACCTCAACCCGGCTTGGAATGAAACTCAGAACTTCCGAATTCCATGGCGAACGCGTCAGCGATTTAGACTGAGGGTCGGATTTCAGTGGTCCACAGTTTCAAACTTCTGTCAAATCACGAGATATCACGATTATCACCTAATATTTCGTTGTTTGAGTAACAATAGTATATGAGTCATATATAATCATATTTTACACTATAACCAGTTCAGTTATACAATTGTCTGTTCACAGTTGTAATACTTCTCCTGAAAAGTTCAGTTTCCTCAAAGGTTTTCAATACTAAATTTATGAAATCATAAAGTTGTAGAAGACGACAAAATATTTTCAATGTATTCTTTAGAGAATTTTTTACATTGATCTGTCACTGAACAGTTACCAGTTTCATATTGTTTATTCCTGAGTGCTGACTGAATTCTGTCCATCATTTTTCAATGTGACCATCGTGGTACACTTTGATGGACGTAAGTTATTATTATTTTATTATATTTATTATTAGTCCCTTGGGTTCCTAGTGGAACATAGGGCTTCAGTACCACGTCTCCATTTCATCCTGTTCTCTGAGATCTTTTGAACCTGGTTCCACGACAGCCCACAACCTCTCATTTCCTTCTCGCACGACCTCCTCCATGTCACCCTCGACTCCGACGTCCAACTCGTCGCTTCCCATGGGGATTCCACTCGAGCAACTGGCCTGACGCGTGATGTCCTCAGTCGGCCTTCTCAGTGCATGCCCAATCCATCTCCACTTCTTCCTGCATATTTGTTGCGTGATAGGTTCTTGGTTGGTTCGTTCGCAGAGTTCCTTGTTGCTTATTCTTTGTGGCCATCTGATCTTCAGTAGCGAGCCAGCGTAAGCAGTTGTTGATGAATGTCTGTAGTTTATTGGAAATGCCTTTCGTGAGGTGCCAAGTCTCTGAGCCATACAAGAGCACTGACTTGACGTTGGTGTTGAAAATCCGTATCTTGTTCCGCATGCTGAGTGCAGAAGATCTCCACACTGGTTTCAGGCTAATGAACGCCTGTCTTGCTTTTCCGATTCTCACTTTGACGTCCTCGTCCGTCCCGCCTGTAGTTGAAACAACGCTGCCTAGATAAGTGAAGGAGGTTACCTCCTTCAAGTTTCTCCCGTTGACGGTGATTGGAGTTTGTTGTTGTTGTTGATGGTGGTGGTGCGGTATCTTCATCACTTCTGTCTTCTCTATATTCACCTGAAGTCCCGTCTTCGCTGCCCTGCCTCTTCTATCAACTTGTTAGTTTTTGCCTACAGATCTTCAAGTTTGTGTGACATTAGGCATAAGTCATCGGCGAAATCCAAGTCTTCTAGGTTCTTTTCCGTCGTCCAGTGTATCCCCCTCTTCTCGCTGCCTACTGTTTGCTGCATGATCCAGTCCACCACAATAAGGAATATCATGGGGGATAGTAGGCAACCTTGTTTCACTCCTGTCTTCACTTCAAAGGCATCACTGAGCTTCCCATTGTGGATTACTTGGCATGTGGCATCTTCATATAGTTGTTGAATGAGGCGGATAAAGGTTTACGGTACTCCGTAGTAGTGAAGCAGTTTCCAAATTACTTCTCGGTCGACGCTGTCAAAGGCCTTCTCGCCTGGTTAACTAGTTTACTAGTTACTAGCCGGTCCTAAGCCCGGGTAAAGAGGGAAGGTTGGGCATAGGGCTAGCAACCCTACCCCGGAAAACAAATCTAACCGCTAAACAAACTTCAAAGCACAAACAAAATATAAAAAATGAAAACAAACTTATTCCCCGCTGGAATCGGAGAGGCGAAATGACGCCAGTTGGTGAAAGCCTTCGGGAAGCCAATTGGCCGATGTGTCTTCTCTCGATGAAAGCGAAAGTAAACGTGGGGACATGGAATGTCCGCACGATGTTTGAACCCAGATGGACGTAAGTTGAATGAAGGTAATTGCGATGAATGAGTCTCCCTATTTGGTGACCATATTGAAAAATGATCAATAGAATTCGATCATCAATCATGACCAGACAACTTGGTGTTACCATTAAGTTTGTATAATCCAGTCCTACTGAAGGTCAGTCACACTTCAAATAGCTTGATGGAAACGTCTCCCAATTCAACAGTGAATGAAGTGATTCAGAATTTCATAGGAGGATATCAGTTCTCTGCAAGTTTCAGATATGCCTTGTTGATGAGTGACAATAATTACGAGACTCACGCCAAACAGAACATCTTGTCGATCACCTTCAACTAAATAACCTATGAAGAATTGTTTTCTACTCATCATAATGATTATTTAAATGTTTCCCTTTTAGGCTTCATAAATGATGTTTCCTGTAGAGGTTATTTTACCTCACAATTTTCTTTTCTTAGCTACTAGTTAAACCTATGCCTCAGAGACCATACTATTCACATAGGACATAATTTTTAACGAAGACAGTTTGTAATTTTTGAATGTTATGTACCTTATCATTTGTCGACATCAGCTACAAGCAACAAGTTTCATAACATGTTTGTACTTGGTCAATAAGGTTGTAAATCTCTTAAGATACTTATTGTTGTAACCATGACCTCTGTTAACTAGTAGTTAGTAAGACTAAGTATAGAAGAAACTAATAGGCTAGATGATTAAAGAAGGGTTAGGATATATCTTTAAGTGGTTCAAAATGTACTCATCGTATCGGATGAGTGTTTATTCAGCTTCAATATTGTGTAATAACGTTTGGTTGAGGATGGTAATTAAAAGTCTAGCTGTTTGAAAATATGACGTGAAAGCTAATTTACTGACTCTAGCAAACCATTAAACATCATAGAAGTCTACATTCCTCCATTTTTGTTGTGTATTTTATTCGTGATTCGCCTATATCTTACACTTCAATTTCCTTCATCTGTTCTGAAGTGAGTTACCAACTGATGTTTATATACACTAAATAGAAAAAGTGAATTCTTTAATGAATCAGTTGCTATACCAACTGGTCTTTAACAGTAAAACATATGATAAAAAAACTGTTTTTTTCCGAAATGATTTCATTTTCAGGTTACCATGTGAAACCTTATTTTTTACTTGACGAATTGTATTATCCATTGGTTTTAACATAATGACTTATGAAGTATGATTATTGTACTGTAATCAGTTCATTCTTGACAAAAGGGAATTGACCAATCAGATGAATTAGAATTGGTTTAATTTGATTGGCCCAATTTTATGCATTCAATCTATGGCATTATGTTAAACAAAAGTTTAGTGTAAATTTAACAATTTATGCTGTGTAAATAATTCTTTTGATTAATACAATAGAAGAAGAGTATGACTTTGACTACAAAACCAGATCTCGATCGTTTAGGCTACTTCAAAGAATTATCCTATCATACTATTGGAGATCCATATGTGGATTTAGGAAGAGCTGCACTTAGTCAGAGTTCAATGAAAGGACGACAAATGTATGGAGCTTATACGAAAACAAGATGTGGGTTAAATGATGGATATTTCAGTCCTTTTAAACGATCATTTATCGGTGAAGCTCTAACAGATATGACTAAGATTCGGCATCAAGAACGTTTGAAGGAAAAAAGTAAAGAACGTCCCATAGTATTTTTTCCACCCTCTGGTTCCAAACAACTTATTGGATCAGGAGGTTATTGGGGCACATTCTCGGGTTCCATTCCACATTTTAGTAATGAATCAATTCAGTCAATTAAATCATCAAGTGGAAAGAATTTCTATACTTCACCGCCTAAGAAAGGCTCAGGATCCGGTTATCTTAATATAACAATTGGAAAATTTCCTACGTATGTCTCAGAGCCATACCTAGATAGTGTTGGTAAAACCAGTGATACAGAAAATCATAAAAGATTATTGATGGGTCGTAAAGGTTTCATTCTTTCCGGGAATATTGATTATTTTGGACCTGATCCATACAAGGTACAAGGTTTACAGAAACTTCCGACAGTAGTACCAATACAAACTAAAAGTATCACTGTTCCATTTCGACCATCTAATCCAGGAAAACAGCCTGGTGGTTATAAAGCTGGTACATTCAATCCCTTTCCTAAATACATATCTGATCCATATATAGATCCATATAAACGGTTACGCAGTAAACGTGAATCCAAGGTGTTTATTCCATCATCAGGATTTAAATCTGCTAGATTCGAATCAATACTAACAAGAAATGTGTACAAAGCTATGAATTCATCAAATTATGACCTTGTCAAATCTGTTGTTTATTTGTAAAAATGCTCAGAAAGAAGCGCCAAACATGAATTGTGGATAACTACAAAGTAAGAAAATTTCTAACTGTAACTGTTATTAGTATGATGAATATTTAAAATACAAACTGAATCTAAAATTTCTTGTTTATGTATTGTGTCTTCACAATTACAACTTCTGTATATATAAATATGCAAAATTATATACAATCATTATGGTAAAGAAAGCTTAGTTATGGACTGCCTTGCTGAGCACAAAGGTCAGGTTAAAAATGTTTGATAGCAAAAGTTCTCGCCAACCACAATGCTTGTTGATTATCCCGAAATACAAAGAAACATCTATTTAATCCCCCTATTCCGTTCAGCTCTCTGGTGATTACACTGGTAGAGACTTTGCTACAACACAGATTTCTTGGAATAAATAAAATCGAGTAGATGCCCTTCTTTCTGTCCTTCCAGGAGCATATGTGGAAGTGATGTGAGCTAGATATTTGTCTACTTTTGACTGTGCTATTGAGCATATAGTATTGTAAACTGAGATTAGTCTAGCAGCAGGGAAGCTGCTTTTCAGTGCAACTTCTATTCTTTGTCTATTCTAAGATGTCTCATCACTTTTGGATGTTAGACGAAGGTAAACAAATTTCTTCTTCACAGTTCCGTGTTAATCCTGGATTTCGAATCTTCATTTATTTTTACATATTCAAAATATGTTACGTCATTATTGCTACTAATATTTCGTTTCATTCTAGGCGGTTTGTAGCTGATGAAAGGCAGTGAAATAAAATGAGTCCATCTTACCGTGCAAATATATTTTTTCTGATGCTTTATTCAGCCTTGTCAAATGTATGATATGAAGTAGTGTTGTTTACTAACTTGCTGGCTAAGTATGTGACATAGTTAAATTGTATAATTCTTTTTATATCATACCGTCGTCAATTGGACCGAACTGATCGGTCTCTATTGGTATATAGGCTTCTGTGTGGATGCTTCGATATTGCCTGCATTCTAATTATGTTAATGATGGATCGTGGCTAGCAGTGGAATCCAGGATGTGCATTTCGTCCTATTTGGGACTCGTCAGCTGGACACACCTGTTTCCCAGTGAGTGACGTTGTTCCTTACGAGTCCGAGTCCCGATGGGAACAACAAAACTCACTGGGAAGCAGGTACATCCAGCTGACGAATCCCAATTAGAAGGAAATGCGCATCCTGGATTCCACTGCTAGCTACGATCTATCATTTGCATAGTTAAATTGTGTTACCCGTTAAGTGCCCGCAATAGACGCAATTTATTGTCTATATTCATAGTGATGAAGACAAATGCTGCTCTTGACCTGATTTAGTGGGTGTATTCGTATTTCTGAATAGTCCAGGTAGGCTACATTGAATGTGAATAATATCTGCTATTTAAATAACAATTTCATTGTACTTTTTTCATTGATTGAAAAGGATAAGGTCAGTCGATGGATAAATAAAAAAATAAACAGTAAATATAGTTTGTGTTTCTTTCTTTCAAAGTTCGCTTTGTTATACAAAGTGTTACAAAGGGTAGGATTAGTTCAAGAAAGTTTATCATAAAATTTAAGTACAAATCATTTGTCTCTTAAGGTTTCAATAAAATAAATTATACTCAAATAAAACAACTTGCTACATAGGATTCGATTAGCACATAGGATCAGACAAATAGATAATGTCTAGTCTCAAAAGACCAGTTCATCTCATCCACTCCTGACAGAAGTTAATCACAGTTCAAGTAATTTATTTGTGAAAAGAAGAGACAGATAACGATTACAGCGAAAAGAAAAAAGAGTTTTCGGTAAAATCATTCTAATAGCTGTAGATTCGTCAATATATATATGGTAGTAGTAGAGCAATCTCCGGTCAAAGGTCAATATAAATTGTATGAAAAACGAAAGCTAAGTAATGTCTATAGGCATTTAAAATCAGTAAATAAACAAAATGATTACACAGTTAAAAAATAATTGCGTCATAAAGGAGAACGTATTCCCATTCTTTCTTTGTCAGGTAGGTTAGGGGTAGTGTTCTCAAGTACGTTACATCAGCTGGTATATGTTACAGTTGATATGCTAGTCTCTACAGTATCAAGTAATGTTTACAAATGTAGTTTTGAGTGACGTATATTCGGATTTCTGAGAGGTTATCAGTTCCGTTGAGGTTGGAAATATGCCTGACTGATGCGTATCAACCAGTGACAAATTTATATCAAGATTTCATTTTATTATTATTATTATTTGTCCCTTGGGTTCCTAGTGGAACATAGGGATTCAGTAGCACTCTGCAAACTTTCGAACCTGGTTCCATGATAGCCCACAAGCTCTCATTTCTTCCTCACACCATCTCCTCCATGTCACCCTCAGACACCCAACTCGTCGTTTCCCATCTAGGTTCCATTTGAGTGCCTGGCCTGGCGCGTGATGTCCCCAATCGGCCTTCTCAGTGTATGCCCAACACAATCCATCTCCACTTCCTGATACTGCATATTTGTTGAGTGATAGCTTCTTGCTTCGTTGGTTCGTTGCCAGCCAGCCAGCCAGCCAGCTAGAGTTCCTTGTTGCTTATTCTCATTATTCTGGCAATCCATCTGATCTTCAGTAACCAGCCAGCCTAGGTGGCAGTTGTTGATCAATGTGTGTAGTTTGTTGGAAATCCCTTTCGTAACGCGCCAAGTCTCTGAACCATACAGAAGCACTGACCTGACTGACGTTGGTGTTGAAAATCCGAATCTTGTTCATGCTTCATGCTGAGTGGAGTGCAGAAGATCTCCACACTGGTTTCAGGTTAATGAACGCCTGTCTTGCTTTTCCAATCCTGGCTGCTTTGACATCCTCGTCTGTACCATAGCCACCTGTAGTTGAAACGATGTTGCCTAGATAGGTGAAGGAGGCTACTTCCTTTAAGTTTCTCCCGTTGATGGTGATTGGTGCTTATTGTTGCTGTTGGTGGTGTTTGGGTATCTTCATCACCTCTGTCTTCTCTACGTTCAATGAAGGAAGTCCCGTCTTCCTTGGCTGCCTCTTCTGTCAATTTGTTAGTTTTCGCCTGTAGATCTTCAAGTTTGTGTGACATCAGATACAAGTCATCAATGGCGAAATCATAGTCTTCTAGGTTCTTTTCTGTGGTCCATCTAGCCTATCCCCCTCTTCTCGCTCCACACTGTTCGCTGCATGATCCAGTCCACTCCACTACAATCAGGAATATCATGGGTGATAGTAGACAGCCTTGTTTCACTCCTTCCTGTCTTCACTTCAAAAGCATCACTGAGCTTCCCATTGTGAATTACTTGTCATGTGGCGTCTTCATATTGTTGAATGAGATTGATAAAGGTTTGTGGTATTCCGTAGTGTTGAAGCAACTGCCTGCCAAATTACCCCTCTCTCGACGCTATATTAGTTTCCTTAAAACCAGACATCATAAACCAGTTCGGTAAACACAGGTTATTTCACAAGCTTATAAATTGTTTTTCGACAGCGACTGTACTTCATAGTGGTCAAGGATGATATTAGTGTGACTGGAAGGAACATATTTAAATGTAATCCATTTTTCTAAGTTCCACAATACATGCCTATTTGTATACCATTGAGATTCATGAAAAGTGCATCGACTGAAATGCCGTTTGATATTTCACTTCGAAAAGTTTTCTGCTCCCAGAAAATATCGTAATGTATAATAATGCAACCATGCACATAGATAAATTAGTATTCACCTATTCTGTCATGCGAAATAATATCTATCTCTTTCAGTGACTTGATACTTTGGGTAATGAGTCCCCCTAGGTCATTTCCAACCAAGCGGTTAGGCAAGAACATTTCAAACAGTACCCTTTTTCTTACTGTTTGATGCATCTGATTTAGATAGGTTTAGTATTTTTCCCTAAAGGTATTGATATACACTTTCATCAACATACTAGTTATGTAGACATACAACTTTCATGTGGAAGAATGTAAACTAAGGTGAATGGTTTAAGGTAAAAACAGCCAGGTTAAAGATGTACTGTAACTGAAGTGATGAGGAAATTCATATACTTCCCATGCAGTACCACTGTTCATCTCACTTAAAATTAGAGCTACACAAATACAAGCTAAAAGATCCTGCTTGAAAAATAGACGGTACTCATCTGAGTGATGAAGATACTTTCGAATCCTTCAAAAGGACAGCAGTTCGAGAATCAATAGACGTAACATAGTCAAACCTATTCGTAGTATTAAACAAAGCATAGAATATATCTCCTGTCTGTAATAATTTAATTCAAAGCACTGCATTCAAAATTACGACCGCAACAGGCTGGCTGCTTTCAGGAAAAACATTTCATGTGCGGATCAAGTTGCAACGCTTCGCTACGCATCATCATAGAACACAGCATAGAATGAATGTCCAGTTAACTCTCTACCTCAACTTCATCGACTCTGTAAAGGCCTTCGACAGCGCCGACCAAGAAGATAACTTGGCAGGCAGCTTCTTCAACACCACGGTTTCAGTGTCACAAACATTTATCAACCTCATTTAACAGCAGCCTTATCCTATATGAGGATGCTACATGCCAAGTGGTTCACAGTGGGAAGCTCAGTGACGCCTTTGAAGTGAAGACAGGAATAAGACGAGGCTGCTTACTTCCTGATCGTGGTCGACTGGACGGGACTGGAGTGGATCATGCAACAGACAACTGTGAGGAGCGAGAGGAGGGGCATGCGCTAGCTGGACGGATGAAAAGACCCCACAAGAAGATTTGGATTTCGCCAACGATGATGATCTATGTCTAACGTCTTGTCGCACAGACTCGAAGATCTACAGGCCAAAACCAACAAGTTGGCAAAAGAGGCGAGGTGAGGCAGCGAAGACGGAGAGAAGACAGAGGTGATGAGTATACACAACCAACCTCGACAACAACTACAAGCACCAATCACCATCAACGGGAGAAATCTAAGGGAAGTTGTCTCTTTCACCTACCCACCTACTTAGGCAGAATCGTTTCAACTACAGGCGCCAGAGGCACAGATGAGGACATCAAAGCCAGGATCGGAAGGTCAACAAGACAGGCCTTAATTAACCTGGAATAATCAGTGTGGAGATCTACTGCATTGCACTGCACTGTACTCAGCGTAAAGGATGAACAACATCCGGATTTTCAACACTAATTCAGTCAAGTAAGTCAGTGTTTCTCTGTGATGGTTGAGAGACTTGGCACGTTACGAAGGCATTTCCAACAAACTGCAAACATATATCGCATCAACAGCTGCCTCTTACGCTCACTCGATACTGACACTGAAGATCAGATGGCCAGAATAATGAAAATAAGCAGCAAGGAACTGTGGCTGACTGGCAACCAACCATTAACTCGTCGCCCAAAAAATATACAGAGGGAGAAAGTGGAGATGGATTGGATTGGGCATACACTGAGAAGGGCGACTGGGGACATCACGCGTCAACCAAGTCCTCGAGAGTAACTCAAATGGGAAACGAGGAGTTGGGCGTCTGAGCCGAAGGTGACATGGAGGAGATAGTATGAGGAAGAAATGGAAGCTTGTGGGCAGTGGTGGAGCTGGGTTGAAAAGACTGCAGAGTACGGAGTGAAATGTCGACGTTCTACTGAAGCCCTATGTTCCACTTGGAACCCAAGGGACAAATAAATAAATAGATAAGATGTGTGAGAGGTATAAAATTGAAAAGCGAATTGAGGAAACGGCCTGAAATCTTTGGTTCCCAGTTCCTGTGCATAGATTGGTTGAATTCAGCTTTACTTGACAATATCGAACGAGTATTATTTGTTATTATGCTTGTTATTCTGGTTCAAATTGACCGGCCTCTATTCGCAAAAGGGTTCCTATGCGGATGCCTCGATATGGCTGGGATATTCATTGTTGCGATTCAGCAGGAACACTAACACTCACTGGAGTGGAGGTTCAGCCAACTGATGAGTCTTAAACAGGACAAAACGTACGTCTTGGATCCCAACAATAACCATCACCATGTAAATTCAATCCAATACTGCGGAAATTTTAACGTTCAATACAAAAATGTTAGTGAAACGGAAAACAAAATTGAAGTCAAGTTTTATGACGTCGGCGGGTAGGATGAAATAAGTTGGAGGGAATATAGTGAAATAGGTAAGAATAATACACGTAAAGTAGATATGTAGGCACAAAAGAAACTACTGTGAAAGACTTAAACCAACATTTCTCAATCCTTTTACCTACAAGTGTTTGACTCCAATGACGGCGGCTTCTTAGGGTTTCAAACTGATATTCAATGTTTCAATGACACCAACGCTTTTGAAAAGCCTAACTGTTATAACTGAAGTTTGAAGTTAGGTCTATGTAACTCTGGACCTATCAGAAAAAGAAGTTGTAACTTGTTGACCAGAAATCCGGTCCACGCCTCTTCACGGAAATAGTTAAAATTATAGCATCATATATATATCTAAAGGTAGTATTCATTATCGACTGATATCAGTTGCAGAACCACTGATAAAGTGGGAGTACTACACGATTGTTTCGTTCAACTATTAGGCTCCTCATCAGTAAGCACCGACGACCGTATCGGGGATAGAACCTGTAGATTTCCCGCAAAAGTGTTAACCATTTTACCAATGGGTTGGAATTCAATGGTTTATATTTTTTTAATCTGTCAGTTCGTGATATAGTGCAACTATCGCCCAAGTCCATCAGTTGGCATCCGCTTCACTTCCGACTTCGTTGACCCCATACATCATGGCTTCTCATTAGAATTTCGGGATATCAATCACCAAGTATGTCACCGATGAGCGTATATATACACGTATCAGGTGAAGGTCGTGTAATTCACTGACTAATCCAATCTAATGTCAATTATGACCAAGGCTGTTTCCTGGACTCTTCTAGAATGTGTAAATTAAACGAAACTATCTGAAAATGTTATAAAAGATAACCTGTTTAACTTTTTTTCGCTCTCATTTATATTCAAAAATGTTAAAACTAAAGTCCGTAACACCTGAGTGAACAAATAATTCGCTGTTAGGAATTTCTGTTAACTGATAGGTTACGAATTACCTACAGTCTTTATACACACGCCCACAACACTTAGACACGCCACAATGAATCTTCATTACTGCTATACCTTTCTCACACTATTGAAGAGATAGAAGATAAGACTGGCAGAGCAAGGTTTGTTCTTTCACGAAAAGGTCAAATAGAACTGGAAATATAGATACTTATATAGTTATTCTACTGAACCAATAAACACCAAGTTTAGCAGTGAAAAACTGTCATTTCAGACACTCGTTAAAATAATAGATAAAATAAAGCGGTATGGATAAATATTTATTTCACATCTATTGTGGAAAACATTGGACAATAATCTATCTTCCTATCAATTCTAACATATACTATGATTGGATTAGTGCCAAATTTAAATCTCGATTTCACATTATCCAGCCCTAAGTACTGACAGCATTCTATCGATCATTTGCAAATGTGATCATCAAGCTAGAGGATTCACCATCTGCATTCACTTTGATTGGTGTAAGGTAGTTGGAGGTGGCATTGCATGACATGGATGTGAATCGTTGACGGCGCCAGTCCCTCAAATTCGCAGATAGGACTTCCGATAGATGCCAAGAATCACAAAACCCAAGCCACAAGAGGCGTCGTGTCGATTCCTCTCAGCTACCTAACACAATCGAATTTAAATCTTACACAAACTTTGAGTTGAAGCATTAAAGTTGAAGTCTGGATATCCATGATTCTGTTAATGATGGATCGTGCTAGCAGTAGAATCCAGGATGCGCATTTCGTCCTATTTGGGACTCGTCAGCTGGATGTACCTGCTTCCCAGTGAGTGTTGTTCTCACCGGGATTCGAACTTGGGAGCGATCGCTTCAAACGCCAGCGAATTATCCACTACACCACCGAGCCACTTCTTTTGCGACGGGTATAGTTTTTAGTATAATTGTTCTTATATGATACCGTCGTCGATCGCCCCCGGGTCCGAATCCCGGTGCGAACAACATCACTCACCGGGAAGCAGGTACATCTAGCTGACGAGTCCAAATAGGATGAAATGCGCATCCTGGATTCCACTGCTAGCCACGATCCATCATTAACATAATTAGGACGCTGGTAATATCTAGCCGTCCGCACAGGAGCCCATATGCTAATAGAGACCGATCAATTCGTCCAATCAACGATGGTATCATATAAAAACAATTATACTATTAGTAATTCTGTCTATGCCTAAATTATCGCTATTTTTTATTTTCTAACAATTCGCAGCGTATGGGTTGTCTTTTACTATCTTATTATTTGCCCTGAATAAAAACAAGACTTGGCTCTTCATACATTGTCCGTCAAACGATAAGCTGAAGCGATCTCATCTGTCGACGAAGGGTGAAGTAAATCTGCAGAGCAGTTGTCAGCAACTCTATCCAGATCTTCTTAATTCTATCTAAGCCAAATATCTTTCTCTTCTAGTCACAAAGCAGGTCAAGACACATCTGAGACGCAGTAAAAAAAACCTCCAACCCCTGTTAATTCTCGCATCTTCTGAAGAGTTCATTACAGAAACACAGAAATCGGTTTAAGACAGCACAAAAATCATGAAGTTGCAAGGAATTTAGTCTTTTTAGAGGTGATAAAACATACCAGGGTAGAAGTGGTTCTACCAAACTTGAGACTTAAGACAGAAATACGCTTAAAACTACTCTACATATCACTATGAAAATGTAGTTATTGCCTTTTTGAATTCTTGAAAGTGAAGCTGGTGCTCATCGATAGAAATTAGTTTTAAATCTGTATCCGAATCTTGAATTTGTTGTATCAACTAGTCTGAGACAACCGTATCCTCACATAACAGCAGTAGAATGCTAAAATACTCAAAATATTACCTATTATCATTAAACCGCTCACTTCTGCTGTGAAATGTAAGAAAATGTCATGTTTAGTTTGACTTATAAAATTGAAGTTAGGAATTAGTGACTGAATGGAGCAGTATAATTTAGAGCTTAAGCTTAGAGCAAAGATTTCTTTGAAGTTTCTTGAAAAAGACTTGTAAAAATATCGATTAGCTTTAGAAAAACAGTAGTTTCAAGATACTAAGGGACATTTTTGGAGAAGTGTAGACAGTGGGACTAACCACAGAACTATGATTAGGAAAGCTAATGTAAAACTGACTACATCTTAAATATATTTCAAAGTCGTTTTCGTTTCTTTATCCATACGAATAGATTGATGACTAAAGTCAAGTTATCTGTTCCATTTTTGAAGGTGATAGCAAATGTGGAATAGTTATACATAGAGACGATGATGGATTGGAAATGAGGGATGATATGAAGATGCTGGGTGAACCATTCAAATGAACTGAACTACCGCCAATAATGACTTACTTCAGGATTAAATCCAAAAGTCCTAAAGAGAAGTCGTGACGTCTGGTTCAAACCAAGTCGGATGTGAGGACAGACACTCAACGACAGCATTAAATGATGGTCGCGCGATAACGCGAACTGACAGTAATAAAATGTAGATCATCGAACTCCGATCAGGTGGATGAGTCGTAATGTGCTCGCTATGAAGGTCCTGAAGTCGATCCCTGGTAGGACTACAGGTGCACCCCTCTAGGGGCTTCATACTGGGACATAACAGTTGTCTAATTCTCCGACGCACTCAATGACTCCATAATTGATGTTATTCCAGGATATCATCTTGAAATGAACAGATCTCAGCAAACCTCCGGACTGAATGTAACTAATATGCACACAAGTAGAGCATCGTGATCAGAATCACGTATAATTGTTCTCAAAATGATTACATAAATAGCCTTATCACTCAGGCTTTCCAAATATATAAGTGTGGGGATATGTTTGGAATTTTAGGCTCACCATGCATTAAGTCTTATTCAGAATTTAAATTATCCCAATACTTCCATTCACCTTGATCTATCTCTTTAGTCTTTCTTTGGGATGATAGGAAATTATGCACTGACGTTCTGTACTTTTCGTAATAACTCAGACAAAGTGTATCCCATTTATTTATTTCTCCTGGGACTGACCACTTGAAAATGTCTTAACTCCACGATAGAATACTTTGCTCCAAGAGGTCCACTTTTAGCATTTAATTACGAACTAGAGTTTCTCAGAGGAGTCATTGTTAACAACCTCTGGCAATATTTTAACGGTGATTTTTGATCCCTACAGCATAGTAAAAGATAACGATTTATACGAACAACTTCATTTTTTGTTCTATCTCTAAAAATGTATCCTATGAAGAAAACTAATGGAACATATTCTACCGTTGATCCTTACCAGGTCGAATCCTAAGATCAATCCCTAGGTAAGGGACTGGTACAGTTTCATCGATGTTGAAAAACCACCAACTTGCTAATTCGCCAACTCCATGTGTAGAAAAACCTTTTTTTTATTTCCAGAGAAAACACAAACGTCCCTAAGCTGCAACTTATCCTTCATACACTCTGGAACCGATTGTAGGATGTGTTAAGGACAAGTTGCCACTGTGTGCTACTTCAATGTGTGTCTAGAAATTTACTTGCTCCTGTGGAACAAGTTACATTAGCCACACACAACGTCGACTTTCCAAACGTATTTCCGAGCACTATCCTGTATGGTTGCTGAGGAGAGAATATAAATCAGTTTAAAACTAACCTCAATTAAAGTGGATATAACAGGCGGCACAGACGAGGATGTCAAAGTCAGAATCGGAAAAGCAAGACAGGCGTTCATTAACCTGAAACCAGTATGGAGATCTTCTCCACTCCACTCAGCATAAAGCGTGAACAACATCCGGACTTTCAACACTAACGTCAGTCAGATCAGCGCTTCTGTATGGTTCAGAGACTTGGCGCGTTACGAAAGGGATTTTCAACAAACTACACACACTCATCAACATCTGCCTACGCTCACTCGTTACTGAAGATCAGATGGCCAGAAATAATAAGCAACAAGGAACTCTGGCAACGAACCAACGAAGCTATCGCTCAAGAAATATGCAGAAGGAAGTGGAGATGGATTCGATTGGGCATAAACTGAGAAGACAGACTGGGAACATAACGCGTCAGGCCCTCGAGTGGAACGCAGATGGGAACCGACGAGTTGGGTGTCCGAGGGTGATATGGAGGAGATCGTGCGAGGAGGAAATGAGAGCTTGTGGGCTGTCGTGGATCCAGGTTCAAAAGATTTCAGAGAACAGAGCGCATTGGAGGCGTGCTACTGAAGCTCTATGTTCCATTAGGAACCCAAGGGACAAATAAATATATACATACATAATAAAGTGGATATAGATGGCGAGTTTCCTCGTTTATTAAAAAAAATTAAAAAATAAATTCGGTTAGTACTCCGAAATATACAATACGATACTGTCTAGTGATCAGCCAACGCAACTTCTACATTTGATAAACATACTAGTAACAAACACACGGAAATTCAAAGCTGTCCAAAATTGAAAAGTCTACTTTAAAGAATAAAGTACTATATGGAAGGATAAATGTGGACTTATAACTTGAGTAATATAAGGTGTATGCTGTACAAAAATCTGATGGTTATTGCTTTCATGAATTCAAAATATTTTCAGCCTCGCATATAATCTGCTGGTAAGTTGAGTCTCTTTCTAGAGAACCAAGTGATATTAATTGTTCTTCTTTGTAGTTAATTAGTTTAACAAGATTTTCAATTTTTATTTTTAGTTCACCAACTGAATAATATAATTTCACTGATAGCCTTCCTCTCAAGACCGCTAATTCAAATGCTAATGCAAATCCCTGATCAACACCAATTTCAAATTCCTTTTGTAATACAGCATTAGATCTAGTAAAATATCCTTCTCGTACACCTGCACTATGAATTTCTGCAGCACGACGTTCCCAATCTCGTGATGCAACTTCTAGTTCAGAATGCACATCAGTTGCATTAATATCAAAAACATCATCCATAGAAAAATAATATGTACCTGAAATTTAAGCATTTAAATATGAATATACAGTTTCTAAGCATACAGTTGATTAGAAAAATTAAATTAAGAAGCATATCATTCACAAGTATAACCAACTATAGTTAGCATTCATGTTGTAAGAGTTGTCAATATCTTTTATCACATTATTGGCGGGTGGATTCCGTCAGCAGAATCAAACACGAATTCTGCTTTAACTCTCTCTTTCAAACAAAATGCGTAGTCAATAATCAATAGTTTACAAATGAATTTAATGCTAAATGAAACTAAAGTAGTAGAAGTCCAAAATTTAACAGATACAATTAAAGTTCACTCAGTAGCCAACTACACGTTCGGACAGTAGACAATGTCCTCCTCCCCCCCCCCCACCTATTATATTACGTTAATGATAATAAGTGGTTGCTCAACTCTTGGTGATGGCTGACTCATCAGCTGAGTCGAGTACCTAGACCAACAAGCCACAACTTTAAACATTCTATGGGCGAAAACAAAGTAAAACTCACTGTTTGATACCATTTGGTTGATAGCATTTACTTGAGGAATCTATCTCTCTAAATGATCTAATGTGATGACTAGTCAGATGCGCATTATCTCCTTAATAAACACTATACGACAAAAGTTATTCATTGGTAAATAGTTATTGAAGTTTAAGGAGGTTTACCATTCTGAGTTATTTCATTACATGCTAATAGTTAATCTATGATTTTGATAAGCAGAACATTGAACACCATTTTGGAAAGTATAAGAGAATTCTTGAAGGTATGATACCTAGATTTACAAAACATTTATGAACCCCTACAACTACTGGCTAGAAGAAATGCAAAAGAACTTCGCTAAAATGGGTATCTGAAGTAACTAAACACTGAAGAACGAAAGTATTGTGGAAAGACAGTGAATTTACAAAAGGATATCATGTTGTACACGATGAAGTATGTGGTAAGAAAATCTAACCGTTCGCTTAAAAAAACGTGAGCTTTTATAGGTTCGAAGATGGTTGTAATTTTAGCAAGTGCACTGAAGATGATGATTAGCCACTTTAACGATAACATTAAGAAAATCGATTTTATTTAAAAATAGGCAGGAAAATCATTTATGAATGCCATAATTTTCTGTAAGGTTGATTACAAATCGCAGAAATTACCTTTTAAAGGCAACATAGCTCCTTTTAGTGATGTCAAATCTTAGAACATAAACAACCAAGACTGTTAAGAATGATAGCATACTTCCACAACCTCCCAAGAAGTTTAGAAAGTAAATTGTTTATCCAGTGTTTCTCTAGTTTCCTTCGAGACGATAAACGAAACGGACAACTTTTCCTATGATTTCCACGGAAATAAAGTTTGCAGATGTTCTGCTAGGATGTATACCTAAAGACTACTTAAAGGTCTACTTACTTCAAGACAAAACTGCACTTTTAGGTGTTTCGATCAATCGAATCTATTCCTTGAAATTCATCCGAAAAGTACACTGCATTTCATGAACTATCGCCACTACGTCAAACACTAAACATCTCCCAGTAGCCTGAAACTATGGAATTCAGGTACCTTGCATATGTCAAATGGATTGAAGATGAAGAAACAAGAACCGACTATGTTACTATATAAAGCCTTAGTTAGGGTACTTTATGGTTCTTTCACATACACGCAGGATCAGCGACGCCATGACTGTGGTCGTGAAAATATTGAACTATATAAAGATTGAATCACATAGTGCAGACGCAATCGAGAGGTAGTGCGATAGGAATTCTACTTCCCATTCGATAACCTGAAGAAAAACAAGTCTTGGAGAATTCGTTGCACGACAAGAAGTTTAAAAACTTTTATAAAAGTGCAGCTTGCAAGATTATTCTCTCCATACTAAGGTAACTTTGAAGTTGTTAGACAATACGAAGCATTTCATACAATGGTTTGGCAGCCATTTTGAGACTGGAGGTTATCCTACGTCTACTAAACTGTCATCTCCAAAATGCACATTTAACATAACAATGAGGCGCTATTACCAATATTCACTGGTTAACCTTTCACTAGTAGGAAGCGGAGAAAGGTTCCTCAACGTTTTCTGAACAGAAGAACTCTACCATCTGTTGGATGTCACTGCTCGGGGATACTTGAACTACCTAAAATATAGAGTACGCAGGCGAGATAAGAAGAAAGTAATTAGAAAACAATGCGAGAAATTCATTTACCTATATGCGTCCCCTTTATATTTGTAACTCATCTAGTGTAATTCATCTCTTTTTTCATTTCCAGCATCCCCTAATTTCGAATTTAGGTTAATCGGTAAACACAAAGGTATGTGGTGTTATACTGAAGTCTACAGTTTTTGTAATTATGTTAGAATACCTAATTACCCTCAATTTCATTTTCCTTCTTTTGAAAGAGGCCGTACCCTGGTGATCGTTAATGTGATATATCAACTTGTTTCAGCTATTCCCCAATCACGCATGTGTTCATTTTTTGTATTAACTATGTACGAACTTACACTGTATACGCCCTCAGCATTGCTCTTTCTAAAAATTATGAAGTGTGTAAAATGTGCCAAAAAATACTGAATGTGTGAACAACCAAAGTGTGGTAACTAAGCAACGTAAAGTGATAAATATGCATGACTAGAGGGTTTGCACAATACTGGATAAACCACCCAGAATTTTTTGAGGGGAGCACAATTTAGGGGAAGCATAAAGAACCCTGGCGAAGTTCCAGGAAAAAAGCATATCTTTGGTGACAAAAGCGACTGACTTCCGTCTTTCCTCGAAATTTTCCAAGTTCTTATTAGCTTCTTAACAAATTTTCCCATAATGCTCGGATTAAGTCATAGTTTTTTGTCTCGGGTTTGAGAAGTCTGAAAAGATGAAGATATTAACAATGGTCAATCACTTCTCCAGTACTATTCTTACTCATAGTCTGTAAAACGATGGACAACAGTGGGAATGAATTTGACTTTGGAAGTGCAGAAATCTCGGAGAGAACGCCAAGAATATCATAGGATCGCTAGAAGCCTGGAATTCAGGTAAATAAACAACCAACAGATACAGACACACCCACTCTACCAAACAATAAGGACTCATTAAAAACTATAAGGTGAGAGGTCGGGCAGAGAAACAGACAACAGGAAAACCTATGCAGTTACTGGCAAAACAATCAAAAGAAATCACCAATCGTACCATTTTCAGGATAAGCTACAGAATCACTCACAGGAAGTTCTGACAGCTCCCTTTATATTGGAGCTAGTGCTGACAATGTTTGCCGAAGTAGGTCCAGGCTGGAAAAAGGCTCGAGGCGGCCGGACTAAAACATGGCACCAATGTATGAAGTCTTTGACTGTCGGTTTGAGCCACGTAGGGCCATGCAGGCTAGGCGGTTGGGGTCCACGGGACAAGAGTAAAAAGTGGTTGGAGACTCTAAGTGATATGGCTCAGAACTGATGTCAGCGGCATAGATGTATACACACATTAACCTCATGTTAACGCTATACCTTATTTCACCATTTCTTTCTCTCTCCTCGTGATTGATATTTCTTTTGAATGAATTTCCTTTTCTCTATCTCCCATTTCACTGCTTTTTTACTTGTACTGATATGAGCTGTGGCAACTCGGACCATTATGCAGTAATGCCTGGTCCTATGTTGATTTGGATGGACAGATGATGACAGTGTTGTCTAGAGATGACAGACAAAATCGACGTAGACCTCATATAAGTACATCGGTTTGCTGTCACAGTTTGCAGAAGCATGCAAAGAAAGTGGATAGAAAAAGACAGACATAAAGTAGATAAAGGCGTGTGAGGAAGAATTTGAAAAAATGAAGATTACCGAAAACTTTTAAGCTTTAGAAAACGTCAGAATGAACGGACCATTCGACTCGACGAACGAAATACAGCCATGACATAAATTATGTTGACATTTTTGAAATGGTGGGTTAGGTGCTTAGGAGTTAGTGAAATGAGTTTCTAAAATATGAGGGCCTTTTAGACTAAGCGAAAGGTTACTTCGTCGACATGAGAGGATGTTTCGTTTTTCCTCACCACCTTCCCCCATATGCTTCTTTTAGTTTATTCCATCTGATTTCTATTGTACGCGTGACGGGTGTTACTGTAATGTGTAGTCATCCGCAATATTAGTTATCTTTTACTGATTCCAGATTGAGCGTTTGCGTCAAAAACGTTTGCGAGTGCTAGATGTCAGTCAGGGAAATTGAATTTTGTTTCTATGTGAAGAGGTTAAGGGTATGTTCATATCGACCTTTTGAAGGATTATGTCGTACAGCAATCCTCATCAGAAATACACGAATTAAATCAGTATAACTGAGTCGGATAGCATTTTTTAAATATTGTATGAAACTTACAAAGTTAACTGTTCATTCAGACCCGAGTGGCTGTTTAGGGATTTGGTGAAATACAGATGAAGAAAAGGGGCCTAAGATCATACCGTTGAACACGGTTTTGGATGATTAAGCTACAAACATCAACGGTCTAGTTGTTAAGAACATAATTTAGATTGGAAGCCTTACTCTCAGATACCTAGTGATTGAATTGAGAGGTTTTTTTTAGTCAAGCACTTTCCCCGTAGTAATTCCCGAAGTTCTCTAACAAGGACAAACTAGCTAGAAGTAATTAGGAGCTGGACTTAAATCACTCATATTCCATCAGGGTGATTTTAGGAGGGGAAAGTTTATGGGTGTTCAGCGAAATCAAGAGGAAAAGAACGACGGTTCCCGATCATTCTGATTGGTCCTGACGGACTAAGTTGAAACTTGGATAATTTTTTTAATTGTTCCTGGTAAGCCAGGATCCACAGAAAGTGGGCCTTCATAAACATTAACTTTGTCTCGAGTATATTGGAGCAAAGAATGAGAGTAAGAGGCATCAAATCACAGCAGCAGGTCCATCAATAAGAATTTGTAACTGGTCCTAACAAGGCCACTTCCTCAAGCTTTTGACGATGAGGACCCTTAACTAAAAGTGTTTAACTCTTCAAACATAGTTGCCCAAAATCTTGGGCAAATATGTATTGGCTTTAAAGCCAACAGTTGGACGCAACCGTTCAACCAGCAAACAAAGACTACTGTGGAGCAAGAAATTTAAAATTTTTAGTCTTCCTTTAACCCTTAGGTTTTCACTCGCTCACCACAATATATATTATAAGTGAAAGCAACCGACACGTCAAATAGCAACGCGTTAGTTTCCTTTCAGCGTTACTCAGCATGTCTTGCGAATTTCTGAAGTGCAACCACACTTATCCCATATACCCACCTTTAAAACACCATACCACACTTACAAACAACTACTAAAGTAGTTCACCCACTGAAGTAGCGCAATATGAAGGATTGCGCTGTAACAAGTACATTTCAAAGGTTTCCAATGGTTGATGGAATAGATCAAAGATGTTTGCCCTCATTAGCCTTGATAGAACACTGCATTCTGTATGGTTACATATAGATTTTCAAAAGAAGGGAAAACCAGTGATGACTAGAACATAACGTCTACGAGGACACGTGATACATCTGTGAACTCGTTAGTTAAGATTGACTAGTTTGTTGTTAAGATTGCTTCCGTATCAAGAAAACCTGTAACCGTCCAATCTTACTTCACCTCCTGGATAGATTCCTCTAGACCAGCTAGTTGTTCTTCCCCAAATTGAGACTCCTTATTTTGCGGAACCTGCTCATTTTCTTAGTTCTGGACGGTTCAAGTACAACCGTCACAGAAGCAGAATTACATGAAAATCTTTGGCCTCATAATTCAAGTGGAAAGACAAACGAAACTTGTTGGAGGCTGTTAGAACTGTTCTAAATAGATTCCTTGTACACTAGGATTGGAACTAGGAGGTACTGCCAATACTCTAGTTCTTTCCTAGGATCCAATAATATTTATGAGAAATGATCTGTCCCAGGTGAGGTATTTCTGGAGTGCTTTGTCCAAGTATCCAGCATTCGATATCTTTTTACCAGCAGGCATGAGCAAAGTGATCTCTGTGACGAGTGGTTGGGTCTTGATTAAATTTCTATGATTTGTCCTGGTGCGAACTCGACAGACACAGAGACCAATCACTAATTATTCGGACTTGTTATATACCAACGATTACGAGACCAAGGAAGAACACGATAGCGTAGTCGGATGGAACAGCATATTTGGATGGTTTTGCCAAGATACCGATGCGTTCCAACTAACTGGCTAGAGAGTCGGATACGAGCAGTGCAACGTAACACGACAGCGTGCCAAATGGCGAGGATGCTTGACCGGGTGCCTTCAGCTTAGAGAGTCCAGTTAAAGTATCAAGGTCAGCATGTAGTGCACCTTCCTGGCACCAAAATATAACTAGGGCTAAAATAAATAGTTTAAATTAAATTAACTAAATAAATCTCTAGCTTGCCTCCGGATGCTTAGGGTGTTTTAAGTTTTGTTTTAACGAGCATGCATCCGAGCAGGCTTGGACGCCATTTTTGCGCTCCATTGTGCTGATCACCACGCACGTACTCCGAGTCCCTAGTTCAGCCTTACAAGCCAGATAAGTTGATTAAACTTTTCCCTCATTCATTATTATTACATTTACCTTAAATACATAGCTCCTTTAAATACATTGCGTATCAGTTCTTTTGATTTGTGTTTTGTTACCAGTACTTACACGTTAGGTAAAGTACTGGTTAAGCAGGTACTAGAGCACATCAAATTAAGTAGGGTTGATCAAACGTTACGGAATTGTAACACGCATCCCTACAAAATTGGTGAGCCCGAGTATCACTTCTTACTTTGTCTAGTACCTTTGTTCTCTTGCGTTGATTTGTCTGGCCTATTTTTGTTTTTGGCACGTCTAGCGTTTTTTTTTATTATTGCACTCCTCATTGGTTATTTTTGCATTGTAATTTTTTTATTATCACTATCGTGCCTCGTTAATTCCCTGATCAATGGCGGATAACGACTCGACTGCGCAGATGGCCGTAACCCTCCAGCTTCCCACCTTCTGGGCCCACAGACCATCTGCATGGTTCTCCCATGTGGAAGCTCAGTTTGCCTTGAGACACATTCAATCACAAGAAACTAAGTCCAACTTAGTCATCGTCAGCTTACCGGAAAATGTGATTGAAGACGTCTCAGATGTGCTAGATGACCCAGCACCGAATCTTTACGATCGCCTCAAAACCGCCCTCATCAAACGTGTTGCACTTACTGACCAGCAGAAAGTGCAAGAACTTTTCAGGGATGTGCATCTGGGTGATCGCAAGCCGACGCAACTGCTTCGTCAGATGAAGCAGCTGATTGCTGACTTCAACATTGATGAAGCATTTCTCAAGCAACTGTGGTTACAGAGGTTACCACAGTCGGTTCAAGGGATCCTCGCACCCTTCCATAAGTGTCCCTTAATAGAGTTGGCGGAAGCGGCTGACAGAGCTGTGGATGCTACGAAACCCAACACTAGTATCTCAGCTGCACTGTCTACTGCCACGGATTCGTCCAAAACCCACATCCTCCTCGGCTGTTGAGCCAACAAGTTTCGATGTTATAACTCACATCTCAAAATTGTATGAAGAGTTGTGCAGCATCAGGAACGA
This sequence comes from Heterobilharzia americana, assembly GCA_944470555.2. Classification (NCBI taxonomy): domain Eukaryota; kingdom Metazoa; phylum Platyhelminthes; class Trematoda; order Strigeidida; family Schistosomatidae; genus Heterobilharzia; species Heterobilharzia americana. The sequence goes on along the minus strand of OX104128.1, from coordinate 3,997,832 downwards.
AATGCGGTCTGGTAGTTCTTCAACGGTCGCACGTCTCGCTCGCGCAACAGGTCTGCCTCCCGTACCGGTAGCAGACGTTCCAAATCGCGACAATCCCAACCCAGGTTGTGCTGGTACCATAAACGTTATGGTGCCAATGCCAAAAGTGCACTCGACCTTGCACCTTCGAGGCTAACCAGGCGGGAAACGTGTGAGCCAGCACGTGACGGCGACTAACGTCGCTGGCGAGCCACTTCCATGTCGCCTCTTCTTCGTCACTGATCGACATTCTGGGATACGCTTCCTAGTTGACACTGGGGCAGAAGCTAGCGTCATCCCACCTACGAAGGAAGAGCGTCTGCGGCCAATGTCTCTGCAACTTCGTGCCGCCAACGGTTCGCCCATCACAACCTATGGTCGGAGATTCCTCGATCTCAACCTTGGATTGCGTCGTCCCTTTCGTTGGGTTTTCATAGTGGCAGATGTGACCACCGGCATTATTGGTATGGATCTCTTGCAGCACTATCAGCTGCTGGTAGATGCTGGCAAGCATAAGTTGATAGATTCTACCACAACACTCTCTGTTTCCGGTATAGTCACAAAGACGCCGCCCCTCAGTCCCGTGTACTGCACGACGGACGCTTCTAGTCCCTACGCGTCTATCATTCAGTCCTTTCCGGATGTCTTTAAGCCAAGTCGTTGTGTCCCTTGTGTGACTTCGAACGTTTCTCATCACATAACGACGACTGGCCCTCCAGTGTTTGCGAAACCACGGCGATTATCCCCGGAGAAACTGCGTGCTGTAAAAGCCGAGTTCGAACACATGCTTGAAATGGGAATAATCAGACCATCCAACAGTCCATGGTCTTCACCCTTGCATGTGGTACCCAAGAACAATGGCATGGACTGGAGGCCTTGTGGTGACTACCGAAGGCTCAACGCTAAAACGATTCCAGATCGTTACCCAGTCCCTCACATTCACGACTTGACTGCATCTTTAAAAGGCTCGGTTATCTTCAGTAAGCTTGACTTGACGCGTGCATATCATCAGATCCCGGTTCATCCTGATGATGTTCCCAAGACAGCCGTCATTACACCGTTTGGTCTTTTTGAGTTCCTCCGTATGCCTTTTGGTCTTCGCAATGCAGCACAAACCTTCCAACGTTTTATTCACGATGTTTTACGTGGACTCGATTTCGCCTATGCCTACCTAGACGATATACTAATCGCTAGTCCAGACGAAGACACCATTTTAACCACTTGAAACAGGTTTTCGCCAGACTGTCAGAGCATTCGATGACAGTCAACCTGGCCAAATGCCAATTGGCGTTCGTTCACTAAAATTTTTGGGACACGTTATCGACGAGCAAGGCATTCGCCCACTACCTGAAAAGGTACAGGCGATCCAAGACTTCCCAGTCCCAGGGTCACTTAAAGCTCTGCGTGTGTTTCTGGGTATGGTGAGCTATTATCGTCGCTTCATTCCCCAATGTGCACACATTTTGACTGCACTGACCGACCTGCTGAAAAGTAAATGTAAAACTTTCAGCTTGACTCCTGAGGCACTAGAAGCATTTCGCAAGATCAAAACCGCAATAGCAGACGCCACGATGCTGGTGCATCAAGACGTAAACCTACCTCTTAGCATTGCGGTTGACGCCTCTAACACGGCCATTGGAGCTGTGTTGCAACAACTTTCGGATCACACTTGGATCCCAGTTGCATTCTTCTCCGGAAGTTATCCACCTGCGAAATGCGGTACAGCACTTTCGGCAGGGAACTGCTCGCCATATATGCCTCAGTGAAACATTTTCGTCATTTTGTGGAAGGTCGTGACTTCATCATCTTTACCGACCATAAACCTCTGACGTATGCCTTACACACCACTACTGACAGATATTCACCGCGTGAATTACGTCACCTAGATTATATTTCGCAATTCACGTCGGACATCCGTCATATTTCTGGTGTGAATAACCCTGTCGCGGACGCACTGTCTCGCGTTTGCACCACTACTTTGCCTCGAGCAGTCGACTTACGGAAGATTGCCGAACTTCAGGATTCAGACGAGGAGATTGAAAAACTTCAACACTCATCCTCTCTGAAGATACAGCGTTACCGCTCCTGAACAGTGAAGTGTCAATATTGTGCGACACCTCCACCCTTGCCGCCGGACTCCCACACAGACTCGTTTAGTCGCGCGTATCCTGAACCTTCTAAAAGAGCCACGTCTAGTAACACTGATCCAGTAACCTCTACACGTGCTGGGAGGCGTGTACATTGGCCCAAGCGATACGCCGAGTTCGTTAATTAGCCCCAGAGCAACTTCACACTTGGTGAATTCGGAGTTTCAACTACTTTGTCGTGGCATACACTTTCAATGCGTTTTCATACCTAAAGTTTTCAAAAGTCATGTTTACTACTTTGCAAACAGTTTTTTTTTCAAAAAAAAAGAAAAATCAAAAATACAATTTAAATTCCGAAAACTTTTTTTTGGTTGGTTATTATTTTTTTTCTGTACTCCTCCCACTTCGAATTGTTTGGTTTTCCTTTTCTTAGCACTCTAATGTCCCATTTCTTTCTTCTTGCAGAACCTAGAAAATGCGTTGAAAATTGGATACAATTGGCCGCTGACGATGCTACTTGGATCGTTCTTCGGTTCTCTTTGTACCAATTTCCCCCTGTACACCCCCCGGTAGATTAAGAAGCAATAGGGAAAAGTAGACGGAGGCTTTGGGTCACCTTCCACCACTGCGAGAAGGGTTGCGTCTAGACGCAAAGTTATCTTACCTCGTAGGTGTGCATAGTTGCACTAGCTTCGGAGACCCACACGTCACCTACTCCATCACCAATATGGAAAGGTGTTGCGTGTCCGCCTCGCAGTCGCCTCCTAGGATCGAAGGTTGCCGGTATCCCAACAACCTTCTAGGAGGGGGATAACCTGTAGTGCACCTTCCTGGCACCAAAATATAACTAGGGCTAAAATAAATAGTTTAAATTAAATTAACTAAATAAATCTCTAGCTTGCCTCCGGATGCTTAGGGTGTTTTAAGTTTTGTTTTAACGAGCATGCATCCGAGCAGGCTTGGACGCCATTTTTGCGCTCCATTGTGCTGATCACCACGCACGTACTCCGAGTCCCTAGTTCAGCCTTACAAGCCAGATAAGTTGATTAAACTTTTCCCTCATTCATTATTATTACATTTACCTTAAATACATAGCTCCTTTAAATACATTGCGTATCAGTTCTTTTGATTTGTGTTTTGTTACCAGTACTTACACGTTAGGTAAAGTACTGGTTAAGCAGGTACTAGAGCACATCAAATTAAGTAGGGTTGATCAAACGTTACGGAATTGTAACACGCATCCCTACAAGCGTCAGTGTCGAAAGTCGTCAAACCCTGGGCTATTGATTTTGGGGAAGTGTGTGACGCTATAGATCACTCCCCCCTAGTGGGTTCGTGAGGACCCTGAGACGATACAAACCGGAAGTAATAACCCAGTGGTTTCTCCACTCGTAAAACTCTTCCAATGGGCCCACTGCGTGAAGTGGCCCCTGGTTGTCTGAACTTATTGTAGGGTGACGTGGCAGTTAAAGAATAAAATACAATCAATCGAATTGGACGTCGATTGCGGTCATCAGTTCCTTTTGACGTTCCGTTCAGTGCTCGTTGCACCTGGAATATAAATAAAAGTCTTTAATACCACGAAAACGTTTCGTAAAAATGGGAATTATTTATGTATAAACATATCGAAAAATAAAAATTTACGCTTATCTTCACCGTTTTTTTTAAAGTTTCATTACATGGTAAATGAAATTGATATATATTAAAAAAAGGCAAAGTGTACGAGGGTTTGTATTGAGGTATCGGGTAGCAGTCCGGAGTTGTTTTGGAGTTAAGCCTTCGGTAATCACCGGTCGGACGCCAGTAGTTGCTATCCTTTTTGGGAACCATGTGCAATGGCGACGTCCAAGGACTGTTTGACGGTCTGATAATGCCCAGGTCGAGCGTGTGGTCGAATTCATTTTTCGCCGTTTGGAGCTTATCGGGGGCTAGACGGCCCGCTTTGGATGCCACAGGTGGACCTGTGGTTGTGACGTGATGCATAACATTGCTGGTTATGCACGGAAGAGTGTGCTTCGGTTGTTGCAACTCTGGATATTTCTCCAGAACTGCCTGGTGGGACGCGTCGCCTGATTTTTTAGTCCTAACGATGGCTAAACTCGGACCTACATAGGTGGTGCCGCCAATAGATAACTTTGTGTTGTTATCTATCAGTCGTCGACGGCGAGCATCTACGAGTAGATCGTAATGGTTTAGCAAATCTATGCCAATGATGGGCATGGAAACGTCAGCCAGGAGTAGATCCAGTGAATAGGTTTGCGTAAACCTAAGTTGAGGCGAGCATACTGTCTCCCGAATGTCGCGATTGCCTTGCCGTTGGCTGCTTGAAGGTTGAAGGATGGGTCGTGGTGACGCTCCTTTGTCGTAGCTGGAAGAACGCTAACTTCTGCGCCGGTGTCGACGAGGTAGCAGACTTTCGTTTTAATGTCGGTGACGTAGAGCAAACGGCTGTTCCCGCCGGCTACGGTTGCCATGAGCACGTGCCGGCGTGACCGTTTCCCCAGTTTGTGTCCTTCTCAAAACGGCATGGTTTTCGACATTTTCTGGCTTCATCTCCGTGAGTGTTATGAAACCAGCACCATTCAGGGTTTTCCACCCTGTTAGGTTTAGTTTTGGGGCTACCACACGATTTGCTGCGATGCACCAAGGTGCGTTTCTGTGAATTGCCACGTGAGCTACGACTTCGAGGTCGTAGCAACTGTTAGACAGAGCTGCACAGCTTTTATTATTATTATTATTAGTCCCTTGGGTTCCTAGTGGAACATAGGGCTTCAGTAGCACGTCTCCAGTAACCTCTGTTCTCTGAGATCTTTCGAACCTGGTTCCATGACAGCCCAGAAGCTCTCATTTCCTCCTCGCACGATCTCCTCCATGTCACCCTCGGCACAGACGTCCAACTCGTCGCCTCCCATGGGGATTCCACTCGAGTAACTGGCCTGACGCGTGATGTCCCCAGTCGGCCTTCTCAGTGTATGCCCAATCCATCTCCACTTCCTTCCAGTGCACATTTGTCGGGTGATAGGTTCTTGGTTGGTTCGTTCCCAGAGTTCCTTGTTGCTTATTCTTTCTGGCAATCCATCTGATCTTCAGCAGCGAACGTAAGCAATTGTTGATGAATGTCTGTAGTTTATTGGAAATCCCTTTCGTGACGCGCCAAGTCTCTGAACCATACAGAAGCACTGACCTGACTGACATTGGTGTGGAAAATCCGAATCTTGTTCATGCTTCATGCTGAGTGGAGTGCAGAAGATCTCCACACTGGTTTCAGGTTAATGAAGGCCTGTCTTGCTTTCCCGATTCTGACTTTGACATCCTCGTCTGTCCCGCCTGTAGTTGAAACAGTTATTCCTAGATAAGTGAAGGAGGTTACTTCCTTTAAGTTTCTCCCGTTGACGGTGATTGGAGTTTGTTGTTGTTGTTGTTGATAGTGGTGGTGCGGTATCTTCATCACCTCTGTCTTCTCTATATTCACCTGAAGTCCCGTCTTCCTTCGCTGCCTCTTCTGTCAACTTGTTAGTTTTTGCCTGCAGATCTTCAAGTTTATGTGACATTAGGCATAAGTCATCGGCGAAATCCAAGTCTTCTAGGTTCTTTTCCGCAGTCCAGTGTATCCCCCTCTTCTAGCTGCCTACTGTTCGCTGCATGATCCAGTCCACCACAATAAGGAATATCGTGAGGGACAGTAGGCAACCTTGTTTCACTCCTGTCCACTGTCTTCACTTCAAAAGCATCACTGAGCTTCCCATTATGAATTACTTGGCATGTGGCGTCTTCATATTGTTGTTGAATAAGGCGAATAAAGGTTTGCGGTACTCCGTAGTATTGAAGCAGTTTCCAAATTACTTCTCGGTCGACGCTGTCAAAGGCCTTCTCAAAGTCGATGAAGTTGAGGTGGAGAGGTGATTGCCATTCTATGCTCTGTTCTATGATGATGCGAAGCGTTGCAATTTGGTTTGCACATGGTTTATACTTCCTGAAGCCAGCCTGCCAGCCTGTTCCGGTCGTAGTTTTGAATCCAGTGCATCCCTTAGCCTCTCCAGGATTATGCGGCTTAGTATTTTGCTTGCTCTGGGTGGATAGGAGTGGGGCATGATTCCGCGCCAGTTCTTGCAAGCACTGAGGTCTCCCTTCTTCGGGAGTTTGACAAGGTAACCCTTCTTCCAATCGTCAGGTACCTTCTCTTCCTTCCACACCTTCTGCAATAGTGGTGTGAGCATGGCCGCTATTGTCTCTGCATCTGTTTTCAGTGCTTCTGTTGGGGTTCCCTCCGGTCCTGCTGCTTTACCACACTTCAGTAGCTTTATGGCGTTCAGGACTTCCATTTTCGTTGGGGGATTAATGTTCACTTGTAGTTCAGCGGCTGCAGGTGGTATTTCTGGACGAAGTGCAGGTGGTGGTCGATTCAAGAGCTTCTTGAAGTGGTCGGCCCATCGTTTCCTCTGTTTCTCTTCTTTCGTAATTAAATTTCCTTCTTCATCTTTTATTGGTTTCATCTGTGTTGGTCTATTCCCTGATAGCAACCTGGTTATTTGATACAATGTCGTCAGGTCTCTGTCTCTCCTACCTGAGGCAGCCTGTTCTGCTTCACTTGCCAGTGTTTCGTAGAAGTGTCTTTTGTCTTTGCGTGCACTCTTCCTCACTTCTTTGTCCAGTGTTGTGTTTTATACATTGAGCTCAGTTCCTCTTGTCGTTGAGCACCCTTGCACCGCACTGGTTTATCTTCTGCTTCACCATCCTCCTCTCCCCCCTCTATCAGCTTTCATGTATCAATTGAGATCCATTCAATATCTTCTTTCTTCTTCCTTCGTGATATGGTTGTGCAGGTTTCTCTCTACATGGCTTTCAAAGACTTCCAGTGTTCTTCCACACAGGTTTCTTCAGGGATGTTGCTCGATGTCTCCCATTTTGTCTTGATGGCCGGCTGAAGTGAAGATGTCCCTTGTAGTTTCGTCTTTCAGTTTCTGAGTGTTGTACTTGAACTGCGGTCTATCACCAGCTTCCTTGAAGGCTTTGAACTTGATTTGGAAGGTTCCTTGCACTAGATAGTGAGTGGTTTGAACCTACATCTGCTCCTCTTCTTCACCTTGTGTTAAGTAGACTGCGTCTCCATTTTCTTGAGATTGAGATAAAGTCGATTTGATTTTTAGTGTCCTGGTGTCTGGTGAAATCCATGTCGCTTTGTGGATATCTTTGTGCCTGAACACACTGCCTCCAATTACCGAATCGTTGAATGCACAGAATTCTGCAAACAATTCTCCATTCTCATTCATTTCACCTAGCGCCTCTCGACCCATGATTAGTTCTCTTCCTGTGTTGTCCCCTCCCAGTTTGGCATTCATGTCGCCCATTAGAATTTTGATATCGCCAACTGGAGTGGTGTCTTGTCCAGTGTTGATTGCAGTTGTCTGTAGAAATCCTCCTTCTTCACTTGCTCTGCATTATTTGTAGGTGCATAACATTGTATGATTGTGACGCTCCTTCCTTTTGAGTTGAATCTTGCTGTCATGATCCTGGAGGAGGTTGGTTCCCACTGCATGAGAGAGTGCCTTCAATGCACTTCGGGACATCATGATAGCCACTCGAAAACTCAGTATGCTCGTGGTTGTCGTCTGGGTGACCGGAGTAGATTATTGATTCTCCAGTTGACAGTTTGGAGAGTCCACTGCCATTCCATCTGCTTTCGCAAATCCCAAGCACTTCGATGTTATACCTTCTCATCTCCTTTGCAATCTGGGCTGCCTTACTGGGTTCAAACATCGTATGGACATTCCATGTCCCCACGTTTACTTTCGCTTTCATCGAGAGAAGACACATCGGCCAATTGGCTTCTCGAAGGCAGGCTTTCACCAACTGGCGTCATTTCGCCTCTCCGATTCCAGCGGGGAATAAGTTTGTTTTCATTTTTTATATTTTGTTTGTGCTTTGAAGTTTCTTTAGCGGTTAGATTTGTTTTACGGGGTAGGGTTGCTAGCCCTATGCCCAACCTTCCCTCTTTACCCGGGCTTAGGACCGGCTAGTAACTAGTAAACTAGTTAACCAGGCGAGGTCACCTCTGAATCCTGGCACTCTGGTTTGTCGCAGATAGAATATACTTTGGGGATGGGTCTGCTGGAAATCTCCAGTATTGTATCTGCCGAGGCTGCCGGGTCACCGAATGGGACTGACTGCAGTGTCACCAATACGGTTTGCACTGGTTGTGGTAGGTTCGAAAGAAATAGTTCTCGGAAGAGGCCATCGTCGAATGTTCGCGCACTCATAACTTCTCGCATGCGTGCGAGGACTTCAGTAGCTGAGTTGCTGCCTAGCTCGATGTTACGAAGCAATTCGTCTAGGCGTTGGTGATCTGTCAGATCGCTTTTCTTCAAGAGTGCAGCCTTCAGAAGTGCATAAGGATCACTTACCTCAGGATTAAACATGTGTGCTGTAACGTACCTGTTTAATTCTCGCGGTAACGACCGTATGACAGCAAGAAATCGAGAATGAGGATGTGAGACGCCCTGTTTTCGAAAATCTGCCTCGGCATACGGAAACCATGTTTCCGCATTGTCTGGCCAATACGGCACGAGTTGGATCGTGTTCGCAGTCGGCTTAATACGAATAAGCTTGGGAGTGTGGTCGGACATGAGAAAGTGTAGTAAATGGATATATAAATGTTATCGAAATGAAAACAATAAACAAATATAAAATGGAACAGGCTCACCAATTCAATATTTGTTATTGGTCGGGACATGTGATCACGTCGGGATATTTGATCACGTTGGGCTCACCAACTTAGGATTTGTCCTGGTGCGAACTTGACAGACACAAAGACTAGTCACTAATTATTCGGACTTGTTATATACCCACGAATACGAGACCAAGGAAGAACACGATAGCGTAGTCGGATGGAATAGTATATTTGGATGGTCGTACCAAAATACCGATGCGTTCCAACTAACTGGCTAGAGAGTCGAATACGAGCAGTGCAACATAACACGACAGCGTGCCAAATGGCGAGGATGCTTGACCGGGTGCCTTCAGCTTAGCGAGTCCAGTTAAACTATCAAGGTCAGCATCAATGTCGAAAGTCGTCAAATCCCAGGCTATTGATTTTGGGGAAGTGTGTGACGCTACGAATTCGTGGGACTGAGGTGCAGCTAGGTTCCTCAAGTGCTGCACCGCCAGCTAGTTATCCTGACTGGATGTACAAAGCAGGCAGAAAGCAAGAAAATATGCCTGGTGCAATCAAGGGAGATGAAGTTCGACAAAAGAAGGTGAAAGAAAGCTGAGTGGAACTAAAAGAGAAACCTGGGTAGATTCAGGGGAAAAAACGGGGACAGACCGAATAAATAAGGTGAGACCATATGATCGGAGGGGAAAAAAGGATAAAATAAGATTACAGAGCGTATCGTCGGGGTAGAAATCGAAACGTGACTAGTGGCAGTAAGGTGACTGGAGGTGATAGGTCTAACAGGATAGCATGCGGTTAAACAAATTTCTCGATTACAGTGAAAGGTTTTCCATCACCTTCGACAGCGCTGGTCGAGATGCTACAGGTTGACAGCATTCTGGACTCCCGTTTCCTTTTTTGTAGATGGGTTAGAGAGCAGCTTGGTGCCTTTTACTTTGAAGGATATTTTTGCCTCGGGAGTGTTGAAACAGGTCGTAGAGCAGATCATGTTGGGCACCGGTACATTGTTTCGGTAGAGATGGCCAAATTTTGTCGCATTTTGGTGAAAGGTTGCGGGGACCACTGCGAGAGTTGTCTTTATTCTATCTAATTCTTCCTCGCTAAGTAGTACTGAAGGTGGTCGGATGACAAAATGTTTAGTTGCATATTGAAGACGGCCCTGGAAGTTTTAGCAGTCTCACGTCCAGCGACGCCGTCTCCATTCAGGCCTTTTGCTACGCATGGTCCCTGGCTGGTAGGCTTTCTGTTCGCCACTGATCATCATAAGTTTTGGGGGTTCGCCTTCAGCTTCTGGTCAAGGTTCGGCTGGAACAGCATGCTGTCCCCCCACACTCTGAGGGTTCACCGATTCCTTGGAGCCATAAAAGCGTCCAGGTCTGACTTTGCTGGAGATCCTCAATTTATGCTCTGCTTTCCCATCAGTTATCAGGAGGCATTCGTTGTCGCATTCCAGCAGTGAGTCTCACTTATCTGGAATTGCCGCGAGTACTAGAACGCCTTCAGAGGTAGTCATTTTAATGATGTTCCGCACTGGTTCCCGGTGTCGATCCGTCGATAGGGTGCTGCACTCCTGGGGCCATGATGCTATCAATAGATATTGGTTCATCGCCACATAGCCTGGCTTGCAGAGACGAACACAATGAGAGACATTCCATGATAAATGTTCACTGAATAGCCGATCAGACACTACCACACCGTGGTAGCTGCTACCAAGAAGGGTTTGAACCCTAACATTTTCTACCTGTGGACGGTTTCTGGGAGGAAGATGATTCACTGAAGACTGCTTTCCCTCTGACCCCCAGCGAGTGCCATCACGGATATCTTCATGTGGCCTGGCCTTTTTGATGGTGTCGAGCAGGTTCTGGTCGAAAGTTTTACCCTAGGCTGCTCTGAATTGTCCCGGCGTTAGTTTTTCGGGCGTTTAAATCCCCCCGCAGCAGTGACCTGATCATGCTTCATAGTCTCCATCGCGGATATCACTTGGAGCCGTTGTCGATTTTGTTCTACGTTCTTAATAAGGGTTTTACAGAACCCCTTGCTCATCACTGCGTCTGATTTTGAAGTGTTACCTGGGAGATTCTAGGAGCCCTGATAGTACAGTTCCAGCAGCTTGTTTATTCCTAATATGGTCGCTCATGACTATTGCCACCTCACCACCTTTCTTCTGTTCCCTATCTCCCGTGAACAGGCGCACACTGTCATTTCTGGCTTCAGTGTCCTCTACATCCAGCTATAACCTGGTTTCTGTCAGGATTATAATCTTCGGAGCAAGACACCACGTTGGGGATCGTAGCTCTGTCATCCTACCCATAGGTTCCCTTACATTTCTGTAAAGACACTTGGGAATGCTTATAACAGCATAAGGTGTTTCGGTGGTGGTATATATTAACCGACCAGTATCCCTAGTATCCTGCAAATCTGGAGTGGACACCTGCCTGCTGTTCCTGAGTGTTGTTTGATAATGGCGAAAATTCTTTATTGAGGGGGGCTGTGTGACAGCTACCTCCGAACGATTGCCCTAGTAGTCTTCTTGTTCGAATTAGCCACGGCCACATATACGATTGGCACTGTCGGATATCTTTGATGAGGGGTTGTCTGGAAAGTCTGTGATATCAGTGAGTCAGTCGAAACCTCCGACATACTGGAAGGATGCATTCATCAGTCCATCCTTCAAAACTACGCAAAGGCATTTGTTTGTTGGACACACCCCACTAGCTCCAGATGTACGGTTGCAAGGGTGTTCTATTGCACTTCGGGGGGTTGGTCCTGGAATCGGGAAACCGTATGGTTTCTGGTTGTTCACTTGTTTCGCCCTCGACTAACCTCTTTATTTGATAAAAAATCTGGATGGCAGAAGTTGATAGCAGCGCCCCTGTCCGCAACATATCCTCGTTTTCGATGAAGCTCCTTGCCAGAGAAAATAATTCTTCAAAGTTGACGGCCTGGAGTTCAACCAGATTTTCAACATCCAGGCTAACCTTCATGGTTTTGATGAAGTTTTCGTACTACTTTACGTTGCTTGCGCGCAATCCTCCGGCCAACTGGTTGGTATATGTCGGTATTTTGGCACTGTCTATCAACTACACTATTCTTACCTGGCTACCTCACGTGTTCTTCTCTGGTCTTCATGGGTGATTGACTTATTATTATTATTATTAGTCCCTTGGGTTCCTAGTGGAACATACGGCTTCAGTAGCACGCCTCCAGTAACCTCTGTTCTTTGAGATCTTTTGAACCTGGTTCCACGACAGCCCACAACCTCTCATTTCCTCCTCGCACGACCTCCTCCATGTCACCCTCGGCACAGACGTCCAACTCGTCGCCTCCCATGGGGATTCCACTCGAGTAACTGGCCTGACGCGTGATGTCCTCAGTCGGCCTTCTCAGTGCATGCCCAATCCATCTCCACTTCCTTCCAGTGCACATTTGTCGGGTGATAGGTTCTTGGTTGGTTCGTTCCCAGAGTTCCTTGTTGCTTATTCTTTCTGGCAATCCATCTGATCTTCAGCAGCGAACGTAAGCAATTGTTGATGAATGTCTGTAGTTTATTGGAAATCCCTTTCGTGACGCGCCAAGTCTCTGAACCATACAGAAGCACTGACCTGACTGACATTGGTGTGGAAAATCCGAATCTTGTTCATGCTTCATGCTGAGTGGAGTGCAGAAGATCTCCACACTGGTTTCAGGTTAATGAAGGCCTGTCTTGCTTTCCCGATTCTGACTTTGACATCCTCGTCCGTCCCGCCTGTGGTTGAGACAGCGCTTCCTAGATAAGTGAAGGAGGTTACTTCCTTTAAGTTTCTCCCGTTGACGGTGATTGGAGTTTGTTGTTGTTGTTGTTGATAGTGGTGGTGCGGTATCTTCATCACCTCTGTCTTCTCTATATTCACCTGAAGTCCCGTCTTCCTTCGCTGCCTCTTCTGTCAACTTGTTAGTTTTTGCCTGCAGATCTTCAAGTTTATGTGACATTAGGCATAAGTCATCGGCGAAATCCAAGTCTTCTAGGTTCTTTTCCGCAGTCCAGTGTATCCCCCTCTTCTAGCTGCCTACTGTTCGCTGCATGATCCAGTCCACCACAATAAGGAATATCGTGAGGGACAGTAGGCAACCTTGTTTCACTCCTGTCCACTGTCTTCACTTCAAAAGCATCACTGAGCTTCCCATTATGAATTACTTGGCATGTGGCGTCTTCATATTGTTGTTGAATAAGGCGAATAAAGGTTTGCGGTACTCCGTAGTATTGAAGCAGTTTCCAAATTACTTCTCGGTCGACGCTGTCAAAGGCCTTCTCAAAGTCGATGAAGTTGAGGTGGAGAGGTGATTGCCATTCTATGCTCTGTTCTATGATGATGCGAAGCGTTGCAATTTGGTTTGCACATGGTTTATACTTCCTGAAGCCAGCCTGCCAGCCTGTTCCGGTCGTAGTTTTGAATCCAGTGCATCCCTTAGCCTCTCCAGGATTATGCGGCTTAGTATTTTGCTTGCTCTGGGTGGATAGGAGTGGGGCATGATTCCGCGCCAGTTCTTGCAAGCACTGAGGTCTCCCTTCTTCGGGAGTTTGACAAGGTAACCCTTCTTCCAATCGTCAGGTACCTTCTCTTCCTTCCACACCTTCTGCAATAGTGGTGTGAGCATGGCCGCTATTGTCTCTGCATCTGTTTTCAGTGCTTCTGTTGGGGTTCCCTCCGGTCCTGCTGCTTTACCACACTTCAGTAGCTTTATGGCGTTCAGGACTTCCATTTTCGTTGGGGGATTAATGTTCACTTGTAGTTCAGCGGCTGCAGGTGGTATTTCTGGACGAAGTGCAGGTGGTGGTCGATTCAAGAGCTTCTTGAAGTGGTCGGCCCATCGTTTCCTCTGTTTCTCTTCTTTCGTAATTAAATTTCCTTCTTCATCTTTTATTGGTTTCATCTGTGTTGGTCTATTCCCTGATAGCAACCTGGTTATTTGATACAATGTCGTCAGGTCTCTGTCTCTCCTACCTGAGGCAGCCTGTTCTGCTTCACTTGCCAGTGTTTCGTAGAAGTGTCTTTTGTCTTTGCGTGCACTCTTCCTCACTTCTTTGTCCAGTGTTGTGTTTTATACATTGAGCTCAGTTCCTCTTGTCGTTGAGCACCCTTGCACCGCACTGGTTTATCTTCTGCTTCACCATCCTCCTCTCCCCCTCTATCAGCTTTCATGTATCAATTGAGATCCATTCAATATCTTCTTTCTTCTTCCTTCGTGATATGGTTGTGCAGGTTTCTCTCTACATGGCTTTCAAAGACTTCCAGTGTTCTTCCACACAGGTTTCTTCAGGGATGTTGCTCGATGTCTCCCATTTTGTCTTGATGGCCGGCTGAAGTGAAGATGTCCCTTGTAGTTTCGTCTTTCAGTTTCTGAGTGTTGTACTTGAACTGCGGTCTATCACCAGCTTCCTTGAAGGCTTTGAACTTGATTTGGAAGGTTCCTTGCACTAGATAGTGAGTGGTTTGAACCTACATCTGCTCCTCTTCTTCACCTTGTGTTAAGTAGACTGCGTCTCCATTTTCTTGAGATTGAGATAAAGTCGATTTGATTTTTAGTGTCCTGGTGTCTGGTGAAATCCATGTCGCTTTGTGGATATCTTTGTGCCTGAACACACTGCCTCCAATTACCGAATCGTTGAATGCACAGAATTCTGCAAACAATTCTCCATTCTCATTCATTTCACCTAGCGCCTCTCGACCCATGATTAGTTCTCTTCCTGTGTTGTCCCCTCCCAGTTTGGCATTCATGTCGCCCATTAGAATTTTGATATCGCCAACTGGAGTGGTGTCTTGTCCAGTGTTGATTGCAGTTGTCTGTAGAAATCCTCCTTCTTCACTTGCTCTGCATTATTTGTAGGTGCATAACATTGTATGATTGTGACGCTCCTTCCTTTTGAGTTGAATCTTGCTGTCATGATCCTGGAGGAGGTTGGTTCCCACTGCATGAGAGAGTGCCTTCAATGCACTTCGGGACATCATGATAGCCACTCGAAAACTCAGTATGCTCGTGGTTGTCGTCTGGGTGACCGGAGTAGATTATTGATTCTCCAGTTGACAGTTTGGAGAGTCCACTGCCATTCCATCTGCTTTCGCAAATCCCAAGCACTTCGATGTTATACCTTCTCATCTCCTTTGCAATCTGGGCTGCCTTACTGGGTTCAAACATCGTATGGACATTCCATGTCCCCACGTTTACTTTCGCTTTCATCGAGAGAAGACACATCGGCCAATTGGCTTCTCGAAGGCAGGCTTTCACCAACTGGCGTCATTTCGCCTCTCCGATTCCAGCGGGGAATAAGTTTGTTTTCATTTTTTATATTTTGTTTGTGCTTTGAAGTTTCTTTAGCGGTTAGATTTGTTTTACGGGGTAGGGTTGCTAGCCCTATGCCCAACCTTCCCTCTTTACCCGGGCTTAGGACCGGCTAGTAACTAGTAAACTAGTTAACCAGGCGAGGTTGGGTGATTGACTTATGTCTATCAAATTCGCAGAGAGAAATTAATCACTAATTTTGATGAGGATGTAGTCGTGAAGGAGATAAGAAGCTCCGAGAACAAAAACTATAGAGAGACTATGTTAAGGGTTTTCTTAATGGTAGCGGATGCAGTTTAATGACACACAGTGGCTTGTGGTCACGAAAAATACTGTGAATAGGTCAGTGCATCAAGATGATATGAAATCCTCCTCTGCATTCTTACTTTGCCGGCGAAGCATCGTCATGTTTCGGGTCTTCCTACCCCATTTATTGGACGATTTCAAGCTCCGAAGAGTTTTAGCGGCAAGCAAGGTCCCGAAACCAATACATTAAAGTTATGCAATTTAAAAATGGATGCTGACCCTCACGCTTTAAACCTCCTTGTTGGGTTGAAGGCGAGCGGCCAAACATGCAACCCACCTGGCACGTCGTTATGTTACACTGCAGGGCTTGTCCGCGATTTTCGGCACAGCTGGTTGATTCTCTCGGTTTGTAGTGTGCCTTCCTGGCACCAAAATATAACTAGGGCTAAAATAAATAGTTTAAATTAAATTAACTAAATAAATCTCTAGCTTGCCTCCGGATGCTCAGGGTGTTTTAAATTTCGTTTTAACGAGCATGCATCCGAGCAGGCTTGGACGCCATTTTTGCGCTCCATTGTGCTGATCACCATGCACGCACTCTGAGTCCCTAGTTCAGCCTTACAAGCCAGATAAGTTGATTAAACTTTTCCCTCATTCATTATTATTACATTTACCTTAAATACATAGCTCCTTTAAATACATTGCGTATCAGTTCTTTTGATTTGTGTCTTGTTACCAGTACTTACACGTTAGGTAAAGTACTGGTTAAGCAGGTACTAGAGCACATCAAGTTAAGTAGGGTTGATCAAACGTTACGGAATTGTAATACGCATCCCCACAGGTTTATGGCATGGTTTGTTAAACACAGGATTGTTGTCTAGCTACCCACATGTTTTCTTCCGGTGTCTCACACTAGTGAAGATTATGTAGGTGCCAAGAGCTAGCGGTCGTTAAGCGGATTCGTCCAGGCCATGCGTAACGACCCCCATAGGGCGATGTGAAGCGATACTGACGTATCAGCTTTACGATAGTTGTAGCGTGAGAGTTGTAAACGACAACTCATGGTTCGGCTGGAGACCTTTTGAGGACCGAGCCAATCCAACGTGATCAACACCTCCCACAAGGTTTATCGGAGCTATTTGGGACAGTGAGTCGGCTATGGAGTTATTCGCTCCAAATGTGTGTGGCAGATTTCGGACGAGAACTGAGAGATACAATTCAGCTGCCGCGACATACGCGGGGAGGACTTACTGGATCCTAAGCTGGGAGAGAAAGTTAGCTGTTTGTGGTCAGTGAGAATGACGAAATCACGATTTCCAACCGAATGTCGACAATGACTGTACAGAACAGTACATAGCTAGGAGTTCCCGACGAAAATGTACTGTATCCCGTTTCCGCCTTCTGCAGCCACCTTGAGAAAAAAGCCAAGGGCTCCCACTGATTGTTGGTCGGCCACTGCAAAACTGCTCCGATGACCGAGTCAGATGCGTCAGCGGCAATACTCAAAGGAGCATTGGCGTTGTGATGCACAGGCATGGTTGCATTCCCGATGGCTTCCCTGACCTTAGAGAAAGCAAGTCCAGTCACGTTATTTAGAATCACGTGCTTGGAGGTCCCCGGAGTTAAATCTAAGGGATGCCTAATAACAGGAGCACATCCAGAAATAAACCTTCGATGATAACTGACCAGCTCACTAAAGTATGAAGCTTTTTTAAAGTTGCCGGCCCTGGACAGCTCATGATAGCCACCACTGTACCTCTCATCGGGAGTACACCTTTGTTGTCAATGGTATGCCCAAGGCGACTAAGCGATTTGACTACTATTTCACACTTCCGTACGTTGGCTGAGGTACCATGCCTTCTCGATCTGCTGAATGCGAGGTCTAAATGGTTAAGGCGAGTTTCCTTACCTGGGCTCGCAATGACAGCCATCGATGTAAACGTGGACGAAATCCGTGCCACGGAAGACATCCTCCTGGAAGCCTTTTAACGTCTGTGCCGCATTCCGAGGACCAAACGGCCTGAGGAGGAACTCAAACGAGCTAAAAGGAGTAATAATGGCTGTCTTTGTATCTTCTGCTGCCAAAGGTATCTGATTGTACGCTTTATCCAGATCGATCCTGGAGAATATGTCCATTCCACACAAAGTTGCAATGAAGTCGAAGATGTGAGTGGGTGGCAGTCTGACGTTGTTGTGGCGTCAAGTCTTTTGTAATCGCCGGTCGGACTCCAGTTGTTACTATCCTTTCCGAGAACCCTACGCAATGGCGATGGCCAAAGACTGTTTGGCGTTTAGAAGATGCCTAGTTCAAGCATGCAGTCAAGCATGCTTTCGCTGCTCCGATCCCAGCCGGGGCAAAACAGTGTGCTTTGGATTTCACAGGTCAACCTGAGAGTGTTATATGGTGCACAACACCGCTGGTTATGCTCGGCAGAGTATGCTGTGGTTGTCGTGACTGAATATTTCTCGAAAACTTCCTGATGGGGCTCGTCGACTAGGTGTTTAGCCTTCATTACAGCCGAACTTGGACTTACGTAGGTGGTAGAGTCAACAGATAACTTTGTGCTGCTATCTATCACTCGTCGTCAGCGTCCAACTACTAGTGGGTCGTACTGATTCGGCAACTCTGTATCGATAATGGTCGCAGAAACATCAGTTAGGAGGAAATTCCAGTGAACAGGTTTACGTAAGCCTTAGCCAGATTAGGGGCACCGTCTTCCAAAGTTTGCAATCGCCTTGTCGACAGATACCTGAAGACTGAAGGATGGGTTATCATGACGTTCATTCTGTGTCAGTGAGGTAGCGAATTCCCGTTTGTATGTCGGTGGCGCGCCACAAATGGCCTTTGCCGCCGGCTATGGTTGTTGGTAACGCGTACCTGCGGGGTAGCTTCCCGAGTTGGTAGCTGTGTCGAAGGTCCACGGTTTTCGACAATTTCTGGCCGCATCGCCAGAAGTATTGTAAAACCATTACTGTTTAGGGTTTTTCACCCAGCGGGGTTAAGTTTTTGGACAACTACATGAGTTGCTGCGACGGACTGAGTCGCGTTTCTGTGTTGTACTGCGTGACCTGGGGCTTTGGGGTCGTGGCAACCGCTCAACGGAGATGCATAGCTCAGTTACTTCTGCATTCTGGCTAACAGGATTATCGCAGACGAAATATGCGTTGGAGGCGGGTCTGCTAAGCGTCTCCAATATCTTATCTGCTCAGGCAGTCAAGTCATTATCTCCAACCGACTGAAGTGTCACCAACAAGATTTCCACCGGTTGTGGCAGATCTGAGAGAAAGAGTTCTCGGAAAATGCCGCTGCTGAACCTTCATGGGCCAGCAACTTCTCGCATGCATGCGAGGACTTCAGTAACTGAGTTACTATCCAGCTGGATGTTATGAAGCAATTTATCTAAGCGCTGGCAATCTGTTAGATTACTCTTCGGAGGTGCTGTTTTAGGCAGTCCGTAGGAATTATATACTTAAGGGTCAAACATTTGTGCTGTAATGTGTCTGTTTAACCCCCGTGGTAATGATCGTATGGCAGTCAGGAATGGAAAATGTGGATCTGTGACTCCCAGTTCTCGGAGATCTGCTTCAGCATACAGAAACCATATTTCTGCACTTTATGGCCAGCACGGCACCAAACAGGTTGGTTATTGGTTAGTGTGGCTAACTTCTGGAGCATGGTCACAAATAGATACAGGAGTTTAAAACGGATGGATAAAAGCCATCTGTATGAAAAGGAAGGTGAGTAGGCATAAAAAGGAGTGCCCTGATCGGTTTGAGAATTTTCCTTGCGTCAGCTTGAAAAACACAGGAGCCAGTCACTAACTGTCCGTGCTCGTAATATACCCACGAATAGGAGATTAATGAGGAACAGAATAGTCTGTTCAGATAGAATAATATATTTGAGATGTCGTGCCAAAACATCGGTGCATTCCGACCAGTTGGCGAGAGGGTCGGTTACGAGTTTTGCGATGTAACATGACTGAGTGGGAAAAAGCCGTTGATGTTTGGCCGCACACCTTCAGCCTAGTGAGTCCGACAAAACTCTAAGAGTCAGCATCAACGGCGAGTCTTGTTGAACCCCAGACTACCGATTTTGGGAAGTATGTACTGCCAAACACCAGCATCATGTGCCACATTTCCTATCGTGGAAGAGGAACCTGAGCGTCCTCTGTAATCAAGTGTAATCGGGTCAGTAGATTTCCCACCACAGGCACCCGCTGTTATGTTGCCGTGGAAGTGGAAGATGGCACTATAAGTCTATGTGCAGACTACTCCGTGAGACTGAATTCCGCTTTTGAAAATCACCCGTATCTATTGCCTTTATCTGACGATCTGTTCACAAAACACACATCCCCGAGGTAGGCATATGCAAAATCCAGACCGCTTAAGTTGTCGTGGATGAAACTCTGAAAAGTTTGTGCGACCTTCGTAGCCCGAAAGGAGTGCAAACATTCTAAACAGGTTAAATGGTGCAATGACTCCTGCCCTCGGTATATCATCCAAATGTACGGGTATTTGATGACTGGTGTGGCTTGGGGTTTATCTTGAGATAAATTTTTAGGTTTGGCGGAAACTGCTGGACCAGTTGGAGTTATGTAGTGCAGGACGTTAGGCACTGCGCAGAGTGTACTGGATGATGGCTCGAAAGTTTCGTGAAATGACTAGATGATGAAAGTATAGGATTAGGGATATCAGGGTTGGAACACACTGGGCTGTGAGAAAAAGTAATGTTGACAGCAACGGACGCAGAAAGCGTTGTAATAAAGTCGGTTAACTTTTACGTAGACTGCACCTACAAGCAAATGACAGTGCTGTGAGAGATCCACACCACTTGTGCCGGTGGTCACGTGACAAACAATGGAAGCTCAACAGGACGGAGGGCATAGTCCAAGGTTAGGGTAGAGTTTTGGGGAGGTCAGCCACAGTCGTTCCCTAGCAGCGGGTAGGGCTAAGCTAGCACCTGTCCTAGCATCCGCTAGGACATGTATCCCTGAAAGACAGCCGGTTGTTTGGAAGAGGCGAGAGGCCACAGGTTAACTAGTGACTCTGGTCTCTATCACCAGCTGAACTTCACGTTTCCTAGGTACTTGGAATCAAAAGTTCATGGTCTAGTGCACATTTTCGCGTTGGCACCGTAGCGTCTATAAAGCCAACAAGCTTCAAGTTGAGAGCCCCTTGGTTGTGGTGCAATGTAAAAAATGTTTGTCACAGATCTAGAACATTAATAAAATACATGATTTCCTGACAATCAGCATTCCTTCATCTTGTGAATGCTGCAGAGCTCTTCATGCAGTTTAGTAGTACGACCACTGGGGTCAAAATTCGAAGAGCCTTCTGACAGACATTTATCTATATTAAGGCCGGAACTAGTGGTCTTATCGATAACTGCTGCTAGTCTGGATTGTGGTTGTTTGTTTCCACCACCCTGTCCGCAGCCCCAGCTTATTCCACCAGCTGAGGCTAATGGGAAGGTACAAGGATGCCGCGAACCGACTGTGCAAGGTGTTGGAGCCACGGTTGTCTGAGAAAGACCCCGCCACTCAGAATCGAAAACAATCTGTCGCATCTGGCGTGGCATCTGTATAGGCTTACTATCCCTTAGCTTAACATCGCGGACAAGTTACTCTACCTTTCGCTGGTCAGTCAGAGCCACACGTTTGATTAGGGCGTGTTCGAGATGGTGATAAAGGTTTGGAGCAGTGTCATCAAGATTGTGTGCAATCTCCTCCACGGTGTTCTCGAGAAGACAGACAACTACCCACTTCACCCAGGTCTCTTGTGAGGTAATTCGCTTAAAAGCAAATTGATTCCCTACATGAGTCAACCAGGCTGTGTTTGTTTATGTGCCCAGAATTCATGGAGCCGGATAGTAGCATCCATCCGCATCAGAAAGTCCTGAGCTTTAGTTATGTACAGAGGTATAGGACAAAAACTAGCTGATATGATTGGAGAAAACAGGCAAAGTATAACAGTATAAATGTAGGAAACAAAAAACTAAATATGTAAGATGTATGCTAGATATTAGCCTTAGAATACATATATATTAACACTCAGCGATAAAGTGATACCCGGGTTCACCAATCGTAAGGTGGGTCTCGTTGCACAACTTCTGTCAAATACTTGACCAGCCTTACATAAATTACTGCGCACCAGTACCCAACTAACAAGTGACTTAACTACGTGTAAGTGTAGACAACAAAAGATGTTGGAAAAAACGTTATATAGTAAAAAACACTCAAACAAACAGTTTATTTATTAGTCAAAGATAAAGAGGTCGTACTAGGAGAAGAATGTTAACTAAGCTGTATAATAATGGCAAAGCCAGGGACTCTGAGCTAGTTGCTATCGATCGGTACAATGAAGATGCAGAAATGGCGAATTTCAGCGTGCGGATGCCTATACACTAGAACAAACTTATAGAACTGAGGTCGCTCGTCGCCACTACAACCAGCTTATGATAGTCCACACTCAGTCTTAATTAGAAGTGATGAACCCATCACTATAGAGAGATCTAATAAATTAGATCCCGTTAACATCGACCTAGTAAGTCCCTTCATTCAGTTATGGTCCTCCAGAAACAACTAGAAATGGTGGTACATCAGAGCAAACTTCAGCAAGTGAAATTCCTGCAGAAAAGCCTGAAACAGTTGTTAGATCAAATAAAAGAGTTCAGTGGTCGGAACTTTATGTGCGAATAATCACGATTTGATCATTCATGCATTCAAGCCATGTTTTTTCTGTCACACTGATACCAAGTTTATTACACACTGTTAATGAATACCCATATTATTTAATTCATAACCCTTCACACACCATTTTCATAGGAGACCTGAAGATTCTCAATTAATTTTTCATTTGTGCAGGTTCGTTATCACGGTTAATAGCTGTAACATTTTGATAACTCAGTAATCAAGCTTAACAGTTACCAGTTACCACATTCTAGTGTCATACTGAACACCCTCCTATCATAATTTCCAATATGAGTAATCATTATTTTCTTTTTGAACACTTACATTTCTTATTTCACATTTCAGTTTTCTGGTGTGGGAATCATGTTGTCTACATCATTTAACTTTATTCAAATGTCTCTAGAAATATCCTATATGTCAAAATTACATTAACATTGAAACTAACTTCTTTTATATATATTGGACATTGAAAAACACAACCAATTACATCTTTTCGAATCCTGTAACACGTGTCTCTTGATTTGCCTACTGCTGTCATACATTTTTGGCGCTTATCTGCTAGGATAATATTTATAACAATCTGGTCAAACAGCGGTGATATCTACCTGCATTCTCAGTATTCACGTTGGGATTTATTTGGGACTATTTTCGTTGCTTATACATGCTTCACAAAACCTCTGTCGCTCCACCTGACTATAATGGACTTACGTGAACTGGCTTTTCCCCACTTATCTTATGATTAGGTTTTAAGGCATGCACTACAATAGCCAAGAATCTTTCTAGATTATTGGTTCTATTGGAGTCTATCTAAGTGGCCCCGACCAGCCAGTTTGACCTGTATACTTGACCTCACAGTCATTGCATGGAATTCGGTAGATCATCTTAATTCCGGTATTGTTGAGAATTCTACATAATATCTCTGATGTTTCTTCTTTATCTGGTTACACAGCAGAGGCCTTAAACTGCTTTTGGTTGTGTTGTTGTTAGTATTCACATCATTATTACAACCTTTTGCCTCTTTTGTGAAGACAGACTTATTGATAAACTGTAAACGATAGTTATCGATTAGTAGTGTTTCTTTATATAGTACCTTGGATTCATTAGTAAGCTTTCTAGCACCATTATTTCAATAGTTGATCAGTAATTTACTATCAGAATGCGTTCGTGTAAACAATACTATATCACTACTCTCTATGTCAAATAAACAAATCTCATATAGGGTAATACTCTATCACAATGCCCAAGTTTTACACATATCAAAAAAATATAGTTTATACGTTTTGTAATAAAAATATGTCCTTTTGTATTTATGCTTCAGTTTCTAGAACGTTTGGATCCGAGACCGAATTTCAGACCTTATGTATAGTATGATATCATCTAAGGCGTTTTGGAAGTTATTTACATCCAGTGTTTAAGCTTAAGTGTATTTAATGTAATAATCTCTTGTTGTGAAAATAATTTCATTATCAACACATTCGAAATCACAATAATATATTATTTCTTGTCTTAGAACAGTCTTCATTAATACCTGTGCTAATAATAACTCTACTACCACTGATAATAATAGGCGGTAGTAATAACGGTGACAGGATGGAGACAGAGAAGTTAGCACTTCAACTGTATCATCAAACTAAGAGTGCACATCGAAGAACTTTCAACAAGGATGTGTTTAGAGTGGCATTTAAACTGACAAATTAGCTTACAAACAACTTTTGTAGATTCGATTGGGTAAAGTAATTTGGACTGCAAAATTCCTCGTAATGACTATGAGTTCAAATACATTGGCCTCAGTAGTCAACCAGAGTAAATTAGAACAACACAGAACAAAACTTAACTTAATCAAACCTATTAGGTCCTAATAGCACAAGGAATTTGAAGATTAGCTCGGGTATACCAAAGCATGAAATCGCATGCAATCACATATTAGAGTGGAAAACCGACAGTAATCAAGACTAAATTCTTTGTATGGATGAAGAGATTGATAATCGAATCTTAGTTCATGGGATCAACAGATAATACGTCGAAGGGGTAGGATTCTGCATCACATAAAACTATATAATAAATCCTGCTGCTGCTACTACTGTCGATTATTATTATTATTATTATATTATTATTACTACAAATACTACTACTACTGCAAATAGGAGACAGATTTCGTGCTGCATGCATCATGTCTCAAATTGTGGGGTTACTTTTTGCAAAATATATTATGATAGAAGCGTTATTCACTAAATAATACTCCTTCACTGTGTGACAGTTCTAATAAACGCGAATACTAATGAAATTGAAATCGACCACAGCGCCCATTTCTTACTCCTTTAGTAAGCATTCTACTTGTGTTTGAATGCTTTGAAGACTCAGGGATTTTCATAATCAACACTCAATTTAATGATTATTTTGGTTAACTACTTAAGTAGTAAAGATTTCTACTTTAAAAATTTTCTTTCTGCGTTAACGAACTGACGTTGGATCAACTGAACTTCAATAAGCGGTAACAATATTATATCTTCTGAAGTAAAATGTTTCTTTGAATGGTAAGAATAAGAAAAGGTGCACTGACTTCAGTTATGTACAATACTTGAACGGTTACCTGAAATTGTTCGAAATGTTGCGTATTTCTTTTAAAGAACCTTAGCCTGTTACTTCTATAACTTAAAATACGGTTTACTAATTTATACATCGTAAGTAGCTGAATAACTTATATATCAACTTCCTGAAAGACAATATGAACATAACTTTGAGAATGTTAATCCGTTTGTATCATATGATAGCGAACTGCAAAATTACACTGCCCGTTGAATGAATTTTGAAATAGACCAAACAGTTACATATCAAAGAAGATTTTTAGTTTATGGAGATGATATTACTGAAAGTCGTGCACTTTGAAAAAAGTAGAATAAAACTACAGCAGAATCTTTGGGTGAAATAAAATTATCCATGTTCTACTGTCGGAAATGAGTAGAATTTCACTTGCTGAGTCGTCAGTTGACGTTTTTCTCTTCCCCTTTTTCCCTTCCAGTTTCTCATGATCACTGCTGAACTCATACTCCTCTACCCGCCGTCTTGTAACAACATAACTACTTACAGGTTAGATGAAAACCCATCAACAGTTGGTAGTTATACAATAGAACAATTGTCATATACCCTCAACTGAAAACAATAATTGTTTATCTCCAATTTTAAATTAAACTTGGTGTTCGTAGCATGAGATGCAAATTACTTCTTCGAATACCTTGGGTGTTTAATTTTAGTCGTATGTAAATAAAAGTCGGTCATTGGATGATTAGACATTAAATATTCATTTTTATGCTAATTTACGGTGGTATACATTAGAAGTAATGTAAAAATTTACGACAGATAAGAAAACGACTATAATATATGCATATTGAGTACACTGTTTCGTTATAGGGCTGCGGTTATATTTACTTTGTAATGAAGTGTAGTGGAGGTAGACATACTGACAACATTATTCAAGTTTATATTTTATAGAAAGAGATAGATGATATACAGCTAATATTCACCATTAATAGAGTAATGAAGGTGGGGAAAAGTGCTGATCTATGAGAGTGGAGACCTATTACACACTGACCGAAATGAGAAAGTTATAACAGCTGAGTTCAATACTGAGTATGGCGCACATTGAGTGATATTTGACCCCATGAATACCAGGTAATAACTATGAAGTTAAATCAATAGGTCAGATCCGTCGATTGGGGTTATTCATGTCATTCTAGTATAGCATAGTACAGTGTAGTACGGTATGGTATAGTGTGGTGCAATATAGCTTATCATAGTACAGTATGATATAGCATAGTCTAGTGAAGTGTAGTGTAGTGTGGTATGGTATAGTATAGCATAGTACAGCGTAGTATAGTATAAGATAATATATTAAATGGAGTGGTTTTCTAATGATTAGAATAAATTATGTCAAGAAAAATTCACCTGTTGCAATTAGTGTGCTGACAAACAACTAGCCATCCAGTAAGTTGAGACAAGGTATGTGAGCTAAGAGTTAACAGGAGAATGAGATTGATTACTGAATCGACATCTAGTGCATGTGGTAGGGAAGATACAACGTCCATTCTAATGATGTGGAGAAGACATCCAGACAGACAAAGTTAACGTAGAACAGCACATAAAAGCGCATCAGTTCAAGTTGCTATACTTCTTAGTAGGATACAAAGGACAATAGGATGTGTATAAGCGGTTTTAAAGTACACAAAAATGTATGGGAGAAGGAATTTGAAAATCAGTGTTGGTAAAAATGGTCAAACGTTAGAAGACGTCAACGAATGAATATATCCACTTCACTGTGACCGATTTTTAGCCAAGCTACCAATAGTCTTTGATAACTGATTCTTATAATTTGGAGGACCCCAAACAGACCGGTTGTTCCACCCTACGTTGCTGAAACGAAAAATGTGTAACAACTGATCCCTCTTAAGAATATGGATAGTGCAACTAGAAGTAGATTATTTGAATAATATGGTGTAATTGCGCTATATATTGCAAACAATCTGACCACACATTTACTAGTTAAGGTATGTTATATTACTATTATTTGTCCATTGGATTTCTAGTGAAACATACGGCTTCAGCTCCACGTCACCATTTCACTCTCTTCTCTGTGGTCTTTTTAACCCAAATCCACGACAGCCCAGAAGCTTTCATTTCTTCCTCATACCATCTCCTCCATGTCACTCTCGGCTCAGACGCCCAACTCCTCGTTTCCATTTCAGGTTACTCTTGAGAGCTTGGCATGACGCATGATGTCCCCAAATGGTCTTCTCAGTGTATGTTCAATCCATCTTGACTTTCTTCTGCCTATCTGTTGGGTGATGGGTTCTTGGTTTGTACGTTGTCAGCCTGAGTTCCTTGTTGCTTATTCTTATTATTCTGGCCACCTGACCTTCAGTATCGAATGAACGTAGGCGGCAGCTGTTGATGTGACATATGCCTGTAGTTTGTTGGAAATGCTTTTCGTAACTCGCCAAGTTTCTGAACCATGTTTTGTGAGATCTGGAAATGGGGGAAGAACAGATATGACATAGGGGAATTTAATAATAAGAGAGATACTGAAGGGCGAATGACAAAACTTGAAGATAACCTTGGTAATACGATGAGATAAACGCTACCAGGGTAGGTTTAGCCTAAAGACAAACTGGTCTTGAACAAACTACGAGGGCTTGATGTATGTCTCATGCATCAACAAACCTAAGTCTATTCCATTGACTGTTTCTATGCGAAGTTGAAATGGCTGTTTCAATATTAATCCTGTGACCTTTTGCAATGGACGATAATGGTTGTATGTCACCTATGTTTATGGCTTTTTGTGAATAACTTTAAAGGCACCCTAGCAACTGCTGAAATGACCAACCAGGCTCTGCATTTCACCTCGAAAAGTACTTTTTCATCAAATAAAGGAACGTAATTCAATGTCACATCAGTTGCTAGGGTGCCCTTTAGTGTCGTACTCACCTATATACCTTGACTGGTCTTCCCTTTGTATATGTGTTCACACAAAAACAGGAAGTCCCCTGGGGCCATTAATAGCTGGTATACTTAAGTGTCACATATTAAAGGCTTGACAGATGACCCCATCTCCTCCTATGAGAAATAAGTTCATAATAAAATTGTGGTATGTGACAAGCATGAACATGAGACATGTTTAAATTTTGAGGGGGTTGTGGAGATTTGGAAATATTTCAAGTTGTTATTCATCGAAGACTGACATCAGTTGGAGGAACAAAGGAAACCTGGGAGCACTGGACAGCTGTTTCGTCCTAGTATGGGACTCCTCAGCAGTTCGCACCCACGACCCCACCAGCAGGGATCGAACCCGCGACCTTAGTGGTAACGCGCTGGTCGCGGAACCTGAAGGTCGCGGGTTCGATCCCTGCTGGTGGGGTCGTGGGTGCGCACTGGTGAGGAGTCCCATACTAGGACGAAACAGCTGTCCAGTGCTCCCAGGTTTCCTTTGTTCCTCCAACTGATGTCAGTCTTCGATGAATAACAACTTGAAATGAGACATGTTTGTTAAAAAGACTTAACATCATGCAAAATGCAGAAAAATTTCCATTTAGACATTTAGTAAAACAAACAATGTGAGCAAAGAAATATTTCTTTTCAATTAGTTCCTCACCAATGACCCTACATTAATATAGCATCTTCAAACGTAAAATTACATACCAATCTAGTGGTGAGAGTTGTTCAATGAAAGGTTATCCATCTCAAAGTATCAAGAAGGTGAAAATTGATCAGGTAATTAAGACAGTTAACTAAAGCATAGATGAATTATAGTAGAAAAATTTTGTGAACAGGTTCTTACATAATTGATATTTTGCATAATGATAACTAAAGAACGAAAATGAACTGTTACGCAAAATGGTAAATTGTTGACGGTAATTAGAGACAGTAGGGGGAGAAGAAGATGGCTAAATCTGTAATAATAAAAATAGAGCTATTAAAATATTAGTTATAGTCAACTGTGTGGTGAATGAAATGAAGAGTCTTGTTGTAATAAATGAGCTATACAGATGGCCAAGGCAAAGAAAGAGGCTGTACGAAACTCTTCTGAACACATAGACTTGGCTTGTTGAGGTAGATTCCTATGGCTTCCGCTTTATGTAAAAGACGAACTCGTAGAGCATGGGTGAGGATAGAAGGAATGTGATAAATAACTTTAAAGACTTTATGCATGTTATCATTGAGGATCTTTAACGCAATCCTCAATGAGCATCTGAAGTACAGCGCAAGGCTCGGTGAAGCGAAGACTTCGTTGGACTTTATCTATGAGTGTATTCAAACCAACCCCTATCCTAAAACCTACTGGAAATCTCTAATTCGTAACAGAGTT
This sequence comes from Heterobilharzia americana, assembly GCA_944470555.2. Taxonomy (NCBI): domain Eukaryota; kingdom Metazoa; phylum Platyhelminthes; class Trematoda; order Strigeidida; family Schistosomatidae; genus Heterobilharzia; species Heterobilharzia americana. The sequence continues at coordinate 3,968,948 of OX104128.1, read as the reverse complement.
CAACCAAACGGAAGAACACTTAAGCGACATCCTGGTTGGATAGTCACGAAGGATCAAGGCAGTAGGTAGATACATTTCGAATGTGCATATTCTAGTGGTGTATAAAGAGCGATAAAAATGAAATAAATAAGAAGGAGAAGAGCACTTTCAAAATCGGTAGGTGATGTCATTCATTCAGTCTTCCCTCGTCAAGGTACGAATGAAGACTGTACAGATTTCTTTCGACTTCAGTACTTCATAATGTTCATTCGAATTCGTGTAGTCTCAGTATGTGTAAAAGGTGAAATGGAACTCCATAAGAGAGGTTCGGTGGGATGTAGTGAATCACTTGATGTTTTCGTTTTATCCACCTTGTGACCTCTATCAACTAGATGTGACAAAACATAGTCTTTTATCGCTTCAATCTGTCGTTTGTGTAGTCATGATGATTAGGTGTTCCGTAATGCGTGAATTAACTTATCGAGGTGTGTAGGCGATATAACTGTATCCACAAGAGCAACTGAATTGATGAATAGGTATGAAAGTGGCGAAACTCGTTAACTTGTCCTTCGTTTGACAAGAAAGGAATCGTTGACTGGGAAAAGATAGGGGTAAACTGAGTGAAAGTTATTTTAATGGTCCTTCATAGTCTGCAGGATGGGATCTCACTGACTATGTCTCCATTAAATTGTAACTATATGAATGGTAGCTTATTTAGAACAATTGTCGCTTCAAATCTTCTCCACTGATCTTTTCATTAGCTTTGTAACAAAATTTCGAGGATAACCTATTTCAGTTAATAAATTCGAAATAGGCTTTTACTCACTCCATGGAGTGTCATCTGAGCAGATTTTCCATACTGTAACTCTAAAAAATTTCATTGAATTACTTTTGCATCGTATAGGTTTGGAAGTAAGGAAGTGTGTGTATTAACAGGCAGATATGTTTCTTCTGTATACGCTTATGTAAAGGGATTCATCTCATCACAGACTGACATCATTCGGAAGAACAGTGCAAACCTGGGAGCACTGAGCAGCTGTTTCGTTCTGGTATGGGACTGCTCAGCAGTGCGCACCCACGACCACACCAGAGATCGAACCCACGGCCTTCAGGCTGTGTGGCCAGCATGTCAGCATTGAGCGACTTGGTCGGAATCCAGTTGTCCGTATTTCAAACTTCTGTCAGTTCACGACATAGCGCAACTGCCACCCAATCTCATCGTTGAGTAACTGTCCTCATGACCATCAGGCTAGCCCCACTGGTCACGACTTCTCATTAGAACTTCGGGAATCACCTCTCGAAGCTAGTCACCAATGAGCGCCATTTCAATTGGATTTCGAGGAGGTTGTGAGGATTTAGAGCTAGCCTGATGGTTGTGAGGACAGTTACTCAACGACGATATCGGGTGGCGGTTGAAATTTGTCCTGAACTAACAGAAGTTGGAAATTTGGACCACTGGATTCCGACCCAGTAGCTCAATGGTAACGTGCTGACCACGGAACCTGAAGGTCACGGGTCTGGTCCCTCGTGGTGTCGTGGATGGGCACTGCTGAGGAATCCCATACAAGTGTGACGAAACAGCTGTCCAGTACTCCCAGGTTTCTATTGTTCCTCTAACTGATGTCAGTCTACGATGAATACCAACTTGAAATAATTCCTTAAAGTTAGACTCAAGAATTCCAAAATTGATTTGTTTTGTTTCGACTGTTGATATATGAAATCGATAGTTAGACTAGTTGTTTTCAGAGGGATCGTCAGTTGCATAGAAATATACTTGGTGTGCATATTTTTTGATAAAAATATCATTATTTCATCCTACGTTGTGATCCACAAAATAATAGGGGGGAAAAATTACACAAGAAACATTTGACGAGTTGTAATCAAGAATTAGGGAATTGATAACAAAGTGAGTAGACAGTTATTGTTATTATTAGTCCCTTGTTTTCCTAATGGAACATAGGGATTCAGCAGCACGTCTCCAGTGAACTCTCTTCTCTGCAAGCTTTTGAACCTGGATCCACGACAGACCACAAGCTCTCATTTCCTCCTCGCACGATCTCCTTCATGTCACCCTCGGCACCGACGCCCAACTCGTCACTTCCCATCTGGGTTCCACTCGAGGGACTGGCCTGACGCATGATGTCCTCAATCGGCCTTCTCAGTGTATGCCCAACACAATCCATCTCCACTTCCTGATACTGCATATTTGTTGAGTGATAGGTTCTTGCTTCGTTGGTTCGTTGCCAGTCAGCCAGTCAGCCAACTAGCCAGCCACAGTTCCTCGTTGCTTATTCTCATTATTCTGGCAATCCATCTGATCTTCATTAACCAGCCAGAGTAGGTGGCAGTTGTTGATCAATGTGTGTAGTTTATTGGAAATCCCTTTCGTGACGCGCCAACTCTCTCAAACATTACATAGAAGCACTGACTTGACTGACGTTGGTGCTGAAAATCAGAATCTTGTTCATGCTTGATGCTGAGTGGATCGCAGAAGATCTCCACACTGGTTTCAGGTTAATGAAGGCCTGTCTTGCTATGTTTCCGATCCTGGCTGCTTAGACGTCCTCATCTGTGCCGCCACCACCTCCAAATGTAGTTGAAACGATGCTGCCTACGTGGTTGGTGAAAGAGGCTACTTCCTTTAAGTTTCTGCCGTTGATGGTGATTGGAGCTTGTTGTTGTTTTTGGTTGGGTGTCTTCATCATTTCTGTCTTCTCTACGTTCACTTGAAGTCCCGTCTTCCTTCGCTGCCCTGCCCTGCCCTGCCTCTTCTTTCAACTTGTTAGTTTTCGCCTGTAGATCTTCAAGTTTGTGCGACATCAGACACAAGTCATCATTGGCGAAATCATAGTCTTTTAGGTCTTTTCCGTGGTCCAGCTAGCTATGCCCCTCTTCTCGCTCCCCACTGTTTGCTGTATGATCCAGTCCACTACAATCGGGAATATCATGGGTGATAGTAGACAGCCTTGTTTCACTCCTGTCTTCACTTCAAAAGCATCACTGAGCCTCCCATTGTGAATTACTTGTCATGTGGCATCTTCATACAGTTGTTGAATGAGATTGATAGAGGTTTGTGGTATTCCAGATTACTTCTTGGTCGACGCTGTCAAAAGCATTTTCAAAGTGGATTAAGTTGAGGTAGAGAGTTGACTGGATTGCCATTCTATACCCTGTTCTATGATGATGCATAGAGTGGCGTTGCAATTTGGTCGGCACATGATTTGTACTTCCCGAATCCAGCCAGCCAGCCTGTTCTGGTCGTAGTTTTGAATCCAGTGCATCCTTTAGCCTCTCCAGGATGATGCAGCTTAATATTTTGCTTGCTCTGGGTGGGCAGGAGTGGGGCATGATTCCACGCCAGTTCTTGCAAAGACTTAGGTCGCCCTTCTTCGGGAGTTTGACAAGGTAACCCTTCTTCCAATCAATGGCCGGGTACCTTCCCTTCCTTCTACACCTTCTGCAATAGTGGTGTGGTGTGAGCATGTCCGCTATTGTGTCCGCGTCTGTTCTCAGTGCTTCTGCCGGTATCCATCTGGTCTTGCTGCTTTCTCACATTTCAGTAGCTTTATGGCTTTCAGGACTTCCACTTTTGCTGGAGGATTTATGTTCACTTGTAATTCTGTGGCTGAGCTGTAGGTGGTATTTCTGGACGAAGTGCAGGTGGTGGTCGATTCAAGAGCTTTTGAAGTGGTCGGCCCATTGTTTCCTCTGTTTCTCTTCTTTCGTAATTAAATTTCCTCATCATCTTTTATTGGTTTCATCTGTGTTGATCTCTTCCCTGATAGCAACCTGGTTATTTGATACAATGTTGTCAGGTCTCTGTCTCTCCTACCTGAGGCGGCCTGTTATGCTTCACTTGCCGATGTGTCGTAGAAGTGTCTTTTGTCGTTGCGTGCACTCTTCTTCACTTCTTTCTCCAGTGTTGTGTTTTATACATTGTGCTCAGTTCCCTTCTCGTCGTTGAGCATCCTTGCACCGCACTGGTTTATCTTCTGCTTCACCATACTCCTATCCCTCACCTATCAGCTTCCATGAATCCGTCGAGATCCATTCCTTATCTTCTTTCTTCTTCCTTCCTAATACGGCTGTGCAGGTTTCTTTCCACATGGCTTTTAAAGACTTCCAGTGTTCTTCCACACAGGTTTCTTCAGGGATGTTCCTCGATATCTCCCATTTTGTTTTGATGGCTGGCTGAAGTGAAGATCTCCCTTGTAGTTTCGTCTTTCAGTTTCCGAGTCTTGTACTTGAATTGAGGTCTATCACCAGCTTCCTTGAATTGAAGGCTTTTAACTTGATTTGGAAGGTTCCTTGCACTAGATAGTGGTGTGAGTGGTGTGAACCTACATCTGCTCCCCTTCTTCATCTGACCTTGTGTCAAGTAGACCGCGTCCCCACTTTCTTCACACCGAGATAAAGTCGATCTGATTTTTAGTGCAGTGTGTCCTGGTGTCTGGTGAAATCCATATCGCTTCGCAGATATCCTTGTCTGAACACACTGCCTGACTCCAATCACCAAATCGTTGAATGTACAGAATTCTGCAAACAATTCTCCATTCTCGTTCATCACCTCACCGAGCGCTTCTCGACCCATGATGGATGAGTTCTCTTCCTGTGTTGTCTGCTCCCAGCTTTGCATTCATGTCTCCTATTAGAATTTCGATATCGCCAACTGACGTCTTGTCCAGTGTTGATTGAAGTTGTCTGTAGAATTCCTCCTTCTTCTCTTGCTGTGAATTATTTGAAGGTTCATGGAGTAGTATTGTATGATTGTGACCTTCCTTCCTTTTCAGTTGAACCTTGCTGTCATGATCCAGGAGGAGGAGATTGGTTCCCACTGCATGAGGGCTTTCGATGCTCTTGTGGACATCATGATAGCCACTCGAAAACTCAGTGTGCTCGTGGTTGTCGTCTGGGTGATAATATCAGAGTAGATTATTGACTCCTCTCCAGTTGACAGTTTGGAGAGTCCACTCCCATTCCATCTGCTTTCGCAAATTCCTAGTACTTCGATGTGATACCTCTTCATCTCGTTTGCAATCTGGGCTGCCTTGTTGGGTTCGAACATCGTGCGGACATTCCATGTCCCCACATTTACTTTTGCTTTCATCTAGGGAGAGAAGACACATCGGCCAATTGGCTTCCCGAAGGGAGGCTTTCACCAACTGGCGTCATTTCGCCTTTTCGATTCCAGCGAGGAATAATTCTGTGCTTTGAAATTTGTTTAGCGGTTAGATTTGTTTTCCGGGGTAGGGTTGCTAGCCGAATGCCCAACCCTCCCTCTTTGCCCGGACTTAAAACCGGGTAGTAACTAGTGAAAATGAAAAGGTTAGTTAAGCTTAAGAATTGAAAACTTTAAGAATTAGGAAGGGAATAAGGATACTGAGTGGAAAAATTTGAGTCTGAATACCAATTCAGGTTTCAGTTTTTGTATTGATATGCTCACCAACAGTACAAAATAAACTTTTCATCATACCCTTTGAAAAATTGAGTGTTACTTTATAGACTACTACAAATGAATCTTCTGCAACTATGTCTGGAATCAATTAAATTTCGTAGTATGAAGCTGTTGACTGACCCACATTGACCCTTATTGAGGTTTACTGAAAAGTGTTGGTGTCGACGTTGGTCAATCCGTCTGTGATTACAGCCTATCCTTTTAGCTCGGAAGAAGCGGGTGAAATGATATATGCGAATCGAACTGGCTAACATTGACAGTTTGTCTTACACACACGTGTTAACCACTTACCTGCCACTGTAGTTGATATGCATAGCAGCCTTCATGATCTGCATGTTAGTACCTCATCTGCTGCATCTTCATTAAATTTCAAGGTCAAAATCATCTTCTACTTCTCCATACTGATAAGAGACTGATGAATAGGATTCCTCTACAGATATTTATTGATAAATTTCTCTGGGTGCCTATATATGATGAACCTCAACCTCAGAAGTTGAATTTCCTCTTCTAAAATGTCAGGAGTACAAATCTTCTGGATTCGATAGGAAAGTGAATAGATTCAATTTCTTTTTAACTGATGCAGACATATAACATATGAACATATGAACTATCAAAGTACTTAGCAAAGATATTGTGTCCTATTAGAAACTCTTCAAATTTTAGACTGGTAAACTGTTACGAGAGGAAACTAAGGTTTAATGACCTACACGTAGAGAAGAACGAAAAAACGGTTAGTTTCGGTGCAACTAGTCTGAACACCAAAATACCAATCTATATGGCACTGGAGACAGTCAGAAGTCAACTAAATATTGATTCAGAACTTACAGAACTAAGATATCAACTGATGAGATTATATTAGGCATACAGTTATGCCTGACCTCCACAGTCTTCAAGTTTCAGAACAAAATATACAGACAAACAGAAAGAGTAGCAATGGGATCGCCAATATCCCTAATCGTAGTGGATATATTTATGGATAGTTGGAAAAAAGTTGGCTTCACAAACGTTTAGTCCTACACCAAAATTATGGTGGCGATATGTGGATGACATATTTATTGTGTTGAAATCGAGACATATCGACAATTTCTTCACACAAATAAACTCAGTAGTGGACGCAATCCAATTCTTTATGAGTTAGAAAATGGACAAGAAGAATTACCGAAGTTAGATTGCAGAATAAAACGAAGGACACACGGTGGTTTGGATACTACCCTCTATAAGAAACCGACACATTCTAACAGGTATCAAGACTACAAGTCATCTCATCCAATGTCAATCAAGGTGGGTTCAGTCAAATATATAAATGATATAGCTAGACACCTCACTAGTCATTGTAAGGACTTATACAAGGAATTGAAACACATGAAATAAGCATCAGTAGTCAGTAGTTATCCTCTACCGTTTAATAAAAAACTCGTGCAACCATATAAGTAATGAAATTACAGCAGTAACACGAGCACGAAAACATGAATAGAAAGGAGTTCAAAGACTTTATTGGGTTACCGTATAAAGAAGGCACATAAAAAAATTGACAAAGGATTCTCAACAAAGCCGGAATTGGGGTAGCATTTAAACCTACAAACTTACTAAGAGATAAGCCTTGTTGACTTAAGGATCCGATAGAACCAATTAAGCAAAATAAACTTGTAGTTCAGTTGGTAGAGCAATGGGCAGGAAACCCGTTAGTCGCTGGTTCGAATCCGGCAGTGGTTCAAATTTCCGTTTCACCTTTAACCACCACCCAGTAAAAAATTATCTAACCTATCGGATTCTACGTAATAGCTGCAAGGTCGAGTATATAGGCCAAGCTAGCCTGTCAACGTCAGTTAGATTAACGAATATGGGAATATAGCTAAATACAGAATGACTGACCCCAATAAGATCAATAATCTATTGCAATATATGCATTAACAGAGAACCATACGATAGGGTGGGATAAAACCTCTATCCAACCTAATTGGGTGGCGAGAGATCTTGATTACTGAATCTTTATTCATCGAATTGACACCCAACACGTGTAATAGAAATAATGCAACACTTATACCAGAGATATGGAAACTTTTACTACCAATAAAAATGAAGAAATTCAAGGTGACAGGACTATAAAAATCGATAGTTGAAAGTGGTGTGATTACATTGATATGATTATAAGGAATAATTTATGCTCGAAACGTCATCAAATAAATAATACTGTGTTATAAATCAAATAAATAAACCTAATATGGTTTAGTTTTTACATATATTTAGCTGGAAAAGGATCATATTGAAAACAAAATTGTTGCCTGGTATATTTTGTTCAAATAAGCTTGTATTCGGATATATAGAACTCTTGGTCAAAAACGGGCTGCATTCTTACTTTACACTATTCATGAAGGTTCTCACTTGATCTCGTTGATTACTGTAGACAGTCTGCCTCAGTTTAATGGATTTTCTCCATGGCTGTTTTCTTTCTCCTTGCATGATTTAGTTTATCCTTCTAAAAATAATCTCCTTGAGTGTGTTGGTGACCTGACACTTTCCCTATCAGTTGTTGTTCAGTTATATTGTTCTCAATGGATAATGTTTCATCGGAAATTGACTTGTGACCTACCTTCTGTGATCCTAAGCTAAGCCGTTCTTAATATCAGACTGGTAATTTTAGTCTTAGGCGTAAAGAAGGATTATGTGAGCCGTTTCGACCTCATGAATCTTGTATTATTGACGATGCTATTGTAGAAGGTAAATCTTACTTTACCTACCTTTGACTAAGTTTTCCTTCTGATGTTCACTTATCGTTTCATGTCCTTTTGATCTAGAAAAGGCTTTCGTTTAATGTATTACTTAAGGACGTCTTGCATAACTAAGCCTTTACTTTTGCGACTCACTAATTATTAAGATTTTACTTATTCCTCCTTACCGTTCTCCCCTAACCTTTCCCGGTCTGCTAAATAGAGGTCTGCGCTATATTGCGTAGGGCTCTGAAAGCTGTCGGTAGGTTTTAGTGGCGTGCCTGGAGACCCAAACGATTAACACCATCGCTGACAGACATTTGAATTCATGCAGGCAGCTAGATACAGTCATTTCATCGGATGTCGAACATTGTCTTTAATCGTAGCTGTCCTATTTTATATCTTCCTATGGTAGACGTGAGACTTTCTCCTTTTACGTACGACCAAGTGCCAAAACTCAACTGTATTTTATGTAGCACGCATCTTATGTGAGGAAAAATATTCAGATCGGAATCTACTCATCAGCTATATAACCATAGATAATCAGCCATTTTATTCTTCTAATCGTTCATATATTATTGTCTTCACTACTCATACTACTTACATAATTTCATTCCTGCAGCTATTACTATTAGAAATGCTGTAAATGACATACAGATAATTTCAGACTTCATCGAAACTATAGTTGGAAATAAGGTGACGATTATTATCATCATCATTAGGGGACTGACCATTTTACTATGTGTTCATCACTCTGTAAGTGTCCACACTTTTTCATCTCCATTGACTTCATATTGCAAAAGCCTTGGCAAATCATGACTTGAAACCAGAGCTATGCGTGAAAAAAATTTGTTAAATCTCTTTTGTTACCATGGTCTTAACATAGTTAACTAATAAGGTACCTGAATCTCTTGAACATTGATTACTTTCATGTAAACTCGTCTCAGATGTCTCCGGTTTTGTTTTGTTTTAAATCTATTTCGTTTCACATAATTATTATTAATATTATTAGTGGTAGTAGTAGTCGTGATCGGTGGGGGCAAAGCCTGATGGTCGTGAGGACAATTACTCAACGATGATATTAGGTGGCAGTTGAGCTATACCGTGAGCTAACAGAGGTTGAAAATACGGACCATTGAATTCTGACCCAGTGGCTCAATGGCAACGTGCTGACCACGGGACCTGAAGGTCACGGGTCTGGTCCCTCGTGGTGTCGTGGATGGGCACTGCTGAGGAATCCCATACAATGTGACGAAACAGCTGTCCAGTACTCCCAGGTTTCTATTGTTCCTCTAACTGATGTCAGTCTACGATGAGTAACAACTTGAAATATTATTATTATTTTTTCCATTCTATTTACATTTCTTATTTATCACTCGTATCACATGAACTTAGTTTACACCTGTCTTGTTGTTACTTACTACTGTGGTATCCCCTTAAAATAATGAGTAACATTTTCTATCATATATCATATCATATATCAATTCACCTGCTCTTGTGAAGCCACGTATACAGGTCGTTCGATGCGACTGTTATCCAAAAGGGTTCAAGAACACTATCCCGCGTGGTTACAAAGAGGTAACAATGGAGTGATAAGGAGTGCCGTAATTGAACACATCATGAACACGTATCATCCTACCTCAAAAACCTCGTTCAAAGTCATCTATAAAGTGAAAAGAAATCTCCCAAAGGCTGTATGTCTTTATAATCCCTGCACTGCCGAAGCTTCTGTGATCCATATGGAGAAACTTGAACTGTATATGCTGAAGAAGATTGTTCAACCCTTCTCCTTTCACAGTCTTAGTTTACAGTCTCCTCTACTCCCCACTTTTTCTTTTCATCTTTCTGTTTTGACACTATTCACTTGTCAAGTAATTTGCTACTCATTCTTGTCGCTATGCTCTGCCTGATCACAATGCAGTTTTCAATTATGTCATCATGTTACGAAAATTTTTATCCAAAATTATTTTGATTAATATTCACTACTCATAAGTTTCTTGATTTTTTGATTTTAATGATAACTCATTTCTTCAAATTTGTATTTATCATAGACTGACATCAGTTAGAGGAACATTGAAACCTGGGAGCACTGGACAACTATTTCGTCATAGTATGGGACTTTTCAGTAGTGCGCACCCACGACCACTCCAAGGGCTGAATCTCTAAATCCCCACTAACTCCCAAATTCCATTGAACTAGTGCCCATTGATGACTAACTTCGGGAGGTATTTCCTGAAGTTCCAATGAGAAGTAGTGATCAGTGGGGCAAACCTGGTGGCTGTGAGGACAAATACTCAACGATGACATTGCGTGATGGTCACACTATATAGTGAAGTGACAGAAGTTTGAAATACGGACAATCGGATTCTGGCACAGTGACTCAATGGTGATATGCTGGCCACAGAGCCTGAAGGTAGCGGGTTCGATCCACATGGGGTTCGTGGGTGAGCGCTGCTGAATAGCCTCATACTTAGACGAAAAAGTTGTTCAGTATTTCTAGCTTTCTAATGTTCCTCAAATTGGAGTCAGTCCATGATGGACACAAACTTGAAAAACTCTCTAAATCCCCAAAAACCAGCAAATTCAACTCATTTATTGACACTATTTGTGTTGCCATGTTTCACAAACCATTTCTAACTATCAAATCCTTACACTAGAAAAATGTATAAATTTCCGACTGTACACCTTTGAAAATGAAATAACCGAAAAGAGACTCTTTTCTGGAATATACTTGTTCTTCTTTCATATCTTGATGGGTATATTTCAAACAGTGAAATAACCTTTTAGTCTGTTTATTATTATTTACTGGATTCAGTGAATAAACACCTAACAAAGTGCCCAGGTATTACTCCCACATTATCTGATTACATTTCCAACTTTATTGAAGCCACTAGAAACATATGCATAAACGAAGTTTGAATAGCTAAGTTCTTCGCAGAATTCTTTCTCATTGAAAGTGAGTACTCGAAATATATGATTATTCAAGAGGCTGTAAAACAATTCAGCAAAGAAAGTTTTCTTTTCGAAGATTTCATCTGTTGGAGCTGTACAGTTGTATTTGCAAGTATTAATCAATGGGGTGATGTAATTACTAAAATTTTCAAGGTAAGGTCTCAAAAATGTTTCTAAAGACAGAAGGGAATTATGTGATAATGCACTGCTATTAAGACGATGCCAAGAGGAGCGACTAAATGCAATTTTTCTGCAGAAATAATTCAAATATGAACTGGAGGATTATCAGCGCTCCCTAGGCGATGGATAAATTACACAACTGTCCCCTTTTTATACCGTGTGATCAAGCTTTAAAGATAATTTTCAAAGAGGATTTTAGTGGGGCTGTGAGATCTGAATCGTTCGGATGCCCAGGCATTGAAATGTTTATAGGTTTCCATTGACTTCTTGACAGCTATGTGATATAATTTTAAGAGATGAGTTTGATGAGTGCCCAGTTAACTCTAGTAGTTTCGTTTCAAATTCTAAAGATACACAAATAACAAATATTAAGAGTCAGCTGAAACTTAGAGTGACTGTTGCGACACAGTCCATAGGTAGAGACTGAAGGCTGTTACTAGGAAGACTTTCTGTTCAGCTAGAGTCAGATTAATCGAAAGCACCAAGCCTGTATACTCTCCCAAACCTTAACAGCATATGAGCAGTAGTGTCAAATCCCACTGCACTAAGGAATTCAGATGTAAGTGTGGTGACATATACATACCTATGGAGAACTCATAGATCCATACAAGTAAGGATCTTGGAACTTCAAAGCAAACTGAATCATCTGAATCCATAAACACGGTTAGCACATATCCAGATTATTTGATCGCGAAAAATATCGCTGAGATTGGTCACATGATTGACGTTGTTGTTTCTTTAGACCTATTTGCATAACGTGTAGGGGACAGATCCTTAAATCTCTCGATACCTAAACTGTTAGGAAGTTCAGACCTCCTTCGTGTGTTCAAAAATAATTTGTTATCGCATTAAATCCCCTTTGATAAATTCAACTCTGAAATCAAGTTCTATATACTATTTCAAGTTGTTATTCATCGGAGACTGACATCAGTTGAAGGAACAAAGGAAACCTGGGAGCACTGGACAGCCGTTTCGTCGCGGAACCTGAAGGTCGTGGGTTCGATCCCTGCTGGTGGGGTCGTGGGTGCGCACTGCCGAGGAGTCCCATACTAGGACGAAACGGCTGTCCAGTGCTCCCAGGTTTCCTTTGTTCCTCCAACTGATGTCAGTCTACGATGAATAACAACTTGAAATATTTCCAAATCTCCACAACTCCCTCAAAATCTATGTACTATTATTTTCGCTCTATTGATTTTCATTGTTATTTCGTTTTCAATTCAGCCCTTCTACTTGACCTCTTTTCAGATTGTCATCCCTTATCTCTTTATAAATTTTCATGTAAACACTTGTGACAAGTATCTGTGTGATCAGACTGCTCTAAATGAGTTGCGCAATTATTATTTTTTTTTATTATTATTATTAGTCCCTTGGGTTCCTAGTGGAACATAGGGCTTCAGTAGCACGTCTCCATTTCATCCTGTTCTCTGAGATCTTTTGAACCTGGTCCCACGACAGCCCAGAAGCTCTCATTTCCTCCTCACACGATCTCCTCCATGTCACCCTCGGCACCGACGCCCAACTCGTCGCTTCCCATGGGGATTCCACTCGAGCGACTGGCCTGACGCGTGATGTCCTCAGTCGGCCTTCTCAGTGCATGGCCAATCCATCTCCACTTCTTCTTGCATATTTGTTGCATGATAGGTTCTTGGTTGGTTCGTTCCCAGAGTTCCTTGTTGCTTATTCTTTCTGGCCATCTGATCTTCAGTAGCGAGCGGTAGGTGGCAGTTGTTGATGAATGTCTGTAGTTTATTGGAAATGCCTTTCGTGACGCGCCAAGTCTCTGAACCATCACACAGAAGCACTGACTTGACTGAGGTTGGTGTTGAAAATCCACATCTTGTTCCACATGCTGAGTGCAGAAGATCTCCACACTGATTTCAGGCTAATGAAGGCCTGTCTTGCTTTTCCGATTCTGACTCTGACATCCTCGTCTGTGCCTGTGCCACCTGTAGTTGAAACAGTGTTGCCTAGATAGGTGAAGGAGGTTACTTCCTTTAAGTTTCTCCCGTTGATGGTGACTGGAGTTTGTTGTTGTTGTTGTTGATGGTGATGGTGCGGTATCTTCATCACCTCTGTCTTCTCTATATTCACCTGAAGTCCCGTCTTCATTGCGCAAATAAGTAACAATAAATCCAAATTCGTTAAAATATAATTTTCTCTCAGTTGATCTCTACGGAGGATTAAAAGTATAACAAACGTTGGGTCTATTTCATTCAGAAAACGTTTATCTTGAAAACCACTTTGGCTTTCGCATATAGACGTGGTTTCGCAGACTTGTATTATTAATACTTGGTGATGATTGAAGGTGTCATGAAAATGTGGACCGTGGAAGGATTCGAACCAGTAACTACTAGGTTACTAGTGGCCCGGTTCTCCACCAGCTGAGCTGCTAGACCCGAATGCCAACCACATTTTTATTTCCTTTCACTCACTAAGTCATTTTCTCAACTGGTATGTAGATTCATATCGTGATACTATTGCTTGATCGTACTCACACTGGCCGCCCAGTCAATAAAAGTTTGCTAAACCATGGGTATCTAATATAATCACACTGATAATCAGTATGATGCTCCACCTTTCTAGTTCAAGTAGATTCGCTTTGAGATGAAAAGTCTTGATTGGTTAGCTAGTGTGATCATGATCAAGTAATAGTAACACGTCACATATTCATATGACAATGGTGGAAAACTCTTGGTGACTGAAGTGAAATAACAATGTGGTCAGCAGTTGGGTTTTATTACTGAGCTAGTGAAGAACCGAACTGAGAATCCAGTGGTTACTGATTCGAATCTTGCTTGCTATCATCACCCAGTATATCTTGATACTCAAAAGGATTGAGAAACAAACAGTCAAAGTAATTTATGAGTTAACAATTACAGGGATACTGATTGTGTACTTTAGAATAATTAAATTTAATGAGTAGAGAAGACAGAGGTGATGATGATACCCAGCGAACGCCACCACCAACAACAACAAGCTCGAATCAACATCAACTGGAGAAACTTAAAGGAAGTAGCCTCTTTCACCTATCATGACAGCATCGTTTCAACCACAGTTGGTGGTGGTGGCGACACAGATGACGACGTCTAAGCAGCCAGGATCGGAAACATAGCAAGACAGGCGTTCATTAACCTGAAACCAGTGTGGAGATCTTCTGCAATCCACTCAGCATTAAGCGTGAACAATATCAGGATTTTCAACACCAACTTCAGTCAAGTCAGTGCTTCTATGTAATGGTTGAGAGACTTGGCACGTTACGAAAGGGATTTCCAATAAACTACACACATTGATCAACAACTGCCACCTACTCTGGCTCGTTACTGAAGATCAGATGGATTGCCAGAATAATGAGGATAAGCAAGAAGAACCTATCACTCAACAAATATGCAGAAGGGAGTGGAGATGGATTCGGAATACACTGAGAAAACCAACTGGGGACATCACGCGTAAGGCCAGGCACTCAAGTGGAAGCCAGATGGGAAACGGCAAGTAGGGTGTCCGAGGCGAGGGTGATATGGAGGAGATGATGTGAAGAAGAGATGACAGCTTGTGGGCTGTCGTGGATCCAAGTTCAAAAGATTACAGAGAACAGAGTAGAATGGAGATGTGCTATTGAATCCCTATGTTCCACTAAGAATTCAAGGGAGAGATAATAATAATAGTAAATGCATAAAGGATAAAACGAATGTCCATAATGACATGACAATGTAAACAGGAGTTCAGGCAGATAGACAAAGTAGGTCAAAGCTTGGAAAATGACAATAAGGTTGGATAGTGTTGGAGGATCAAGGCAGTAGGTAGATACATTTCGAATGTGCATATTCTAGTGGTGTATAAAGAGCGATAAAAATGAAATAAGATAAGAAGGAGAAGAAGAGCACTTTCAAAATCGGTAGGTGATGTCATTCATTCAGTCTTCCCTCGTCAAGTACGAATGAAGACTGTACAGATTTCTTTCGACTTCAGTGCTTCATAATGTTCATTCGAATTCGTGTAGTCTCAGTTATGTGTAAAAGGTGAAATGGAACTCCATAAGAGAGGTTCGGTGGGATGTAGTGAATCACCTTGATTGTTTTGTTTTATCCACCTTGTGACCACTATCAACTAGATGTGACAAAACATAGTCTTTTATCGCTTCAATCTATCGTTTGTGTAGTCATGATGATTAGGTGTTCCGTAATACGTGAATTAACTTATCGAGGTGTGTAGGCGATATAACTGTATCCACAGGAGCAACTGCATTGATGAATAGGTATGAAAGTGGCGAAACTCGTTAACTTCTCCTTCGTTTGACAAGAAACGAATCGTCGACTAGAAAACAATAGACAAGGATAAGCTGCATGAAAGATATATCATTTGATTAGGTTGAGACGTACAAGTTGTTTTGTTTCTTACATCGAACATCAAAACACGTTGATTATTCAGTTTATCATATTTGTAAATAGCATAGTCTAAAAATATTGGCTGATAATTTTTCACTTCAATCTTATAGGACAATAGGATATTCAGACAAGCGTTCTGCACCTATAGATGTGTGTCTGTGTGAGTGAGTGGGTGGTAAAGATGTCTTATGGTTGCTAATCACTATAATGGTATTTACTGATAGCTGTAGTAGGTTGTGTTCGCAATAATCATATCAAACAAAACACGTTGTGATGATTAGAGATAAATAATGGTGAAAAAGTTTTCAAACTGAATTCGTCATTATGATAATTACTAGGCGGATTGATCAAATTGGAACAAGTACTATTGTTACTCTGTTATGTAAGCATTTCTTCATAAATTTGTGATTATCATGATTATTGCTAGTAATCATTAAATATTTGTGATATATACTGACTAATAATACTGAAGTGAAGAGGGAGATGTTAATTTTTTAATATAAGAGTAAAACTTGTGCACTGTGGTAGAATGTAATTCCATTTTTATTGAGTTATTAGATCTATGACACAGTGAAGGAACAGCATTGTTTCCTGGAATACGTTTCGGACATAATTTATTGTCCATAGTCATATCAAGATAACTACACAACTTTGAGATATCCACTACATGGTCATAATTACTTCGCGCCTTATTGACATGTGTAGTAAGATTCTCCATATAACCGGAACAGGTGCTGAGTCATTCCTGTTGCTGAATGCGTTACGTGTTGATTCGACAAACAACCTCTCCCTCCACCCTGTTATGTTAGTTTTAAGAATTTTCACCCTGTCCCATCCTATTGTGTGGTTGTGTGTAATTACATGCATAGATATGGCTGAGCTTTTTTGTAAATTCCTTACCTTACTAGGATCTACCAATTTTGACCTAGCTAAGTTTTTGTGTTCCGATGACCTAATTGATCCCGGTCGACTACTTTGACCTATGTATTTGACCTCGCAATTGTTGCAAGGGATTTGGTAAACTAAGTTATTCTGCTTAATTGGATCAAGAGGATCTTTTAACCTACAAAGTCTATTTCAAAGTGAGTTTGTAGGTTTAAATGCCACTCTAATCCTAGCCGGCTTTATTGAGAATTCTGCGTAGTGTTTCTGAGGTACCTTCTTTGTATGGTAATACTGTGGAGGTTTGAGTTCTTTATTCACAGTGTTGCCGCCACCATTATTAACATCACTGTCAACACCATTATTACTATTATTGTTGCTGTTATTATCACTATTATTACTACTATTAATAACTGTATTACTGATGTTTTTCTTACAATTCCTAAGGTGCTTATTAATTAATTTGGGAGGGTAACTGTTGATGATTAAGGCGTCTTTAATGTAGCTGGTTTGTTGTTTTAGATCTTCTGTTTTACTAGTAAGATTTTTGGTCCTATTTACTTAGATACTTTTGAAACAAGGTTGCCTACTATCCCCCATGATATTCCTGATCGTGGTGGACTGGATCATGCAGCAAACAGTAGGCAGCGAGAAGAGGGGGATACGCTGGACGACGAAAAGAACCTAGAAGACTTGGATTTCGCCGATGACTTGTGCCTGATGTCACATAAACTTGAAGATCTGCAGGCAAAAACTAACAAGTTGATAGAAGAGGCAGCTAAGACGGGACTTCAGGTGAATATAGAGAAGACAGAAATGATGAAGATACCCACCACCATCAACAACAACAACAAACTCCAATCACCATCAACGGGAGAAACTTAAAGGAAGTAACCTCCTTCACCTATCTAGGCAACACTGTTTCAACTACAGGTGGCACAGGCACAGACGAGGATGTCAGAGTCAGAATCGGAAAAGCAAGACAGGCCTTCATTAGCCTGAAATCAGTGTGGAGATCTTCTGCACTCAGCATGTGGAACAAGATGTGGATTTTCAACACCAACCTCAGTCAAGTCAGTGCTTCTGTGTGATGGTTCAGAGACTTGGCGCGTCACGAAAGGCATTTCCAATAAACTACAGACATTCATCAACAACTGCTTACGCTTGCTACTGAAGATCAGATGGCCACAAAGAATAAGCAACAAGGTGCTCTGGGAACGAACCAACGAAGCAAGAACCTATCAGTCAACAAATATGCAGGAGGAAGTGGAGATGGATTGGCCATGCACTGAGAAGGCCGACTGAGGACATCACGCGTCAGGCCAGTTACTCGAGTGGAATCCCCATGGGAAGCAACGAGTTGGGCGTCGGTGCCGAGGGTGACATGGAAGAGGTCATGCGAGGAGGAAATGAGAGGTTGTGGGCTGTCGTGGGACCAGGTTCAAAAGATCTCAGAGAACAGAGGTCACTGGAGACGTGGTACTGAATCCCTATGTTCCACTAGGAACCCAAGGGACTAATAATAATAATAATAATGATAAACTTAGATACTTTACTAAGCCAACTTTAACTGAAATAGGGTGAGACGATTTGAAGTCTGTGAACAACGAAGTATGTCGGAAACGTAATCCAGTAAACAATACCGTTCCTTCACTGTGTGATAAATCTAATAAATCAATAAAAATGAGATGTTAATTCAACTATCTCATTGATAAAATATGCAAACATTTTAAGCATAATCCAGGTAAAGGATAGGAGAAAATCGGAGAATATATGGGTTTTAAAACTGAGCCCTGTGGTAGATTGTAATTCTAGTTTAATTGAATTTTGAGGGGGTTGTGGAATTTGGAAATATTTCAAGTTGTTATTCATCGTAGACTGACATCATTTGGAGGAACAAAGGACACCTAGGAGCACTGGACAACTGGTCCGTTCTAGTATGTCACTCCTCAGCAGTTCGCACCCACGAACCCGCGACCTTCAGGTTCCGTGGCCAGCGCGTTGCCATTGAGCCACTCGGTTAGCATTCAATGGTCCATATTTCCAACTTCTGTTAGCTCACGATATAGCTCAAACCGCCACCCAATGTCATCGTTGAGTAACTGTTTAGTTTATAGATATTTAAACCAAGATGGGATTTGTTTACTTGAAAAAAATTTGGACAGTAGCTAAATAATATTCTATATTGGATGATAATTGAGGATGAGATGAAAATTCGAACCGCGGCTGGATTCGAACCAGCGACCACCGATTGTGGTCCAAATTTTCACCTCACCTTCAATCATCACTGAATATAAAATGCTGGTCTGTCAAACTACATCTGTCTCAAATAGTTAAATGATAAATTTCATACAATTGGTTCCCTTCAAATATTTTATCGAAGCTAGGACAACAAGTTTAGCAGAATACGATAGATTCATTGTATTTCTTCGCCTTGTCTTCAACTGCATACAGGCTATTAGTTCATAAGATATATATAGGGAGAAATAAAACCCACATAATTCAGTATATATAATGGTTTTTATATCATACCATCGTTGATTGAACAGAATTGATCAGTCTCTATTAGTATATGGGATCCTGTGTGGATGCCTCAATATTACCTGTGCTCTTATGGTAGTAATGATGGATGGTGGCTAGCAGTGGACTCCAGGATGCGCACTTCGTCCTGTTTCGGACTCACCACCTGGATGTACGTACCTCCCAGTGAGTGTTGTTGTTCCCACCGGGATTTGACTCGGGAGCGATCGCTTCGAACTCCCCGGAGTCATCTACTACATCATTGAGTCACAGTAGCCACATCTTATGCAACGGGTATAGTTTTAGTACTATTGCTCTGGCGTTTGAAGCGATCGCTCCCGAGTCAAATCCCAGTGGGAACAACATCACTCAGTGGGAGGCAGGTACATCCAGCTAATGAACCCCAAGTAGGAAGAAATATGCATCCTGGATTTCACTGCTAGCCACTATCGATCAGTACTACAAATGACAAGGTTGGATAGTGTTGGAGGAAGAAGGTAGTGGATAAATGAATTTTGAAGGTGTATATTCTAGTGGTGTATAAAGAGGGATAAAACTCGGTAGGTGATGTCATTCATTCAGTCTTCCCTGGTCAAGGTACAAATGAAGACTGTACAAATTTCTTTCGACCATATAAATATGCATAAATGTAGTATGCTATTCTTAAGAGTGAATCGAAGTCAACTGACTATAGGATGAGATGTGTAAAATAACTGAAGAGTAGTTAGTAGCATCCAGGCATACATCCCCAAGAAAGCCAAACAATTACCTATCGGGTTAATGGTTTGGGACAATTAAATGAGTGGAAACAGAAGCCCAGGAATTTGGTTCAGCATACCACTGGGACGCGAACAACACGGTTACTTTATGTAATTATACTGTAGGGCTCAATGAAATGGTTAACACTGTCGATGATGATGATGTTGATATTGACTATTTCGCACCCTCTGAAGAAGTGAAGGATACATTAACCAATCATAATATTATACATGATAAGCTTCTGTATTCCTGAAAGATGTTAGCCAACCAAATGAACTTTTAGATAATTGAAAAATCTAAAGTTTCACCGCGGGACATTCGATCAAAAATGAAAAGGCTACAGGATTTAAACAGCGTCTCATAAGGCTGAAGTGAAAAATAACATTTAGACAACTGTTTCTTGTTAAAAAAACACATCAAAATTCTCATGTTTTGGAGGCATTCAGTTAGTCAACATCTGGCTAGGTCATGAGAGTGCTGCGTAGCTATCCAAGTTACCTTACTTCTTATCACCACATCAAAGTAGGAGAAATCAAGATAAAATATAGAGAACTAACTGAGAAAGTGGTGAAACGGTTGGAAAGTAGATAAAACAAACCAAGAAGGGATGAAATAATGATGAAATTCGTAAGGAGGATAAGGATGAAGGGAATATGTGGATGCATCTGCGCCACTGAAATCAATTCTGAATCATGTCACCTAAAGTCTCTAACCATCCCTTGGGGTTATCATGCAAGCCTCAACAACAAATTCTGCATTTCTCAGTGATAAATTGATGCTATGTTTTATCCCAGCCACTTCTAACCTTTGTGTAGACTGGAACTGCTCTCCATAACATTGTGCGGCGAGATAGACATTGGGTAGGCATGTATAACACGTTCCAGCTATCTAACTTGATTGAGGTCAACAACCTCATTAAGTGACTTTCCTATTCTCTCTAAAATGTTACTAACTTAGTGATAACGACATATGGCTTATGCTACGAATGCAGAAGTGGTAGAACAAATGAAGCCTTCTCATGTCTTCAACCTTCAATGACCATGTTTCATAGCCACACAGACGAACAGAGGAAATTGAGGTGTACGACACAATTTTTAATCAGCAAATGAATATCATGATGATTTCATAAATGATATCGGTTAGCCAAGGTCAACAGAGTCTTTCATATCCCTGCCGAGATTTTGTCGGACATATTCAAAGTTTGATTTTCATCGAATAAGATATGAAATTGCTAACCAATTAGTGTAATGGATGACACCGTTTATTCCTCAACCTTCCTAACTAAGTAAGCAATCTTGTAGGGATACTAAAAATGATGAAACATATGGTTAACAGAATTCTAAACAAAACTAACTTCCCCTATTGAACTCTATCGCTAGCTACTAATAAATACTGTCTCAGCTTTATTTTGAATAATTTAATAATTCCATTGTAACATCAAGAACAAGACATTCAGCGAAGAGACTCTTTTCAACGAATTTATTTTCAAGCTGTACAATCGTATATATATGGTATTTGGAAAAAATTATATCCCGTGAGGAAAACTTTACACTATATGGTGATGACAATAATAATAGAGCGGATGATGACATAGACATTTGTGATTATAATAACAATTGAAGTGCGAATGATAACAAATAGATTATGTAATGTGTGAAATGGTACATAGAGAGTATATAACTCAGAAGGGGGTGAAAAAATTGTTGAAAATGGTAAATCAATTAAGTATTATGTAATGACATTAGACAAGTTGGACAAGATGAAGTCAATATTTTCTAAAAGGATTAAGACAATTAAGTGAAACAACACCGGAAACTAGTTAAAGTGAAGGCGATTATAATAACAATAATAGTGATAAAGGAAGGATATATATATACGGTTGTACAGCTTGAAAATAAATTCGTTGAAAAGAGTCTCTTCGCTGAATATCTTGTTCTTAATGTTACAATGGGAATTATTAAATTATTAAAAAGATGCAAGGACCCAATGACGATGAAGGAACTCAATGGGTTTCTGCGCTATTCTGTCAAACTTGCTTTGGTGAAAACTGAGATTACTTTCCTCGAAAGTTGTATTGATACAAATGAATATCCGAAACTGTTCTGGAAAGCACTTAGGAGAAACCATATCCGGCCCAATTCTAAAACACTGAAGCGTCATGCACTTAATCGTATTGATGCCATTAGCTCTCGTATTGTTGAGTTAAAACGAAATATATCCACGAGAAATCATGCCCTTTATGAGTTATCTACTGATGAACGCAAACAGTTCGAGGAGTATGTCATTACAGTCGTAGAAAAACAGTCTCAGTCGGCCAATCTTAAACACTCCGATGGTCTGAAGCCAGTTGAAATGGAAAGTAAATTTCCGAATAATCCAGAAAAGTATGTATTTAACCACTCTCACGTTAATCTTTCGACAATTCAAATGCAAGCCCTATCGCTGGGCTCAAAGTTTTGCAGCAGTGCATCCAAGGTTAACAGATTACATACCCAAGTACAATTTGAAAATTTAATCAGCCAGATTGTCGGTCTTACGCCTGCATCGCCGCAAGAATTCCAGCATTTCAAGTCCACTGTTCTAGATTGCTGTCACCAATTTATCAACTCCAAAATCAGTTCTAGCTCTTTATTAACCAAGGACCATATACAACAGCTAAAACTAATCAAAGATAACAGGGATATTATCATAAGCCGTCCTGATAAGGGAGGAGGCATTGTCCTAATGAATCGTCAGGAGTATACTGATAAACTTTCCGTAATCCTCTCTGATCCCACTAAGTTTACTAAACCCGAAGGTGAGCCCAATAAGACACATATAATTGAAACACAACTCACAAATGTCTTAAAAAGCATGAGGGATAAATCAATAATTGATCCTGATTTATATGAACGTATCCGACCGGTTGGCTCTATAATCCCACGTCTATATGGACTACCGAAGATACATAAAGCGGGATTACCTCTTCGTCCGATCCTCGATATGGCTGGTTCTCCCTATCACCGAACTGCTCAATGGTTAGCTGAAATTCTGGAACCTGTTAGAAGGCAAGTATCGAGTTTTTCTATCCGTGATACATTTCAGTTTGTTGAGGGTATTAAGGATTTTAATGCTCTAAACAAGATGATGTTTTCATTAGACGTCACTTCATTGTTCACGAGTGTGCCACTCACCGAAACTGTCTGTTATGTATGTGACTATATTGATGCACATAATTTAGACGTAGGACTACCAACGAGCTGCTTGAAAGAGCTTTTGTTGAGGTGCACATTTAATGTCCAATTCAGTTTCAATAATGAAATCTATAGACAGAAAGATGGAATTGCGATGGGGTCACCATTGGGACCACTGCTAGCAGATTTCTTCATGTCGAAACTGGAAAATTCACAACTTCGTCAAACTATTGATAGCTTTGACTTTTATAGAAGATATATGGACGACACGTTTGTTATTTGCGACAAAAATGTAGACCTCGACGACGTGCTTCGTTCATTCAATGAATGTCATCAAGCCCTCAAGTTTACTATAGAGAAGGAATCAGAATCAACTATTCCTTTTCTTGATGTGCTTCTCACCCGACGTCAGAATGGATACCTTAAAAGATCCATCTACAGAAAACCAACGTGGAACGGACAACTAACTAATTTTTATAGTTGGGTGCCCATCAACAGAAAAAGAAATCTTATTCACTCTCTTTGCTATCGAATAAGAAGTATCTGTAGTGACGATTGTATCGAGGAAGAGCTATCTTTTTAAAAAGCATACTTGTCGAAAACGGTTACCCTAGCCGTTTTATTGATAAAAATATGCGGGAAAGAAACACTAAACCAGTCATCCACTCGGTCTCAAAGAAAAGATTGTTTATGAGCCTAGAGTTTAAAGGAGACCTAGCATCGGATGTACTGAAGAATCGTCTTACCAGATCAATCAATAGGACTTTCTTCGCAGCAAGACTTCAGTTGACTTTTACCAGCCGCAACCTATTCTCCACCTGCGTTAAAGACAAGCTTCCTCGTTTGGCCGCCTCTATGTGCATCTACCAGTTCACCTGCTTTGTGGAGCAAGGTACATCGGCCGTAGCCAGAGAATGCTTTCTACACGTATACGAGAACATGTTCCTGCTTGGTTTTATAAAGGTGAAAGAAAGTCTGTTAGAAGTTCGATTCTAGAACATTTGATTGACTTCCATCACACAACAAATCCAGACGATGACTTTGAAATTATTTATCGAATTCGCCCAAACCTCCCACGTTCTCTTCGTTTTCAACTCCTTAAAACAGCGGAGGCTTTAGCTATTCATGAACTAAGACCTGATCTGTGTGTACAAAAGAAGTATGTGCAGTCACTGTCTTTATCATGGCCATAACATTTTCCCACCCCATTAGCTCCCCCTCCCACTTTGTTAATTTAACCTTTGTATCCTTCCTTTATCACTATTATTGTTATTATAATCGCCTTCACTTCAACTAGTTTCCGGTGTTATTTCACTTAATTGTCTTAATCCTTTTAGAAAACATTGACTTCATCTTGTCCAATTTGTCTAATGCCATTACATAATACTTAATTGATTTACCATTTTCAACAATTTTTTCACCCCCCCTTCTGAGTTTTATTTTGTCTCAAGATGATCAAGTTACAAGCAGTTTAATTTTGTTTATTTCAACTCATAATATCTTGATAAAAGAATATTAAATCCATGAGAATGAAAAATATAAACAAACTAGGTCAGTAACTGACCTTAAACAACTGTCTGTTCATGTCTAATTACAGACGAAATTTTCAAGACACATCTGTTTAGTGTCATTTGTATACCATGAAATATTGTACACTCTGATATCTGTTCAATTTTAAGTGATAATAACTTGATCAAAACATAAACAACCAGTTTGTTATCATATACATTTATATTTTAATTAGTTAGTGAGAATGAATATAAATATATCATAGTCAGAATATTTAATATGCTACTGAATAAAATGAGTAGTATGTTTCGCAGCGTGATCTTAACGGAATGGTTTATCATGAAAACACTGTTTAATATCGGTGCTTCGCAGTTATAAGCTATTCAGTGATGGAAAGTTCAGCCTAAATCGCTCAACAGATAGGTCATTTACCAGTTGACCATCCATTGTGTAATCTTCATGTATGAATAAGTGATAGACCATCGTATACTTGATTCAGATAACAAGTCCCTTTTGGAAGCTTTTTAAAATTCTTATTGATAGTTATTATTATTTGTAGTATTGAGGATATATTTCACTCTTTGTAATGTTAGGATCTAGTTTTAATGATATAATAATGATAATCACTTTTTTCCAAACAATATGTATGAAAGTATAGAATTCTCAGAATGTAAAATTTTTCAACAAACTCACTCCAGAACAATACTTTCAAAAGAAACAGTTATTGCATCGAAATGATGTTATTAATAGCAGTATTTAAGGCAATAATAAGAAATAGCCATTTGGTTCTGGATGGGCCTCCGGTCCATAATGAATAATCAACAGAAATGCAAGTGTAATTTTGGTAGTGGCAGTTCATTTAGACGGTACAAAAATCTCCAACTCAGGCTAACCCCTGATTGATAGAAATGTGATGTACTTTCTCACACCAAAAAGTCGATTTCCATACAACGTAGCATTTTTTTTTCTCTCTTTTGTTATCGACTCGAGAAACGGAGAGTTGGAAACAGTTTAAAAAATGTGCAACAGTACATGATACGTTCAAAGTATATATTTATATAATGAAAACAAATTGAAAGGAAAGAATGTGATGAAAAATGTTCGATGGATAAGGTTCATAGTGATTGATTGGCTTCAAGGTTCTGTTCATCAGGGACTGATATCACTCAAAAGACCAGCGAAAATCTGGGAGCACTGGACAGCTGTTTCTACTTAGTACTAGACTCCTCAGTAGCTCATACCAAAGTTATAATGAGAAGCCGTAGCCTGGTAGGTCAACCAAGTGGGAAATGAAGCAAATGCCCATTGAAAGATGACACTGAATAATTGGCACGCTATATCACAAATCTACAGAAGTATGAAAATATGGAACATAGGATTCTGACCCAGTGGCTCATAGATAACTTGTTCCCTGTGAGACTGGGAGGTCCTGGATTTGATCTCTGGACGGGTATTGGGTGTGCACTGATAAGGAGCCATATACTAGGACGAGGCGGTTGTCCAGTGCTCTCAGGTTTCCAACAGTTCTCCAACTGATGATAGTTCGTGACGAATACCACCTCGGTACTAGGATCTGTTTTAGAGGAAGCATTTTTCAGCGTAATTTTCAGTCTATTTCTATATTCTAAGAAATTTCAATAAAAAGCATCTTTCATTCAATTGGAATTGTCAGTTTCACTATTCTGAGAATACTCCATAATGCTCATGAATAGTTAGTGTCGATATAACTGTTAAGAAGTCTAAATAGGAAATAGTTCACTTTGCATGATGGGTACTGGTTCAAATTAAACTGAATGCGCATCCTAGATTTCACTACTGGCGACTATCCATACTTAGTATCAAAATGAGTTGATGTAGTTTGTAAAAGTTGCTAAATATTTGTTGAAAATTAACTTGATTAGTGAAGAGTTTCTATGATCACGAATGGCTATAATAGGATTAGAGAAGATAATCGAATTCCTCTCACCCTTGATCATATTACCCACAGGTAAGAGAATAATACAGACTTGAGATAAAGCTACTTTACAAACTATCTTACTTGAATATTATAGCTGGTTTTGCTAAACAAGCCTGTTTCAATTTATCGTACATAAATTTGTAATGAATGTTCACACATAAAATGACAACCTATTAGTTAGCTGAAAATATAAAATAAAGTTGTAATCTTATAGATAAACGGTCAATTATCACTTAATCATAATTATTTCACATTGCAAAAAGTCTTCAATGATATAAGCTTGCTTTAGAGACTAACGCTTCCAAAGAAAATTTTATTATCAATAGATTTCCTGATGTCAACGTTTTCTGTTTGTTCTTCAACCTTATATATATATTATATATATATGCCCCTTCCTGAATAGCTCAGTGGAAGTACTTCTTTCTTATATCAGCAATGGATGACACGGGTTCTAATCTCTGACGGGACGTCAGTTCTTTTTAGATTACAAATATGTCATGGTAACTAGTACCACCATACACGAAACCTATGTCAAGTAGGTCTTCCCACCTATTGACTTCAACCAATTAACATTAATGAGAGTTTGCTACGATCCTAGCTTAGTGACTACAATACAAAACGATAGGTGGGATTCAGTCAACAGTTAGGATTAGACAATTATGAAATCGGTTACTCTTCAGTGTTTCGTATACAATAATTGGTCAGCGAATACTATTTAATATTAGAATTTTGATCTTTAATACTAATCACATCCCAGAAGCCAATTTCGGTGTACTACACTTGATGCTGTTTGATGCTAATTCGATTGGTGGCAGTCATTAGTACCACTCATAAGAAACGTTAAGCAGCCTATTATCTTTACAGATATTCAGATATCCATCATTCTGAAATGCAGATAGAAACACCAGTACTAAAGTGTGCATAAAGTTCATTGTTCAATTTGTCCATTTATCTGATATAGTCTATTCAAGCTTAGTAGTTATGATGATATGATATGAAATAATGTTTAGATGAGAACGTTATAGCGCTATTTTGAGCATACAAATTAATCACTTGTAAGTACTTTAGTACACTCCGGTATTACAACATACACTAATTAATTTAATAGATCCCATTTTCTTCTTAACTATAAAATGTCTGTACTTTTGTATAAATAAGTACACCACTTTGTAGTGCATCAAAATGATTATTTTTATAACCATTGAGTGACTTCAACCAAGTTAGTGATTGTTTGACGGTCAAGAACTGATAAGAACACATCTATAAAACAAAACGGAAGAAATGAACATCAGATTATTGAATAAAAAAATAGCTAATTCAATGCACTTCTCTTTTGATCAAAAGGAATTTGACATAGTAAATTTGTATTACTTTGTTAGAAAGGCCTGCAGACACTTATCAAAATATTGTCTCGGCTTAAAGGATATCACAGGAGATGGAAAATATTTCAGCTGAGGTCATAAAAGAATCTGAAAACGAATTGATCGATGAATATAACTATTCACCTACTTATTTACTTGCTTACTCACTTATTTTATTTATTTATTCGGTTACATATTCGAAAGATGGGCTACTTTATACTATTTAGTCACCTGTGTTTAATCCACATTAATGATCCTTAGTGATTGGAGTTTATCGACTATGTTTACAGCCAGGCCATCAAGCTAAGTGATTGCATGTTACTGTGCACTGTGTTTATTATTATTATTAGTCCCTTGGGTTCCTAGTGGAACATAGGGCTTCAGTAGTACGCCTCCAGTGACTCTGTTCTCTGAGATCTTTTGAACCTGGTTCCACGACAGCCCACAACCTCTCATTTCCTCCTCGCACGACCTCCTCCATGTCACCCTCGGACCTCCAACTCGGCGCTCCCCCTGGGGATTCCACTCGAGCGACTGGCCTGACGCGTGATGTCCTCAGTCGGCCTTCTCAGTGCATGGCCAATCCATCTCCACTTCTTCCTGCATATTTGTTGCGTGATAGGTTCTTGGTTGGTTCGTTCCCAGAGTTCCTTGTTGCTAATTTTTCTGGCCATCTGATCTTCAGTAGCGAGCCAGAGTAGGTGGCAGTTGTTGATGAATGTCTGTAGTTTATTGGAAATGCCTTTCGTGACGCGCCAAGTCTCTGAACCATACAGAGCACTGACTTGACTGAGGTTGGTGTTGAAAATCCGTATCTTGTTCCGCATGCTGAGTGCAGAAGATCTCCACACTGATTTCAGGTTAATGAACGCCTGTCTTGCTTTTCCGATTCTGACTTTGGCATCCTCATCAGTCCCGCCTGTAGTTGAAACAGTGCTGCCTGCCTAGATAGGTGAAGGAGGTTACTTCCTTTAAGTTTCTCCCGTTGATGGTGATTGGAGTTTGTTGTTGTTGTTGATGGTGGTGGTGCGGTATCTTCATCACCTCTGTCTTCTCTATATTCACCTGAAGTCCCGTCTTCACTGCCTCTTCTGCCAACTTGTTAGCTTTCGCCTGTAGATCTTCAAGTTTGTGTGACATCAGGCACAAGTCATCATTGCCGAAATCATAGTCTTCTAGGTTCTCTTTGCAGTCCGGCGTATCCCCCTCTTCTCGCTCATCACAGTTTGCTTCATGATCCAGTCCAGTCCACTAAAATCACGAATATCATGGGAGATAGTAGGCAACCGTGTTTCACTCCTGTCTTCACTTCAAAAGCATCACTGAGCTTCCCATTGTGAATTACTTGTGATGTGGCATCTTCTATAGTTGTTGAGTGAGGCGGATAAAGGTTTGTGGTATTCCGTAGTATTGAAGCAGTTTCCAACTTACTTCTCGGTCGACGCTGTCAAAGGCCTTCTCAAAGTCGATGAAGTTGAGGTAGAGAGCTGATTGCCATTCTATACTCTGTTCTATGATGATGCGTAGCGAAGCGTTGCAATTTGGTCGGCACATGATTTGTACTTCCTGAAGCTAGCCTGCCTGTTCCGGTCGTAGTTTTGAATCCAGTGCATCCTTTAGCCTCTCCAGGATGATGCGGCTTAATATTTTGCTTGCTCTGGGAGGACAGGAGTGGGGCATGATTCCACGCCAGTTCTTGCAAACACTGAGGTCGCCCTTCTTCGGGAGTTTGACCAGGTAACCCTTCTTCCAATGGCCAGGTACTTTCTCTTCCTTCCACACCTTCTGCAATACAAATACAAATCTTGACATAATGGTTTAGTGTCTATTATATTGTGATTAGGATAGCACTTTAGTTCTGTAAAAATAAGCTTTTTTAATCTGATGGCAACTTTTAAACAAAAGTGGACTGACAGTTAATTCTTGTTTAATGTTCACAATATCTATAACAAATTCCAGTTTTTCATCAAACATTATTAAAACTTAAAACTGACTACGGTTTCCAGCAGATTTAGCCTATTGAAAATATAATAAAACGGTTATGTTTCATTGAATCAAACCTATTCCATAGTGTCAATTTTCAATTCTAACCTGGATAAACAACATTATATGATACGGTTTCTAGTTATCGAAAGAAGAGAAGCTTCCACAAGTTCATTTATGAGTAATACAAACTTCAAAACCTAGGCAAATGATTCCTGTCGAATAAGTCCTAGCGCCTAACACTAAAGTACGGTGGACTGCAGTGACCATATTAAAAGTTTGATCAACATACTTTGGACAGTGCTGAGCACAGGGGATCAGACACCTATGTAGTTTGAAATAATGGAGAATATTGGTAGCTTAGGTGGATGGCCTTCGTTGTATTGTGTTCTCTGAGCTGGGTTGTTTAATCGTGAAGCTTTCATCGTCTTGCTAGACAGCGACATCATCAGCTGCACTAACTTCAGTATGAAGTGAAGTGTCAATATCTCTCCATTACTGAGTGATTTAGTGGCTTGCTCTGACGATGTGGTCTGTGATTGGTTGTTTCCTTCGATTGCTGTGTCATCGATGGACTGTATAGACTTTTCTGTTGTTCGTTTCCTCTGCTTGACCTCTGACCTATCTTTCGTTCATCATTTTTCTCACTGGTTGATAGATTGGGTCTATGTCGATACATCTGTTGATTGCTGACTGACTGATCTGAATGCCAAGCTTCTAGGAATTCTCTGATGATATTCTTTGTGTTTCCCCTCTCCGTCCAAAATTTCGACATTCTCGAAATTGAATTCATGTCCATAGTTGTGATCCAGGTGCATTGAAATGAGTGACGAAATGTCGTGGCGTTTAATAGCCAATTGGTGCTCATGTAGTGTTTGCAAATACTATTATGCAGACCAAAGGATGCAACAACCAAAGGAGATAAACCGAATATCATTTACAAAATCAACTGCAATTACTGTAGTCAACACTACATTGCACGAAGTGGTCGCCCTCTTCGCCTTTGTCTACCTGAGCACCAATTGGCTATTAAACGCCACGACATTTCGTCACTCATTTCAATGCACCTGGATCACAACTATGGACATGAATTCAATTTCGACAATGTCGAAATTTTGGACGGAGAGGGGAAACACAAAGAATATCATCAGAGAATTCCTAGAAGCTTGGCATTCAGATCAGTCAGTCAGCAATCAACAGATGTATCGACATAGACGCAATCTATCAACCAATAAGAAAGATGATAAAAGATAGAAAGGTGAGAGGTGAAGCAGAGGAACGGACAGCCAATAGAAAAGTCTATACAGTCCGTTGGTGACACAACAATCGAAGGAAACAACCAATCACAGACCACGTCTTCAGAGCAAGCCACTAAATCACTCAGTAATGGAGAGATATTGACACTTCACTTCATACTGAAGTTAGTGCAGCTGATGATGTCGCTGTCTAGCAAGACGATGAAAGCTTCACGATTAAACAACCCAGCTCAGAGAACACAATACAACCAAGACCTATGTAGCTTACACACTGGTGATAATTTCAGGTATTTTTATGACTAGAGTTAGGCATATGACAAATTCTTAACAGTTGCTTGATGAAAGCAGTATAAAATGATTTAAAGGAAATAATATACAGTCTTTGCATATTCTCAGAATTGGCAGTTAAAACAACATTAGTTATGACTCTCTCACCTAATTATGTCATTTACAAACGTGTCACAGTAGTGTCAACAGCAGTGAGGATGAATGAATCAAGTTATGATCTCACAGAGTACAAGTTTCCTAATACCTAAACATTTTTCTGATGACTGTATTTAGACGCTAGTGGCAGTTCCAAAGTTACATTCTAAATTGACTGTAAGGGCAAATCAGACTGAATTATCCCAATGACCTAGGTAATGGATGTCTAACTTCGTCTGTAGCTAAACATATCATTGAAACGGACCCCACATTTGGTTTGTATGCATCTTTCCAACTTTTTACAAAACCTATTGATAATATATACTCTGATTTGTCAGGACTCTAGTCGAATTAAACTTTCCTATTTATCTCAGCTTTAGCACCAAGGCTGATAACTACACTACCTTTCTCCTCTCTTTCATTTTCTCTTCTACTCCATATAATATCGATTACTCTTTAAACCCATTTATCGTTTGTTAAAATTCCGATTGTTTTCTCGACTTCTTCTGCTCTGTTCGTTTGATTCCAGTGTTTTCAACCAACCCAGTTTGTTTCTCTCTTCAGAAACACTTACCAGTAGTTTAATTGAGATAAATTTAGTGTAATACTTAAACACATTGTTATCAGTAGTATGCATCACACTACCAATAAAAAAGTGTTCTGAAACCTGTAGAGATAAACTTTTTCCCAGTTATATACAACTCTAAAAACGATCAGCATGATTCCTGTATTTTCAACCTTTATATGTCAGAAATAGTGACTCAAGACTTCTCTCAGCTGTAAATTTGTGATACTGAACCCAAGATTTGTATATGAGAGTAAATCTGGGACCTATCAAGGTTTTAAAGTAACACAGAAGAGAATATATGACGTTTATATCTCACCGTCACCGAAGCGAAAACATATGAACAATTTTCAATCTCTGTTATTAATTCTAGGGCTGATTTTCAATCTACTCTTAAAGAAATCGGTCGATGAAGCTGATCTCTTCTTTGACATTAAAAGAAGTGAGTAAGCATTACAACTAGATTTAACAGTCCAAAGTGAGATGATCTAATAAGTTTGAAGTAGTTAATACTGTCCTTTTTCTCCACAAACATTTGATTTCTAAGCGGCAGTTTAGTCTCCCTTACAGGTAAATAAAGTTTTGTTACAAACCATAGAAGAATGACTCATTAACCCTTCTCAGATGAAATCGAGACCATCATTGTGATCTCTGCTTTAATTACCTTCAAAAAGATATGAAATATTTGTCCAGCTTAAAAGCTTCATCGCATGGAAGAAATCCATAGTGAATGCTTGAATTCATCACCATATTAATGATATTCTCATATTTTTAATAAATTTGTTATCCTACTTAAAGATAATCAGTAGTATCACCCAAATATTTTATCTTTCAGTTTTAATTAACTCAGAGGCATTTTGGAGAGAAGATAATTTACCATGTAAAAATCTTGGCAATTTTTGTCGTAAATTACCTTTTGGTCAAAGATGCTGTGATGCATCCGTATGCGATCTGAGAGCACCATTTTCTGGCACATGTGTACGATGTCTTCAGAAAGGCAGATTCTGTTTACGTAGTCGTGAATGCTGTGAAAATTACTGTTTTTTCTTTAAATGTCGTTAATTTTGATGCAGAAATAAATAACAGAGCAGAAAAACATATTAACAACCTGTTACTTGTTTTAAAAAGGTTATTGACTGACTGATAACTCTGTCAAAATAGTTTTTGATTTCTTATAATGAAGCATCTCTATTGAAAGCGCGCATTTCAGTGTCTGGTTACTGAAATAAGTTTATTTAGTCAATATAGGGAAAATGACAAACTTTTCTGAATTCTAAGCAATGTTCCAGCTTTTTACAATATATTAATGACATATAGCGAAATGACCATGACACTGGCAGGAAAATATAGGATTCCGATACTAAATCACCAAGTTAGCCGACTATGTTGATACAAATTTACTTTAGAGTGCTATAATTAACTCCATCTTCATGCGATTTTCTAAAAACTGGTTTCATCTTGGTTGTAAAATTGAAGAGTACTTTTGAACAAAGTGAAAATGTTAGCAGGTTGAGGTCACGCTAAACTACCAACTTAAAGAAATGGAAAATGTAGACAACTGCATTCCAATCCGAAGGCTCAGTAGTAACCTCATCTTTGAAAATGAAGGTACAAGTTGCGTACTGTGGAGGACTACCATACTAGGATGAAACAGCCGTTCAGTGCTCCCAGGTATTCAATGGTTATCGAACTGATGTCAGTGCTAGGTGAATACCAACTTAGAAGTGAGTGGGTTTGCAGCATAAAATGACAGCACATTATTTGACAGATATTTATAAGCTACGTGGAACCCAATATTATATATACCAGTCTCTATAGGTGACAACGTTTGTGTGATTAGATTGATAACTATAGGCCTTCAGAAATATTGTCAAACATATGAAGATTCAAGGGAAGGAATTTGTATTGATTGGTCACAGGAGTGCAACCAATTTCATGTTGTCTAACCCTGAGTGCAGACCGAATTATATCAATCATATTTGCAATGTGGCAACCAAACTAGGAAGCTCAACATAGCGATGCACATAGTAGATGTTAGTTGGTTGGAGGCAGTCGGCAGGAAGCCCTAGACCTAGGTTTCGTGCTTTTCGGCACTCATCAGCAAGGTGTATCTGCACCGCGATGCTGAGCTTCCTAGCTTGGTCGCCACATTGCAAATATGATCGATAGGATTCGGTCTGCACTCAGGGCTAGACAACATGAAATTAGTTGCCCTCCCGTGACCAATCAATACATGTAAGCCAGGCCTACAGGATGCCAATTGTGGCCTGAATACCTCAGTGGTAAAGTCTCTGACTACGACACTGGGTGATGCGAGTTCAAATCTCAGGCGGGACATCAGTTCCATCGAGGTTGCAGATACGCCTTGCTGACGAGTGCTAAAAAGCACGAAGCTTAGGTCCAGGGCTTCCTGCCGAAGGAATTTGTTAGGCAACTGTGCAAATGCATAAATTCACGAGTAATTCTGTCAGTGAAAGACTTTATGAAAAAAAGGTGAAACAAGTAGTTAATGTTAATCATTCTACCAAACAAATAATATCTTTTAAATAAACCCGTATGCATACTATGTCCATATATAACTGGAAAGTGCTATATCAATATTCATAAGATAGAAGTATAAAATGCAGCCTTATTGTATGTTTGGAGAAAGTCGACTGATATTGGGTTTCGAGCACATGATCTTAATTGTAACGCTTAGTGGCTAGCAGTAGAGTTCCAAACGTACCCTCCTTTCTATTACAAATTCGTTGGCTAGATGTATCTATCTCTCATTGAATGGTATTATTCTCGATAGTACTCGAACACAAGACCAGCCGCTGAAAACACCAAGGCAGTAAGTCACAGTAGCTGTAACACTTTATCTTATCCAGGCAATAATGAATCAGCTGATGTAGATTCACTCAGTTGGAAACTGAGTTTGAAAAACAGAGTAATAGATAATTAATGAGAACAAACAAGTTGATAAAAAACTGGTGTATGTGTATCGGAAACAGAGTGATTTCATTCGAATAAGAACTCAGTTCTAAACAATAGGTAGTATGAAGATTACAATAGAAAGCTGTAATACTTGGATTTTACTGAGTGGTAATCACTGACTGACAATCTCAGTATATCGTAAGTCAATAGAAGTGTGAAAATTATGACATTATTTCCATATTGATCACCAAATGATATCGTATTTGACTAAACGCTCGATAGTACTGCGTTCTATTCTCCATGATTTCATGGACGCGGTTTGCTAAAAAAATTACAGGATATCTAAATGATGTCAGTAATTGAAGGGAACTACCGTGAAAAATGAATGCGATCGCATTTATTAGTCAGAACAACAAACAACATAAAAATGTAACTGAGAAAGACATACAAGTTCAGTTTGAAGCTGGTTACTGAGTAACACAATGGTGACCTCGGTTTTTTATCGATTCCGATAAGTGATCATATACGTCTTTCAGTTTCACAAATGTAAACTTTAAAATAAATCTTCCTTGTGACTGAATCAATGTTTAGTTATGCTTATTTATGAAGAGCAAGCACTTGGCCATACTGTCTGTAACAAATTGGATGGCTAGCAGTAATGGGCAGAAAGCCCCGCCCACTTAAAACTTTGTTCCTTGTTGGCACTCATCAGCAAGGTGTATCTACAGTCTTAAGGGGACTGGTATGAACTGCGTTACTCAATGATACAGACACACACGTTGTCAGTGAGGTATTCTGACAGCAATCAAAATCTGTACAAAAACAAACTTTTATTTAGGGATATTTTTGAAGTTCTGAAAAACTGTTTAGCCTGGTAGCTTCTCTTTGCATCAGTTAAAACCAAAAATATGAAGTGAAAATAAAACGGATCAGATCGAGGAGTTGAAAGTGTAAAGTGAAGGTATTAGATTCGAAGTGATTATTCTGATAACAGAGGATGAATATTAATAATCAGGAGGCTCCGGAGATGATGTAAACACTGCAGGGTAATTGATGAAAGTGTATCGTAGAACTAACTATAGCGTAATACTGCTTGAGTGATTTTACTTTATTTAACTGGGAACAGCAGTTTTCTCGTGGTTTCAGATACGCCTTTCTGTCAACAAGCACAAAACCTTGGTCGCAAGCTTCCTGGTGATTGAATGTCTAACGTCGAGTAAAAAGAATCAAATAGGATACGTAAATTCCTTGTTGTACCCTCGTCTGTGCATTCGTTTTCGAGAAAATCCATTATCTATTACTTTTGCTCATAGCATGTGAAGTCAAAAGTCATCATAAGCTAAGTATACCTTTGTCAAGTGATGATGGACAATGACTAGTAGTGTAATGTATGATACACGTTTCACCTACTTATGTACCCATCAGCTGGATGTAAGTATCTTTCAGAAGGTAATGTTGTTGTCATTGAGATCTTAACCCAGCAGAAATAAGAAGAAACGCTAGGGCTTTATCTACATGGCTACTGAGTCACAATACTTAGTCTTTGTTCGGGGGCATACTTTGATGATATAGCCTGCGGTTTTCCGTCATTGAGCCTATGTGCGAATGGTCGACAATTAGAAACTACAAGCCAACATACATATACCTGTGTTATACATCTGAAGGAAATTAATGTTGAGAATTACAAGTTATAACTTCAGTGTGAGAAACATCTGAACTTCACTATGGTAGAAAGAACAACAATAACTATTTGATTTGTTGTGGAGACAAGCACAAATAAAGATATTTTAACTGAGCTACGATCAGTAAGATGACTAGACTTTGTCTTGAGCATTTCACGAAATTCTATCTGAAGGTTTATTAATTGATTTTACGTCGGAGTTCACCATGAACTGACATCAGTTGGAAGAACGTAGGGCATCTGGGAGGACTGTACAGCTGTTTCATCACGGCATGGCACTCCTCTGCAGTGCGCATCGATGACCCCTCCAGGAATCGGACCTAGGGCCTTCGAGTTCCGCGGCCAGCACGCTACCATAGAGCCATTGGGTCAGAACCTAGTGGTCCATAGTTCCTACTTCTGTCAGATCACGGTGTAGCGTGACCTACATCCAATGTTATTGAGCAACTGTCCTCATGTCCTACTTGGTTGACTCTACTGGTCACGACTTCTGATTGGAACTTCGGCAATCACCTCTCGAAGCTGGTCACCAATGAGTGCTAGATTAATTCTATCTCAAGATTTGTGGAGTTTTATCAATTGATTTTAGGTTGAAATTCATCGTGGACTGACACCAGTTGAAATAACACCTGAAACCTGGAAGCACTGAACAGCTGTTTCGTCCTGGCCATGGAGACTTAAGGTCCCGGATTTGAACCCTGGCGCGGTCATGGGTGTGCACTGCTTAGGAGTCCCATACTAAGACGAAACAGCTGTCCAGTTCTCCCAGGTTTTCTGTGTTCCTCAAGTTGATATCGCCTCATAATGATTTTCAACCTAAAACCAATTATTAAATCTCCACCAGCCTCTAGATCGAAATCATCTCTTGTTTGGCATGTCATTTTATACACTTCTTGTAGTTTGTATTCCCACTGAATGTTGTATGTTCTTTTTTCCTTGACTTCGCACCTATCGAGCGTTATCACTTTCCACGTTGCTATATATACTACTTATGTGCATTTCTATAGATAGCTATCATTATATTAGTTGGAACAGGTCAATAAAATGGAAGGAATTGTTGACTTCATCAAATTTGCCTTCAATCCAAGTATATATATACAACCTCTAATGAAATGAGTTATAGCTTTTCCAGAAACAATAATTATCTGATCTAAAGTATAATTTTGGTAATGAACACCAAATAGTAATAATAATAATAATAACAATAATGATAATAAAGGAAAATGCTTAGTATAGTCATTATAAGAACTTGATGAAAAAATGCTTCCAGCTAATAGAGACACCTCTCAATCATTTTTTACAGCATACTATCACAGGCAAGTTCTGATCAACTTTAGCAAACTCTGATCTTCAGTAACCACCAGAGTAGGTGGCAGTTGTTGATCAATGTGTGTAGTTTGTTGCAAATCCCTTTCGTGACGCGCCAACTCTCTCAACCATCACATAGAAGCACTGACTTACTTGACTGACGTTGGTGTTGAAAATCAGAATCTTGTTCATGCTTGATGCTGAGTGGAGTGCAGAAGATCTCCACACTGGTTTCAGGTGAATGAATGCCTGTCTTGCTGTATTTCCGATCCTGGTTTCGACATCCTCGTCTGTGCCACCACCACCATCTGTAGTTGAAACAGTGCTGCCCACGTGTTAGGTGGAAGAGGCTACTTCCTTCAAGTTTCTCCAGTTGATGGTGATTGGAGCTTGTTGTTGTTGTTGTTGTTTGTGGTGGTGGTGATGGTCGTGTTGGTTGGGTATCTTGATCACCCAGTCTCCTCTACATTAAATTGAATTCCCGTCTTTGCTTCTCTGCCCTGCCCTGCCCTGCACTGTCTCTTCTTTCAACTTGTTAGTTTTTGCCTGTAGATCTTCGAGTTTGTGTGATGAGACATTGGACATCAGTCATCATTGTCGAAATCCAAGTCTTCTAGGTTCTTTTCTGTGGTCCAGCTAGCGTATCCCCTCTTCTCACTCCTCACTGTTTGTTTCATGATCCATTCCACTACAATCAGGAATATCATAGATGATAGTAAACAGCCTTGTCTTATTCCTGTCTTCCCTTCAAAGCATCACTGATCTTCCCATTGTGAATTACTTGTCATGTGGCATCTTCATAAAGTTGTTGAATGACGTATTTCATGTTTACCAGATATAGAACTGTACAATGAGACACAGATAAGCTGCTATCTTTCTAGCTTATCAACGCAGAGTGGTTTCATCAAGGTAGTTATTATCACTGAACGACATCATCTAGAGAATCCTCCAGGACCTAGGATCACTGGACAGCCGTTTCATCCTAGTTCTGGGCTTCTCCGTAATACACGCTTATGACCACGCTAGGAACCGGAGAAGTTTACCAGTCGGAAGTGAAGCAGATGCCACCTGAAGATCTTGGTGGATAATCGTATCATATAACGAAGTGAGCTATCGACTACGAGGTAATAGTTGAGTGGCTAGCACGTTCACCATGAGATTCGAATGTCTTAAGATCGATCCCCAGCGGAGACTCGGGTACCCCATAGTGTGTTAAACTAGCTATCGAGTCTTTCCACACTTTCCAGCTAATGTTAGTCAGTGATGAATACTATCTTGAAATAAAAAAGACTCATAAACCTCAGACTACACAGTTTCATTACTTCACAAATTTTATATCAAATTAACTGAATAGCAACCAAGGTTGCTATTGATTTGAAATATTAAACAATTGAAGTCTCATTGTAAAGGGTTCATGATAGAAAAAGATAAAAAGGCAGATTTATGAAAAAGATTAAAAGCAAATTCATCAAACCACTTTCCTGAAGGTATAAGAACTGGAGCTTGGACTGCCTGATGTATCTTTAGTTAGAGGTGCCCAATAGCAAAGTACAGAATGTTCTCCCCTTGAAGTGCGTATTAAAGATAAACAAAAATGGCCAAATATATTTTGACTACTCAATGATTTCTTTAACTTCCTGGTTGAAAAATAAGAAAGATACAGTGATTTCTATGGTACTTTTCTGTTTATGAGATATTCCTATACAAAATTAAGAAGTATAGGAGTACCAACACTCCAAATCTCTCAAACCCATCAAGCGTATATCATGCTCAAACTTAGTAGATACATAAAGAAAAGAAGAGGCAGTTACGTGGGGTAAACTTACTTTTCCAGTGATCTCATTTTCTAAAGCTTTACAATCGCGCTTATATTTATCCCAATCATATCACCCATTATATTCCTGATTGTAGTGGACTGGATCATGAAACAAACAGTGAGGAGTGAGAAGAGGGGATACGCTAGCTGGACCACAGAAAAGAACCTAGAAGTCTTGGATTTCAACAATGATGACTGATGTCCAATGTCTCATCACACAAACTCGAAGATCTACAGGTGAAAACTAACAAGTTGAAAGAAGAGACAGTGCAGGGCAGGGCAGGGCAGAGCAGCAAAGACGGGAATTCAATTTAATGTAGAGGAGACTGGGTGATCAAGATACCCAACCAACACGACCATCACCACCACCACAAACAACAACAACAACAACAAGCTCCAATCACCATCAACGGGAGAAACTTGAAGGAAGTAGCCTCTTCCACCTAACACGTAGGCAGCACTGTTTCAACTACAGATGGTGGTGGTGGCACAAACGAGGATGTCGAAACCAGGATCGGAAATACAGCAAGACAGGCATTCATTCACCTGAAACCAGTGTGGAGATCTTCTGCAATCCACTCAGCATCAAGCATGAACAAGATTCTGATTTTCAACACCAACGTCAGTCAAGTCAGTGCGTCTATGTGATGGTTGAGAGAGTTGGCGCGTCACGAAAGGGATTTGCAACAAACTACAGATATTGATCAACAACTGCCACCTACTCTGGCTCGTTACTGAAGATCAGATGGATTGTCAGAATAATGAGGATAAGCAACGAGGAACTGTGGCTGGTTGGCTGGCTGACTGGCAACGAACCAACAAAGCAAGAAGCTATCACTCAACAAATATGAAGTAGTAGGAAGTGGAGATGGATTGTATTGGGCCGAGTGGGGACATCAGTCACCGCGCCAGCCACTCGAGTGGAATCCAGATGTGAAGTGAAGAGTTGGGCGTTGTAGTTGAGGGTGAGATGGAGGAGGTGGTGTGACGGGGAAATGAGAGGTTGTGGTCAGTGGTGTATCCAGGTTGAGGCGATTGCAGAGAAGAGAGTGTAGTGGAGACATGCTACTGAATCCCTATGTTCCATTAGGAATCCACGGGACAAATAGTAATAATGTAATATACCAGTCAGTTATTGCATAACAGCGTAGATGTACATCATTAGGGTGGAATTCAAGACTATAGTAGACAGTAGGTTACAAGGATGGGAATAAGTTTTTTAGAAATCTACTGGATGATACATGTAAAGAAAGTGGTAACTAATCTAGCAAGGTAAATTTCGTAGGTATACGTGGAAGTTGATAGTTAAGTGCTCATTTGATAGGTGTTAAGGTGAAGCATAAAGCCAAGTCATAACGATGATGAGACTAGTGAACTAGTAAATTATAGTGACGAATTGACAGTTCCATCTCAGTGCAAATCCATGGAAAGGGTACTCTATTTCAACAGTCCCCTTTCACTTCGCAGAGGACTTTAAAAGAAGCCTCTGGTGGAGTTACATGGTCAATGTTGAATGATTGGTATACGACCATGCAGGATTGTGTTCAGAAGTGCATTTGGAAAATGCAGGCATCTTGTAGCGTATATAACTAGCTCTACAGGAACAAATAGAATTATGCAGATATATTCAAGCTTCAGAGTATTTCCAAATCTTAAGAGTTCGTTGACCTTGTACTTATCAACGAGCTTCCCATCGTCAGAATGTAAACCAGCTGTGCATGGCACTCGTTTAAAACGTGTTTGCGACAACATGATTCAGGATAACTTTACAAAGGTCAAATGAAACCTTTCACCACTTCACCACATCGATAAATTACCCACAAGGTAATTTTGCAGTCTACTCGGTGGCCAGAAGTAATAAGCAGGATGTGGTTTTTATCCTAATTGAGACTCATCAGCTGGATGTACCGGTATTCCAGTGAGTGGTATTCATCCCAGTAC
The DNA here is from genome assembly GCA_944470555.2 of Heterobilharzia americana. Classification (NCBI taxonomy): domain Eukaryota; kingdom Metazoa; phylum Platyhelminthes; class Trematoda; order Strigeidida; family Schistosomatidae; genus Heterobilharzia; species Heterobilharzia americana. The sequence goes on along the minus strand of OX104128.1, from coordinate 3,927,242 downwards.
CCACCGCTTCAGATGTGAAAGTGTTATCCAATAGGCCACTGGGGGATGTGAGCAAGTACATACAGCCGACGAGTCCCAACTGAGGTCAAAGACGTGTTCTAGATTCCACTGCTAATCACCAAGTGAAGTATAAAATAGTAAATGTTCTATTCAGGACGTATCCAACCATCCACACAGGAGCCCATTTTTCAACAGTGGTAGAGAAATTCGACAGAGTACAACAACAGAAAATTACAAATGTCAATAAACAACTGTCGTAAGCTGAATCTTAAGATTGTCTATAAACCAACTGTAATATATCACTATAAGCTGGTTTTGATTCTATACAGCACTAAGACATTCTGTTTGCCTGTTAACTACTCACAAAAGGGATCTTTACATTAGTTCTACTCATTGAATTGATTTTATAGTTTGTTTTCTGTGTCATCCTAATTCTCAATTTATTTCAGGGTAATTCAGTACAAACATTCTGTTCAGTTTCAATTATTGTATAAATAACTAACTTTCATTTAATTACAACAAAATTTTATTGTACGATAATCAAGTAATCGGTTTGTTGATATATAATTTACATATTTAGTTAGACAATTATGTTGTATGAAAAAAAAATTAAGGATCTTATTTCACTTTATATTGCTGATTAAATGTTTCAATGCTTCTTGTTTTGTTTTTTTCATTTAAAACTTGATATTTTACTGAAAAACTAACAATTTGAATAGAAATACACCCAGCAACCGTAAGCACATTTCTTGAAGTAGGCAATAAGTCACACCAGTTGTATGACAGCCAAATGATACATCTAACTGCCTAGATCTCGAAAAATGGAGAGGGGTTCAAACTTGTGACCCGTAGATTAAAAGTCAGGGGCGTAAACACAAGAGGTTAGGTGATCCAGAACTCAACTGCATAGAATAATATCAGTTTTGTAAAATGACAACACTGGGTATTCGATTAACTGACTTGAAGTGACTTATAAATCTGGTTTATCTGAAAATGGAGTAGACCTATGCATCTACAAACCAATATCTTAGTCGATCAGCTGGCAAGTATTTTGTTAAGGGAATTAAAATGCACAAAGAATTGTCAGGACAATGAGGCACAATTCTAATCTTGTACAATTTATCAAAAACTTTTCGGTCCAATTTTTTGTAGCTTTCATGTAAGCAAATGCTTCATTACAGTGTCGTGGTTGTATTATGTTCTCTGATCTGCGTTCTTTAATCATGGAGATCCCATCATCAACACTAACTTCACTATGAAGTGAGCTGTCAATATCTCTCCATCAGTGAGTGACTCAGTAGCTTGACCTGACGAACTGGTTTGTGATTGGTTGTTTCCTCTGATTGTTGTGTCATTGACTGTATAGATTTTCGTGTTATCTGTTTCGCTGACTGACCTCTGACCCTTCTGTCGTTTATCGTTTTTCTCACTGGTTGATAGATTGGGTCTATGTCGATACATCTGCTGATTTGCTGACTGACTGACCTGAATGTCAAGCTTCTAGGAATTCTCTAATGATATTCTTTGTATTTCCCCTCTCAATCCAAGATCAGCACTACATTGTTGAGATTGAATTCATGTCCATGTGGATTGAAATGAGTAATGAAATGTCGTGTGTGATGTTGAATAGCCGATTGGTATTCATGTAAGTGATGGAAGCGAAGAGGGTGACCACTTTGTTCAATGTAGTGTTGACTACAGTTATTCCAGTTGATTTTGTAGATGATATTCGGTTTGTCTTCTCTGGTTGTTGCATCCTTTAATCTACATAATAGTGTTTATAGGGAATTCGTTGACTTCTCAACCACACTAATTCCATGTGGTCTCAGTAATCTTGTGGTGATTTTTGATATATTGTTTTTGCATTATGATAGGATGATGCGTTTATTGATTTCTGTCGATGACTTTGTAGTTGATGATGTGTGGGATATAGGCATCTTCTGATAAATTGTCGTTTACTTTAATGCTAAACCTTTACAAATTATGCAGTGATTACTTTTTAATTTCAGACGTAATGTACACTAGTGACACTCATATACGTTTCCACAAAATGAGATTCTACTATTTTGTTGTAGTGAGAGAAGTAATAGGTAATTACATTAATGGAGAGATCTGTTTATCAAACATAAGAGTCGTTTGTAAATCAAATGATGTATTGGTCTCACTGTGTTATCCATACGGTTCTGTTAAATCCCTCCAATGGTGGTAAACTTTCCATGTCAGTTGTATAGGATAATTTAGTGTATGATGAAAGCTACCGCTAGATCAACAGAAAACAGATTTTATATTTAGTAGTTTTCTACCTACCAATTCATCAATTTCTAACTTCATGTTACGCTTACACTTTTATAGCTGCTAGGCCAATAAAAACTATGTGACAAGGGACTATATCTCATTTTAAACCATTTAAATGAAACACCTCATTTCCTCAAATCTTTTTAAGCAGATTTGTACATGAGTTCACCTCTATTCACTCAAATCGAGTGTATATTAAAGGACATTTTCATTGACAAGAGTTGAAAACTGTGGGCCATCGAAATACGACCCAATAGACGACATCTTATGAAGTCCCATTTTAGTCTGTTTATTAGAAATATCATCACACAATGAAACAGTAGCATTTACTTGATAACATCGTTTCGAACACAATTTATTGTCCATATTCATTCGATAAACAAAGATTCGAAGAGATTGATAACCCAATCTTTGTTTATCGAATCAACACCAAACACATGCAGTCGAAATTATGCTGCACCTGTCCCAGATATATGAAAAATTCTACTACCCTTGTCATCACAGAGAAGGCAAGATAACTAGGAGTATATAAAGACTGTCCGGAAGTTGTGGAGTTGGTTACCTGATATGAATATGGACAATAAATTGTGTCCGAAACGTTATCCAGTAAATACCACTGTTTCACTGTGTGATATTGCTAATAAACAGACTAAAGTGGAATTACACTCGATTACAGTGCCCAAGTTTTACACTTATATTAATCTTATGAAGTCGATAAAAAAGAACACAGAATAATTACTTCATTTCATTATGGTGACCTTATTCTGATGTTTGTATTCAACTTAATTATTTGAGTAAATTTCTTTGCAAACCTACCTTATCCTCGGAAAAGGGAGAAGATCAGTGGTATCAATTAAAAAGTGTTTCTCTTCGATGAACTCATCTTCATATTTATACATTCATGAACACATATCCAAAAGGATATAATATTTCAGAATAATTTCCTATCAGTGACTGGTTCTAACATACTGAGTATTAAAAGGAAGGTTGAGCAATATAATATGGGAATTGAGAATGAGAAATTAGACTGAGAATTTAAATCATAATGGAATTATCTGTAATGATCAATCCTTTACAATGGCTACTTCAAAGAAAGAGGTTACGCATATATCATTTGATTTATGGTTCAAAATTTTTAACAACGAACCAAATAGTCAAGGTACCTATCTGAAGAAAATGTGTCACAATAAAGATCAGTATTATGGAATAAATGAAACTTATACATTGATGTAAATCCTTCAAGCATTTGAACAGTGCGGTCACATCTACAGACGTTTATATGCTTGCATACTCGTATGCTCTCATATACTTAAGAAGAACTCATCAGTCCGTGTAAGAGTCACAAATGGCATGTAAAATGGCCGCAATAATCAATTATTTTGATATCTTAGCTTCCGAATCCATTCACATTTAAGTCTTTTAAGATGACATAAAAAATGAACTGGCTTTGAATCCGACTAACATTCTGAAGATTTGTTTGACTAAGCGATGATTGTACATCAACTGAAATTCATTACTTTCGGGGCTTTTACTCGTGATCCAAGTAATGTGAATACATTATCATTACTATTATTGTTATTATTACTATTATTTATCCCTCGGATTCCTAGTGGAACATAGGGATTCAGTAGCATGTCTCCACTACACTCTCTTCTCTGAAATCGCCTCAACCTGGATACACCACTGACCACAACCTCTCATTTACTCATCACACCATCTCCTCCATGTCAACCTCGACTACAACGCCCAACTCGTCACTTCACATCTGGATTCCACTCGAGTGGCTGGCGGGTGACTGATGTCCCCACTCGGCCTTCTCAGTCAGTGTATGCCCAACCAATACAATCCATTTCCACTTCCTTCTACTTCATACTTGTTGAGTGATATCTTCTTGCTTCGTTGGTTCGTTGCAGTCAGTCAGTCAGTCAGTCAGCCAGCCAGCCAGCCACAGTTCCTCGTTGCTTATCTCATTATTCTGGCAATCCATCTGATCTTCAGTAACGAACAGAGTAGGTGGCAGTTGTTGATCAATGTGTGCAGTTTGTTGCAAATCCCTTTCGTGACGCGCCAATTCTCTCAATCATCACATAGAGGCACTGACTTACTTGACTGACGTTGGTGTTGAAAATCCGAATGTTGTTCATGCTTGATGCTGAGTGGAGTGCAGAAGATCTCCACACTGGTTTCAGGTGAATGAATGCCTGTCTTGCTGTCTTTCCAATCCTGGTTTCGACATCCTCGTCTGTGCCGCCACCACCATCTGTAGTTGAAACAGTGCTGCCTACGTGTTAGGTGGAAGAGGCTACTTCCTTCAAGTTTCTGCCGTTGATGGTGATTGGAGCTTGTTGTTGTTGTTTGTGGTGGTGTTGGTGGTCGTGTTGGTTGGGTATCTTGATCACCTCAGTCTCCTCTACATTAAATTGAATTCCCGTCTTTGCTTCTCTGCTCTGCCCTGTCTCTTTTGTCAACTTGTTAGTTTTTGCCTGTAGATCTTCGAGTTTGTGTGATGAGACATTAGACATAAATCAGCATTAGCAGAATCTAACTCTTCTTCTGGGGTCTTTTCATCGATCAATGCAGCGTTCGCCCCTCTTCTCACTCCTCACTGTTTGCTGTATGATCCAGTCCACTACAATCAGGAATATCATGGGTGATAGTAAACAGCCTTGTTTCACTCCTGTCTTCACTTCAAAAGCATCACTGATCTTCCCATTGTGAATTACTTGTCATGTGGCGTCTTCATATAGTTGATATGGTGATAAAGTAGACGTGTTTACTTAACTTTATAAGTGAGCTTTTTAATACGAACTGATTTAGATGTGGCCTGTTTCGAATCCTACTGTAAACCGGATTGCCATTTCACCTTCATTCATTATATGGTATCGACAATGACAGTCTACCAAATCACAGCTAATTGTGCACTGTTTAATAAATAAAAAAATATGGGAACCAAATTCTTTAATGCTGTCGTATGAATTTGAGATCTCCAGTCACCATAATACTACGTACTTCATCATCAACTAGTATACTTCTATCTAGTTGTTGAAATAAATTTAAAACTGATAAGTTATTTATGCCCTCATGGTCTTCTTTGTCAATAAAATGAATTCGATATTTTCTGAGAAATTCAGAGGCTAGTCACCTGATATCCAGTTAATAATAATAATAATAATAATAATAATAATAATAATAATAATAATAATAATAATATATTTGCTTTATTCCAAATCATAATTAGGTCTACACTACAGAATTCTTAGCATGTGATATTGGGTCACTTAACCGGTTGTACAATATTTTTCAAATACGTAATAACTATGGTACTGTTTAATGATACATAATGAAGAATAACATGATTTTTGAAATGTTTAATGACTTCAAGGACATGATACCTGTTCGCTATACAGAATTTGATTGATAAGACTATGTCTAACAAGATTTTCATCATACACTACACAAGCTAAATAAGGTATGGTTGAATTTTTGTATGTAGTTGTTCATGCATAGAGATTCTACTTGTCTAACCTGTGAACAGACATCGAGAAAGGTGATGATGCAGAGGATGCTTGTGGTCAGATAAAATATTTTTAGCCAACTGTCTACAAAGGTTCAGATGCCTATTCACAACCGCACTTATCACTACGGTTAGTGGTGTACAATTCAAAATCCTATACAATGCAATGTAGTCTTTTTTCTGGAGTCCGGGAAAGAATAAAAGAGGATAATAAGTGAGTATAAGCAAAACACAGGAACTAATGAAACGTAAGGGTAGATTTTGTGTTATACCAGACAGCCCTAGGTTCCTTACACAGAAATCCAAGCTAACATTTTTCTGGAAGTCAATAAGATATGAGGGGACTGAGAAAGGTAAGAAGAGAAGCATAAGCCAAGACTATTATTATTTGTCCCTTGGATTCCTAATGCAACATAGGGATTCAGTAGCATGTCTCCACTACACTCTCTTCTCTGAAATCCTTTCAACCTGGATACACCACTGACCACAACCTCTCATTTACTCATCACACCATCTCCTCCATCTCACCCTCGACTACAACGCCCAACTCGTCACTTCACATCTGACTTCCACTCGAGTGGCTGGCGCGGTGACTGATGTCCCCACTCGGCCTTCTCAGTCAGTGTATGCCCAATACAATCCATCTCCACTTTCTTCCATTACACATTTGTTGAGTGATAGGTTCTTGCTTCGTTGGTTCATTATCAGTCAGTCAGTCAGTCAGTCAGTCAGTCAGTCAGTCAGTCAGTCAGTCAGTCAGTCAGTCAGTCAGTCAGTCAGTCAGTCAGTCAGTCAGTCAGTCAGTCAGTCAGTCAGTCAGTCAGTCAGTCAGCCAGTCAGTCAGTCAGTCAGTCAGTCAGCCAGTCAGTCAATCAGTCAGTCAGCCAGCCACAGTTCCTCGTTGCTTATCCTCATTGTTCTGACAATCCATCTGATCTTCAGTAACGAGCCAGAGTAGGTGGCAGTTGTTGATCAATGTGTGTAGTTTGTTGCAAATCCCTTTCGTAGCGTGCCAAGTCTCTGAACCAAGATGGATTACTCTTAGTACTTTCTCTATAACAGAGTCATCTATAAAACAAGAGTCAATGCAGTGAAGCAATTCACAGAGGTCTTTTTGACGCCTTAGGCAAGAATTCACCATCTGATATTTGGAGGAACTGAGTGTGAGACTATTTAAGAAAGACCAGTGACCAATTTCGCTTAAAAAGTTTAAACTGAGAGCAATTTAAGGGGATGATCGGCATTAAAAATATTAGGTCGTCTGCCTACTTACCAAAATTAGCTTTAATTGAGGTTGGTAAGTCATGGAAAACGAAAGAGAAAAGAAAAGGAGAAAGAACAGCACCTTGCAATATACTGGCTTCATTAAGCAGCGAAGTAGACCATTTTCCTATGAATCGAGTGTACTGTCTTCTCTCAGAAAAATAAGAATCAAGTATGTTTGCAATCCAGGACTCAATGTGAGTCTTGGTAAGCTTGTTTAACAACAGTGATCTAAGGATAGAACCAAAAGCAGAAGTATAATCTAAGAAGAATGACCTAACATACTTACCACCTTTATCTAAACTGGCAATGATATTATGATATAGAGTAACAGTAGCATCTAAAGTACTCCTATTTTTGCAAGCAAACTGATTGGGATCGCTGAAAGTCTCTGAATGAGGTTAAATCATACGATGTGATAATTTTTCTATTGTTTTTAGGAATGGTAACGTTATTGTAATTGGTCAGAATTTCACTTTTTCTTCAGAAGATATATAATTTTTGTTAATGATTTGTTGATAAGGATAATAAGAACTTTGGACTCAAAACCTTTGTAACTTACATGTACTTCTTAACTGTCTATCAACATTAATTTTTATACTGTTGGCAAGTAATATAAACTGTGTTTCTCTATAAGTGAGTTCTGTCTGTTTGTGTCTCTGTCTCCAACTTGTGCTAACCAAATGTTTTAAGAAACTAACAATAGTGTTCTTTTCTCCTCATGAGTATATTTACAGTACACTTAGCTGCACTATTGTCCAAGTGTTGGCGTCGTCATATTGCCCCACCATTTCAGTATCATATTGATCTTAGTGAATAGCGGAGGAATCCAGGACGCTCATTCTATTTAGGACTCGTCAGCTGGATATACCTGCACTTCAGTGAGTATTGTTCCCACTGAGGCTGGAATCCAGTACCCTTCGCTTCAAACAACAGAGCATTATCCACTAAGTATCATAACAGTAATTGATACCTGTTGCTCAAGAGGTGGCTACCGTGCCCTAGTGGCTTAGCGCACAACGTTCTGACGTCTGGAGTGAAGGGTACGTGGTTCGAGTGGGAACGGCACTCACTGGGGTCTAGACACATCCAACTGACAAGTCACTGATAAGACAAAACGCGCTTCCTGGATTTCTCTGCTAGTCATCAAGGTCAATATCACATCATGAATATTCGGCAATATCGAGACATCCGTATAGGAGCTCATCTGCCAACAGACGACGAGTAATTCGACCCTGTATAGCAACGGGAAATTCCAAGTATCACAACAATTTCAGTAGGATTTTGAGGAAAATTGGTGTTAAACTTAACTAGAAACTTCCTTCAAGAAGCTGTGGCATATACATTGGAAATATATTAAAACTTAAATAAATCTAGAGAAACCTAAAATTTTGATATACTATCGTACCCTATGGTCGTTTTTAGATTTACTTAACCTTGTTATTACATTCATCATTGCGTTTTCAGTATCATCTGTTTTCGATTGGATAAAAGGACAATAGGATAGACAACGCGCTCGGCGAGATTCTGAGCCTAAATCAAATGATCTGACTTGTGTATGTATTGTAGAATTCTATACTCTCATTACTCAACTCTGCTGTGTTGTCTCAAATTGAAGTAATCTACAAAAGCTTTGAATTTATCACCATTTTGAACACCTAATTCTGACTGCATATAAGATAGATAGTACATCTAATATTTGAAGGAGATAGCACAAACATAGAAAATAAAAATGAAACTCTACTTAACTCAAGATGCCTATTTTAGGAAATTAGATAGTTTAGTTATTTCTTGAGTAAACATTTCAATAGTACTTAATATAATAAGAGCAACTTGGAGAAGATCAATCGTAGTTTTTTACTGTAAATAATAAGCAATGGTATTAACAGTATTCACATATTTCCAGGAATACATGACTGAATTAACAAGACATTAACGTTACCACATGCTAAGAATTGGATTTTCAGGGAACCAATACAACTTTCAAATTATGATAGTTTCATTGTGTACATAATTCAAGATGTGATCCTATCTGATTGTCACATATGAAAGATAAATCGCATTCACACAAGACGCTTCAACAGTATAATTTTACAGTAGTATGAGACCCAAAATAAATATCACTTTGAAGGTATTCAAAAGATCACCTTTATTGTAGCCATTCTTATAAATGATGAACATATCATCCATATACCGGTAATAATAGTCTAGTTTATCCAGTGTGTCCCTTGACCTCGTCGTCTGCTAGTATAGGACCCAGAGGGGAGCCCATTGAAACCCCATCTACTTGTCGATATAATTCGTTGTTAAATATAAAGTGAATATTCATGGTGCATTTTAACAGCGATTCCTTAACTCTTACCGGTGGGATTCCTATGTCTTTCTGTTGTTCTCTTAATTCATTGCAAATGTAGTTAACTGTTTCTATAAGCGAAACATTGGTAAATAATGATGTTATATCCAATGAAAACATCCCCTTGTCTCTAACATTCATATTTTTGACATGTTCCACAAAGCTGAATACATCTAACCAGTTCGCGATGTAGAGGTTCGAGCACTCGTACTAACCATTTTACTGTTGAATGGTACGGAGAATTCATCATATCTAGAATTGGACGTAGTGGAACTCTAGGCCTGTGAACCTTTGGTAACCCATACAGCCTAGGTATATGTGTGCCTGAGGACTTTAATGTATCATATGTGGACTTAGAGATCAAATTCTGTTCCATCATTGTCCTCAGAGTCTTAGTTAGTTGACGTTCTGTAGCCGTCTTTATTAATATGATTTTATATTGCTTGTCCCTTGGGTTCCTAGTGAGACATAGGAATTCCGTACCACGTCTCCATTACACTCTGTTCTCTGCAGTCTTTTCAACCTGTTTCCATGACTGCCCACAACCTCTCATTTACTCATCACACCATCTCCTCCATGTCACCCTCAACTACAACGCCCAACTCGTCAATTCCCATCTGGATTCCACTCGAGTGGCTGGCGCGGTGACTGATGTCCCCACTCGGACTTCTCAGTCAGTGTATGCCCAACACAATCCATCTCCACTTCCTGATACTTCATATTCGTTGAGTGATAGCTTCTTGCTTTGTTGGTTCGTTGCCAGTCAGCCAGTCAGCCAACTAGCCAGCCACAGTTCCTCGTTGCTTATCCTCATTATTCTGGCAATCCATCTGATCTTCATTAACCAGCCAGAGTAGGTGGCAGTTGTTGACCACTGTGTGTAGTTTATTGCAAATCCCTTTCGTGACGCGCCAACTCTCTCAACCACCACATAGAAGCACTGACTTACTTGACTGACGTTGGTGTTGAAAATCAGAATCTTGTTCATGCTTGATGCTGAGTGGATTGCAGATCTCCACACTGGTTTCAGGTGAATGAATGCCTGTCTTGCTGTCTTTCCGATCCTGGTTTCGACATCCTCGTCTGTGCCACCACCACCATCTGTAGTTGAAACAGTGCTGCCTACGTGTTAGGTGGAAGAGGCTACTTCCTTTAAGTTTCTCCCGTTGATGGTGATTGGAGCTTGTTGTTGTTGTTGTTGTTGGTGGTGGTGATGATGATGGTCGTGTTGGTTGGGTATCTTCATCACCTCAGTCTCCTCTACATTAAATTGAATTCCCGTCTTCGCTGCTCTGCCGTGTCCTGCCCTGCCTCTTCTGTCAACTTGTTAGTGTTTGCCACCTGATGATAGATTTACTACCATATTATGATACAAGTGAAGAATGATTTGATTCAATTGATCGGCCATGATTGGTAAATGGACTACTGTGTTGGAGCTCCAACATTATTGGCTTTTTACTTTCAACATTAATGATGGAAAGTGGATAGCAATGGAATTCAGGGTGCTCGTCTCTTAGGACTCGTCATTATCTGCATTTACCTACTTTGGCCTAGTGAACAACTCTTGGCGTTTGAAGCGATGGGTTCTAGATTCGAGTTTTAGAAGGAGACTGGTACATCAATCTTCTAGGTTCTTTTCTGCGGTCCAGCTAGCGTATCCCCCTCCTCTCGCTCCTCACTGTTTGTTGCATGATCCAGTCCACTACAATCAAGAATATCATGGGTGATAGTAGATAAAACCTATATTTATAGGTATACTAAAATAGATTTATTTAAACTATACAAAACAATTAATCAAAAATCACAAAGTCAAAATATATTTATTATTTAAAATTGTATTCATTGAATTTGTTTTAGAAAACATCATTTAAGTCAAATAGATAAGTAAGAATCAAACGTTCAGATAATTAAAACAAACACTTGTACATAAAAATGTACATATATGGATATCTTAAGTAGTATTTAGTCACCCATTAGATATTGATTAGATAATAAATATAGGTGAGCGGCCTAGTCAATTTGCATACTGTATGTAACAGCTTCACGCCACATATCTTGAAATGTCAATGGATAAAATTCATTATAAAGTGATATTAGAAAGATGAAATCTGCAATTGAGCCTACTTCTCTTCCTGGTTGTAAATTATAATAGCTATGTCCACTTTGAAATGGTATTCTTGGTATACCTAAACGTTTGGCTAATATTCCAGTCATGTAGACATCATCAATCCATATAGACGGTTGAAACATTGAACACCAGTATAAGTATGGCGCCAATTTCATATCCATTACATAACCGAAACCTTCACAATAAGTTGGAAATTCATTTTCAGGATATTCTTTATTGGTTATCTCCCATTTTGAATGTTTTGCACCACCAGGTCGTTCCACTTTAACATGAGCTGTAGCTGAACAATAAAAAGTACCATGTAGATCTGTTTGTTTCATTTCCAGATAACTTGTTAAATGAAAAATATCAATGAAAGTGTCATCATCTGCTTTGACTAGAAATGGTACTTTGTTACAGTAACCTGCACTAATCCATTCCATAACTGATATATGTTTACGCGTCATATTGTAGTAATGTTCAAGAAAGGCGCGTTGGACAATATCACTGTAGGAAATAATACAAATAGATAAATTGAAAAATATATGTGCGCAAAAAGTATGTATCTTACTTAAAACAATTTTCAACATCAATGTCTAGTCAGCGCGTCTATGTGATGGTTGAGAGACTTGGCGCGTTATGAAAGGCATTTCCAACAGACTACAGATATTCATCAACAGCTGCCGCCTAAGCTCGTCACTGAAGCTCATATAGCCAGGAAGAATAAGTAACAAGGAACTCTGGCTGGCAATGAACCAACGAAGCAAGAAGCTATCACTCAACAAATATGCAGTAACAGGAAGTGGAGATGGATTGGGCATACACTGAGAAGGCTGAGTGGGGACATCACTCACCGCGCCAGCCACTCGAGTGGAAGTCAGATGTGAAGTGAGGAGTTGGGCGTTGTAGTTGAGGGTGAGATGGAGGAGATGGTGTGATGAGTAAATGAGAGGTTGTGGTCAGTGGTGTATCCAGGTTGAGGCGATTTCAGAGAAGAGAGTGTAGTGGAGACATGCTACTGAATCCCTATGTTCCATTAGGAACCCCAGGGAAAAATAATAAAATAATAATAATAATTACTTAAAACAGAATTCATATTTGGTAAATTTTTTTAATTTATATCCTAGTTACAGTACTTTGGATGTCAGCTGCACTATAAATAAGATGAGATATGTAAGGCATCACTGACATAAGTCTTCAAACGAAATCCAAGATTATTAGTTTGACTATTTGACATAGCTGCGATTTAACAAACTTGTATTATTGATACTGGGTGAAATGAAAATCTGAGCCAAGATAAGATTTAAACCATCGACCATCGGGTTTCCAACTGAACTACGTGATCTGACTATTGACAACATTTCTATTTAACTTTAATCACCAAATGTTTCAACCGACTGTCATGTGAATTGATGACACGCAACTATCACTTAATCGTACTCATACTGGCTACCCAATCAGGAATTCTTATCCCAATCTAAATAAACTTGAATTAGAAGGGGGAAGCATCATATTGTTTATCTGCTTGAAGTGAAATAAAATCTGGTCAGCAGTAGAATGTTTACGAATGACACACAGTGAATGTGATGCCTAGACTGGCACAGAAACATCCATACAAGGAGACATCAAAACTACCAGAATGGTTGTACACACACACACACACATAAGCACAATTCACCAGCAGGAAGTGACACTTCCATGATGGTATATTATAGATTCTTTAAATAGATATCCCAGTATTTTGTAGCTACCAGCAGTAGATTCATGAAGTCTATCCAAAGTGATGCACCTGCATTTAGGAGATCAGCCAATTGGAAATCAATGAAGCCAATCAGCGACCAGACAGTACGTTAATAGTATAGTTCGAATGATATCAAGAGTTATAAAAGTCAACCTCTGATGAAAATGAAGAACAAGTCACCCTTGTCCACAAGCTAATAACACTTTGTATCGGCTAATATTCTTCATCAGCATTCATAAAACTTGAAAATACTTCAATTCTTTGTGAAGTAAATGCTGATGAAGTTGCCTTGTCTAGTGATGAAATATCTGAGAAGAAACCTTAAAGCTCAGAGAATATGAAACAAGCATCAATCATAGGCTTTGCCTATGCGTTAACATCAGGGGATTAGTTTAGCCTCGTAAATTAACAGTGATGTAGCTCAAAAACTTCAGCAACAATTGACATTAGTGTCATGGGTCGAAACTCAGCAGCCGACTAGAAAATACTTTGGCGAATTAAGTGAAGGACGCTGAGTTCCATTTTTAGTGTCAACACCAAAACTATGATTCAAAGACATCCAGATGGAGAGTAGCATATAGGATAAGGGATGCTTCCTAGTTTTCCCTGCATACCACTTCTACTTTCAAATGAAATCTTACTACAACTTCGTAACCTCACTTTCTCCTCATTTCGGTTTTATCCTAGTTCCTATCATAGACATGTTCGTTCCAGTTTATTCATATAGTGGGTCACTTACCAGGTCACTTTGTTATAGGGTAGTATTTTGAAAAAAATTCTCATGTATACGACAACAGTTTCTTTGAGGATGATAAAATTAACAATTTTAAGATTTCGTTTTCATTGATGTTTCATACAGTGTGAAAGATTCTCCTGCAGTCTGCGGACCACTAATTTATCAAAGGGGACGTTTAGACTACTGCCCAGATATGCATTTCTCTTAAATGGTAACACTGCTTGTTGGTGCCTAATAGTGGAAGCCAAAACGCACGTTTTTTTTCTATCCCTGACTCATCAGCTGAACATACCTGAATCACAAGAGACCTGATGGTTCGGTAGCCTAATTGATAAATGTCTAATGCTTGGACTAGATGGGTGCTAGTTTCGATTACCTCCACCCACCCACTGCAACGCAGGCACGTCCAACCATTGAGACCCAAAGTAGAACGAAATGTATATCCTCACTTCCACCGCTAGCCACCACCAAGCAGATAAGAACCAAATGAAACTCGAAGCGATATCGAGACCCATTCGGGGAGGTTATATACCAACAGAGATCGATGAATTTGATACAAAATGATAATCAACAGTAAATACAAAAAATCAATGAGTAAATATGCATTTACCAGTCTGTGAGAAATATGAGTAAAATCTCTTTCTTAAATATCCTTCTAACTAGGTCATTAGCAGTGCTTATCAAAAACTATCTTTGAGTGGAATGTATCCATACTTTTATAGTTTTCCTCTACAATGGTAAATATACATTTCTTAATGAGGTTAGGAAAATATTCCAGTTTTTCGAAGGAAGTATAACAACCAGATTAGCTTTAGAAGTTTCTTATAGAGTCAAGAAAAATTGCCTGAAGTCAATTAACATCCATCAAAATCACAACGGTGGTCAGCCTCCTATCTTGGTGGTCACGTTACAAAAGAATCGATAGGATTCGGTCAGCACTCAGGACTAGAAAGCATGCAGTTGCTTGTTCTCCGCTAACCAATAGATGTACATTGTTCTCTTTACTCATGTACCGGTTAGGAAAGTTTTTCCATATAAATTAATGATTTTTAAAAAAAATTGTCCTTTGGGTTCCTAGTGGAACATGGGGATTCAGTAGCACGTCGCCATTTCATTTCGCACACTGCAATCTTCTCAACCTAGCTCCACGACTGCCTACAAACTTTCATTTCTTCCTCACACGATCTCCTTCACGTAACCACCGGACACACGACTCGTCGTTTCCCATTCGGCCTCCACTTGAGGGCCAGGCCTGGCTCGTGGTTTTCTCATTTTATGCTCAATCCAGTCCATCTCCAATTTCTTCTGCATAGGTTTTTGGTTGGTTCGTTGCCAGGCCAAAAATACTTGTTACTTATTCTCATTATTCTACCCATATAATCAATCTTCAGTGTCGAATGAGAGTAGACGGCAGCTGTTCATGTGATGTGTGTCTGCAGTTTGTCGGAAATGCTTTTCGCAACACGCCAAGTCTCTCAACCATCACATAGAGCCACTGACTTACTTGACTGAATTAGTGTTGGAAATCCGGATGTTGTTCATGCTTTATGCTGAGTGCAGTGCATTGGATCGCCACACTGATTTTAGGTTAATGAAGACCTGCCTTGCTGTCTTTCCCATCCTGGCTTTCACGTCCTCATCTTTCCACCGCCACCGCTTGTAGTTGAAACGATTCTGCCTAGGTAGGTGGGTAGGTGAAAGAGACAACTTCGTCTAGATTTCACTCATTGATGGTGCTTGTTGTTGTCGTTGTTGCTGTTGGTCGGGTGTCTCCATGATCTCTGTCTTCTCTACGTTCGTTTGAAAAATTTCCCGTTCTCGCCGCTTTGCCTCTTCTGACAACTTGTTGGTTTTCGCCTGTAGATCTTTGAGCCTGTGCGACAACACATCAGACAAAAATCATCATCGGCGAAATCCAAATCTTCTAGGCTCCTTTCCTCCGTCCAGCCAGCGTGTCCATCTTCTTGCTCCTTACAGTTGTCTGTTGCATGATCCAGTCCAGTCGACCACAATCAGGAAGACCATCGGTGATGGTAGGCATCCTTGTCTAACTGCTTCCTGTCTTCACTTCAAAGGCATCATTGAGCTTTCGATTGTAGATCACTTGGCATGTAGCATCATATGGCATATAGGTGCTGAATGAGGTTGATAAATGTTTGTGGCACTAAACCGTAGTGTTGAACCAGCTGCCAATTAACGTCTCGGTTGACATTATCGAAGACCTTTTCAGAGTCGATGAAGTTGGGGTAGAGTTGACTACCATTTTATGCGCTGTTCTAAAGTTAATGATGTAGATAATGAAAATTAAGTCTGCTCAATAAAATCACATTGGTTTTTCGTATCCAAACCTAATCTAGGCTGTTGAGTAACAAGCTAAGCCTATCTTTAATTAGTCAGTCAACTTCAGCGACACTTGCGTGTTGCTAAGACCATGACTTTTGTATTGATATGAAGTTGTAATAAGAGGTCGTGCGTGACCCATGGGGCAAACTAATTCGGACGAGAGGACAAATAATCAACCACTGCATTGGATGAAGGTTGTGGTATATAGCGAATTCACAAAAGTGGGAAAACGTGGACCATCGGTGGATTAACATGAAAGTGACCTCCGCCAAAACTGAAGGTCCTGAGTTCGACCTCTGACAGAGTCATGGGTGGGCACTGCTGAGTATTACCATACCAGAATGAAACAGCTCTCCAGTGCTCCCAGGTTTTCACTGCTTCTCCAACTGACGTTAACGCATGATTAATACTGACTTGAAATCAATAAATCCCAACAAACCTCTAAATTATATTGCTTCTTTTCTGTCTCTACTCTTTAAATATTCATCAACTCATCAAATGAAACTGATGTAACACTTCTCTGACTGATAAGTAGTCGATACTATCTAGATAAATGGGGCTTATTTCATATGAACAATCAAGAGGCTAGGGAACAAATAGTTAATTTTTTTCAGAGTCAGCACCAATCTATCAGACAGTATTAAGGAGAATAGAAATGTGAGATAAGAATACTTCTGCATACTCATAACTAATTTTGAACCTTGTCACTAAGACTGGTCTACAAGTGATTTTTAACTTTTTGAAGACTCCAATATGGCATCCATAGCAAATAAACGATAATCATTTAGTAAGAGAGAACATTAAACTTGTTATTGTGATTGTCAGTATACGGTTTCAATTATCAGAATCATATAAACATTGAATGCTATCCTCTCTTGTCACACTCTTCTTTGTTTCAATCTATTCTGATAATTAAAAGCATTTCCCATTGATCCACTACATACAGTATAATGAAATGTCTAATTTTGCGATTTACCAAAATCAAAATTTCACGTACCCTACTTAGTTATATTCATTGATTCTGAGAAGACAATATGCTCTCAGGAAAGTTAAGGTCCTAATTCAGAAGAAAATATCTCACAATTAAACTATGCAATATTCAGTATACAGCCAATGGGAACAAAGAAATTTTGATGTCAGAAATGACAGACCAAAAAAGTCAATGCAGAACCTAGCACACAAAGTGCACTAGATCAATTTGCCACTCTTTACACAAGTATACAAAGAAAGGATGGATAGGAAAAGAGTGATATGCAAAGTAATGTGAGAGAATAAACAATTTGAAGATCAAGGTTAGTGTGAATATCCAAGCTGTAGAAGATGTCGAAAAGTGAATACATCTGCACTATTGTAACCGATTTTCAGCCATGTTACCAAGTGTCTTCAATCACTGATTCCTGTTGTCTCGGAGACTTCAGCTAAGTAGTCCACATCTCCCAACACGGCTCAGATTAGCAGTTATCGATTGGTTTTCACTTCGAACGCTACTCTGACTCCCCTAGCATTGTAGATTGAGGTAAGCAACGGTTCATCATATGTAGAACATATCCATATCATTTCAGTCGACTAAGGTTCACAACCTTATCAATCAACTTACTTAGTACCTTTCATTTGACCTCAGAAATAAAATTTAAATATTTCACTAACCCATAAATTTGTTCTTCTTCTTCAACTTGTTTTTGTTCCTTAAAATTATTTGAAATACCCATAAAGAAGAGAACACCAATTTTACGATTATTCACCTGATTTAATGATCCCCAAGTTGAACGAATTAAATCTCTTTTCTGTCTATGATTTGGATGTGTATGTACAATAATTAAAATCCATAAATTAGTATTTTTTATACAAAAATTTGGTTGATTAAAATAAAATCATTAGATTCAATTGGAATTGGTATAATATTTTTATTATTTGCGCATAAATTGAACACTTTTTGTATACCTTTAAAATGTCCACTTTTAATATGTAATTCTAATATCTTTAAAATTTTTGGCGGCCATTTTGATAATATTGTTATTAAATCTTGTTTTGTTTTAATGAATTCATTTTCAAGTTTATTTTTCAATATATATTTCATAGAAGCATTACTAGTTTCAAATGTAATAGTAATAATAATAATAATAGTGATATATAGGTAATGTAATACACAGAAATTGTATAACATAGTGGATTTATATGCATAAATCAATGGATTATATAAAGTTGGTAATGATTAACAAATATTCGTAACTATGAATCAACTTCTCTTCATTATTGCTTAAATACAAATCATAATCATATGTATATATATGAATAGTAATAATGATAATGATACTTATGTCTATCTACATCTCAATGTCCATGTATCATCCTATAAGATACATTGGTTATTTGTGTGCGTCTATATACAATTGTGTTATACTCAAACTTATTGTAGTATATGATATATACACATAATTACACAACATTTTGGTAGACGAATAGAGTAGGTGAGTAAAACAGAGTATAAACCTGATCAATAAGCTATAAACACTAAGAGTTTATAAGTTATTATATATGTAAGGATAGACTTGAGTTTAATGTGATGAATAGACAGAAAACTTGCATACTTAAAGATATTAACAACCATATTGAAACTCATACATTAGGCAATGAACCACAGCTATTGGTTGAAAGGTATGATGCTATCTGTTTGTATGAACTTGAGCAGTTGTACAGTTTAAAACTCTAGATGGAATGACACCAAAACCAATTACATTTGAGATGATACTACCTAATTACTTAAACCTTGATAGGGGGGAGGATGTTCAAAACTGCGACATTATGATTGTAAGTCGACTCCCTAGACCAATGAGCCACAATTCTGAGTGTCAAATGAATCCTACTAACTGCAAATACCTCAAGAATATCTATTATTTTCAGTCTAATCAAATCATTTACCACAAAGATATCATACCGATATAAACCGGTTAGGAGTGTTCGACACTTGAATACAGTTGAACAATGCTGAAACGAATCGACTTTATTTTCTTTTCTCATCTTTTATCGATTACAAAATGACTCTTCGAATTAAAAGATTCACTTACAAGATATACTCAAACGATTGTTTTTTCTACTTGTAATCTCCTCTTATTACATTGGATAGGATTGCTCGATCTCGGCGTTTGAAGTGATGAGTACTCAATTCAAGTCCCGATGGGAACAACATCATTCACTAGAGTGCATATACATTCATATTTTAATGAAAAGAATTAAAGAAATATGTGTAAATGTTTTTCATTGGAATTATTTATGAGACTTTACTGGGGAGTATTTGTTAGCAAAATCGTATTCATACGTTGAGATGATGTTTCAGATTTGTTGTTTGAGGATACAAGTCTATGAGCCTATATTAATCCTTTCCGGTTGATCTCTGTACTTGTCCAGTCGTCTTTTGAACGAGTCAGTTGATGACGTGGACACCACTTCTCCTGGAGTCAGTTCCAGGAGTTGATTGCTCAACGCTACAACCAGTACTCTGCGGAGACTAAGTTCGTTTTTCGCTTTTGTATTCTCCTGATATACCCTGTTAGGTGTTCCGACCTTGTAGGAAGAGAAAACAGATCAGGTATAAAGTCATTTCTTAGAATCCTGTATAGCATGATTAGATCGCTCCTCTGTCTGGGATGCGATAAAGAGAAGAGGTCCAGCTCCTCAAGCTGATCTTTATAGGTCGGATCAGCCGTCACAGGGATCATACAAGTGTCTGCCCTCTGAACGTTTTCCAGAAGATCTGAGTCACGTTTAAGAAAAGGATTTGTTCTTCATGTATACTTTTCTAGTTTACACCTAAACAAGAATAAGATGGTGGACATATCATTATTTATTTTTGTAAACGTTCTATGTAATGCCCAAAGTGTCCTAAAACTCCAAGTTGCTACCAATCGACAGTGTACCGTGATTTTCAAATCATAATTCGCTGTGACTTTTAGGTCATCATTATGAGTCAGTACTGAGGGTAAACGAGCCACATTAATGTCAACCTTCCAACTTGATAGAAAATAATAATTGAGGTAGTAAGATCTGAAATAGCAGATACGTTTTTACTACCTGTAGATTGATAATTCCAACAGTCATTTATTTTTGGTTACGCAATGAATTTATGTTCAAAGCATCCTATCAAATGACCCAGGTAACTCGAATTTGATAAAACTTCTCTAAAATGGAATAATTGTTACCAACATTATGAATAAATCGTTGTTATTGAAGCAATGAAGAAACTCAAGGAATGATAATGACCATGGCAAAATAAGAGAACGGACGTAACTCTTTATTGCTTCAGTAATTCGTCACTTATACATAGCAGAGGTGCTAGCGATCAATTAATTACATCACTATTAGTTATGTGATCCTTGTTCTGCTCTCATTTACTTCATTCCATTTGTATGAAACTAAAGATTACTATATAATTAGTAGGATACGAATTGTACAACATTTCTTGATTGGATTTATTAGAAAAACACTTACTTCACTTAACGTATTCCTCTTACAGATAGTATGAATTTTAGGAAATCCGTCCACCTCTGAATTTTTGAACACAAGATGGATTCCTAATCCACCTACCAGAGAGAAAAGAGGTGGTTCATAATGTTTAACATAATTGCACAGTTAAATCACTTTTCAATGTTACATTACACTTTTTTGCATATACTTTTTCCTATATATTGTTTCTGGGATCCTCCAGAATGTCATCTTAACACATCAGCTGAGTAATGAAAGACACTAAGTAATCTTTATGAGATCTAGTATTTCTTAGAAATCGTTTGCTTCTAAATAAGGCTGATAAACTGCCTCATCAAATGTTTATTTGTAGAGCAAGTTATTTTGTGTTTATGAACGTTGAAATAGACGATTTGTAAGTACTATCATCTTAAGTTCAGTAACTGCTCTTGATTCATGAACTGGAATACAATCAAGGTTCTGAGTCGATTTATGACTTTAAAGTCATAGATGTGTCTACATTGCTTACTGAGTCAACTGCATAGTTCAGGATGAAACTTCTGAATGCTTGTAAAATTGTTCAACGTCCATTTTATCTAATTTATTAGATATATCATACAGTGAGACAGTATAACTTACTGGATTACTCAAATAATGCTGTTTGACTGTTATACGTTTAATAAATGAAATAAAATAGTATTACTTCCCACCACACTGCTTAAGTTTTACTCAGCCTCCAGTTATTTTGAAACACGTTAAGAGAAACGGTTCGAAGCATATCTTTAATCATCATCAACACAGGCATTACTGCACAACGGTTCAATTTGCCACACCTCATATCAGGATATCAAGTAACAGCAATAAGATAAAAGAAGAAATATTGGAGATTCGACCAGTAAGAAAGAGGAAGGAGAAAGTGCTGAATTTAGTATAGCCATTAAGGTGAAGATAAAGTGTGAACGCATCTGCGCTACTGGCATCGATTTTGAGCCATATCACCTTCAGTGTCCAGTTGTCATATAGACCGGCTAGTCTGTATCTTCCTACATGGCTAAGATCAACAGACAAAGACTTCATGCAATTATGTCATGTTTTAGTCTGGCCGCCCCGGACCTTTATCCAGTTTCAACCAATCTCAACTAACATGCTGCAGGGATGCAGACGGCGGATATGCATGCGTAACTTATTTCCCAGCCATCTCAGTCGATGAAGGTACATGATCTTATCAACTGACTTTTATCTCCTCCAAAAAACTCTACTTTCTGTGCAACAGTTTTAGTTATATTAGCAAGTGCATTCAAATTTGTTGGTACGGATATGTACTCGTCCATTTTCATTTGAATATGGTCCAGGTCGTACTGCGCTGAGGAATATGTCTGTCAATTGTCTTCCTATTATTATTACAAGCTTAAAAAAAACCTTCCGTGTTGCTTCATATCTTCATGAATAGAATACTTTCCTCAGTAATGCATGAACAAATAGTTCATTTTATTTTCCTTTAAATCTTAGTACTTTTGAGTTGAAGTCAACACTGGATACCTCCATAGGTCGGTTACCTTATTTTATAAAAAGCACCCTACCAGATCAGGTCATGTACCACAGATGATCTGAATTCAAACATGGAAGGGGGCTCTTTTCTACCCTGCTGGAATCTAAAAACACTCCCATATTTGAACCATAACCAATAAGAACGCTTATGATCAGCGATTTATGCTGGACACGTCACTAAGTCACTAATATTGCATCACTATGGAATACGTATCAAGACAGTTACCCCAATATGTTATATTTATCTCGGCGACTTGCAGTGGACACGGTTTCAGGCCTATTTAGGACTCATCAGCTAGATGTACCTATACCTACTCGAACCCGGTACACATCGTTTCAAATGCCAAAGCGTTATCCACTAGGCCACAGAGGTCGAGCAATTCCACCCTATACAGCAACAGGAAATTACAAGTAACAAATAATAGTTACCTCAACTTACAAAACAAGCTACTTTGCCATACATCACAGATATCCCGGAAGCTATCAACCGATCACTGTATCTGTTCAGTATCAATGGGGCAAAAAACCAACCAAATCCCTGCAGAGTATAATATGCCATTACCCAAAGAAGATAGGGTAAACGTAATATATAAAATTAGTAGCAAGGACAGTCAACATCTTCATGTTGGTTAATCCAGTCGTCAAATAGCTAAGAAATTTGTGATCAACGACTTGACAGTCCTCATTGATATCGGTTTATGTAGGTGAACGCAACCACAACGTCGGAGTACCACAGGTAAACTCAAAACACCAAGAGAATTCCTGAAAGCATGGTACTCCAATCGACTAGGTGGCAACAGACACGTGAACATTGACTCAATTTGCAGACTAGTGAGAGGGGATCAGCCAACTGTTAATCAATCAACAGTCAGACATTGGGTTAACAGTATAGGCTAAACAATAAAAATAAATATATAAAAACAGACACATCATCTCTACCCACAAACCATCGACCCCCAAGGTAGGCAGATATCGTGCATACACATTCATGCAACTTGAAGATGTTCCACTTCCTTATTCAAAAGATGCTGATGGAGACGTCTAGCTTGGTGATCCAACATCGAAGAACAAATCTAAAAGCTTGCAGATCACAAAACAGTTATCACACTCATCCTGAAGTAAAAATCTTCTCCACTACCTCAGATTACGAATATATTTTTTTCTGAAGAACAAAAGACATGTGGCCCACCTAAACGAAGTCACAAAAGATACATTCAAGACTTAACTACTTTCTTTATTGCAACTTAAAAGTAGAGGACATAAGAAAACCACGGTAAGAGCGCAGCGAAACTACTCTCAATTCGGTAGTCTATTCGATATTTCAGAGATCCACTACGCGCCAACTTTCATTCAGAACAATATACAACGTGGTATGAAAGTGAAGCCGACCAGCGAGTTTAACCTAACACTGTTATTCTTCGGCAATGTGACCTCACGTCATATACGAGTGGACTTCTCACTTCTTCCAACTAGTGTCACAACCGAAAAATAATTGGTTGGAAAATGACTAGCATGGCAACGCGTAAAAAGTCTGTCCAAATCATTGAACTAGGTAAATTAAATTGTTGACTAATAATATTTATCATGCGCACATATAACCAGATCTTAAAATCAAAAAAGTGTAACTACGAGGTGTGAGTAATCAAACTGTGGTAGCTGAGATTGAATGCTCAGTTGTTGCACAACCTCAGCTAGCTTTGTTTTTAGAACGAGTGATACAGTTGACCCTGTTTAAAGACTAATACACTGCACACCAGTCCAGTGTGTACAGCTGAGGTATGACCATCGAAAGCAGATGTGAAGTTATGAGTTTTGATAGGTGGTGGTTTCGTAGTATTGTGGTGTACCCACTATGTAAGCAATTTAGAGGTTAAACGTAAAGTATTAGGCAAAGAAGATACGTCACTCGATGAGGTTGTGAAACCTCCACCAACTAAGTTGGCTGAAACATGTGTTGTGCGTGCCAAATCACTGTCGAATTCGTTGTGCAATGCTAGCCATAGTGGGATTAGGTTGAAGGGGGGAAATGCAAAGAATGGTAGACTGAAAATGGAAGCAATCCAGAAAAGTATTTAACTACTGACCTAAGTTGTATAGGTTAATTGATTAGTGTCCTGTTGGTATAAAATGTAACCACTCGCCCAACTACTGCCGGCTTCTGTTGAGGTTTATTTTCAGCATTTCAGTTTGCTAAGTCTCAGAAAATAAGTAACACGCTCCAGCACAGACCATTCATATCTGTTATTCAATCGAAATTCACTCAGCAACCTACTTCAGTAAGCAATAAGCTACACCTATTATGTGAGGGATAATGATACCATATATCTGCCCAGATCTCAGTAGGTGCAGCGAGGTTTGAAACAGCGACCCACTGGTTGAGTCAACTGCCTGAGTCAGTAAGCCAACGCTCCACCTTGAACGAAAAACTGTTGTTTCTATTTTCTGAAGATATATGCGGGTAATAAACTGAAGACATCTGTTTAACTCCTTGGAAAATAATTTATTCCATCCCAATAAGCTGAGACATGAAAAAGACTAAACATTCAATGCATAAACAATTTTTACACTTATAAACAAAAGGAAACTGGATAAAAGTTACAAGATATACTCAAGAAGAAGAAAAAAGTACCTTCCACTCTTCTTAAACAGAAATCAATCACTGCATAGAAATCAGTAATATAGAAATGAAAATTAGCTAGATTCTACATAAATACACTCACTTTTCAAAAAAAGATAAGTTACTTGCTTATATAGTACTTAGGTGATAAATCTAAACTCTATAAACAGAGGTAATCTCATAAAGATGATACCAGATCATACAGAAAAAAAAGTCATGAAAGTAAACGAAAAGAAAACGATGTAGTGGAAGACATGGGAAATTTAAAAAGAAAGCCAAAAGCGCAAGAAACATATATACTGTTTACAAATAACAACCATTGATCTTGGATATATATTATTACAAAGCCCAATAATATTATCAATACAAATGAAAGACAAAGTCATGATGATATACAATGAAGAAGGGGTTATTAACAAATGGATTCACTGTTCTTTTTCTGGTGTGTAGACAACCTTTTCTATAGTATGATGCTTTCTGTGATCGCTAGGTTTAATTCTAAAACCAACGCCTAGTTTAGCCCGATTACTTCTCCTGGAGTTATCCTTATTATTATTATTATTATTATTGCAGTTATTGCTGGTATCAGTCTTAACAACACTACTACTACCACTATTGCATATATCAGTATGTAATCCACTTACATTCTCCTGTTTATATAACTTATCCGATTTATGCGTCTGCGGCTTTTCACTAATAGGTGTGATATCTTCAGACACAGCCTCCAGTTTAAATGAAGCACTTGTAAATACTTCTGTAGTTGCAGTACTAAGCTTCGATCGAGTAGCATATTCAGGATTTGCAGTTGAATCATCTACAAAGTGAACAGCAGTTACAGGCGTTACTTGACCGGAAACATCAAGTCCATTTTGAGAAACTGAAACATTTTCAACATCTCGTGTTGCTACATCACTTGTCACCTGAGGTTTTCGATCACGGTAACCATAATAGATTCTACGATAGTGTAAAAGAGATTGACACACCAATAAACAAGAAGCGAAACAATGATGTGCAGCACGATTACTTATCTCTATAATACTCTCTATAATAGAGGATCGAATAAATTCAGTAGGACGATCATTATTGTCTGAACACTTATCAAGGCAGTCAAGTTTGAATAAAATCAGATCAGAACAATTTAACAATACCATTAATAAACTGGAAGAAGTTGGAATACGCGGACGTTTCGATAGACTAACAATACGACTTGAAAATTTTGAAAATCTTGATAAAGAGTGAAAAACTAAGACAGATATAACAGTATTCTGTAAATCAAGAACAGACAGTGTTTCAATATAATTTTGAATCAAATATATAGTTGCTGAGACACGAAGTGGACTGTAATTTTCATTCTCAGATTTAATATTGGCATCAATTCTTTCAATTGTTTCTCTTATCGGTATAGGGTCATGAAAAACTGATGGTGTAGTTAGCGATGGTAGACGAAAATTACTAATATCACTTCCAGAATATTCAAATTCACCTTTTAATGGACCATTTCTTGAAATATAACAGTTGCATATACTTAATAAGCAAGACTCTAGCAGGCTTAAACTGTTTAGAAATGATGACTGTGATGAATCAGCCTGATTTGAAGTACTTTTCTTTACTTGAAATACTGAACTACTATCCTCATAAGAATGACACAAATACGCGTGTAACAATGAAGGTAATAAAAGGATGACAAAATTTTGTAAAGCTGGTAAACCTGATTATAAAATGCAAATAATCTTTGGCAAACATCAGAAATGACACTAGTGGATACTAGTTTTTCGAATGCCTCTTCTATATCATCAACCAGTTTGGCACTTGAATACATCCATTCAATGAGTTCATCCATTGATTCACGAGATGATGGTTTGTACGATGCTAACCATTTGGAAAGTTTCGATGGCATTTATAATCAAAATATGCTAAAATATTCAACAAAAAACCATTCACAAAGTGGAATAAAAAAATCTATAATCTTAAACTTTACTAAAAAAGAAATGAAATATGAAACGTATTGAATCATAATAAAACGATGGTAGGGTAATCCAAAGCCACATCAACTGAATACAATCAAGGCTATGGTTGATTTTATTACTATCAACGTGAAGGAGGTGTCTCAGAGCTACAGCTAACTGGTATAAGGAGATGAGTATCAACCAGTAGGTCACGGGTTTGGGCAACCAGGTGGTATCACTAGCCCTAACACAATACACGTGGCTCATTGCCTACTGAATGAATGGGAACAAGTTGACTGAGTGCGATAGGTTCCCTTTTCATATGATGTTCAGTTCCTCTATGAAAGCAATGAATGATTGTAGTAATTAGGTAAATTTCAAGATTTTTTTCTGAAATTATGACCAAATTATAACCGTTCTCACCATTACTAAGGGAAGTTTAAATAATGATCGGGCTGCTAGATGAAACGTACCTCGCACTGATAAAGAAAACAACTGTGAATCCATCAAACTGAATCAAGTCACTGGAACATCACTGAAAGAGGATATTAAAATGAACAGGAATATGAATAACAATGAATCGACAAGTAATAAAATGTTTGAAATTTAAGAGGTGACGAGGAATTCCTACTTTTTTTTAATCTCTGTAATCGGTTTTGAGGCACGTTACAAAGGATATTTAACCATTGAATCTCAATACTTCGGTGCATTTTCCGGTCTCTAAGCCGTATATGGTTTGCATTAAATGAATAAAATCTCAAAAATCCCACTCAGCGTACATTTTCCCATATTGGTCACGAACAAAACAAAATGGTCCACACTCACAAACCATGAATACGTTTTTACAGTAGGCAATTAAACAAGCCTATTTTGTAAGGACCAATGATACTACCTGGCTGCGTGAACCTCATTAGGTGGAGTGGGACACGAACCCATGACCCAGTGATAACAAGTTAAATGTCTAAACCAACAGGCTAAAGCTCTACTACGAATCAATGACTTCAATGGTTGGTACCATATTTTAGTCTGATCATCTTTACCTTTCTTACTCCAAACATACTGTGTTGGATGGATGACGGCTCAGTGTACATATAACATGCCGTAAGAACTTCAGTCACCGCACGTTTACCATCTTATTGACCGAATATCTCAAACTCTGTCTGATCTGCACATCACTTGCTCTGAATCCATTACATCATCTGTTTTAACGCGCTAAGTTCGTTGAAGTACTATCAGGTTGGAAGCAACCAACGGGTTAGCAAACTAAGAGAGCATTTATCCATGAAGCTTTTAACTGCTGAACTGAGTGGTTTATTTTATCTTTCTTGGTCACGTAGCTTACTAGGACTTTTGATCACATTTTTATTTATTCGTTTTTCTTTACGTTATCCTACACCATGATGTGATGACGTGAGGCAATGATGGGGCAATACGTTGTGTGTTGATCATGTTTGTTAGTTACTGAACACCGGAAATGATAAGACATCTGTGGTCAAAAGCTTGCAACCTAAAGTCATCCACCTTCGCCAGACGCATCTCAGAGTTGCATAAAAGAATAAAACAAATGCACTTAATGAAGTCTCGCCAGTGCACGCCTGCGAATTACCTTTGTATTCAACTAAAACACTAGGGTTGAAGTAATTCCCTCCAATAAGTGAAATAACGCAACAAATTAACCCTTTCCAACCACGTTCACACAACTTCAGAATCATCAAATTAAACTTGGCAGGTGTAAAACACACCAAACATTTGTAGGTTATGCTTAAGGTGTTTAGAAGATCTGATATCTGTCAGTACTTACGCCTAGTAGGACTGCGATGCATGTAAATCCCTTAGGCTCACTAGAGGTTCTTTAGGAAACCTTTGTTAATTTGATAGCAACCAAGTTGGTAAATGGTGACAATGAACGTATCACCCTACATGATATGTCTCCATAACTCCTTATATATCTGTGAGTTTGAGGACAGCACCGTTATTCATTCAAGCCGTCGTCCTTTTATAGTCAGAATAAAAACCAACCTCCACATCGACAGTTTGGATTAGATCGTGGATCTTCACAGACTAAATTAGTTCAATAAAGTGTTACATATACCAGGCAACTATATGCTCGAAAAACTTGATGTTGGCTCAAGAACTATGGTAACATTAAAACATTGGTAACAAACTATGAAATCTGGTCTGCATGGTGCAGTCGTCTTTGCCAGTGTCCGCGAAACAAAAGCGTCGACAGTGTGAGACTACATGTGATTTGACTCGAAGTCGGAGGGGCTGGTGAGGATGTTTTCATGATTTATATTTATCAAAACTGTAATGCAATATATTTTCACTCCTCTTTTAACCTGGTTTGCTAGTATTATGCCATTTTACGACTATGTCTTATTTTCATTTGTAGTCTTTTTTCACGTTGCGCTTTGCCTTTACCGACTTGCATAAAGCGTGACCGAAATGCGATCACGCCTTTTTTTAATCTTCTAAAACCTATTTCTGTTCGACTGATAAGATCAGATTCTGCCTTCTTGTCGAGATATCCGATCAGTTACAACTAAACCATTATTATTCACTAACATTGCTCGTTTTTGTTGGTTTAGTAGGTTGATAAATGAAGTTTTAAAGGGAATTACGGTTGAAATACTATTCTGGTTGCAACTAAGAATATCTATAACCCGGCTCTATGTACTTGGGACCTGTGGCTCATTGGTTTAGGGAGATGACTTTGAACCAATGAGTCATGGGTTTGAACACTACGCCGTCTACTGAGGTTCGGGTAGCCAGTTAGTATCACGAGCCCCCACACAGTAAATGTGGCTCACTGCCTGCTGCACGAATGTGCACAACGTTACTGAGTGCATTTTTTGTATACATGACTTTCTGCTAGTGATGCTGATATAATTTCTAAGCACAGACTCACATGGATTCACGGAATTTCACACGTAGGATCTTTTTGACCTCTTTTTGATGCTAATGAAAATGGATATTTGATTTGTTTATGAATTTGGATGTTGAAATGTAGAGCAACTGTTCTTATTGACTTAAAATGACTTCCTAAAAGAAATACTAAATAAAGTCCAGCTTAGTAGTTCAACATCTTGCTAGCTGTGATAACAACGGTCACTAACTCTGGTCTTACTGTCAAATTTATCATTATCTATGTAAAGCACCAGGTGCTTAGACTTTCCTGTCCTTGTTTATAAAGAAACCTTCAATATTTTCCTGATTACTTGGTTTACTTTTTCATTTTTGTTGTGGTTGTGTCACAGATTTCCTACCTTACACACCTGATTATACGTACTTTGCTTCGACTACGGAAACAGAATCGCAAATCAATCCCGAGTTGACAGCGAACACGCAATATGAAAAACTTACCATCGGTTCCGGATATCTAGAAAGTTCTGCTAAAAAACACAAAGGAGAGAAAACTAGGACCACACCAACCAACCCTTAAGTAGTAGAACTGATGTGACCACAGCCAGTAAATTGTCTGAAACACCATCCAGTGAATATTGTTTTGCTGCGCAATACATTTGTTAGACAAAATAAAGTGACATGAACAGAAATGACTGAGTGTCGATGCAGTTTATAAGGCGAAAAACCAACAAATTTTCCCATATCACAGACATAGAAATAACGTAAAGCTGATCAGAAACCTGATAAAACACGCGTTCACTTTGGGACAAGACAGGACTAAGTTTTCCTAGGCCGGCAGGCAACAAAATAACGCAAAACAGAACCTATAACGAAACTTCGATGGTCAAATTTACCATGCTTCGAAATGCAAATAATAAGTACAGATGTAACGATGAGATTTCTGACCTGACGCTAGTGACTGGTGAACGTAAACCGTTCCGTTTATCGATGACAGTGAAAATACACTTTCTTGATACTACACTCCACTGCATTTCTCACTAACACCTCATAATGACGGACATTATTCGTCATAAGTAATACGTGAAATAGGCCTTACGCTATTTCTTCCCAATATAAAAATATAAATAACCATTACCTGTGAGTAAATAAATTAATGCTCAGTAACCCATAATACTACAATATTAGAGATGAACAAATAACCTTGATATACATTGCTCACGATTTCAAAAACC
This sequence comes from Heterobilharzia americana, assembly GCA_944470555.2. Taxonomy (NCBI): domain Eukaryota; kingdom Metazoa; phylum Platyhelminthes; class Trematoda; order Strigeidida; family Schistosomatidae; genus Heterobilharzia; species Heterobilharzia americana. Next base: position 3,896,224 of record OX104128.1, on the reverse strand, counting down.
TCTTCTGCTAGTCACTTTACCTCGGAATCGGCGAGGGCCATAACAGTTATTTAAGTGTAAAGAATGATCAGAGTAAGTAATATGAGAGGATGAGACTAAAAAATATAGTGGTGCAGGGGATTTAAACAAATGATCGTTTGTTTATGAGCAAATCTTTCAGCTAACTACAGAAAGTGCGCGGATCATAACCACAGACTTACAACAACTGACGATTTTGTGGAGTTAAAGTACAGAAACCTATCTAACCTTATACTTACTTGGAAAAGGAAAATAGTCACCACCTCAATGTTGTTGTCACTACACCGAACTCATCCAAATCTTCCGCAAAATTGTTTGCAATGCAGTCCATATCCAATATCTTTTTTTGAGCTAGTGTCAACCGATTGATTTCTTCGCACTCGCTTCCAAGTCTTGCAAAATAGTTCCAGGTGTTCAATGGATTCCCATGCAGTAGGTCTATCCACTCGAATGCTGTAGCCCTGGTTAGCCCGACAGGCGGTTGGGTGTTAGTTAAATTTGTGGGGGAGTATGTGTTCTTTTTCCAAGGACAGTGGTGCAGATGGAATCCTCAAGTGTCGTGCCAGCAGAAATTTGGTCTGACTAGTTGTAGAAACGAGAAGGAAAATATATCCAGAGAAATCATGGGGGATAAAGTAGAAGAAAAATAAACAATAGAAAAAACTATCAGGCAAAAGGAAACGGTACGTAAAAGAAACATCAGCAGATTAATGAGAGAAGGGTGATGAGGAGAGCTTTTATTAAGGTATGAGAATGTTAAGTCAGTGGGAAGAGAAGAAGGAAATGACATTAGAGAATGGCTTATGGGGATAGAGACAGTAACTCCATTAGTAGGAGATGGTAACTGGAGGGGAAGCCTGTAGGGTTTAAGGTTGGGCCAAGTTCGCAGCTATAATGGTGTTACAGCTTATTAGATAATGGATGAGCCGTACTGAGTTGTTGGTCGTGCCAGCCTAGTCCATACCCCAGCTGGATGAGCGTGTAGTGCACCTTCCTGGCACCAAAATATAACTAGGGCTAAAATAAATAGTTTAAATTAAATTAACTAAATAAATCTCTAGCTTGCCTCCGGATGCTTAGGGTGTTTTAAGTTTTGTTTTAACGAGCATGCATCCGAGCAGGCTTGGACGCCATTTTTGCGCTCCATTGTGCTGATCACCACGCACGTACTCCGAGTCCCTAGTTCAGCCTTACAAGCCAGATAAGTTGATTAAACTTTTCCCTCATTCATTATTATAACATTTACCTTAAATACATAGCTCCTTTAAATACATTGCGTATCAGTTCTTTTGATTTGTGTTTTGTTACCAGTACTTACACGTTAGGTAAAGTACTGGTTAAGCAGGTACTAGAGCACATCAAATTAAGTAGGGTTGATCAAACGTTACGGAATTGTAACACGCATCCCTACAAAATTGGTGAGCCCGAGTATCACTTCTTATTTTTTCTAGTACCTTTGTTCTCTTGCGTTGATTTGTCTGGCCTAATTTTGTTTTTGGCACGTCTAGCGTTTTTTTTTTTATTATTGCACTCCTCATTGGTTATTTTTGCATTGTAATTTTTTTATTATCACTATCGTGCCTCGTTAATTCCCTGATCAATGGCGGATAACGACTCGACTGCGCAGATGGCCGTAACCCTCCAGCTTCCCACCTTCTGGGCCCACAGACCATCTGCATGGTTCTCCCATGTGGAAGCTCAGTTTGCCTTGAGACACATTCAATCACAAGAAACTAAGTCCAACTTAGTCATCGTCAGCTTACCGGAAAATGTGATTGAAGACGTCTCAGATGTGCTAGATGACCCAGCACCGAATCTTTACGATCGCCTCAAAACCGCCCTCATCAAACGTGTTGCACTTACTGACCAGCAGAAAGTGCAAGAACTTTTCAGGGATGTGCATCTGGGTGATCGCAAGCCGACGCAACTGCTTCGTCAGATGAAGCAGCTGATTGCTGACTTCAACATTGATGAAGCATTTCTCAAGCAACTGTGGTTACAGAGGTTACCACAGTCGGTTCAAGGGATCCTCGCACCCTTCCATAAGTGTCCCTTAATAGAGTTGGCGGAAGCGGCTGACAGAGCTGTGGATGCTACGAAACCCAACACTAGTATCTCAGCTGCACTGTCTACTGCCACGGATTCGTTCAAAACCCACATCCTCCTCGGCTGTTGAGCCAACAAGTTTCGATGTTATAGCTCACATCTCAAAATTGTATGAGAGTTGTGCAGCATCAGGAACGAAATGCGGTCTGGTAGTTCTTACAAAGGTCGCACGTCTCGCTCGCGCAACAGGTCTGCCTCCCGTACCGGTAGCAGACGTTCCAAATCGCGACAATCCCAACCCAGGTTGTGCTGGTACCATAAACGTTATGGTGCCAATGCCAAAAAGTGCACTCGACCTTGCACCTTCGAGGCTAACCAGGCGGGAAACGTGTGAGCCAGCACGTGACGGCGACTAACGTCGCTGGCGAGCCACTTCCATGTCGCCTCTTCTTCGTCACTGATCGACATTCTGGGATACGCTTCCTAGTTGACACTGGGGCAGAAGCTAGCGTCATCCCACCTACGAAGGAAGAGCGTCTGCGGCCAATGTCTCTGCAACTTCGTGCCGCCAACGGTTCGCCCATCACAACCTATGGTCGGAGATTCCTCGATCTCAACCTTGGATTGCGTCGTCCCTTTCGTTGGGTTTTCATAGTGGCAGATGTGACCACCGGCATTATTGGTATGGATCTCTTGCAGCACTATCAGCTGCTGGTAGATGCTGGCAAGCATAAGTTGATAGATTCTACCACAACACTCTCTGTTTCCGGTATAGTCACAAAGACGCCGCCCCTCAGTCCCGTGTACTGCACGACGGACGCTTCTAGTCCCTATGCGTCTATCATTCAGTCCTTTCCGGATGTCTTTAAGCCAAGTCGTTGTGTCCCTTGTGTGACTTCGAACGTTTCTCATCACATAACGACGACTGGCCCGCCAGTGTTTGCGAAACCACGGCGATTATCCCCGGAGAAACTGCGTGCTGTAAAAGCCGAGTTCGAACACATGCTTGAAATGGGAATAATCAGACCATCCAACAGTCCATGGTCTTCACCCTTGCATGTGGTACCCAAGAACAATGGCATGGACTGGAGGCCTTGTGGTGACTACCGAAGGCTCAACGCTAAAACGATTCCAGATCGTTACCCAGTCCCTCACATTCACGACTTGACTGCATCTTTAAAAGGCTCGGTTATCTTCAGTAAGCTTGACTTGACGCGTGCATATCATCAGATCCCGGTTCATCCTGATGATGTTCCCAAGACAGCCGTCATTACACCGTTTGGTCTTTTTGAGTTCCTCCGTATGCCTTTTGGTCTTCGCAATGCAGCACAAACCTTCCAACGTTTTATTCACGATGTTTTACGTGGACTCGATTTCGCCTATGCCTACCTAGACGATATACTAATCGCTAGTCCAGACGAAGACACCATTTTAACCACTTGAAACAGGTTTTCGCCAGACTGTCAGAGCATTCGATGACAGTCAACCTGGCCAAATGCCAAATTGGCGTTCGTTCACTAAAATTTTTGGGACACGTTATCGACGAGCAAGGCATTCGCCCACTACCTGAAAAGGTACAGGCGATCCAAGACTTCCCAGTCCCAGCGTCACTTAAAGCTCTGCGTGTGTTTCTGGGTATGGTGAGCTATTATCGTCGCTTCATTCCCCAATGTGCACACATTTTGACTGCACTGACCGACCTGCTGAAAAGTAAATGTAAAACTTTCAGCTTGACTCCTGAGGCACTAGAAGCATTTCGCAAGATCAAAACCGCAATAGCAGACGCCACGATGCTGGTGCATCAAGACGTAAACCTACCTCTTAGCATTGCGGTTGACGCCTCTAACACGGCCATTGGAGCTGTGTTGCAACAACTTTCGGATCACACTTGGATCCCAGTTGCATTCTTCTCTCGGAAGTTATCCACCTGCGAAATGCGGTACAGCACTTTCGGCAGGGAACTGCTCGCCATATATGCCTCAGTGAAACATTTTCGTCATTTTGTGGAAGGTCGTGACTTCATCATCTTTACCGACCATAAACCTCTGACGTATGCCTTACACACCACTACTGACAGATATTCACCGCGTGAATTACGTCACCTAGATTATATTTCGCAATTCACGTCGGACATCCGTCATATTTCTGGTGTGAATAACCCTGTCGCGGACGCACTGTCTCGCGTTTGCACCACTACTTTGCCTCGAGCAGTCGACTTACGGAAGATTGCCGAACTTCAGGATTCAGACGAGGAGATTGAAAAACTTCAACACTCATCCTCTCTGAAGATACAGCGTCTACCGCTCCTGAACAGTGAAGTGTCAATATTGTGCGACACCTCCACAGGCACACCCAGACCCTTGCCGCCGGACTCCCTAACAGACTCGTTTAGTCGCGCGTATCCTGAACCTTCTAAAAGAGCCACGTCTAGTAACACTGATCCAGTAACCTCTACACGTGCTGGGAGGCGTGTACATTGGCCCAAGCGATACGCCGAGTTCGTTAATTAGCCCCAGAGCAACTTCACACTTGGTGAATTCGGAGTTTCAACTACTTTGTCGTGGCATACACTTTCAATGCGTTTTCATACCTAAAGTTTTCAAAAGTCATGTTTACTACTTTGCAAACAGTTTTTTTTCAAAAAAAAAAGAAAAATCAAAAATACAATTTAAATTCCGAAAACTTTTTTTTGGTTGGTTATTATTTTTTTTCTGTACTACTCCCACTTCGAATTGTTTGGTTTTCCTTTTCTTAGCACTCTAATGTCCCATTTCTTTCTTCTTGCAGAACCTAGAAAATGCGTTGAAAATTGGATACAATTGGCCGCTGACGATGCTACTTGGATCGTTCTTCGGTTCTCTTTGTACCAATTTCCCCCTGTACACCCCCCGGTAGATTAAGAAGCAATAGGGAAAAGTAGACGGAGGCTTTGGGTCACCTTCCACCACTGCGAGAAGGGTTGCGTCTAGACGCAAAGTTATCTTACCTCGTAGGTGTGCATAGTTGCACTAGCTTCGGAGACCCACACGTCACCTACTCCATCACCAATATGGAAAGGTGTTGCGTGTCCGCCTCGCAGTCGCCTCCTAGGATCGAAGGTTGCCGGTATCCCAACAACCTTCTAGGAGGGGGATAACCTGTAGTGCACCTTCCTGGCACCAAAATATAACTAGGGCTAAAATAAATAGTTTAAATTAAATTAACTAAATAAATCTCTAGCTTGCCTCCGGATGCTTAGGGTGTTTTAAGTTTTGTTTTAACGAGCATGCATCCGAGCAGGCTTGGACGCCATTTTTGCGCTCCATTGTGCTGATCACCACGCACGTACTCCGAGTCCCTAGTTCAGCCTTACAAGCCAGATAAGTTGATTAAACTTTTCCCTCATTCATTATTATAACATTTACCTTAAATACATAGCTCCTTTAAATACATTGCGTATCAGTTCTTTTGATTTGTGTTTTGTTACCAGTACTTACACGTTAGGTAAAGTACTGGTTAAGCAGGTACTAGAGCACATCAAATTAAGTAGGGTTGATCAAACGTTACGGAATTGTAACACGCATCCCTACAAGCGCAAGCCGTGCGTCGCTGAGTAACTGTCCCACATCTTCTTGAAGCTGTCGACAGATGGAGCAATAGCAATCTCAGTAGGAAATACGTTCCAGTGGCCGCAACCCCGCTGAGAGAAGAAGTGTGGACGCACGCAAGTATCTGCCCTTTGGTGGACGATTCTCCTTGGGTTGCCACGAGGATCGCCACAGTGGCCGTTCAATAGGATTCCACTGTTCGGGTGACTTGGGTACTCGATATTCTGTGAGCCGCTATCAAGTCCCCACGTAACTTACGGTAGCTTAGAAAGTAGAGTCCTGGATCTTTCAGCCTGTGCCCACACGGTTTTGTCCTGATTCCCATGACACCCTTTATAGCTGTCCTTAGGACTTTCTCTAGGGGGTTCACATCGCTTTTCAGATATGATGGAGCAATGACGTTGTGGACCACCAAGCGAGGTGGCAAGTAGGTCTTGTATAGCTTCAAAAAGAGTTCTGGGGTCAGGGCACCTGGTTATCTGTGCATGAAATGCAGTACTGCGTAGGCTCTGCAGGCGTCTCCTGGAGTACAGGAAACCCGTAGTTTTTTAACTCTCGCTTCCACTCCCCGAGAATCGGTTCTTTTTCTTCGGATGTGCGCCTCGGGGGTGTGAGAAATCTTTCCGGTTTGTCTGCTTACGTCTTCCAAGTTCATGATTACCCAACTGAAGGTTATCTATTTGAATTTTGGGCTGGTTTGCTGGAGTGAACAAGAGAGCTGCTGAAAGAATCAGTTGACCTTCCCAAACCACTGGACTTGTAAAAACCTACGGCTGTTATTTAGCAGGTAGTGCTAGAAATAGAGCAAATGGCCAATGACGAAAGAGGAGGGGGAAGTAAGTATGATTCATATTTCATATACATGTTTGCAGGTTGAGGATGAAGGACTAGAAGCCTACAAAGTCGTTTATCTGTGGGTCTCTGTGTCTGTGCAACAGTTGCTTGAGCTAGTCAAGTGATGACGCAGGCTCCACTTTCCTCGGAGTCAGCTGCGAAAGTTTATCACTGGATACGAAAATTGGTACTTTGCCGAGATAACCATCATCCTCTGCCTTTTTGCTGTGTCGCCACATTCTGTGAGGTGTTCCAACATGGAGGACAGGCGAATATTGAAAGATTCAAACAACAACCGAATAATTCATAATTTCGAACTGAGCCTGCCTCAACACACCCCTTATATGCCATGAACAACGGTATCTAATGTATAGCTTAACATTCTACATGACAGTCATTTCTTATTACCAAAATGCTCAAACTTGTGAACTGGTTTGTATTCATGTAGCCTATGTCGTATGAAATATATATATATATATATATATATATATATATATACAATTATTGAAAGGAGATAGGCCAGATTTAAAGTCGCTTTTTACAACTTTGTGTCGCATTGTTATGATTACATTATTATTATTTCTCTCTTGGGTACCTGGTGGAACATAGGGATTCAGTAGCGCGTCTCCATTCCTCTGTCCTCTGCTATCTATTCAACCTGACTCCACGACTGCCCACAAGCCCTCATTTCTCCCTCACATCATCTCCTCCATGTCGCCCTCGCCTCAGACGCCCAACCAGCCGTTTCCCATCTGGGTTCCACTCGAGGTACTGGCCTGACGCGTGATGTCCCCAGTCGACCTTCTCAGTGTATGCCCAATCCATCTTCACTTTCTGGCTATCCCATATTGGTCTTTCTTAGCCCCACACCTGGGTATCGTACAAATTCAAAGGATTGGTGGCTTGTCTGCACGCCCGCCAGGTTTACGTGGGGAAAACTCCTGAAACAATAACAGACTTCCCATCTGCCTGCCATAGGATAAATACAGGGTTTCCAGCTCCTGAAGCCATTCTTCGCAGGTCAGGCTAGTCGTCACGCCGGTCGTAGGAGAGGCTGTACTCTGAACTATTTCTGGAGGGCCTGAGCCACCACTAGGATGAGCATTTCCCACTTCTGCATAGTTTTTGGCTTGTGGTATGTATAAGTTTGTGAAAATATCACAGCACAGAAATCCTCCCTGCAATATTTTATCCATCGTAATTTAAAACAAACGACAGTAACAAAGGAATTTTTCTGTTCATCTGAGCAACATATTTTGGAAACTACATGGTGTTCAGTCACATACTTTTTTCAAACCTCGGCCGTCAGAACAATGGGGTGGTATGAGGGTAAAAATCTTGCGGTAAAAACCTCTGTGAATATTCAGTTCTCCCTTGAAAGAGCCCAGCAAAAGTGCTGGTGTCACTTACCTTATTAAGGAGTTCCAGTTAGTGAAAACTCGGCATGACAAAAAATGGTTTCATATCAGTCCCCTTTGATACTTATTTGGTAGTTTCCTCCAATGTTTGAAAGACATCGACGAAGAAAAGGAAGAGTATGAAAAAAATAATTCAACAGACACGGGCGAAGAGTTCCCTATGGAGCCGTCCAGTCGTGATCTTAGAGACATTTTGTAACTTCTGGTATTCAACGAGGCTCCTTTTAAAGCGATGACAAGCAAGGCAGACAAATATTACTTTTATAATTCGTCCTCTGGGTTCCTAGTGAAACATGGCCCGTGATGTCCCCAAACCGTCTTCTCAGTGTATGCCCAACGCAATACATCTCCACTTTCCCATGCATATTTGTTGGACGATGGTTTCATGGTTCCTACATTCCCAGAGTTCCTTGTTGCTTATTCTCATTATTCTCCCCATATGATCAATTTTCAACATTGAGCGTAGGTGGCTGCTGATGAATGTCTGTAGTTTGTTGGAAATGCCTTTTGTGACGCGCCAAGATTCTGAACCATATAGAAGCGCTGACCAGACGTTGGTGTTGAAAATCAGGATCTTGTTCTTTATGCTGAGTGCACTACAGTGCACTGGATCTCCACACTATCCTGTTGTCTTTCTCATCCTGGCTTTCACGCCCTCATCCGCACCACCGCCGCCGCCTGTAGTTAAAACGACGCTGTCTGGGCAGGTAGGTGAAAGGGAAAACTTCGCCTAGATTTCACTCGTTGATGGTGATTGGTGCTTGTTGTTGTTGACGATTGGGTGTCTTCCTCACCTGTGCCTTCCCCACGTTCATTTGAAGGATGCCCCGTCCCCGCTGCCCTGCCTCTTCTGTCAACTTTTTGGTTTAGCCTGAAGATCTGCGAGCTTGTGCGACAACACATTAGACACGAATCATCATCGACGAAATCCAAACCTTCTAGGCTCTCTTCCCCCGTCCAGCCAGCGTGCGTCCACCTTCGTGCTCCCTGCGGTTGTCTATTGCATGATCCAGTCCAGTGTAGTCCAGTCGACCACAATCAGGAAGATCATCGGTGACGGTAGGCAACCTCGTCTTACTCCTTCTTGCTTTCACTTCGAAGGTGTCACTGAGCTTACGATTGTGAAGTACTTGGCACGTAGCATCATATGGCATGTAGGTATTGAATGAGGTTGATAAAGGTTTGCGGCACTCCGTAGTGTTGAAGCAGCTACCCGCCAAATTATTTTTTCCCGGTCGACTCTGTCGAAGGCTTTTTCAAAGTCGATGAAGCTGAGATAGGGAGTTGACTGCTATTCTATGCTCTGTTCTATGATGACGCGCAGCATGACGTTGCAAGTTGATCCCCATATGATATGTTTTTCCTGAAGCCAACCGGCCTGTTCCGGTCGTGATTTTTAATCCAACCCACCTTGGTCTCTACAGTATGATGTGGCTCAATATTTTGCCTGGGATGGACGGCAGCATTATTTGGCGCTGGTTCTTGCAAAGACCTAGCTCTCCCTTCTTCGGAAGTTCGACAAGGTAGTCCTTCTTCCAATCGGCAAGCATCTTTCTTCCCTTCCTTCCTTCCGGATCCTTTACAATGGTGATGTGGTGTGAGCACGTCCGCTGTTGTCTCTGCGTCTGTTTTTAGTGCTTCTGGTGGAATCCTGTGGCTCCGATGCTGGTGGCATTTTCGGACGAGTTGCAGGTGGTGGTGATCAATTCAGGAGCTTTTGAAGTGGTCACCCGATCGTTTCCTTTGTTGCCCTCCTCTGATAGCCAGGTTTATTGCACCATTGGTTTCATCTGAGTTGACCTTTTCCCAGATGGCAGCCTGGTCATTTGATATAGTGTTGTCAGTTCTCTCCCACCTGCAGCGTGTTCTATTTCACTTGCCAATGCGCCGTAGAAGTGTCTTTTCTCTTTCCGTCCACTCTTCTTCGCTTCTTCGCCCAGGTTCAGAATCTTGGCGCGTCACAAAAGGCATTTCCAACAAACTACAGACATTCATCAGCAGCCGCCTACGCTCAATGTTGAAAATTGATCATATGGGGAGAATAATGAGAATAAGCAACAAGGAACTCTGGGAATGTAGGAACCATGAAACCATCGTCCAACAAATATGCATGGGAAAGTGGAGATGTATTGCGTTGGGCATACACTGAGAAGACGGTTTGGGGGCATCACGCGCCATGTCACACCAGGTTGTTGAGTAGAACAGAAAGGGGACATGGCCGTTTGGGCGTCTTATGGTGGTACAGAGGAGAACGTTTGAGAAAGAAATGAAGGTTTCCGGTCAGTCGTAGAGCCATGTTCAAAAGAGTGCAGACAGGACACTGGGATGAAGAAGTGCTAGTACAGCTCTATGTTTCACTAGGAACTCAAGGGACAAATAATAACACTGATGAATTAGCGCACCGGAATCAAATTACAGCACTTTTAGTGTATATTAGAAGAAAATGAATTATGGCAACTCTTATCTTGGTACACTTTCAAACAGCTGCTTCTATAGCATGGCCAAGTTTGTGTATTTGAATATCATCAGGAACTGAACTGATATACAAAATAGGAAGTTTCCTGGGCTCAGGAAAGTGTCATGGTACAAAAGAATTTAAAATCAGATGCTGTTTTTTAGGGAAAACGTAGAGGCCCTTGTCGGAGATTACAAAATATTGCTCGGAAGGAAGCCTGATTAAGACGCACTTTGCCGCTTGGCTGACATCGCCTGCACAAATACAACAAGTATTCCCGGCAGAACCGATCTACATTGCCTTTAAACGTAACATGGTTACCTGGAAATGCATTGATATGGCCATACATGTTGGTCATTTAACTATACATACCTTATTGATACTCCAGATTGTATAAATGGGTCCTTTGTGGTGAGTGAAGCTAAAACTGAAGATCATTCTAAGTTATAAACTGTTATATTACTAATTAGCAAACTATGCGAATGGATTAACAACGTCGGTTGGTCATAACATAAGCTTTGAACACTGCGCGCCTTTGAAATTGATGGTGGAACCTGTCTGTGAGATGGGAGATGAAAATCCATGTCCGTCTTATGAATTTCAGCAAATTTTAATAAGAATATGCATACCAATGACTCGATATGTAAATTACTTAATACTAAATACTAGTTCGTGAACTTCCAAAAATTATGCATTTGACGGTGCTTGTAAGCTGGCATCCCCGTGTTGAACCTGTCATATGAGGACAATATTTATCATTATCTAAACTTTAACACTATTTATACGCTGTAAAGTAGTATTTCCTTGTTCGTTTCATGACTAGCAGGATCTTCGGCGGTTTTTAATTGAGTGTAATGACATCCCGTCAGTACCGCTCAGGGCTCGAGCCTTGTAGATATTTTGAGATGTATCAACGTGGTGAAGGCTGTAAACTGGCTTCTCTCATGTTAAACTTCTTTTTGATGTGAGAATAAAACATTTATTTATGCATGGAGAACTGGGGATAAGACTCACGCTAAAAACAAGCGATGAGCTTATTTATTCCGGAGGTTCGGCCCAGGGGAAATCAAGAGTGAACTGGCTCCATCTGCCCCCAACATATGGGAAGAAATTAACGAAACGGGCCAAAAATTGTGCATTTCACAACTTCTTCGGACCGGCCTTTCTTCGTTAATTTTAAATGCTACAAGAAGAGTTCGCCTTCTGATGTCATCACACAAACCTATCAGTGGCCACACACTGGCGAAATTTCTATGCGCTGACACTCACACTTCGATGAGATGTGACCTCAGTTTTTTACTAACATACATTCCTTTTTTTTAACCTCGCCTGGTTAACTAGTTTACTAGTTACTAGCCGGTCCTAAGCCCGGGTAAAGAGGGAAGGTTGGGCATAGGGCTAGCAACCCTACCCCGTAAAACAAATCTAACCGCTAAAGAAACTTCAAAGCACAAACAAAATATAAAAAATGAAAACAAACTTATTCCCCGCTGGAATCGGAGAGGCGAAATGACGCCAGTTGGTGAAAGCCTTCGGGAAGCCAATTGGCCGATGTGTCTTCTCTCGATGAAAGCGAAAGTAAACGTGGGGACATGGAATGTCCGCACGATGTTTGAACCCAGTAAGGCAGCCCAGATTGCAAGGAAGATGAGAAGGTATAACATCGAAGTGCTTGGGATTTGCGAGAGCAGATGGAATGGGAGTGGACTCTCCAAACTGTCAACTGGAGAATCAATAATCTACTCCGGTCACCCAGACGCCAACCACGAGCACACTGAGGGAGTGGCTATCATGATGTCCTCAAGAGCATCGAAGGCTCTCATGCAGTGGGAACCAATCTCCTCCAGGATCATGACAGCAAGATTCAACTCAAAAGGAAGAAAGGTCACAATCATACAATGTTATGCACCTACAAATAATGCAGAGCAAGAGAAAAAGGAGGAATTCTACAGACAACTTCAGTCAACACTGGACAAGACGTCAGTTGGCGATATCAAAATTCTAATGGGCGACATGAATGCCAAACTGGGAGGGGACAACACGGGAAGAGAACTAACCATGGGTCGAGAGGCGCTAGGTGAAATGAATGAGAATGGAGAATTGTTTGCAGAATTCTGCGCATTCAACGATTTGGTGATTGGAGGCAGTGTGTTCAGGCACAAGGATATCCACAAAGCGACATGGACTTCACCAGATGGACACACTAAAAATCAAATCGACTTTATCTCAATCTCAAGAAAATGGAGACGCAGTCTACTTAACCCAAGGTCAAGAAGAGGAGCAGATGTAGGTTCACACCACTCACTATCTAGTGCAAGGAACCTTCCAAATCAAGTTGAAAGCCTTCAAGGAAGCTGGTGATAGACCTCAATTCAAGTACAACACTCGGAAACTGAAGGATGAAACTACAAAGGAGACCTTCAAAGCAGCCATCAAGACAAAATGGGAGACGTCGAGGGACATCCCTGAAGAAACCTGTGTAGAAGAACACTGGAAGTCTTTGAAAGCTATGTGGAAAGAAACCTGCACATCAGTATTAGGAAGGAAGAAGAAAGAAGACAAGGAATGGATCTCGACGGATACCTGGAAGCTGATAGAGGAGAGGAGGATGGTGAAACAGAAGATAAACCAGTGCATGGATGCTCAACGATAAGAGGAACTGAGCACAATGTATAAAACACTGGATAAAGAAGTGAAGAAGAGTGCACGCAAAGACAAAAGACACTTCTACGACACACTGGCAAGTGAAGCAGAACAGGCTGCAGGTAAGAGAGACCTGACGACATTGTATCAAATAACCAGGTTGCTATCAGGGAAGAGACCAACACAGATGAAACCAATAAAAGATGAAGAAGGAAATTTAATTACAAAAGAAGAGAAACAGAGGAAACGATGGGCCGACCACTTCAAGAAGCTCTTGAATCGACCACCACCTGCACTTCGTCCAGAAATACCACCTGCAGCCGCTGAATTACAAGTGAACATAAATCCCCCAACGAAAATGGAAGTTCTGAACGCCATAAAGCTACTGAAATGCGGGAAAGCAGCAGGACCAGATGGAATACCGCCAGAAGCACTGAGAACAGATGCAGAGACAACAGCGGACATGCTCACACCACTATTGCAGAAGGTGTGGAGGGAAGAGAAGGTACCTGTCGATTGGAAGAAGGGTTACCTTGTCAAACTGCCGAAGAAGGGAGACCTCAGTGCTTGCAAGAACTGGCGAGGAATCACTCTCCTGTCCACCCCAAGTAAAATATTAAGCCGCATCATCCTGGAGAGGCTTAAAGACGCACTGGATTCAAAACTGCGACCGGAACAGGCAGGCTTCAGGAAGTACAAATCATGTGCTGACCAAATTGCAACGCTTCGTATCATCATAGAACAGAGCGTAGAATGGCAATCAGCTCTCCACCTCAACTTCATCGACTTTGAGAAGGCCTTTGACAGCGTCGACCGAGAAGTAATTTGGAAACTGCTTCAATACTACGGAGTACCGCAAACCTTTATCCGCCTCATTCAACAACTATATGAAGATGCTACATGCCAAGTAATCCACAATGGGAAGCTCAGTGATGCCTTTGAAGTGAAGACAGGAGTGAAACAAGGTTGCCTACTATCCCCCATGATATTCCTTATTGTGGTGGACTGGATCATGCAGCAAACAGTAGGCAGCGAGAAGAAGGGGATACGCTGGACTGCGGAAAAGAACCTAGAAGACTTGGATTTCGCCGATGACTTATGCCTAATGTCACATAAACTTGAAGATCTGCAGGCAAAAACTAACAAGTTGACAGAAGAGGCAGCTAAGACGGGACTTCAGGTGAATATAGAGAAGACAGAAGTGATGAAGATAACGCACCACCAACATCAACAACAACAACAAACTCCAATCACCGTCAACGGGAGAAACTTGAAGGAAGTAACCTCCTTCACTTATCTAGGAAGCACTGTTTCAACTACAGGCGGGACGGACGAGGACGTCAAAGTCAGTCAGAATCGGAAAAGCAAGACAGGCGTTCATTAGCCTGAAACCAGTGTGGGGATCTTCCGCACTCAGCATGTGTAACAAGATACGGATTTTCAACACCAACGTCAAGTCAGTGCTCTTGTATGGCTCAGAGACTTGGCGCGTCACGAAAGGCATTTCCAATAAACTACAGACATTCATCAACAACTGCTTACGCTCGCTGCTGAAGATCAGATGGCCAGAAAAAATAAGCAACAAGGAACTCTGGGAACGAACCAACCAAGAACCTATCACGCAACAAATATGCAGGAAGAAGTGGAGATGGATTGGCCATGCACTGAGAAGGCCGACTGAGGACACCACGCGTCAGGCCAGTCGCTCGAGTGGAATCCCCAGGGGGAGCGACGAGTTGGGCGTCGGTGTCGAGGGTGACATGGAGGAGGTCGTGCGAGCAGGAAATGAGAGCTTCTGGGCTGTCGTGGGACCAGGTTCAAAAGATCTCGGAGAACAGAGGTCACTGGAGGCGTGCTACTGAAGCCCTATGTTCCACTAGGAACCCAAGGGACTAATAATAATAATAATATAATACATTCCTTTTAGGTTTCATGGTATCCAGTCCAGTGTCAGTGGAAGTGAGCTAGTTTACTGCCCTTCTGTTATTCTTTGAGTCAGTTAGAATCGTTAACCATATTTTCTGGTTAGTAGAAATGTAGTTGGCAGCATCTCAGGAGGCACTCAGGTAAACTCCAAGAAAATATATTGTGCGTTACCATCTTACAATATTTTTTAATTCTACGCGCTTCTTCACTCAACCGATTCGCTTCGATGCCGTTGAAATTCGGAATGAGCAGCTAATACCATGCTAGGTCTCCCGACTGTCGTTAGTACCAAACTGTCATACCATGACCTTTGTTCTGATGGTCCAATTCAGTTGCTTGAGTAAAAAGAGGACGAAAACCCACATTGGGTTGTTAGACAGAGGCTAGTCGGCTGGTGAGCACCCTACCAAGGGCCAGTGTTAAATATATGCAAACTTTCGTCCTGTCCACTTGAAGCAATATAATGTTTGCTACTGATGTTGTATAAAGTATATCTGTTCTGGCCTATGAAATTGGCCTGCTTCTGTTTCAGAAGTTAACGATTAACATTTTGACGATCCAGTGGAAAATGCAGCGTATGATTTGTAGTGTTATTTGGATCCTACTGAGATTGCATCAGCCGTCTGTCAACTTTCCCCAAGTATGACGTTGTGAAGAGGGCAGTGTTCACTGAGAGCGTGCTAAACTTATTCATTGACCTCGGCGCCGGCAACATATATGGTCCTGAGGGGCTAAGTGTTCACGTAAATGCACAACCAGCGAATGTGGTCGCCAAACTGTTGTCGGTAACGCATAACATACTACTGAACCAGTCAAGATCACCAAGAAAATGAATGGACGATATTAGTGGCCACGTTCGCAAAATGAACCCAGGTAATCCATTACAAATCTTCTTCTGGCTGATCTCACCATCTTTGGTGTCAACCTAGCAAATCTGCAATGCATGCGCTTGGTGTGGGCGACTTACCACTTGTTCCGGATATGTGGAAACTTTTACTACCCACATCACAGCAGGAAGGAGAGTTGAAACTTGATGGCCGTGCCCCAAATTTGTGAAGTCGCCCAGCTCGAACGTAGGCAGAAAGGTGTTTGGCACGTTATACAGTAAATAATGGTGTTCCACTGTTCAACAACCAAGAAACAAACTTGGGAGAAACGCAATCCTCAGCGATGTCCAGGTTTTACTACCTCGTCAACATCTCGGCTAATCATTTGACCCGCTTTCCAGCCATTTTCAACTTTGATATTTAATTTTTACCTGGTTATCTTTTGGTGCAAATAAAATGCGCTTCAGACCTACGCTAGCCTGCAGCTGTTGAAATTCCCTTCATGGGGTTGTAGTTCAGGTACGTAACAACATCCTCCCTGATGAAGGGGAATAGTCTGTTAGTCTTCAGTGGGACGCCACGTGCTGCAAACTGGGGGTGGGCAACCCATGGGCAAGGCTTTGCGGCTCTATGAGGGTAGCCACTCCCCTACGGGAGGCCTCAGTTGATGGAGATGGCCCTGAGCTGAGCTGAAAGGATGGAAAGGTTCCTCTGGGGCTGTCATAGGCTGGTCATCGGCCGGTCATCCAGCACAAGGGCCAGACCAGATCAACCACGGTCAGTGGCGAAAACACTCCCTCGTGCAAAAACCAACAATGATGGTTGTCCATGGCGTCCCGGAGCTAGCGACCGGCACATGAGGCGGAAAATGTAACCATGGCGCCAAGTAACGCCAGTGGTTATCATCAAGGATACGATTAAACGGAATAGCAGCACTGGGAATCCACAGGAATCCGCGATCTTAGAATATGATAACAGTGGCTTCACCCAAGTTGATGGCTGTCAACTTCGGGTGCTCACAGTTCCCAACCACGGTACTGCAGACATAATACACTGTTGAGGTCACGAACAAAAGGTTTTTTTCGGTATTGTGAAAGCAGGCCTAGAACGCCGAGACAACAGCAAACGGCAGTTCCTCTTTGTTCTCAGGACCAGTACAGGTCCAGACTGATAACCTCTCAATATCCACTATACAAATCACCTCAGAAGAAACCCAGATTAGGACGATTCCATAGGCTGAGGAACTTGTGAGGCACTTATCCCAAAGAAGGAGCTAACCGAGCGAAATCTTTCATTCCGTTACCAACCATTTGATGTGACAAGTCCAGCGAACATCCAAATTTCTGTGTCTTATCCCTCAGTCATACGTTGCTACCGATACGCTGTACGCCGCTGACTGATATAAGAAGACAGAAACGGTCCCCTTAGATGGTAGCAAATAGTAGTCAATTTGAGACAATCTAAACTACGAATGATTGTTTTGTTAGTTCATGGTGAGGCTGGGAGTAAGTTGTTACATGTGGCAGGATTTTAGCCAAGAACGTTTCAGTACTGTAATGGATATCGTTATCAGTGCATCATGGTTTTGCAACCACAGTTCATAGGATAACTCAATCTGAAAACTGTCACCCTGAGCTACATATTTTCGTCACAATTCATAGTCAAGCTAATTAACAGTGCACTTGGTGATATCCAGCTTTGGCAACCCAATAATCGAGGGCTAACTACTGACTTCTAGTGCCAGCCAGTAGTAAAATATGTGTGATTAATCATTCATTGCTTTCTGTATTTCCCCTTGAATGGGAAGATTGAAATTTGTTTAGTAGTTTCGAAGGTTATGTTGAGATCTTGTGCCCTTTTAAATCCCCTAGCGACCACAGTAACAGAATGTCAACCTCCTGGTCACCTCTGTACTTGCCAACTTCTGAATGCATCAGTGACCAGACTCGTGGAGTCAACCTCAGATTGGAGTTCAAACATATTGATTACTACCCTCTTGAAAAGGTTTGCATGAATTTTAGATTTATATTTCTGGTAAATAACTTTTAGGAGCCGGTTGATTCCGAGTATGATTTGAGTATTTTCGCTTTTGATGACACGAGCAAAACAATTCTGAGCAATATATGGACATTCAGAAAACTTGAAAAAAATGTTAAGGAAGATAATTGTGTTTCGTTCGTTCTAAGGCAGGTAAGGTGTTCATTGTTAATCAGGTAGTTTCCTTAAGTCATTGCATTTTCGCTCAACAATGTTGAACAGCTTGAAATATTTTGTATTTGTACTGACATCTTCCAGTGCCATGGATATAAATGCAAGCTCGGAAATCGGTTGGTGCTCTGTAAATGTTCAAGAAATGCTTCGTAGTTCATCGTTCCCGCATTCTTACAGTGCAAACCTTTGCAAAGGATCATGTCGGTTGGTTTACATATTGCCTGAAAGTAAGTTTAGTCCATGAACTATTTAAAGTGATTCTCAGTTTATGATGCTTCGATGGTGATTCGGGAAAAGCATTGCATTTATTACTCGATTGATTGCAACGAGGATCTTGAGAACTGCTTGTACCTCGTTCCTGAGAATAAATTTGTCCCCTTCGTTGCTCATATTCCTGGTATAATTAGAAACATGGAATTAAAAAAATGGAGCACTGGGGACTTCGTGAAGATTTACATTGAAGATATATCAGTTACCATGATTTCTTCTCAAATGGCAGAGTTTGAAAATTCCTTGTGTCTGAAGTTTTTCGATGATTTGGCTATTGCTTCTAACCAACACGGGGCGCTGACTTCTGCAAAAATGCAGGTTCTAGAGAGACGAATAAAGGTTTGCACTTTTTATAAGTTATCGTTTAACTGCTTTATGTTCATAAATATGGATTTCCGAGCTGATTCCCCATTCTCACTTCATTTATTCTGTTTTTCTGCGGGCACTGTTGCGATATTGGCAGTGGTTCCATCCTCGTATTATCCGATTTAACCTTCTGCAAATAATGGCTTGTTTCGCCAGGTTTATCAGTTTCATTTTATTTGACTACCAACAAACTTTAGAATTTAAGGTAGTCTTTCATTTCATGATGAGACCAGACAAATTTTGGGACAGAAATTGCCGTGTTTGTAATATTTCATTATGACGTTTTTAGTGTAACTCCAACGAAATAGGGACGTTGCAGGAATAGGTGCAGCCAAAAATTTAATGAAGCTAGGTACATGTTGCGAATGCATACTGTTTTCAGGGGAGGTAACTTTAGGATACACTTCACTACAGTTATATTCTATTCTCTTATATCTCCAGAATCCCCGACATAAGTAAATTAGTTTGTTATATTACCGTTTTTATATCACATATGAAATAAAGAAGTAGTTGAATAAACCTCAGAGGTACACGCTTATTGGTTCATGGGTCACTTAGCTACGCTTCTTCGCTGCGTCTTTATTCATTTTTATGCAGCAAACTCAAACTTTTATGAGGCTACTAGTAGCGATAAGTGAGTTTGTTACCCAATCACTTGTTCATCGGGAAATGCTTTTGTGATAGCTAGTTGAAATTAACTACGGTTTTATTCAAGTCCTGAAATTGTTGAGCCAGATTTTCAGATTCAAATTTGTTTCTAGATTGACATTCAAGATTTTTTATTCCCCATTTACCCATTATTACATCATAGAATTTGTAAAATATGGGGAATATGGTTCATTAGGTTGAACCTTTCACCTTCAACCAAACAAATAGAGGTCCATCTTATCAAATGTTTAGCTTTGGGATGGGATCATATCCTTTACACAATAGTTGCAGCTCAATGTGTAGTAAGTAAATTTTTATTTGACCGATGTTTTGCATTCAGATCATGAAGTGGTGGTTTTAAACGAACTGACGAACTTAAGAAAATTGTTTGTCACTTTATAAGAAGCTCACTCTCATAAATGATACGCATTTAATGTACATTCCAAAGTGTTATCAACTCAAACGAGAAAAGTATTTTGTATCCTCACAGATTACTTGTTTGGAGGACAAAAGTATTTTGCTAGAGGGATAAACACATGATCAGATGTCGAATTTCAAGCTTTTATTAAAAACTTTGCATTTAAACTGAAGTCAATTTAAATTGTTTCCCAACTCAAAAGTTCCAACTTTTGGTTTTCATTGCAACTTCAGAAGTTATAAATCAATGAAACTTAATAAATTCAGGTATATTTATTTTTTGTACAAGTGGATTCAGATAACTTTAGGAAAATAAAACCTTTGGAAACAAATGAAAATATAGTAAACTTACTGACGATTACAACTTAAACTGAAATTTTGTGTACGAGATCATGATCAGTTATTGGTGGTTCAGAAATTGTCTCTAAGTATTGCCAATTTTTCACCGATTACCTTTTATACATGGAATCTATCGTATTACTTTGATTGCCTTTAACTGACTATATTGTTTGATGAGAATGATAACTACCTTGCTTACGATACGAAACAGTTTTTACTGTGTGTTTCCATTAAAGTTATTGCATTAATCATCGAATGGAATGTCAAAACATTTTAGGTCTTTTTACATCCCCTGAAAGTTCAACTAATCTATGTCACAAGTTTGTTATCATTATCAAGAAGTATAGAACGTTTTATGTGTCATGATTTATGAATGTTTATGGGGCATCAATAAGTTAGCTTTTCTTCATATTTTTTCATCAGTTAAACGAAAGTTCCTTGCTTAGTTTCACTCCATGTTGTTCTATAGTTATCTTCAGGGTTAAATAAACTATAGATAATGGTATCAGTAGCCTTATCAAGATGATTAAATTTGAGTTTGAAATTAACATCAAAGTTGGAGACATTTTGCATTGTATTTCACATCTGTATACCTGCTTTAAAAAAACAAAGATTGAAATATTGTGAATAACGTTGTAGAACTAAACATGGTTGAGTTAGGGAAAAAAATAATTAGTTTGGAAATTACGATATTTAATTTCTATCAGTTCAACAATTATTCTATTTAGCTTCGTTTTTGTTATTATTCGTAACTGGAACACATATATCTGAAGATATTCTAACATAGTCGAACAACTAGACCATAAAAAGTGCTTTAATTTACTTCGAACTGATTTGTTTTATTGAATACTGGATCCTGGAATAACTTTGTTAATTACAGTAAAATTTTCGTTGTTGTTTATCAAAAAAGTAAATTCAGCTACTTTTATTCAAATAATTATTTACCCATGCACAAAGTCAAGGAAAGATGTTGAACTAGTTACCTATTCAATGCTCTCATAGTTTTTCAACTTAATATTCGGTATTCACTAATAAAAGATGATAGGTGGGGAAAAATAAAAGTAAACGTTTAAGTTACTGCATTATAATAAGGTTGCCAAATTGATATGAATTATGCTTAAAAGATGCCTCAGATACTCTTACCATGAAAATAAACACACTTATCAATCCATCTTGCATTACATCTTGTTGTCATTTTACATTACTTCCAGATCACTTGTTGCATTTTTTCAGTATCTTCTTATTGAACTTTAATAGTTACTGCATACTGATCCTCAACTTCTTTGTATTGCTTTTTTTGTTTAAAACTTTCTTTTCTTACATTCTTATAAACTTGGTCACTAAAATCATATTAATAGATACTTGTGATCCCCCATTATTCTACTGAATCGAATTACTTGACCTCTATTCGCAGATGGGCTTCTATGCGAAGGCTTCAATACTGCCTGAATATTCATTGTTACAGTTTGCTTAGTGGCTAGCGGTGAAATCTGGGACGCATGTTCCGTCCTATTTGGGACTCATTGGCTGTGTTTAACTGCACTGATTCCTTTCGTCTCAGGGGCCTCAATCAAAGGGTCTACATCTCCCCTACATGACTCAAACCAACATTAAGATATCTCATTGAGGAGTGAGATGTCTTGATCTGACCATCCTGAATCCACTTCTAGTCTAATCCAGCTTCCTGTAGCATGGTACATAGAGGTAGGCGGTCGCTGGGGATGTGAAAATGTAGAAGCTATCTTAGCTGATGAAGGTTCATAACCTCAACAATCGAGTTGACTGTCTTGTCTAGTACCCTTTGCCTGATTTCACAATGGTGCATTTGTATTCACTCAACTTTTTCTGTAGCTCGAATACTTGCACTATCCGTTATCTTCAGACTGTTTACTCACTCATGCAACTTTATCTACCTTGATATCACTCTTATTTTATCCACGTGTTATTTGTGTGCTAATATGAAGAGTGGAGATTTGAGCCGATGCCTCTGTATGCTACGTTCTACTTTATTTTGTCAGCCAACAGATACACCCCAATGAGCAACGGTATTCTACTGAACCCAGTGTCTCTGGTGCCTAATAGGCCCATTGGACAGCATCTTATCTCTTGAAGTCATCGACATTTCATTTGAGTCTCAATGAGAACATCATCATGCACTGGGACACACATACATCAAGCCAATGAGTCCCAAATAGGATGAAATGTGCGTTTTGGATTCCACCGCAAGCCACCAAGTTGACTTTAATGCCTAAATAAGTTTTGTTGTTAAGACTAGACCACAGCTTCTTCAAAAACACTTAAAGAATACTTGACAACATATAATTACTTTAGTATGTGCTTCTGAATATATTTCTAGAGAATAAAAACTACATATTAGGCTTTAGTTAATTCAAAAAGCTTGTAAAGAAAGTGAACGCTTGCAACAGTAATGAATATGAATATGAACCATGATAGGAACTGAAAATAATGTAGTTTTCCTGTAAGTCTAGCTTTCTCTACAGTTTCTAGATACAAATGACAGTGTTACTGATAAAAATGATACTTTGAATCATGTTTCAAAGAAGAATTCTTAAAATGTGGTGTTACGTAACCTTTTTTATGTGAGCACAAATGTGATTAATATACACCTGAGCTATTCTAAATCCTATAGATATTTCTGCACAATCGTTATACTGTTGTTCAACCTATACCAGTTATCTATTTGGATACAGTAATTGAATCGGACAGAGGATCAAGTTCAGGGAGAAGAAAGTCAGTCAGTCTGTCAGGTAAATTTTATGAAACTTTTATTTATCTTTTCAATGATCTCAGAGTCATCATCAAAAACATACCTTATGGCACGCAATGACGCAGAATTATTTATACCTCAGGATCCGAAGTGTGCAATCGTATTTATATTGGAGTATGTCTTGTGTGAAGTAAGCTGTTATGACTCACTTTTGTCTTTATTTCATATAAGTTAACTGTTTGAAGTACTTTTAATAACCAGAATATGTTTGAGCCTATTTGCCTAGAAAATTTATCTTCCTAATTAATTCAAGGACATCCTCAAAGTTTGTCATAATATATAAATATTTATTTCAGCTTATCAGTCAGACGTGTATACCACACAGAGGATTAATAAGGCTTCTTTGGATCACTCAATGAATAAAATCTCTGTCAGATTTACGTTTAATTAGGATTTGGTAGTGTATAGAATACAAAAATTACATATCCAGTTCGTTTTTCAAATATGCGTACAGCACTCGTAAAGCTTCAAAGTATTTCACTAAAAATCACTGTCATATATCTTTATATAACACATTTATGCTGCTTCTATGCTTATTGTCACAAAACTATATTTCAGAGTTTTGCCTCTGGACCTATAAGTGTTGTCTTGCCTCACACCAAACTCCATTAGACGTACATTTAGACAAGCCCGTCACTGAATCGCACAGCATCACCCTTCATAGCTAAGTAGAGGACAAACCAGATAGATACAAAGCTCAACATTCTCTCATCTGGTCACCAAGTTAGTATTCATAACACATTTAAAGTTATTTATCATATTCCTTCCGATCTCACCAATACTCTATGAGGTCATCTTTTACATACAGCAGAAGTCATAAGAATCCACCTAAACAAGCTAAGTCTATGTGTTGAGAAGAAATTCGTATAGCCTCTTCTTTTGCCTTCATCATCTGTATAGCCTATCTATTACAAGACTCTTCCTTTCAATCATCTCACAAATAATTATAACTAATATTTTAATACCTCTTGGAAACTGCTTAAACATTACGGAGTGCCACAAACCTTTATCAACCTCATTCAACAGCTATGTGCTATATGAGGGTATTACATGCCAAGTGATTCACAATCGAAAGCTCAGTGACGCCTTTGAAATGAAGATAGGGAGGAGTAAGACAAGGTTGCTTAACATCACCGATGATCTTTCTCATCCTCATCAACAAAAAGCACCAATCCCCATCAACGAGTACAATCTAGACGAAGTTGTCTCTTTCACCTACCCACCTGCCTAGACAGCATCGTCTCAGATACAAGGGGTGGCGGTGGCCGTGACACAGATGAATACATGAAAGCCAGGATGGGGAAGACAGCAAGACAGGCTTCCATCAATTTTGAAATAATCGGTGTGGAGATCCACTGCACTCAGCATAGAGAACAAGGTTAGGGTTTTCAACACTAATTGAGTCAAGTAAGTCAGTGGTTCTATGTGATGGTTGAGAGACTTGACGTGTTATGGAAAGCATTTCCAACAAACTGAGGACATGTATCACATCAACAGCTACCTACGCTGCCTCGATACTGAAGATCGATCATATGGGTAGAATTATTATTATATTATTATTAGTCCCTTGGGTTCCTAGTGGAACATAGGGCTTCAGTAGCACGCCTCCAGTGACCTCTGTTCTCTGAGATCTTTTGAACCTGGTCCCACGACAGCCCAGAAGCTCTCATTTCCTGCTCGCACGACCTCCTCCATGTCACCCTTGGACGTCCAACTCGTCGCTTCCCATGGGGATTCCACTCGAGGGCCTGACGCGTGATGTCCTCAGTCGGCCTTCTCAGTGCATGGCCAATCCATCTCCACTTCTTCCTGCATATTTGTTGCGTGATAGGTTCTTGGTTGGTTCGTTCCCAGAGTTCCTTGTTGCTTATTCTTTCTGGCCATCTGATCTCCAGTAGCGAGCGTAAGCAGTTGTTGATGAATGTCTGTAGTTTATTGGAAATGCCTTTCGTGACGCGCCAAGTCTCTCACCATCACATAGAAGCACTGACTTGACGTTGGTGTTGAAAATCCGTATCTTGTTCCGCATGCTGAGTGCAGAAGATCTCCACACTGGTTTCAGGCTAATGAACGCCTGTCTTGCTTTTCCGATTCTGGCTGACTTTGACGTCCTCGTCCGTCCCACCTGTAGTTGAAACAGTGCTTCCTAGATAGGTGAAGGAGGTTACTTCCTTTAAGTTTCTCCCGTTGACGGTGATTGGAGTTTGTTGTTGTTGTTGTTGATGGTGGTGGTGCGGCATCTTCATCACTTCTGTCTTCTCTATATTCACCTGAAGTCCCGTCTTCGCTGCCTCTTCTATCAACTTGTTAGTTTTTGCCTGCAGATCTTCAAGTTTATGTGACATTAGGCATAAGTCATCGGCGAAATCCAAGTCTTCTAGGTTCTTTTCCGCAGTCCAGCGTATCCCCTTCTTCTCGCTGCCTACTGTTTGCTGCATGATCCAGTCCACCACAATCAAGAATATCATGGGGGATAGTAGGCAACCTTGTTTCACTCCTGTCTTCACTTCAAAGGCATCACTGAGCTTCCCATTGTGGATTACTTGGCATGTGGCATCTTCATATAGTTGTTGAATGAGGCGGATAAAGGTTTGCGGTACTCCGTAGTATTGAAGCAGTTTCCAAATTACTTCTCGGTCGACGCTGTCAAAGGCCTTCTCAAAGTCGATGAAGTTGAGGTGGAGAGGTGATTGCCATTCTATGCTCTGTTCTATGATGATACGAAGCGTTGCAATTTGGTCTGCACATGATTTGTACTTCCTGAAGCCTGCCTGTTCCGGTCGTAGTTTTGAATCCAGTGCATCCCTTAGCCTCTCCAGGATGATGCGGCTTAATATTTTGCTTGGGGTGGACAGGAGAGTGATTCCGCGCCAGTTCTTGCAAGCACTGAGGTCTCCCTTCTTCGGCAGTTTGACAAGGTAACCCTTCTTCCAATCGTCAGGTACCTTCTCTTCCTTCCACACCTTCTGCAATAGTGGTGTGAGCATGGCCGCTGTTGTCTCTGCATCTGTTCTCAGTGCTTCTGGCGGTATTCCATCTGGTCCTGCTGCTTTCCCGCATTTCAGTAGCTTTATGGCTTTCAGGACTTCCATTTTCGTTGGGGGATTAATGTTCACTTGTAGTTCAGCGGCTGCAGGTGGTATTTCTGGACGAAGTGCAGGTGGTGGTCGATTCAAGAGCTTTTTGAAGTGGTCGGCCCATCGTTTCCTCTGTTTCTCTTCTTTTGTAATTAAATTTCCTTCTTCATCTTTTATTGGTTTCATCTGTGTTGGTCTCTTCCCTGATAGCAACCTGGTTATTTGATACAATGTCGTCAGGTCTCTCCTACCTGCAGCCTGTTCTGCTTCACTTGCCAGTGTGTCGTAGAAGTGTCTTTTGTCTTTGCGTGCACTCTTCTTCACTTCTTTGTCCAGTGTTTTATACATTGTGCTCAGTTCCTCTTGTCGTTGAGCATCCTTGCACTGGTTTATCTTCTGCTTCACCATCCTCCTCTCCTCTATCAGCTTCCAGGTATCCGTCGAGATCCATTCCTTGTCTTCTTTCTTCTTCCTTCCTAATACTGTTGTGCAGGTTTCTTTCCACATAGCTTTCAAAGACTTCCAGTGTTCTTCCACACAGGTTTCTTCAGGGATGTTCCTCGATGTCTCCCATTTTGTCTTGATGGCTGCCTTGAAGATCTCCTTTGTAGTTTCATCCTTCAGTTTCCGAGTGTTGTACTTGAATTGAGGTCTATCACCAGCTTCCTTGAAGGCTTTTAACTTGATTTGGAAGGTTCCTTGCACTAGGTAGTGGTCTGAACCTACATCTGCTCCTCTTCTTGACCTTGTGTTAAGTAGACTGCGTCTCCATTTTCTTGAGATTGAGATAAAGTCGATTTGATTTTTAGTGTGTCCATCTGGTGAAATCCATGTCGCTTTGTGGATATCTTTGTGCCTGAACACACTGCCTCCAATCACCAAATCGTTGAATGCGCAGAATTCTGCAAACAATTCTCCATTCTCATTCATTTCACCTAGTGCCTCTCGACCCATGGTTAGTTCTCTTCCCGTGTTGTCCCCTCCCAGTTTGGCATTCATGTCGCCCTCATTAGAATTTTGATATCGCCAACTGACGTCTTGTCCAGTGTTGATTGAAGTTGTCTGTAGAAATCCTCCTTTTTCTCTTGCTCTGCATTATTTGTAGGTGCATAACATTGTATGATTGTGACCTTTCTTCCTTTTGAGTTGAATCTTGCTGTCATGATCCTGGAGGAGATTGGTTCCCACTGCATGAGAGCCTTCGATGCTCTTGAGGACATCATGATAGCCACTCCCTCAGTGTGCTCGTGGTTGGCGTCTGGGTGACCGGAGTAGATTATTGATTCTCCAGTTGACAGTTTGGAGAGTCCACTCCCATTCCATCTGCTTTCGCAAATCCCAAGCACTTCGATGTTATACCTTCTCATCTCCTTGCAATCTGGGCTGCCTTACTGGGTTCAAACATCGTGCGGACATTCCATGTCCCCACGTTTACTTTCGCTTTCATCGAGAGAAGACACATCGGCCAATTGGCTTCCCGAAGGCTTTCACCAACTGGCGTCATTTCGCCTCTCCGATTCCAGCGGGGAATAAGTTTGTTTTCATTTTTTATATTTTGTTTGTGCTTTGAAGTTTCTTTAGCGGTTAGATTTGTTTTACGGGGTAGGGTTGCTAGCCCTATGCCCAACCTTCCCTCTTTACCCGGGCTTAGGACCGGCTAGTAACTAGTAAACTAGTTAACCAGGCGAGGTTATATGGGTAGAATAATGAGAATAAACAGCAAGGAACTGTGGCTTGCTGGCGGCGAACCAATGAAGAACCTATCGCCAAATAAATATGTAGGAAAGGTGGAGATGGACTGGATTGGGCATACTCTGAGAAAAATATTCGGAGACGTCACATGCCAGGCAAGAGCAGGCCATCGGGTAGAACCTGCATGGGAAATGACGAGTTGGGCGTCCGAGGCGACGGTGACATGGAGGAGATTTTGTGAAGAAGAAACGAAATCTTCTGAGCAGTCATGGAGCCAAGTTGAGGAGAATGGAGAGAAGAGAGTGAAATGGAGACGTGCTACTGAATCCCTATGTTTCACTAGGAACCCTAGGGACAAATATTAATGATAATAATTATAATAATATTGTGGATTTTCCCGCTTCTATTTGGTTTCTCTGTCTGCGGTTCGAAAGTGTGATAGTATAAACTTACTGGGAAATATCTATCAGACAACTTCAGAGTTCTCTTTTAACTTAGTTTGAATTGTAGAATAAATTCTTTAACATTTTGTTTGTTTGTTTATATAAAGGGCGAATTTCGTCTTTAGATTTGGCGATATAGATTTAGTTTATTTTTGAATGTAAATGATCGTTGATAGTTGGGGCAGTTTTTCAGGAGACGGTATCAGTCAGATAGTAAAACGACTCATCTGTTGATACTGGGTGATGAGTGAAGGTGAAATCGAAACTTGGACCGTGGTTGGATTCAAACCAGAGACCACCAGGTTTCAGGCCCGATGCTTTGCCAACGAGCTGCAAGGCTAGTTCCCTGGTTTGAATTGAAGTTTAGAACAACTACTTCAACCCTTTCATCTGTTTTACTGAAATGATATGCTTATCAAAAAAATGATGGAGAGTGACAAAACTTACGGTTTATAAAAGCTTCTAAAATCATGAGACCAATAAGATATGTCGCGAAGACCAGCTTGCCTTCTGCACACCTATTATTATTGTTATGATAATTTATTTTCCCTTGGATTCCTAGTGCAATATGGGGATTCAGTAGCACGCCTCCATTCCACTCTGTTCTCTACAGTCTCTTGAACCTCGCTCCACCATCGCCCACAAGCTTTCATTTCTTCCTCACATGATCTCCTCCATAGTGCCGGCGCCTCGGACACCTAACTCGTCATTTCCCCTTTGGATTCCACTCAACAACCTAGCGCATGATGTCTCCAATCGGCCTTCTCAGTGTAGGCCCAGTCTATCTCCACTTACTTCTACCTACTTGTTAGGTGAGAGGTTCTTGATTGGCTCGTTGTCAGCAAGCCACAGTTCCTTGCTGTTTGTTCTCATTATTCTACCCATATGATCGATCTTCAGTATCGAGGCAGCGTAGGTAGCTGTTGATGTGATACATGTCCTCAGTTTGTTGGAAATGCTTTCCATAACACGTCAAGTCTCTCAACCATCACATAGAACCACTGACTTACTTGACTCAATTAGTGTTGAAAACCCTAACCTTGTTCTCTATGCTGAGTGCAGTAGATCTCCACACCGATTATTTCAAAATTGATGAAAGCCTGTCTTGCTGTCTTCCCCATCCTGGCTTTCATGTATTCATCTGTGTCACGGCCACCGCCACCCCTTGTAGCTGAGACGATGCTGTCTAGGCAGGTGGGTAGGTGAAAGAGACAACTTCGTCTAGATTGTACTCGTTGATGGGGATTGGTGCTTGTTGTTGATGCTGTTGTTGGTTCGATTTCTTCCTCATCTCCGTCTTTTCTACATTCATTATTATTTAACTATTTAAGATAGCCGTAGTTTGGCAGACTACCATTTCTACTGAGTGATGATTGAAGGTGAGATGAAAATATGGACCGTGGTCGGATTCAAACCAGTGACCACCGGGTTACCGGCCAGGTGCTCTACCAACTGTTTAAATTCACTTGAAGTCCCGTATTCATTGCCTCGTCTCTTCTGTCAGCTTGTAATTTTCCCCCCTTAGATCTTCGAGTTTGTGCGACAAGATCATCATCGTTGGCGATATCCAAATCTTCTTGTGGGGTCTTTTCATCGTTCCAGCTAGCGTATGCCCATCTTCTCGCTATTCACGGTTTGCTGCATGATCCAGTCGACCACAATCAGGAAGATCATGGGTGATAGTAGGCAGCCTTGTTTTACTCCTGTCCTCACTTTGAGGGCGTTACTCAGCTTTCCATTTTGGATCACTTGGCATGTGCGGTAGTCATATAGCTGTTGAATGAGATTGATAAAGATTAGTTGCACTAAAACGGTACTGTTGAAGCAGCTGCCTGCCAACTTACTTCTCGGTCGACGTTGTCGAAGGCCTTTTCAAAGTCGATGAAGTTGAGGTAGAGAGTTAACTGGACTGTCGTTCTATACTCTGCTCTATGAAGATGCATAGCATCGCAATTTGATCGGCACACGATTGATCCTTCCTGAAGCCAGCTGGCCAGCCTGTTCCGGTCATAATTTCGAATGCAGAGCATCTTTCAGTCTCTCCAGGATGATGCGGGGTAATATTTTGCTTGTGGTGGACAGCAGCATGATTCCGCACCAGTTCTTGCAAAGGCTTAGAAACACCCTTCTTTGGGAGTTTGATAAGGTATCCCTTCTTCCAATCAGTAGGTAGACACCCTTCCTTCCTTCCAAACCTTCTGCAGTAGTGCTGTCAGCGTGTCTGCTGTTGTCTCTGAGTCTGTTTCCGGATCTTCTGGTGGAATCCCATCTGGTCTTGTTGCTTTTTCTAATTTCAGCAGTTTATGGCATTCAGGACTTCTGCTTTTGACGGAAAGCCTGTGTTCACTGGTAGTTCTGTCGTTGGTATTGGTATTGCACACCCATAATATGATAGATTTTGAGCATTGAAAGTAACTTTTCTTTCCTTAAGACTTCTATCACCCATTTATCTCAATTTATCAGTTCCTGTTCCTTTGTATTCATCACTCTGAAATACGTTCATCTTTATGCTAGTTTCTTGGTGTGTTACGTGATTTCCTCTCTGATTTTGGTGCAAACTTGAATTCATTTCATCTGACCACCTTTAATATTTCTTTCAAGTTGTGGGATTTCAAACATTATCTGACTGTGTTTTCAGTACACCCTTAATGACACATTACACCGTGTTTTTCCATTTCCTTGGCAATTGCGTACCATGTGAAATAAGTTTCTGAAAAGAGTACAGCTGACAGGAGAAAAATGATGACGAACGAATTTCATTACTTGGTTGTACTGCGTTCTCTGAGCTGGCTTGTTTAATCATGAAGCTTTGATCGTCTTGCTAGACAGCGACATCATCAGCTGCACTAACCTCAGTATGAAGTGAGCTGTCAATATCTCTCCATTACTGAGTGATTTAGTGGCTTGCTCTGACGATGTGGTCTGTGATTGGTTGTTTCCTTCGATTGTTGTGTCACCGACGGACTGTATAGACATTCCTGTTGGCTGTCCGTTCCTCTGCTTCACCTCTCACCTTTGTCTCCTTTATCATCTTCCTCACTGGTTGATAGATTGCGTCTATATCGATACATCTGTTGATTGCTGACTGACTGATGTGAATGCCAAGCTTCTAGGAATTCTCTGATGATATTCTTTGCGTTTCCCCTCTCCATCCAAAATTTCTGCAATGTCGAAATTGAATTCATGTCCGTAGTTGTGATCCAGGTGCACTGAGATGAGTGACGAAATGTCGTGGCATTTAACAGCCAATTGGTGCTCATGTAGACGAAGGTGAAGAGGGCTGCAGCTTTGTCCAATGTTCTACGACAGACCAAAACTACACAAACCCGATATCCCTCTACGACCAATAGTCTCACTTCCGGGAACCCCAATATACAACATATCAAGAGAACTTTTGAGAAAATTGAAACACCTCGTTCAATCATGCGGACATTCCATCAAGTCATCAACAGAATTCTTAGAAAAGATCAAAAATATTAACATAGAAAACGATGAATTAATGATATCCTTCGACGTTAAAGCACTATACACATCCATCGAACCTCAGTTGGCCAAGGAAACGATATCCCTCTCGATCAATGAAGACAAAAACCTTTCAGAACGCACAAAACTCAAATGTTCAAGTCTGATGGGACTCATCGACCTTTGTATGACAATATACTTCCAATTCAACGACAAGATACACAAACAGATGAAAAGAACTCCAATGGGATCACCGATATCCGAATTATTAGCAGAAGCAGTGATGCAGAGACTGGAAGCTATTATTTTACCTGTGATCAAACCAAAATTTGGATTCGTTATGTAGACGACACTTTGTCATCATTAAAAAAGATGATATAGAAAACACCCGCAGTTTGATCAACAACGTTTTCAATGACATCAAATTCACAATGGAGAAAGAGTCAAACAACTAACTACTATTCATGGATGTTTTAGTCAGTAGGACAAATGCCGGAAAGCTGGAAACCCAAGTGTACAGGAAGCCAACACACACTGAGCGAATCATCAACTACAATGGCAACAACCCAACAACACACAAAATCAGTTGCGTGCAGACTCTATTCAAAAGAGCGAGAACACACTGCAGCACAACAACTGGAAGGAGAAACGAAGAAAATTCCCTGATGTCCACCCTAAAGAAGAACGGCTACCCACGAAACGTTATCAGAAGATGCCTATCCCGTACATCATCAACTACAAAGTCATCGACAGAAACCAACAAAGGCATCGTCCTACCATACATAAAGAATGTATCAGAAATTATGACAAGATTGCTGAGACCACTTGGAATTGGTGTGGCTCATAAACCAACAAATTCCCTCCATACCCTACCCTATTATACGGACCGAAGGATGCAACAACCAAAGAAGACAAACCCAATTTCATTTACAAAATCAACTGGAATAACTGTAGTCAGCACTACATTGGACGAAGTGGTCACCCTCTTCACCTGCATCATTCACATGAACATCAGTTGGCTGTTAAATGCCACGACATTTCGTCACTCATTTCAATGCACGTGGATCTAAACTATGGACATGAATTCAATTTCGACAATGTAGAAATTTTGGACGGAGAGGGGAAACGCAAAGAATATCATCAGAGAATTCCTAGAAGCTTGGCATTCACATCAGTCAGTCAGCAATCAACAGATGTATCGACGTAGACGCAATCTATCAACCAGTGAGGAAGATGATAAAGGAGACAAAGGTGAGAGGTGAAGCAGAGGGACGAGCAGCCAACAGGAAAGTCTATACAGTCCGTCGGTGACACAACAATCGAAGGAGACAACCAATCACATAGCACATCATCAGAGCAAGCCACTAAATCACTCAGTAATGGAGAGATATTGACAGCTCACTTCATACTGAGGTTAGTGCAGCTGATGATGTCGCTGTCGAGCAAGACGATGAAAGCTTCATGACTAAGCAACCTAGCTCAGAGAACACAACACAACGAAGACCATCCACCTGAGCTACAAATTTTCTCCATCATTTCAAAAATGTTTTACATCTGCCCTTCTTCGCTTTATGATTGGTGCTAGTGTTTTTCTACGATCAATTCTTACACCTCTATTGACTTTAGTATACATCTTATCGCTAGAAATTCCAAGAATAGTGAAACACTTCAACCAGTCTTACTAACAAATTTCTTCATCTTTCTGACGTATGCTTCTCGGAAGATTAAGAGTATTGTAACTGTCGACGACGAATTGATGGTTTTCTTTCACTTTGGAGTTACACTCGCTTGAATTAAACTAAAACAAGTAAAGGATACCATGACCATCTCTAATAGTATTATGTGTATGCAAACATATATCTTATCAGTTTTAAAGTGTGAAAGGATTCTATCAGAAAGTTTATATGGCTTATTTTTAGTTCAGTAGTATGAGGTAAACAGACGAAAATTACCCAATTGAAGTTATACACCTTCAGAACGCTTGAAGGAACCACAGTCGAAGGATTCAAAACTATCGACTCACTTCTCATAATAACCTATTCAAGCTTAGAGCTGAATTTCTGGCAGGACAATGATAACTCTTCCCATTTGAATTTTGTGATATATAATTCATACTACTTTTAAGTAGCGTTAATTTTTAAAAGAAAAAATGACTGGTTTATCGACATTTTTACACTTCTGATTTAGATTACAAGTTCAACTGTACCGTTGAAATTTAACTGCACAGTGAGATGGGCAACATATGCACTTGAAGATAATATGGAATTGTTAAAAAGTGGTGAAAATCATTCAATCAATTTAAATTTATCACTACGTGGAAGTGTACAACCAGTGATTGATTCTAGAGATACTGACGTGATACAAACTGAAGATATTGATAGTTTTGAAAAGTCTTTACTGAAAACAGTTTGCCCAGACGGAAGTTTATGTTTCACGGAAAATGTTCGTTCAACAATGGGACTTGTTTTGAGTTGCACATTATCTACTGGAATTCGTAAAGAAATGGTAAATATGAAACAAAATGAGTTAAAATTACTTTCCACTGATATTGATTTTTTATTTTTGTTGGTCTTACCATTTCAACCCTCCACAATATACTATTATAATTATGTACATTCTTTAAAGTAAGCCTTAGAGATTTAAGGATAAATGTAGTTTTCCAAAACACAATGTTGTGAGAATAAATGTTATGCTTCAGTGAACTATTTTTATGACACTTACTTAGTGAACACTTAATCCCATCTTTTAAGAGGAAGGTAAACGTTTGATAGGACTTCCAGTTTTTTTTTGTTGTCATCGAGAAACTACTGTTAGGGATCAAAAGTTCATTGTAGTGTAAAACTCACTAAAATGGAGTAGACATATGTCCTACTTTGGCTAAACTTTGCATCTCACCGCCTTACTTTAAGTGTCGAGGTGACTACTTAAAGGTTATATGAGTCTTTGGAGTAGATATTTCGTGATTGTAATTGATGAAACGAAATGTTCCCTTATTAGATAAGATTATTTAAGTCACTCAGTCCTACAGTTAGTTAGCATCAACATGTGACTTGACATTACAGCGTGTTGGTCCAGATTACCATAATTCAAATTTTAGTGCCAGTGTACTAGGGAACAATATGAGAAATAGAGAAATAAGTACAGAAGCAACCAAAATGCTGGAAACACTTCTAAAGAGGATCAAAAGCAGTAATATTCGGCATGATGCCTAAGATGCAGATAGTGTGTGGATACATCAGCACCACTGAAATAGACCCTGTACCCAAAGTTTCCAAAACACCGATTTCTGTTGTCACACGGACCCCTGCCAGGAAGTCTACATTCCCTTACATGTCTTCAAACAAACAGTCAAAGATTTCATGCAGTGATACCATGTTTTAGTCTGGCCAGCCTTCATCTCTTCGCAGCCGAAACCTACATCATCAAACATTGTGTGACTGGATAGATGGTGACTAGGCATGCGCAACACACATCCCAGCCACGTGAGTCGATGAAGGTTCATATGCCCATTGACTGACTGTTATCTCCCTAAAACTCTTCAGCCAACTTCTACATCACTGACATCGTGAAGTCACGACACACGACTTGTGTTATGAAGGCGGCAGTGGTTAAACATCTGAAGTCTTCTCATATCATCTACATTTTAATGGCTACATTAACAACCATGCAGGAGAATAGAGTGTGCTGCGGTGCAGTACTCTCCAATCTTAATAGAAAGCAGGATACCACAGAAGAGACATAAATGGTTTAAGTTGGCAAAAGCTTCTGAGCTGTTTGTATACAGGAGGAATTGTCATCTGTCACTGTTTGACTCACCATAGCTCATCCTACATCCTACTTCCCACTGAATTTCAGGTACCATCAAAGTAAAAGGGATCCACTTTATTCTATTCTAATTAGAAAGTATTACTACTAATGAAAAACAATTTGTCAGTAACATATCCTGATTAACATCTTCATTTATAGAAATCAAATATCTTCAGTATGAGATTTGTTTTTGGTTGTGTCCTCTAACGTACTATTTAGCGGGCTGTGTGGTATAAGGAGATGACTACTAGCCGTTGAACTGCGGGTTTGAAAACCACCCCATCTGCCGGGGTCTGGGCAGCCGGGTAGAATCACTACCCTCCACACCATTGGTATGGCTCATTGTCTATTACACGGATGTCCACAAGATGGCTGTGTACACTTTACTTTCTATTGAAGACTACTTACAATTTTAGAGATTCTTTTTTATGTTGAAAACAACCACACAAGTGTATTTATAAATGAATTACCTAGTATCCATAGACGGTTAGAACGCATGTGTTTAGATATTCGTTGATTAGAGGCAACCAGCTGGAAGCCCTGGACCTTGGTTTCGTGCTTGTTGGTACTCATAAGTAAGGTGTAACTACAAGTCAGATTTGAACTCATATGACCCAGTTCTGCAGTCACTGACGTTATGATTGAGTCATTTGGGCTACGGTTGGTATCCTGTAAGACTGGATTGGATACATTGATTAGTCTCTGCACAGAAACCGACTTCATGTTGTCTAATCTTGAGTATTGACCGAATTCTATCGATCATTTTTGTTTTCCAACTTCTCAAGTGAATAATGCAGGTGAATTTTACAAAGCCTATTAAAGATTAAGATGGTTAGTAACAAAAATGTTTAACTGAGTATAAGCGAGATCATTGTTTGGTGTTCTCCAAGCCTTGAGATTTGTTCTGGAGCCTTTCTTTTACCAGGCTAGGCAAATTCATTAGGAATTACTTCATACTCCGTTATGAAGTACATACTGATGAATGTATCTAATCTGTCGTTGAAATATCTAGGAATAAATTTTAAAGCACAGAAAAATAGACTGTTTTTTACATAATCCATACTGACTCAAATGTCTATCTGTTAACGATTTTAATCAACGGTAATTTTACATTAGTGTAAATTCTGTTTTTATGTTTACACTACACATGTATTGTAACTACAAAAATTGTTGTAAATTATTCCTTATCAAAAAAATGTTTCCTTTTATACTTTCAGGGTGAAAATTCTGTAGCTGAAGAAACTATTGTGATTACAAAACAGTCTAAAGGAGAATTTCAAGCTCCAATCGTAAGACAAGATATTTTGAACAGGTAAAGTCATTATACATTTAAAGATTGACCTTGGTTACTTTTTTAAATGAATTATTCTCATATATTGTAGGAAGGAGGGGACTTAACTAAGTACTTTCATCGGCCACTCTCCAATCAACATCAACGGAAGAAACTTGAAGGAAGTAGCCTCCTTCATCTATCTAGGAAGCACTGTTTTTTAAATACATGCGGCACTCACGAGGATGTCAAATTCAGAGTCGGAAAAGCAAGACAAACGTTTATTAGCCTGAAACCAGTGTGGAGATCTTCTGCACTCTACTCAGTATGTGGAACAACATCCAGATTTTCAACACCAATGTCAAATCAGTGCTTCTGTATGTTTCAGAGACTTGGCACGTTACGAAAGGCATTTCGAACAAACTACGGACATTGATCAACAACTGCCTACACTGGCTCGTTACTGAAGATGAGATGGCAAGAATAATGAGGATAATCAACAAGGAACTCTGGGAACGAAGCAACGAAGCAAGAACCTATCGCTGAACGAATATGCAGTAGCAGGAAGTGGAGATGGATTGGGCATGCATTGAGAAGGTCGACTGAGGACATCACGCGTCGTGCCAGCCAGCACTGGAGTGGAAGCCATATGGGAGGCGACGAGTTGGGTGTCTGAGGTGAGGGTGACATGAAAGAGATCGTGGGAGGAGGAAATGAGAGCTTGCGGGCTGTCGTGGAGTCAGGTTGAAAAGTTTGCAGAGAAGAGAGTGGAGTGGAGACGTGCTGCTGAAGCCCTATGTTCCATTAGGAACCCAAGGGATAAATAAAATTAATAATACATTCATCGGCCACTGGAGAGTAATCAATATAATGTTAAATCTTGAACAATGACTAAAGTGTGTTGATCAATTCTTGCAGTGTAGACAAGATACTGGGAGAAACTCATTGCCTAAATTCACTCTGAGAGATATTTAAGCACTTGTAGGCTAGATGAAAGATCTGTTGAGTGGAATGTAAAAAGTTAGGGGTGCTGTATAGCGTTCACTATTGAACAGACATTTAAGGAGTATTTAGATAAAACCAAGTTATTTTTAAACTTTCAATATTCTTCTTATAATCTTTACTTACAGTATTGCAGTAACAAAGTTTTCTAATCAACTGAGCCTTAACCAGGAATGTATTTTTGCGTGATTCAAATTTCAGTTTTTACTGTTTTGTTTAACTACTCAGTGTAATGTTCTTCGCAGACACTGTTCGTTCGTAAAATGTTCACTGCTATAGGTAGGGATTTCCCATGGATGTTTACTACAGAAAATCTAGGAAACTTGTTTTCTTTTCTAGAAACACTTAAATCACCTTAAAATCTTTAACAAAGTCTTCTGCTTTATTCATGGTATTAAATTACTTTCTTAGACGACGAATAAGATTCATGTAAGTTAAGAAGTTTTCAAGTAAACATCTTAAATTCAACGGTCTATTATGCTTTCACACTGTCATTCAATTATTTTTGGCTCATTATATAAATGCATGTATACCAGTTATGTCATGCTTTGATTTCTGATTGAGTATGAAGTGTGAAATGTCTGATATATTTCTTCACAGCACTCTAGGAACTCACGTACACATACAGCTTTGTACTGGGCTATGATAGAAGGTGAGATGAAAATTTGGACCGCGGTCGGATTTGAACGAGAAACCATCGGGTTACCGGGCCGGTGCTCTAACAACATACAGCTTTGACAAACTTGGATAAAACAGTACAACAACGGTTGATCCATTTGATGCAATTCTAATGATAACCCAGTTGGATGTTATCTTTGATCAAGGTCACTTTAAAGTCATTATATCACAGGTTTTTGCTGTGATGAACGCCCTAGTCAGTAAACTACTGCTTTTTATGGGATTCCAGTTAACCAGTTAGAGGTTCCACTACCTATTGACGCATGTGGGTTTCGATAGGGAAGATACACTTCTCTTTTAGTCAGTATCGTAATTCAGGGCATGTATTTAGTAAAAGAATCAGAGATAGGATGGAAGAGAAATAATTCTTGCAGACTAGCAACCAATATCTCATGGAGACATAGGTATTAGGTACTCATATCTTAGTAGTTCATATGACTATGGTTTAATTGGATCATTGAAAACGTAATAAAAGTACTGACATTATTATCATTATTCGTCCCTTGGGTTCCTGGTGGAACATAGGGATTCAGTAGCACACCGCGATTTCACTCTCTTCTCTCCAGTCTCCTTAACCTAGCTCCATGACTGCTCAGAAGATTTCATTTCTTCCTCACACCATCTCTTCCATGTCACTCTCACCTCGGACGTCCAGCTCGTCGTTTTCCATGCAGGTTCTACCTGACGGCCTGACCTAGTGCGTGATGTCCCCAGTCGGCCTTCTCAGTGTATGATCAATCCAATCCATCTCCACATTCTTCTGCATATTTGTCAGGCGATGGGTTCTTAGTTGGTTCGTTGCAAGCAGGCCACAGTTCCTTCTTACTTTTTCTAATTACTCTGCCCATCTGATGAATCTTCAGTATCGAGTGAGCGTAGGTAGCAGGTGTTGATGAATGTCTGTAGTTTGATGGAAGTGCTTTTGTGACGCGCCGTCAAGTCTCTCAACCATCACATAGAACCACTGACGTAATTGAGTAGATTGGTGATGGAAATCCGGATTTTGTTGACGCTTTATGCTGAGTGTAGTGCAGTAGATCTCCACACTGATTAGTTCAGATTAATGAAAGCCTGTCTTGTTGTCTTTCTCATCCTGGCTTTCACGTCTTCATCTGTGTCGCTGCCTGTAGTTGAGACGGTGCTGTCTAGGCAGGCAGGTGAAAGAGATAACATCGTTTAGACTTCACTCATTGATGGCGATTGGTGCTTTTTGTTGTTGTTGTTGTTGATTGGGTAGCACAATAACTGTTACCACGGTAAGTTTAGCGCAATGACACATAGCTGGGGCAGGGTCTTCAATTTGTGTATTACTAGTGCTTTGAAAAACTTGAGTATTCATTCGTAGCAGTTTCTATGCAACATTGTAAAGGCGATTTCAGTACCAATATATGTGGTGTTTATGAATTATGTGTTTTACAATTAATGATAATGGTTGTCTATCACTTGCACTTGTGAATCCAATTGCTTTTGTAGCCATTTTATGTCATGTTCCACCACCCTTATATGTATATATTAATCAATTCTCCTTATGTATACGTGTTTACACAAGCATGTAATCATAGATACAATGTTCACGGTCTATGCTGCAAAATGTAGTTGGTTTACTTGACTACGACTAACCTAGATGCATAACATCTTTTGCTGATATCAGACCTCAGACCTCATTTTAAGATTATTCCTTAACATTCTTCTCAAGATATGGCAAAATGGAGTGTTATTGTTTCAGTTAATATTCTGGTGTCATCATCCATTTTGTCTGTTGTACTATTGCATTAGATCCTTTTTGAATAGACATCTATCAAGTCTAGCTTATACTGTGTTGAGCAAGAGCTATAGAAACTTAAATACTACTGTGTCCATGTCAGTTTATTGTAAACTTGAACTGTCTTCTCTAAGACTTAGGAGCATATCGAAGGAAAGCAGGCGGTTGGCTTTTTCATCTACACATATCAAACAAATATAAATATCTGTCATTTTATGATGTTATGCCATCCCCTTAGCAATCAGTATATGTTCATCAAAGGAAATGAAATGAAATGAAAGGTGACTGAGATAACTAAACTCTTGTCTTGTGAAATTAATTTGGCAAAAAAAGTTTCCTTAAATGTTAACTCATATATTTCGAAAGATTACTTCAAACCATTTGACAACAATCAGCTTCACATTGTCTTTAACAAGTGAATATGGATACGATGAAGGAATGTGCTCACTTAGTTAACTAACAGTAGAATTCAGTAAGCACATCCAGTCCCATTTTGGACTTGCCAGCAAGATGTACGTGACACTTCAACCTAGTAAGTATCTTCAACACAAGTCGGGTAATTCAATCCAGGTTAACAATAAGAAATTACAAGTATAGATCAGTTGGTGACGGACTCTTTCAGAATAAAAACAGAATAAGTGTAATGGTCTCTATACTGATTACATTTCCATCAGTTCTCCATGATTTTATTGTATGATCCTTCCAGTATGACAAAAAAAACAGCTAGAGAACTTCAAACTTTGTTAGGTTTATACTAGTCTTAATCGAAACCATCTACCTTTCATTGCTGTAGATTAGATTCACTGCAATAGAGGAATGTATGAGAGATTTTTAAGATATGGCCTACTTTCCACAAAAGTATTCGCCACCATATGTGTTTTTTCCTCCTCCTCCTCCTCTTCTGATTACATATTGGTGAGTATACTAACATTGACCTTGAGATGTTCCACTGTAGTCGACATTTTAGATAGATGTCGTTCGGTGTCCTCTTGCAAAACGTTTACGGACTTAATTTCGAGAAATTATAATTTCCGGATAGACTGATGTTGTATTACACTAAAGGTTTGTGAACTGTGTGTCTTTTTCAGCATTAGGGCCAATGGTTCTCCTAGTAAGGTTGATTCCTAGTTATTTTTTACAACCTCTGCACTGTTAATTTGAATGGGTAATTTATGGATAAAACATTGATTATGAGCTTAATTGGATGTTGAGTCAACAGTTTATGATTCATATGTAGATTGAATATTGGTCACTGGGTTCAATTATTTTCAAATATTTCTGTACAATTTGTTGAATTATTATTATTATTATTTATCCCTTGGGTTCCTAATGGAACAAGGGCTTCAGTAGCACGTCTCCAGTGCACTCTGTTCTCTGCAATCTTTTGAACCTGTCACCACGACTGCCCACAAGCTCTCAGTTCTTCCCCGCAAGATCTCTTCCATGTCAACCTTGGATGCCCAACTCATCGCTTTCCATCTGGATTCCACTCGAGGGCCTGACCTGGCACGTGATGTCCCCAGTCGACCTTCTCAGTGTGTGCCCAATCCACGTACACTTCTTTCTGCATATTTGTTGAACAGTTACCTCTTATTCACTAAACCATATTTTACAATTTTATTGCTCTCCTCATTGTTACAATTATGTGAAGCAATTTGTCACTAAGGTGTAATCAGCACCAATTGTCTCATGATAGTGAAAGCAGGGGAAATAATTGGATTTCTGTATATCATCTAATGAAATAAAGACAATATACTTACCGGATGATGAAAATAGTCACTAGTCAGGTACCATTAGTTAGTCATTTGTTTAGTTTCCATTAACGCTAATCATATAGCCATGTCTCGCTATATCTCCTTATTCATCTCTCATGTCTCAGTAAAATCAGATAGCTGTTTGATTTCATGACAGCCAAGTAATTCACAATGGGAAGCTCAGTGATGCTTTTGAAGTGAAGACAGGAGTGAAAGAAGGTTGCCTACTATCACCCATGATATTCCTGATTGTGGTCGACTGGATCATGTAACAAACAGTGGGTAGCGAGAAGAGGGGGATACGCAGGACCGAATAAAAGAACCTGGAAGATTTGGGTTTCGCCGATGACTTGTGTCTGATGTCGCACAAACTTGAAGATCTACAGGCGAAAACTAACAAGTTGACAGAAGAGGAAGGGCGGCTAAGATGGGACTTCAAGTGAGTGTAGAGAAGATAGAGGTGATGAAGATACTCAACCAACAACAACAAACACCAATCACCATCAACTGGAGAAACTTGAAGGAAGTAGCCTCCTTCATCTATCTAGGCAACATTGTTTCAACTACAAGCGGCACAGACGAGGATGTCAAAGTCAGAATCGGGAAAGCAAGACAGGCGTTTATTAGCCTGAAACCAGTGTGGAGATCTTCTGCACTCTACTCAGTATGTGGAACAACATCCAGATTTTCAACACAAACTCATTCAAGTCAGTGCTTCTGTATGGCTCAGAGACTTGGCACATTACGAAAGGTGTTTCGAACAAACTACAGACATTGATCAACAAGTGCCACCTACACTGGCTCGTTACTGAAGATGAGATGGCGAGAATAATGAGAATAATCAACAGGGAACTCTGGGAACGAAGCAACGAAGCAAGAACCTATCGCTGAAGGAATATGCAGTAGCAGGAAGTGGAGATGGATTGGGCATACACTGAGAAGGTCGAGTGAGGATATCACGCTTCGGGCCAGCCAGCACTGGAGTGGAAGCCAGATGGGAGGCGACGAGTTGGGTGTCTGAGGTGAGGGTGACATGGAGGAGATCGTGGGACGGGGGGGGGAAATGAGAGCTTGTGGGCAGTCATGGAGCCAGGTTCAAAAGATTTCAGAGAAGAGAAGTGTAAGTGAAGCCCTATGTTCCATTAGAAACCCAAAGAACAAATAATATGATAATAATAATGATTACTCATTTATCAGATTAAGTTGATATTTTCTTGAAACTTTTATGATATTTGTTGTCTGATATTCACCCCAATGAACAAGTGGATAACGCTTTAATGTTCGAGGTGATAGGTACTGGGTACGAGTCTCAGTGATAACAACTTCATTCATTGGAGTTCATGTACATCCAGCTGATGAGTCTTAAATAGAACGAAACACGTGTCCTGGATTTCACTGCGTGTCATCAAGATGAATACAATTTCATTACATTTATTTAACTGTTTCTGCTTAGTTGCACAAAACAAATTCATTGCACCCAAAAGTTATATCCCAAATATATATATATATATATATATATATATATATATATATATATATATTCATATTAGTACAACAAAGTATATTCTCATATTTAAATGTTTTGCACCTGATAACTACTTCACGCAGTTTGCACGTTGCCTAAAATACAAGACTGCTATAAGTGTAAAACCTGGACACTATGGTAAAATATAATTCCATATTAGGTCTGTTTATTTGATTTACAATACACAGTGATATAGTATTATTTACTTGATGACGAAGTTTCGAGCATAAATTATCGCTGCTCATAATCATATCTCGATGTAATCAAATGTCTTTCGATATCTAATTTTTATAGTCCTGTCACCTTATATGTTTTGTTTTATTGGTAGTAAAATTTTCCATATCTCTGCTACAGGTGTTGCGTCATTTCTATTACATGTGCTGAGTGTTGATTCGATGAACAAAGATTCAGTGATTAATCTATCTCAATATCCACCTAATTAGATTGAACTCAAGTGCAGTAGTTTAATCCCGCTACTGTATGGTTGTGTGTTAATACATGCATTACAGTACCTGAGATTTTTTCCTGCTCACTTATCCTTTTGGGGTCTGTTATTCTACATGTGGACGAGCTGTTAAGACGTTTCGCTGATTGTCACCCGTCCATTAAATTCACAGTAGAGGAAGAATTGGACTCAACGTTCCACTTTCTAGACGTAACGTTAAAGAGAAGGGATGACGGGTCGATTCAACGGTCAGTCTATCGAAAACAAGCTT
The DNA here is from genome assembly GCA_944470555.2 of Heterobilharzia americana. Taxonomy (NCBI): domain Eukaryota; kingdom Metazoa; phylum Platyhelminthes; class Trematoda; order Strigeidida; family Schistosomatidae; genus Heterobilharzia; species Heterobilharzia americana. The sequence continues at coordinate 3,852,243 of OX104128.1, read as the reverse complement.
GTACCTGTCAGTTCACTAACTTTAATAGTTGGTTACCTCTTGGTTGTAAGAGAAATCTCATTCACTCACTGTGTTCCAGAATCTATGGAATATGTTCAGAAGATACGGTGGATGCTAAAAATCGAAACTCTTTGAATAATGCTATCTAATAACGGATACCCTAAAAGATTCGTTTATAAGAATCTGAAGAAACGAACCACTCCCATCCCAATACAGTCCCTCAGAAAATTTTAACCATGAATCTGGAATTCAGAGGAAATACCACAGTCGAAGTACTGAAAAATCGTCTGTCAAGATGTATCAATAGTAGCTTCTATGCTGCTGGACTGAGATGGATATTCTACAGCCACTGTCTGATTCGTCAATGCGTGAAGGATAGGCTGAACACTACCCAGTTTGGCTTACCAGAGGCGAGCAAAGGAAAACGACTTCATCCATATGTGAACACCTTGTTGAATTGGGTCACTCAGCACCTCGAGATTCATCCTTTAATTTAATTTACAAAGTTAAATTGAACTACTGAAAGGTTTACGTTTCCACCACTTGTGCATAGCTGAAGCATTAGCTATATGTGAACAAAAACCGAAACTTTGCATTGAAAAAACGTCTTGTGAAACCACTTTCTCTATCTTGGCCTTACAATTCCCATTTTATTGATTTTGTAAATTTCAGTTGAATTCAATTTGGTATACTTCTCTTCTATTGGCATCATCATTATCACCAATTTTCACTTCATTGACAACATTTGATCCATATTTCACTATTTAACATCAATTCATTCCTTATTCATTCACCTATTTTACATGTTTCAGCTTAGTTATCACCGTTCTACAATCCTTTGACAGCACTTGTCTCTTATCTCACCACTTGTCATCAATTCGTTCCTCCTTATTCACAGTGACCCATTTTCTATCTCTTCCACTTGAAGAAATACCACCACCTACACCGATTGTATATTTTGTATATTGACTGAGCAACTCCCTTTTCAGTGCAATTATCTGTCACTTTACTGAGTATAAATACGACTGTGCAACTGGATAATGAAGTCGTTGCAAAGAGATATTTTTTTCGTTGAAACATGCCTTATTCTATATGTCCGTAGTTTTACTATGTACGATAATTTAACTGACCGCGATTGGCTAGTTCGACCTATGTACCTGACCTCACAGTAATAACATGGAATCAGATAGACCAGATTATTTTGCTTAGTTGAGTGTATCGGATCCTTAACTCGACCAAGCTTATCTCTGAGAGATTTTGTGGGTTGAAATACCACACTAATCCCAACCGTGTTGAAATTCTAGGTAGAGTTTCTGATGTTGTCGTTATTATTTGTGCTCGTAGTACTGTTATTATTTCGTTTCTTATGTATTCGTAGGAATTTCTTAATAGACGGTGGAAGTTAATAACTAATTATCTATGCCTGTTTTATGTTCTGCAATCCCTTGTTTAGGTTCTTTCACTGACTACTAACTTTTCTAGCTCTATCATTATGACATTTGAATAAACCGGTTTTAACCGACATTGGATGAGATAACGTGAAGTCTAGATACCTGTTAGAATGTGTCGGTTTCCTGTAGACGGTATTGTCTAAACCACCATCTGCCTCTTATTTTATTCTGCAATCCAACATAGGTAATTCTCCTTGTTCACTTTTCGCCTAGTAAGTTAATTGGATTGAGTCCACTACTCAGTTTATATGTGTGAACAGAAATAAAGAATAAGAGGTGACAGGAATATATAGATCAGATGTTGAAAATGCTGTATGACTATATTGGTATGATTAGGATCAGTGATAACTTATGCTCGAAACTTTGTCATCAAGTAAATAATACTGCACCACACTGCGTATTATAAATCAAATAAACACGCCTAATATGCAAGATTTCTGTCTAAAAATTCCTATCAATAGCATTTCTCCAAAAAACCTATGAACCTTTTGTAACAAACATTCATATCGAACTACCTCAATGCAAAGTAGCTGGATTTAATATTTAAAGATATATTTTATTGAATAATGAAGAATTCCATGTTGGTGAAATTATTATTTATATTATTATTTTTCAATTGGGTTCCTAGTGGAACATAGGGATTCAAAAGCAAATCTCCATTCCACTCTGTTCTAACCAGTCTTTTCAATCTCGCTCCACCACTGCCCACAACCTTTCATTTCTTCCTCACACCATCTACTCAATGTCACCATCGCCTCTGACACCCAACTCGTCATCGTTTCCCCTTTCAATTCCACTCGAGTTCTGGCTGGCCTGGCGCGTGATGTCCCCAGTCGGCCTTCTCAGTGTATGATCAATCCAATCCATCTCCACATTCTTCTGCATATTTGTCAGGCGATGGGTTCTTAGTTGGTTCGTTGCAAGCAGGCCACAGTTCCTTCTTCTTATTCTGATTATTCTGCCCATCTGATGAATCTTCAGTATCGAGTGAGCGTAGGTGGCAGCTGTTGATGAATGTCTATAGTTTGATGGAAGTGCTTTTGTGACGCGCCGTCAAGTCTCTCAACCATCACATAGAACCACTGACTTACTTGAGTAGATTGGTGATGGAAATCCGGATTTTGTTCACGCTTTATGCTGAGTGTAGTGCAGTAGATCTCCACACTGATTAGTTCAGATTAATGAAAGCCTGTCTTGTTGTCTTTCCGATGCTGGCTGCTTTGACATCCTCGTCTGTGACGCTACCACCACTGTAGTTGAAACGATGCTGCCTAGGTAGATTGGTAGGTGAAAGAGACTACCTCGTCTAGGTTTCTGCTGTTGATTTTGATTGGTGCCTGTTGTTGTTGATGCTATTGTTGGTTGGGTATCTTTATTACCTCTGTTTTCTCTACAAGCAAATAATAACTCACCACAAGGAGACGTAAAAGTGTGATACGTGTTTTATTGTATATACAACTGCAATAAATAGGATAATTTTCAAAATTTCTTATGTGAAGAAAAATCACGTAAATACCCGTACGCTCTGGCAGGAAATACAATTTGATTAAATTCTATCAAAAATCTTATGATGTCTTCATATGAGAACGATTATCTCCAGATATCCGACTAATTGATGTTAAAGCTTGTGATATTCTGTTGTTTGCATAATCTCGTGCATCATCAACTACAAAGTCATCCACAGAAATCAATAAACACATCGTCCTACCATACATAAAGAGTATATCAGAAATCACAACAAGATTACTGAGACCACTTGGAATTGGTGTGGCTCATAAAGCAACAAATTCCCTCCATACCCTACCCTATTATACAGATCAAAGGATGCAATAGCCAAAGAAGACAAACCCAATTTCATTTACAAAATCAACTGGAATAACTGTAGTCAGCACTACATTGGACGAAGTGGTCACTCTCTTCACCTGCATCATTTACATGAACATCAATTGGCTGTTAAATGCCACGACATTTCGTCACTCATTTCAATGCACGTGGATCTAAACTATGGACATGAATTCAATTTCGACAATGTAGAAATTTTGGATGGAGAGGGGAAACGCAAAGAATATCATCAGAGAATTCCTAGAAGCTTGGCATTCACATCAGTCAGTCAGCAATCAATAGATGTATCGACGTAGACGCAATCTATCAACCAGTGAGGAAGATGATAAAGGAGACAAAGGTGAGAGATGAAGCAGAGGAACGGGCAGCCAACAGGAAAGTCTATACAGTCCGTCGGTGACACAACAATCGAAGGAAACAACCAATCACATAGCACATCGTCAGAGCAAGCCACTAAATCACTCAATCGCATATATAGTAGCTGTCATATTTCACCAGTGTAGTGGATAACCTTACAGCATTTGAATCGTTAAGTTCTAGGTTCGAGTGTGATCAAGAGCAATATCACTCACTCACTAGAAGGTATGACTATCCAGCTGTCAAGTTGCAATGATGAAATGAAACGTACTGCTAGTCACTATCCTATCAACTGTTTAGTATTTTTTTGCAGGGTTTTATTGAATTTTCATGAAAATATAGTCTAGTTACTTGGATTAAAAACGTTTTGGTCTAGTTGAGATATTCCTGATTTGCTTAAAAAACTCAATTTATTCAGTATACTAGAATGTGTCATATATTATTTTACTATTTATATGCTTAACAGGATTTATAATTCATTTTTATAAACTATTCTAATCACTTTAGCCAGTCGAATGGTTCTTTACAGTCACAAATTGATGTTATCTCACCTAGAAAGAAACAAATTCAATTAAATAAACAAAAATTCAAATCCAAACACCCAATGAAAGGTAATTTAGTCTTCAATGATATTAAACAATCTGATGAAATAGAACAATTCAATGCAAATATATTACCTATACCAATTCAAGCACAGTTTAATTTATACACCCAGTTATTACAACAACAACAACAACAAATGGGTCTTTTAAATCCATATGTTAGTTTCTTAAATCGTGGGACAATGATTGGTCCTTATCTAGGTGGAATAGGACCAACATTATATGAGCCATTAGAAGCATCTTTACCACTAATAGGACCGTTTATGGATAAGAAAGCAAACGGTCCGTTAATTCTTTTAAGCAATACACATTCTTGCATTGGATTGAGTCGTGCAGCTTATGCTAAACTTTATTCAGCAGGTTAGATATAATGTTATATGTGAAAAACAATATTATATTATATAAGTAGAGTGTGATAATTTTCATTTATTTACTATTCAGTAGCACGTCACGGTTGCACTCTGTTCTAACCAGTCTTTTCAATCTCGCTCCACCACTGCCTACAACCTTTCATTTCTTTCTCACACCATCTACTCAATGTCACCATCGCCTCTGACACCCAACTCGTCATCGTTTCACCTTCCGATTCCACTCAACTGCTGGCTGGCCTGGAGCGTGATGTCACCAGTCGACCTTCTCAGTGTATGCTCAATCCAATCCATCTCAACATTCTTCTGCATATTTGTTGGGTGATAGATTCTTGGTTGGTTCGTTGCCAGCAGGCCACAGTTCCTAGTTGTTTATTCTGATTATTCTGCCCATCTGATGAATCTTCAGTATCGAGTGAGAGTAGGTAGCAGGTGTTGATGAATGTCTATAGTTTGATGGAAGTGCTTTTGTGACGCGCCGTCAAGTCTCTCAACCATCACATAGAACCACTGACTTTCTTGACTGGATTCATGTTGAAAATCCGGATGTTGTTCATGCTTTATGCTGAGTGCAGTGCAGTAGATCTCCACACCGATTAGTTCAGATTAATGAAAGCCTGTGCTGCTGTCTTTTCGATCGTGGTTTTGAGATCCTCGTCAGTGCCACCTGTAGTTGAAACCGTGCCGCCTATCTGGTAGGTGAAAGTTACTACTTCCCTTAATTTTCTCCAGTTGATGGTGGTTGGAGTTCATTGTTGTTCTTAGTTGGGTTTCTTCATCACCTCTGTCTTCTCTATATTCACATTAGGCACTGTCTTCGTTGCCTCGTCTGTCAAACTGTTACTTCTTGCCTTTAGATCCTGGAGTTTATGCTACGTTAGTCAAAAGTCATCGGCGAAATCCAAATCTTCTAGTTGCGTTTCCCCGAACCAGTCTATCCCCCGCTTCTCGCTCCCCACTGTTCGTTGCATGATCCAGTCGACCACAATCAGGAATATCATGGGTGACAGTAGACAGCCTTATTTCACTCCATCCTGTCTTAACTTCAAAGGCATCACTGAGCTTCTCATTGTGAATTACTTGGTATGTGGCGTCTTCATATAGCTGTTGAATGAGGTTGATAAATATTTGTGGCGCTCTGTAGTGTTGAAGCAGCTGCCTGACAAATTACTTCTCGGTTGACGCTGTCGAAAACCTTCCCAAAATCGATGAAATTGAGTCAGAGAGTTGACTGCCATTCTATGCTCTGTTCTATGATGATACAAAGCGTCGCGTTGCAGTTTGATCCACACATGGTTTGTTCTTCCTGAAGACAATCACCTTGATCCGGTAGTGATTTTGAATTCAGCCCATCTTCAGTCTCCCAAGTATGATGTGGCTTGATATTTCGCTCTGGGTGGACAGAAGCATGGTTCCGCGCCAGTTCTTGCAAACACATTAGTCTCCCTTCTTTGGAAGCTTGACAAGGTAGTCCTTCTTCCAATAGGTAAGTATCTTTCCTTCCTTCCTTCCTTCCTTCCAAAACTTCTACAACAGTGATGTGGTGTGAGTATGTCCACTGTTGCCTCAGCGTCCCTTCTCAATGCTTCTGGCGGAATTTCATCTGGTCCTGCTGCTTTCCCGGATTTCAGCAACTTTATGGCGTTGTGAACTCCACTTCTGCTCTTGTCGCAGGACTTGCGTTCACTGGTAATTCTGTGTATGGAATGCTGGTGGTATTTCTAAACGATCGCAGGTGGTGGTGGTGGTGGTGTTGGCAGTGATCGACTCAAGAGTTTTTTGAAGTGGTCAACCCATCGTTTCCTTTACTTCTCCATTTTGGTAACTAGGTTTCCTTCAACATCTTTCATTGCTTCATCTGAGTGGATCTCTTCCCTGATAGTAGCCTCGTTATTTGATACAGTGTTGTCAGGTCTCTCCTTCCTACAGCCTGTTCTGCTTCACTTGCCAGTGTGTTGCACAAGTGTCTTTTCTCTCTCCATGCACACTTCGTCATTTCTTTGTCCAATGTAGTGTTTTATACGTTGTGTGCAGTTCCTCTATTCGTTGTTCATCCCTACCTACACTTGTTCATCTTCTGCTCCACCATCCTCTTCTCCCTCCTCTATCAGCTTCCACGTGTCCGTCGAGATCCCTTCCTTGTCTTGCCTCTTCTTCCTTTCTAATACGATTACGCAGGTTTGTTTCGACATCTCTTCCGAAGAGATCCAGTGTTCAACCACAAAGATTCCTTCAGGGATGTTGCTCAATGTCTCCCAGTTTGTCCTGATGACTGACTGACTGACTGACGTGAAGATGTCCTGTACAGTTTCGTCCTTCAGTTTCCGTTCTGAGTGTTTAACTTCAAATGTAGTCTATCACCAATTTCGTTGAAGACAGGTTCCTTGCACTAGACAGTGATTGGTGTGAACCCACATCCACTCCTCTTCTTCATCTCATCCTCTGTCCAGTAGGCTGTCTGCGTCTCCACTTTCTCCACATTGAGATGAAGTCGATCTCATCATTGGTGTGTCCATCTGGCGAAATCAATTCCATGTCGCCTTGTGAATATCCTTGTGTTTGTACACTACCTACAATCACCGAATCATTAAATGTGCAGTAGTCTTCAAACAATACTCCATTCTCGTTCATTTTGCCCAGTGCTTCTCGACCCGTGGTTAGTGGTTAGTTCTCTACCTGTGTTGTCCGCTCCCAGTTTGTCATTCATGTCACCCCACCCATCAGAGTGGATTTTGATGTCACCATCTGGGGTGGGGTCTTGTCCATTAGTGATTGCAGTTGTCTGTAGAATTCCTCCTTCTTATCTTGATCTACATTGTTTGTAGGTGCATAGCGTAGCATTGTATGATTGTGACTTTCCTTCCTTTCGACTTGAATCCATCTCGCTGTCATGAGCTTACAGGAAGAGATTGGTTCCCACTGCATGAGAGAGCCTTCGATGCTATTGAGGGCATCATGATAGCCACTCGAGGACTCAGTGTCCTCTTAGTTGTCATCTGGGTGACAATATCGGAGTAGATTATTGACTTTCCAGTTGACAGTTTGGAGAGTCCACTTCCATTCCATCTACTTTCACAGATTCCCAGCACTTTTATGCTTTACCTCTTCATCTCCTTTGCAATCTGGGAAGCCTTGCTAGGTTCATTCATGGTGTGGACATTCCATGTCCCCACGTTTACTTTCGCTTTCATCGAGAGTAGAGAAGAGACATCGGCCAATTGGCTTCCCGAAGGCCGGCTTTCACGAACCTGCGATATTTCATCCCTCCGATTCTGGCGAGGAATAAGTTTATCTATATTTTCTATATTTTCTGTGTGCTTTGAAGTTTCTTCAGTGATTGGATTTGTTTTACTGGGTAGGGTTGCTAGCTCTATGTCCAAGCCTCCCTCTTTATCCGGGCTTATGACTGCGTAGTAACTAGTGAAATAGTCAGCCAGGTGATGTGCCATAAATGTTTATTAACCTCATTCAACAGCCAAATGACTACCGCACATGCCAAGTGATCCACTATGGAAAGCTGAGTATCGCCGTCAAAGTGAAGACAGCAATGAAATAAGGCTTTCTGCTGTCACCCATGATCTTTTTGATTGTGGTCGACTGTATCGTGCAACAGACAGTGGGGAGCGAGAATATGGCATACCGTGACTGGACCGATGAAAGATCCCAGAAAATTATTTGGATTTCGCCAACGATGATGATTTATGTCTAACGAGTTGTCGCACAACTCGAAGATCTACAGGCAAAAAATAACAAGTTAAGAGATGAAACAAGGCAGTGAAGGAAGACGGAACTTCAAGTGAATGTAGAGAAGGTGGAGGTGATGAAAATACCCAAACAACAACAGCATCACCAACGAAGTACCAATCACCATCAACGGGAGGAACCTAGACGAGGTAGTCTCTTTCACCTACCAGTCTACCTAGGCAGCATCGTTTCAACTATAGATGGTGGTGGTAGCACAGATGAGGATGTGAAAACCAATATCGGAAAGACAGTAAGACAAGCCTTCATTATTCTGAAGTAATCAGTGTGGAGATCTACAGCACTGCACTCAGCACAAAGCATGAACAACATCCGGATTTTCAGCATAAATCACGTCAATTAAGTCAGTGGTTCTATGTGATGGTTGAGAGACTTGGTGGTGCGTGACGGAAAGCATTTCCAACAAACCAGAAACACACATCACATGAGGAGCTGGAACCTACGTTCACTCGATACTGACAATGAAGATCAGATGGCCAGAATAGAGAGAATAAACAAGAAGGAGATGTGGCCTGCTGGCGACGAACGAAGCAAGAACCTATCACCGAAGAAATATGCAGAAGAATGTGGAGATGGATTGTATTGAGCATAGACTGAGAAGGTCGACTGGTGAAATCACGCTCCAGGCCAGCCAGCAGTGGAGTGGAATCGAAAGGTGAAACGATGACGAGTTGGGCTTCAGAGGCGATGGTGACATTGAGTAGATGGTGTGAGGAAGAGATGAAAGGTTGTGGACAGTGGTGGAGCGAGATTGAAAGACTGGTTAGAGTAGAGTGAATGGAGATGTGCTAGTGAATCTCTATGTTCCACTAGGAACCTAAGTGAAAAATAATTATAATATATTATCACTCTTGGATTTTATTTTATCTGTTTCATGTGTTTAATCACAAATTTGACAGGATATCTTACTAAATAGGCTAAGCATTATGTCAGTGCCCTCTTCGCTGAGGTCACTGGGGCAGGTGGCTTTACTTCGATGTCCTGATAATTACATTGATTTTAGTCTGTATGTGAAGAGCGCTGAGCTACAGAATTGAGTGTACTAACCAACTGATTACTCCTTACTGTACATACTCCTTTTCCTTGTTCAATCTGAGCCTTTTGACAAAAGAAATACAATGATTACATTCTTCTTTCATCGTGAGGTTGATGATTGGTTCAGAGCTATTAAATTTATCTACAAAAGTATTCGCATCATCCTAATCTTGGAGGACTATAAACGCACCATCCATCAAAAGGGCTATTGAATTCCATCTGAATAGTTTCTAATAATTTAAATAGACCCATTGATTATTCAGAAGAATAATTTGCGCGAAAGATTATTTTCAACAACAACTTCTTCGACCTTTATAGTCATAAATCCATGGAAATATAATAGCCGAAATAATGCATGATGTAAAATCAACTGAAACAACCAGTGTTATGGATAAATAGAGATCAAGTAGAAATGGAATGGTAATCATTTTAGTATATTATTGCTACTACGTTAACAGTGTTATAAAATGAAAATGAAAATTTATCTTTGATTTTTTTAATACTCCCGCGAATAGGTTTTGAGTCAATTCAAACAGAAAATGGTGATCCACCCTTCACAATTGATCCTCATACTGATACAATTGGTGATTTTGTATTCAAGAAAGAAGAAATGGATGTATTGACTCAAAATGAAATTATTTTCAGTTCTTGGCTTATTCTGGGTAAATAAAGTATAGATTACTTAATGTTACAGGTAGTATTCCTTCTTTATTATACACTTGTAACAACCGTTTGGACAAACATTTCATGGTTATAATCAGGTTAACAAAATCATTATAATATTTTGTGAGTAGTATATTCCAATTCGTCATTGAATTAGGAAGTTCTAATTATTTCTCGGACCACTTCATACATAATGAATGCAAAATAAGAAGACGGATAGTCCATAGCAGGGATGATGTTTGCCTGATGTTTTCTCTGATTTAAGATCTGGTCATAGACTTTGCCCTCATCAAACTAGATGACTTTATCAACTATTGGTTTACAGACCGAAGCTGATGAACTTATCTATATGAATTTAGTAGCTTAATCGCCGTACTGCAAACCATAGGCGATGAAACCTATTACATCTAACAACTGGAATCTGGTATTCCTTTCTATCTGGTGACTGATTTAATAGTAACCTTTAACATTTTAAATTTATCTGTATATGAGGGGAGAACTTAGAAACTGTGGTAGTGAATGAATCCGTGACGCGGGTTCGAATCCCGGGGGGGGGAGGCATCAGTTCCCTCGAGGCTGCAGATACGTCTTGTTGAGGAATGCCATAAAACACGAAACGTTTTTTCAAGAATTCATTCTGATTTTCTCGTTCCAACTAAAATCTATCAAAGTCTATCGCTATGATGAGTTCCTCAATCTGGTGACCTTATTGCAATCAGCTTATATGACTGGACAACATGAAGTCAGTTACACTGAAGTGACCAATCAATGATCCGTATTAAATTTGCTTCGCAAAATAGCATTACATGAACGGTATTACTTACTGGACGAAATTAACAGACACTCATTACTGGCCAAAGTAGCAATAGACTTGCTTTTTATAATCCGACAGCCTCGCCTAGGTAACTAGTTCACTAGTTACCAGCCGCTCCTACGCCCGGACAAAGAGGGAGGCTTGGACATAGAGCTAGCAACCCTAACCCGTAAAACAAATCCAACCACTGAAGAAACTTCAAAGCACACAGAAAATATAGAAAATAAAAACAAACTTACTCCTCGCCAGAATCGGAGAGACGAAATCATGCCGGTTGGTGACAGCCAGCCTTCGGGAAGCCAATGGCCTATGTCTCTTCTCTACTCTCGATGATAACGGAAGTGAGCATAGAGATATAGAATGTCCACACCATGTTTCAACCTAGCAAGGCTTCCCAGATTGCAAAGGAGATGAGAAGATATAGCATAGAAGTGCTAGGAATCTGCGAAAGTAGATGGAATGGGAGTGGACTCTCCAAACTGTCAACTGGAAAGTCAATAATCTACTCCGATATTGTCACCCAGATGACAACTAAGAGGACACTGAGTCCTCGAGTGGCTATCATGATACCCTCAATAGCATCGAAGGCTCTCTCATGCAGTGGGAACCAATCTCTTCCTGTAAGCTCATGACAGCGAGATGGATTCAAGTCGAAAGGAAGGAAAGTCACAATCATACAATGCTACGCTATGCACCTACAAACAATGTAGATCAAGATAAGAAGGAGGAATTCTACAGACAACTGCAATCACTAATGGACAAGACCCCACCCCAGATGGTGACATCAAAATCCACTCTGATGGGTGGGGTGACATGAATGACAAACTGGGAGCGGACAACACAGGTAGAGAACTAACCACTAACCACGGGTCGAGAAGCACTGGGCAAAATGGACGAGAATGGAGTATTGTTTGAAGACTACTGCACATTTAATGATTCGGTGATTGTAGGCAGTGTACAAACACAAGGATATTCACAAGGCGACATGGAATTGATTTCGCCAATGGACACACCAATGATGAGATCGACTTCATCTCAATGTGGAGAAAGTGGAGACGCAGACAGCCTACTGGACAGAGGATGAGATGAAGAAGAGGAGTGGATGTGGGTTCACACCACTCACTGTCTAGTGCAAGGAACCTGTCTTCAACGAAATTGGTGATAGACTATAGTTCAAGTCCTGGTTCTCACTGCTTGCTAGTATCCATCATTAGTATATTTCCATAATTTAAATTAACCTCTGTATTGGTTTCGTATAAAGAAATCATCAGGAATAATTTTATACCTTCAAGAAGGATACTTTCCATTTCGGCCTTTCTTTTTGATGTTATCCCTTGGTTAGCTGATAAGGGTTATTGAACTCTTCACTGGATGACTATATAGAACAGCACTAGCTATTACACGACAGCATATCAGTTCAAAAGTAGGAAGTAATTGAGATGAAGTCATGAATGAACTACAAGTTTTTGATCTTATATGTTTCATGTCATTAATCGCGTTTGGGGGAACACCGTGTAGGCAGTTTATAGGTCAGGTGAGGAGTGCTAAGCAAGAAAGGCAAGTTGATTGATAAGGTTGTGAAATTCAGTGGACTAAAACGACTTGGAGATGTACTGCACATGCTGAGCCACCGCCATCCTTGAAATCATGTAACTGAGGAATTTGAACTAGGTTGAAAGAGGGTTCAAGATGTTCAGATCAAGACTTGGAGCAAGTTAGTCAAGTCCCTGATTGTTGGTCCTAGCCGTTTCGGGGAGATGTAGACTACCTCGCTGGGGTCCTGGAGATGTTAGGAATCAGTAATTGAGGTCTCTTGGTGAGATGGCTTAAAATTGTTAACAGTGGGGCAGATGTATTAACTCTTTAACGTCTTCCAAATTTTTGGTATTTGCGCTAACCTTCATCTTCAAGTTTCGTATTATGTCACGCAACTTCATTTTCTTTCATCCTACTGTTTTTCTATCCACTTGTTCATTGTGTGCTACTGTGAAGTGTCGCCACTGTGTGCGAGGTTCTAAGTTGATTTTGTTTGTCTGTATTGAATGATTTCACTGGGATTACATTATTTTGGTAGATTCTATGAAGTTGTAGGGCTTTACGCAAATGGACAAGCATTGGTTTCATAGTTGTGAATAAATTTTTACACATGTCCCTATGGTTGATCAGATCCTTTGATCAGACACAACAGACCATGGATAATTGACCTGACAAAACGGTGCAAACTTATTTGCATCCCTATGAGTGTCGATTTTCCTACTAAAACTGGAGCCCAGCACCGATGGGAACACTACCACTCACTTGGATGCAAGTAGACCCTACTGATCAGTCTTAAATGGAATGAAATGCATACTGTAGATTCCACTTCTAGCCAGTATTTACCTTTAATGTCAACATGAAACCATCAGTTATGTCGAAATATCATTTTGAGAGTTCATGGGCAAACAGAAGCCGATTTATTCGATGTAAAACCAATCAACAGTGGTAAATTAAAAGTTATAATATCAATCTCTCCAACTGTTGCTTCCCACCTTACGCTGTCGGCAGAATTGAAATTATAACCTAACATAGAAGAATAAGTTACACCAATTCTTAAAAATATTGTATATCTTTCCTTCAGAATCTTTAAATTTAGTCGTATTATTTTTATATAGGTTTGAACCAACCGTGCAATCTGTTGATATTCCTGATCTACCTGAGCAAATCTACTTTACCTTTCAATTTTATCGTTTCCCTCAGATAAAAACACCAACGTAAGTATTTGAAAGTCTTTTATCGTTTCACTATTCCAGATAATATTTTAGTGTTTTTGTTTATAATTCCACGTTGTAGATTGAAGGGAATCGATCGACCATAATTAGCATATAGGCTTCTGTGTAAATATCTCGGTACTGTCACTATTCCCAGTGTTGATAGATAGTGACTGACATTGGAATCCAGGATGCATGTTTCACGTAATTTGGAACTTTCCAATTGGTTAGAGTTTTAGTGGGAATAACACCACTCAAGAATAGGCAGATACATCCGGCTGATGAGTGCCGAATGGGACGAAACGCACATCATGAATTCTACTGCTATCTACTAATTATCATTACTATTTCCAGATGATAATATTGTGATCTTCTAGAATTCTTGAGTTGGTAGAGCACTGGGCCGGAAAGGCAGGAAAAGATAGCGAATAAAGTGGGCATAAAATCATCCTGTATCCAATCAATTAGTGACCGATAAGATGACGAAATCAAATGAAGTTAAATGAAGACTAGATTTATCAGTTAAGTAGATTGATAATTACAGTCACATAACAATAAGACAGTTATGCTTGAGATTATATCAGGCTGAAAATCCATTAACACTCAAAATATAGTTGTTTCAGAATCACTTAAACTAACTCAGTGTATGTCATAGCAGAATCTTCAAGGTAATTTATCTTTAGCAGACTTATAAGGGGTTAAAATTCTTCACTTCTACGATTTTATTCCCTATCTCAAAAGTAGGAAAGATGTCTTTAGTACTGCTAAATTTTCATTCAGGAAGTAACATGATAAATCACTACAGGATATCTCACTCTCACTCTAGATATGTTAAACTTCTTGTGCAAAAATGCATCATTCATATTACGTATATGACAGTGAATGGATCTAAGAGATCATTTTTACAACTCCAAGAAAGTTGACTTTGAAAAGGCCTTCGACAGCATCGACCGAGGAGTAATTTGTCAGGCAGCTGCTTCAACACTACAGAGCACCACAAATATTTATCAACCTCATTCAATAGCTATATGAAAAGGCTACATGCCGTGTGATCCACAACAGGAAGCTCAGTGACGCTTTTGAAGTGAAGACATGAAGGAGTAAGACAAAACTGCCTACCATCACCCATGATCTTTCTCATTATGGTGGACTGAACTGGACTGAATTATGCAACAGACAACTGTGAGGAGAAAGAAGATGGGTATACACTGACTGGACCGATGAAAAGACTCAGAAAAATATTTGGATTTCTCCAACGATTATGATTTATGTCTAACGAGTTGTCGCACAAACTCGAATATTCACAGGCAAAAAATAAGTTAACAGTTGAAACAAGGCAGCGAAGGAAAGCGGGACTTCAAGTGAATGTAGAGAAGGTGGAGGTGATGAGGATACCCAACCAACAACAGCATCACCAACGAAGTACCAATCACCATCAACGGGAGGAACCTAGACGAGGTAGTCTCTTTCACCTACCAATCTACCTAGGCAGCATCGTTTCAACTATAGGTGGTGGTGGTAGCACAGATGAGGATGTGAAAACCAATATGGGAAAGACAGTAAGACAAGCCTACATTAATCTGAAGTAATCAGTGTGTAGATCTGCTGCACTGCACTCAGCATAAAGCGTGAACAACATTCGGATTTGAACATGAATCGAGTCAAGTAAATCAGTGGTTCTATGTGATGGTTGAGAGACTTGGTGGTGCGTGACGGAAAGCATTTCCAACAAACTACGAGCACACATCACATGAAGAGCTGGAACCTACGTTCACTCGATACTGACAATGAAGATTAGATGCCAGAATAGAGAGAATAAACAAGAAGGAGATGTGGCCTGCTGGCAACGAACGAAGCAAGAACCTATCACCGAAGAAATATGCAGAAGAATGTGGAGATGGATTGTATTGAGCATAGACTGAGAAGGTCGACTGGTGACATCACGCGCCAGGCCAGCCAGCAGTGGAGTGGAATTGAAAGGTGAAACGATGAGGAGTTGTGTGTCAGAGGCGATGGTGACATTGAGTAGATGGTGTGAGGAAGAGATGAAAGGTTGTGGGCAGTGGTGGAGTTAGGTTGAGAAGACTGGTGAGAGTAGAGTGGAATGGAGATGTGCTAGTGAATCCCTATATTCCACTAGGAACCCGAGGAGAAAATGTTGATGATAATAATGAGAAAGTTAGTATATATATATATATATATATATATATATATATATATATATATATATATATATATATATATATATATATATCAATATTCTAGTTGAAGGAGATAATGTACATGACGGATCATTCTAATATTTCTGTGCAACGATAAGAAGAAGTGAAGTTGATGCAAACCTAGCATCACTTATTACCATGAATTGGTTATACAACAGTCTGGGGAAGAAAACGCACCTGTGTTTGACATTTGTAATTGCGTTTATCAATTCAAATATACCTGTGGAAGCAAATACATAGCTCGTACTGAGAATCAGCTGGCTACTAGTATGCTTGAGCGTTTACCTGGATGATTGGGTCGCTCTGAAATTAAGATCTCTGTAGTCAGCAAAATATGGACCTACTTGGAGTCTCAGGAGCTTGTGCAATTTGGGTGCCGGAAACAATCTTTTGTGTTGCAAAGGAAAATAGAAGTTACTCTAAACTCACCTTGGTAAACTTCTTCATGCACTGTGACTTCATCAATCAGTTTGTTTCAGTGTTTTGCATCCAGGATCATTGTCATTAGTTAGTTATATTTGTTCTTTTCCTATCCCTAAGTTTTTCTATTCAATGAACATACCTATTACTTGTATCCATTTCAGTTTTCAACTACTTATAAACAATTAAGTAGCTGAACTTTAATTTATGCAGTTTTTAGTCTCTTTTTACACCCTTTATATTCTCTTCCCACGTATGCTTAACACTGCTCAAAACTGTTTGCCTTGCTTAATCTTTTTTTTGTCCCAGTTTTAAACAGATATATGAAATACCTCCGGTATTATGCCATGGATACATAATCACCATATATGTACAGAATTCAGGAGAGGAGTTCCACTGAAATTTTATAAATTCATTAAATATTACCTTCGCATACTTTTATTGCTTTCCTCCCACGATGTAAAAATAGACAGAATAATCTTTCTCCAGTGTGCTTAAGAAGCATTTTTTGAATTCATTTACGCATCAGTTTGAAAACTCCTCAGGTTATACATGGTTCTGTAGCGAGATTACAGTTAACAATATGCTTCAATGTTCAATGTTGACTGGTATCCATTGATCATTGAAGATATGGTTGCTACCTTGCCAGTTGGCTTACGAATAGTTGGACAAAGTTTTCAGGAGTTAAAGAATTCCAGTTTTTCAGTATTTTGTTGCCTACTCTCAACATTTTTAAGTAGCTCACCTGGACTGTTACTGATTCAGTGAGTCGGACAGACTTCCATTTAGTATGTATCCCCTAATTTCACAGTATCACACTTATGGAGGGCGTATTCTAGATGTGCCACCTTAAAATGTCACTTTCATCAGTGAAAATCTAACAGACAAGTGAAATGGAAGGGCAAATTAACATGAAATCTATAACTTGGATATCCGATTTCTGTCTTACATTTAAAGAAAAACTGTTGCTTGATCACTTATTTACTAGTAACCTTAATCTGTGCAAACAGAATCTATATTAGCTTTATAAAAAAATTCTTACTGTAGTAAATATTTCAAGCCCAATTTATTGGATACCTATGCATTGAAGAAAGCACAGTTTTCAACTTCTCATTGCCCTGATGATTAGTTTACAATAAAGTGTATGCAGATTGTATTACGACATTCGAGTTTGCACTCATTTGTCCCATGGGAACCCTAATTTTTGTCTGAATGCTGATCACCTTACCCTTTAAGCTTGTGTAAATTCGAACCATTTTGAAAACTACACTTTCCATCCACCTCTGAACCTTCTCGTCCTAATATAAATAGGCAGTCTTTCTCTAATATTACTAACAATCTCCTCTTCTTAGACAATTTACACTATTCATTATCTAATTTGCCGACTGATCCTGTCAATAACCTCCTGTTGACTTGACAAAATTATCTTCATTTCCTTTGGTGTTTACGTTCTGATATTATTTAGGTGGTAAGCAGGTGATAATAATCAGGAAATGTGCTCAAATCTTTATGCTAAACTTATCGATTTCGCGTAGTTGAAGTTTATAAATGGGAAGAAATGAATGATGTACCTAACTTATATCCGTCACATGAGTAAACACTACTGACGTCTAGATTCACTGAAGAAAGACAGAATGCTTGATATCTTTGCAAGTGATTGACGAAATGTGTATTGTTGTGAAATGCTAGTGGTCATATATTTCATTATCAGATTAGTTGACATAGCGTAATCAATAGAGAATACTCTTGGTTGTATTTTGTTCTCTCAGTTGCGTCCAGACTCTAGTTAAAAGAGCGAGAACACACAGCAACACAACAACCTCATGGAGAAACGAAGAAAATTATTTGATATCCATCTTAAGGAAGAACGGCTATCCACAAAATTTTATCAGAAGATGCCTATCTCACACATCATCAACTACAAAGTCATCGATAGAAATCAACAAACGCATCGTTCTACCATACACAAAGAATATATCAGATGTAACGATAAGATTGCTGAGACCACTTAGAATCGGTATGGCTTATAAACCAACAAATTCCCTCCATACCCTACACTATTATACAGACCGAAGAATGCAGCAACCAAAGAAGACAAACCGAATATCATTTACAAAGTCAACTGGAACAACTGTAGTCAACACTACATTGAACAAAGTGGTCACCCTCTTCACCTGCATCATTCACATGAACATCAGTTGGCTGTTAAACGCTACGACATTTCGTCACTCATCTCAGTGCATGTGGATCACAACTATGGACATGAATTCAATTTCGACATTGTAGAGATTTTGGATGGAGAGGGGAAACACAAAGAATATCATCAGAGAATTCCTAGAAGCTTGGCATTCAGATCAGTCAGTCAGCAATCAACAGATGTATCGACATAGACGCAATCTATCAACCAGTGAGGAAGATGATAAAGGAGAGAAAGGTGAGAGGTGAAGCAGAGGAATGGGCAGCCAACAGAAAAGTCTATACAGTCCATCGGTGACACAACAATCGAAGGAAACAACCAATCACAGACCTCATATTCAGAGCAAGCCACTAAATCACTCAGTAATGGAGAGATATTGACAGTTCACTTCATATTGAAGTTAGTGCAGCTGATGATGTCGCTGTCTAGCAAGACGATGAAAGCCTCACGATTAAACAACCCAGCTCAGAGAACACAATACACCGAAGATCATCCACCTGAGCCACTAATATTCTCCACTATTTCAGTAGAGAATGTTTCTAGATCGACCTTAATGTAAGCAAGGTTTGGAAGGTTGATAAAGGATAGTATAATCAGATAATAGTCAAGAAGTGTTAACAAGGTACACAGAGGTTGACTGAGGCATCTTTTTTGAATGTATAAATCAGGTGTGAAGCGTTTAATGGCTACTGTCTTAGTAAACTTGAAGAAAATTGAGCTTTTTTGTTTGTTTATTATCTTGAAGGAATGGAAGACGTTTGCTTAAGGTTCAATGTCAATGGGATGCCGAGTGATTGCGCTGTTCAAAGGGTAACTTTTCCTCAGTCATAGGCTTTTCAAAATGTGTTGAGAAAATTAAAGATATGCCCTTATTTCTGTTCTTCCAATGTATCTGCTTCAGTAGCTACACATGATGTAGGTAACATAAGAAAGGTACATGTCAACTTACGATTGAAGTAGAAAGCACACTGTTTGTTTTCAAGAGAAAATTTTAGTCAGTGAAGTGTTCAATCGCCCGCTAATAGTTGGTAAAATATCATCATCTTTGAAAGTGAGGCCTTTTGTTGACTGCAACTTTCTTTGAAGTTTCCTCTTCTGTTCTTCTATATGTGTTGTTGAATGCTTGTGGATATCCATTATCCAGTGAGCGTCTTTCGACTATTTGCAAATTTTTCTCCATTTTTTATACCTGGAACATATCACTGTCACCTGATGAAATAAGGTGTTAGATAATTGTCGTTTGTAGTTAATGGAATAAAAGCTATTGAAATTCTGGTAAGTACCGTTTCAATTGCTCTTTCGATAAATGAACTTTGAAGTGTTGCATCTGTTCTACGTTGTACGGTGATATCCACAAAACTAGTCTGGGGAAAGCGAAAAGGTTTTCCAGTGAAAATAAAGATAATATTGAGAGATATATACATCGTAGCATAACTAAAAGTTCAACAATTCACTTGAATTGTCTGATTATCCATCATAGTGAATCTGATAAATTAAAAACCATCGAATTGCTTACAACCAAGTTATTTCACTTTGAAAAAACATCCCAGCAATAACTTCAGTTCAACAGTTTTTGTCTGTTAGTAAAAGAAATATTGAAAATCTTCTTATACTTTTATAATTCTCTTCACTTTTAGTTTATTTATTGGAAAATCTCTGGAGGATACTGTGGATTCAGTTGGCATGACATGTAGGATAATCTGGAAGTTAAAACCTCAGGTTGAAAAACTGTCCTTATCAGAAATCAAGTCAAGTTTACCCTCTACAAAAGTGGAAAATAAAGTACCAGGGTATAAGGTAAAGTTTTTATTCTACAATGGATTCTTGCCAAATCATTAGTGTTTGTTTTAACAATGGAATGCTATATTAAAGTGAACTCCTAATAAAAGAGCTAGGGTATTCTAAAGTTAATCATCGACTTTGAGAAGGCCTTTGACAGCGTCAACCGAGAAGTAATTTGGAAACTGCTTCAATACTACGGAGTACCGCAAACCTTTATTCGCCTCACTCAACAACTATATGAAGATGCCACATGCCAAGTAATTCACAATGGGAAGCTCAGTGATGCTTTTGAAGTGAAGACAGGAGTGAAACAAGGTTGCCTACTATCCCCCATGATATTTCTTATTGTGGTGGACTGGATCATGCAGCAAAAACAGTAGGCAGTGAGAAGAGGGGGATACACTGGACTGCGGAAAAGAACCTAGAAGACTTGGATTTCGCCGATGACTTGTGCCTAATGTCACATAAACTTGAAGATCTGCAGGCAAAAACTAACAAGTTGACCGAAAAGGCAGCGAAGACGGGACTTCAGGTGAATATAGAGAAGACAGAGGTGATGAAGATACCACCAACAACAGCAAACTCCAATCACCGTCAACGGGAGAAACTTGAAGGAAGTAACCTCCTTCACTTATCTAGGAAGCACTGTTTCAACTGCAGGCGGGACGGACGAGGACGTCAAAGTCAGAATCGGAAAAGCAAGACAGGCGTTCATTAGCCTGAAACCAGTGTGGAGATCTTCTGCACTCAGCATGCGGAACAAGATACGGATTTTCAACACCAACGTCAAGTCAGTGCTCTTGTATGGTTCAGAGACTTGGCGCGTCACGAAAGGCATTTCCAATAAATTACAGACATTCATCAACAACTACCTACGCTCGCTACTGAAGATCAGATGGATTGCCAGAAAGAATAAGCAACAAGGAACTCTGGGAACGAACCAACCAAGAACCTATCAAGCAACAAATATGCAGTAGCAGGAAGTGGAGATGGATTGGGCACACACTGAGAAGGCTGACTGAGGACATCACGCGTCAGGCCAGTTACTTGAGTGGAAGCCAGATGGGAAGCGACGAGTTGGGCGTCGGAGTCGAGGGTGACATGGAGGAGGTCGTGCGAGGAGGAAATGAGAGCTTCTGGGCTGTCGTGGAACCAGGTTGAAAAGATCTCAGAGAACAGAGTGGAATGGAGACGTGCTACTGAAGCCCTATGTTCCACTAGGAACCCAAGGGACTAATAATAATAATAATTCTAAAGCTAAAATATACTAGCGGTCTGCATAAATTTTG
Source organism: Heterobilharzia americana (assembly GCA_944470555.2). NCBI lineage: Eukaryota > Metazoa > Platyhelminthes > Trematoda > Strigeidida > Schistosomatidae > Heterobilharzia > Heterobilharzia americana. Next base: position 3,830,692 of record OX104128.1, on the reverse strand, counting down.
AGCTACCGAAACTTTTCTATTGGACATATATCAAATCGCTTGTTTTGAACTTGTTTCAATCATTCAAATGTCAATAAATTGTAGTATGTACTCTCGCGCACTCTTAGAACTCTTCAACATAACGTTTCATAAGTTAATAACAATTTAAATAGAGTGGGAAGAACAGCTTTATCAGAATAATATGGATTCATTTTATTTCACGGTTTCTCATCAGCTGCTGTTTACAACCTAAAGGAATATCAACATCAATCTACGTGAGTGTTTGCATAGTTGAATGAGTTTGACAGAAAATTGTCCGCTTTCATTGAAGATAACATCTATATGACCTAATTGATAACAGATAAATTGAGTGAATAAATATGCAGAATTATTAATAAGCTTACCAATATATAAATAGATTATACGAATGTTTTAAAGCGGAATTTGGATGAGAGGGGAGACAAATGGTTGACTTTAAGGTTACCCTAGCAACTACTGGAATACTCGGTGATGATTAAAAGTGAAATAAAAATCTACGTCGCGGCAGGATTGGATCTAGCTATACCAACTGAGCTGCGTGCGTTTTCCCAAAATCCTACTGCTGCCGACGGATCTTGTAGCCCAGTTAACAGAGTATCACCAGTAACTTGAAGGTCACCCGTTCGAATCCTGTTGCGGCGCAGATTTGCATTTCATCTCCAATCATCACCCATTATCTGTTAGCTTGCCAATCAACATGACTCACAACCTGGTATCCTTAATGTTTGGGGATGCTATCTACATAAGTCCTGCGCTCCATTCCAAAAATATTTATCATTTTGGTCTTGTAATACATTCCATAGGAGAAATAAACAGTTGCCTGACCTTCTCGATTTAATAATGACTCTTCTACTGTTTACAGATAAACGGGCATTTCAATGATATACATTTAAGAAATATGCTTGTCAGGATAGTTTTCGTCTCAGACTGATATCACTAAGAGAACCAGTGGAAACCTTTGAACATTGGACGGACATTTTAAACCCTATTTTAGGATTCCTCAGTAGACTGCAACCACGACGTTACTAGGAATCCATCTGAGAATCATTAGATCTCACGGAGACATTTAATGATGTTCACATTATATCTCCAACTGACAGAAGTATAAGTGTTTATTCATTTGATTTCATCTAAGTAACTAAAATGGTCTTGTGCTTATCATTGGACAAAGTGGTCGCCCTCTTCACCTTTGTCTACATGAACAACAACTGGCTATTAAACATGACAACATTTCGTTACTCATTTCAATGCATGTGGATTACAACTATGGACATGAATTCAATTTCGACAATGTAGAAATTTTGGACTGGGAGAGGGAACACAAAGAATATCATCAGAGAATTCCTAGAAGCTTGGCATTCAGATCAGTCAGTCAGTAATCAACAGATGTATCGACGTAGACGCAATCTATCAACCAGTGAGAAAGATGATAAAGGAGAGAAAGGTGAGAGGTGAAGCAGAGGAATGGACAGCCAACAGAAAGTCTATACAGTCCATCGGTGACACAACAATCGAAGGAAACAACCAATCACAGACCACATATTCAGAGCAAGCTACTAAATGACTCAGTAATGGAGAGATATTGACAGCTGACTTCATACTGAAGTTAGTGCTGTGATGATGTCTCTGTCGAGCAAGACGATGAAAGCTTCACGATTAAACAACCCAGCTCAGAGGACACAATTCAACCAAGAGCATCCACGTGAGCTACAAATATTCTCCACTACTTAACTATTCTATCCTCGACCACTTAAAAGGTAGTGGGTGTAAACTGCTAAGGAGTCTGTAACTATGACCAGAAAAAGCTATCTAGTTTTTCAATGATTTTACAACAGATTTTAGTTCATGCTAGAAACTACCTTAAAATCAATCAATCCATGAAAATTAGTAATTAATTAAAACATTTTATTTTATTAAAACAATTTCGTAGATTATTTTTCATATTGATCAAAATTATTTCAAACCTGGTGAATTGGAAATATTTTTCAACTATCTAATTCGTACAAATATGCAAATTGATGTCTGGAATGCAAAGTCTCATATACTAATTGGAAGTTGTATGGTAGAGTTGAAAGTGAGTTTTGATTGGTGATTTTTGTGAATATGAATACATAAATTTCCCATAATATTTACATAACTTGAATATATTTATCCATTAGAATAACTGTGTATACTGATATGATTTTCACTGGACAATATCAAGCTTATATCATGAAAGATAATATCAGATAGCTACCATAGACTGATAAAATATGATCATCTGAACGACAAGATTACTTCGACACAATTCATATCAGTTGAACATTTGTTCTGGTAAAATGAATATGATATACACAGAAGATAAGTTTTTAACGTTTGTGAAAACAAACGTATCACTTTCGCAGTTGAATAGATTCAGTATATTGTGTTCTCTGAGCTGGGTCGTTTAGTCATGAGGCTTTCATCATCTTGCTAGACAGCGACATCATCACAAGCACTAACCTCAGTATGAAGTCAGCTGTCAATATCTCTCCATTACTGAGTGATTTAGTGACTTGCTCTGATGATGTGGTCTGTGATTGGTTGTTTCCTTCGATTGTTGTGTCACCGACGGACTGTATAGACTTTCCTGTTGGCTGTCCGTTCCTCTGCTTCACCTCTCACCTTTGTCTCCTTTATCATCTTCTCACTGGTTGACAGATTGCGTCTATGTCGATACATCTGTTGATTGCTGACTGACTGATCTGAATGCCAAGCTTCTAGGAATTCTCTGATGATATTCTTTGTGTTTCCCCTCTCCATCCAAAATTTCTACATTGTCGAAATTGAATTCATGTCCATAGTAGTGATCCAGGTGCATTGAGATGAGTAACGAAATGTCGTGGCGTTTAACAGCCAATTGATGTCATGTGAATGATCAGGTGAAGAGGGTGACCACTTTGTTCAATGTAGTGTTGACTACAGTAATTGCAGTTGATTTTGTAAATGATATTCGGTTTGTCTTCTTTGCTTGTTGAATCCAAACACTATTATGCAGACCAAAGGATGAAACAACCAATGAAGACAAACCGAATATCATTTACAAAATCAACTGGAATAACTGTAGTCAGCACTACATTGAACAAAGTGGTCGCCCTCTTCACCTACATCATTCACATGAACATCAATTGGCTGTTAAACGCCACGACATTTCATCACTCATCTCAATGCACCTGGATCACTACTATGGACATGAATTCAATTTCGACAATGTAGAAATTTTGGATGGAGAGGGGAAACACAAAGAATATCATCAGAGAATTCCTAGAAGCTTGGCATTCAGATCAGTCAGTCAGCAATCAACAGATGTATCGACGTAGACGCAATCTGTCAACCAGTGAGAAAGATGATAAAGGAGACAAAGGTGAGAGGTGAAGCAGAGGAACGGGCAGCTAACAGGAAAGTCTATACAGTCCGTCGGTGACACAACAATCGAAGGAAACAACCAATCACATGCCACATCGTCAGAGCAAGTCACTAAATCACTCAGTAATGGAGAGATATTGACAGCTGACTTCATACTGAAGTTAGTGCTTGTGATGATGTCACTGTCTAGCAAGACGATGAAAGCTTCACGACTAAACAACCCAGCTCAGAGAACACAATACAACGAAGGCCATCTACTTGAATTACATATATTCCCCATCATTTCAAGATTCAGTATAAATTGCCATCCAGAGAAGTACAATGTAGAAGAGTGAATGATTGAGTATCTGTTCTCACATTCACATTTGAAAGAAAAGAACTAGAAATGTAGGAAATGTAAGTGAAGAGTACTCAGTTGTTCAAGACGTAATCAGTTGTATGTCATCTTATCTGAACTCTCCAACTAATGAATTGGATTTTCTGATGTAACCAGGATAAGAAGCCTACAAATTCTTATACAGCTCAAATTAATAGGTCATTTATCTTTTTAGAATGATAGCATCAAGTTCTGTGATCACTTAAAGCCTTTTTCCAACTCATTCCAACTGCACATAACTTTGTGCGTTGTAATAAGTGACATGCTACTATGCACAACACAAGTCTAAGTCATTTTGAACAGTGAAAGTTGTCGGCTTTCTTCACTGGTTCATCTTATTTATCCGATAGTCTAAACCTGAAGTGTTTACAGTTTAAATAGTGCTTTTCTTAACTAACAGCAATACTATATAAATTCAGGGTGGTTAAATATTTTTTTTACCTTATTTAACTACTTTACTTCGAAAAAAAGGTAATCTAATCAATGTTAGTCAGTTCAAGAAATGCTGACGACTCTGATCCTTGTGAATTAAAAATACATGGAAGTAATAAATACCTTAATGACTCATTTAAACAGAAATAGGAATCTTCAGATAAGCAGGCTACTAGGCGTACAGCTCACTACCAACGTGACTAAATACTTTGAAAATGAAGTTTTCAAAGCAAAATATATCTTGAAGTGTATCATTGAGCAAAAGGAGGAGTTAGAATCTCCTTGGACTGATTTACAGATCTCACAAACCAGATCAGACTGATCTAAACATCAGGCAATTGTTTCGTTCATTTGCGGTTGAGCTTATCAGTTGCTGAACCGAACAAAGTGAACTCATAGAGCCGAATTGTTTAAACCTGCTCACTTTAGTTGGCTAATTTGGATAATTCAATTTACTTTAATCTGTCTAACATAAGTGATGATTAAATACTCTTATTGTTGAGTAGAATATTTCACTAGTTCATGACAATTTTGTGTCGTATGTTGTGATCTTGAATTTAGAGGGGGTAGTTTCCAACAGAAACTGTTAAAATCACAGTTAAGTTGATGAAAAACTATTCATCGGTAAAAAATATTAGCAGAGATGGTAAAATGTATACATTTATAAATTAATCATCATAAAAAATGTCCTCGAGTAAGAAACACTTGTACAGAATGTTTCAATTGACTCAATTAAACATGGAGTTTATTATTATTATTATTATTATTAGTCCCTTGGGTTCCTAATGGAACATAGGGCTTCAGTAGCACGTCTCCATTCCACTCTGTTCTCTGAGATCTTTTCAACCTGGCTCCACGACAGCCCAGAAGCTCTCATTTCCTCCTCACACGACCTCCTCCATGTCACCCTCGACACCAACGTCCAACTTATCGCTTCCCCTGGGGATTCCACTCGAGGGACTGGCCTGATGCGTGATGTCCTCAGTCGGCCTTCTCAGTGTATGCCCAATCCATCTCCACTTCCTTCTGCATATTTGTTCAGTGATAGGTTCTTGGTTGGTTCATGGAGTTTAGTTTTCAGTAATGATTTCTGTATTCTATGATCTAGCATGGAGCTAGGATCTAAATAATGTTTCTTCGATTTGGTCAGAAACTCACCTGATTATGTTATGTTGGTTGATTAATGTATCGTTTGTCATAATGAAACGTAGTAACCAATTTAGCTAGACTAATCTTTCTAACGAATTTATTTTCAAGCTGTACAATCGTATATATATATATATATATATATATATATATATATATATATATATGATATTTGAAAAATTATATCCTGTGAAGATAACTAAACACTATATGATGATGATAACATCGGGACTTGTGATTATGATAATAATTGAAGTGTGAATGATAACAAAGTAGATTACGAAATATGTGGAATGGTTCGTAGAAAGTATATAACTCAGAATGGAGTAGAAAAAATGATAAAAGGGGTAAATCAATTAAGTAATGTATAATAGGATTATAAGAGTAAAACTTGTACACTGTGGTAGAATGTAATTCCATTTTTATTGAGTTATTAGATTTATCACACAGTGAAGGAACAGTATTGTTTACTGGATTACGTCTCGAACATAATTTATTGTCCACAGTCATGTCAAGATAACTACACAACTTTCAGATATCCTTTATATGGTACTAATTTCCTCGTCTCTTTGTGAGATGGGTAGTGAGATTTTCCATATATCCGGAACAGGTGCTGAGTCATTCCTGTTTCATGTATTAGGTGTTGGTTGATTCGATAAACAAAGAAAGATATTCAGTCATCAATCTCCCTGTGTTAGTTTTAAGGATTTTAAACCTGTCCTATCCTATTGTGTGATTGTATGGATAACTATGGCTGAGCATTTTTCCAAATTCCTTACCTTACTAGGATATACCAATTTTGACCTAGATAGGTTTTTGTGTTCGGATAGCCTAATTGACCCTGGTCGACTACTTTGACTTATGTAGTTGACCTTGCAATCGTTGCAAGTGTTTTGGTAAACTAAGTTAATCTGCTAAAATTGGGTCAGCAGGATCTTTTAATCTACAGAGCTTATTTTCAAGTGAGTTTGTAGGTTTAAATGCCATTCTAATCGCAGCCTTCTTGAGAATTCTACGTAGTGTTTTTGAGCTAACAGAAGTTGGAAATATGGACCATTAGATTCTGACCCAGTGGCTCAATGGTAACGTGCTGGCCACGGAACCTGAAGGTCGCGGGTTCCATCCCTGGCGGGGTCTTGGGTGGGCACTGCTGAAGAGTCCCACACTAGGACGAGACAGCTGTCCAGTGCTCCCAGGTTTCTATTGTTCCTTCAACTGATGTCAGTCTACGATGAATAACAACTTGAAATAAATTTCATTGTCAATAATAATCATTTTCTGTGAATAACAGACTTTTGCGATGATTGATTTTAACTACAAAAGACATAATATCATCTATATAAATGATTATTTTTGGAATTAAATCCCAGTAATATTTGACTCTAACACTGACTTTCACATAAATCTTGTCTAAAGTCTATTCTCAGACTGTTTATTCTCACTGTTGTTAGTCCCAATGTGTTCATTCCTTGGTTGGACAATATAGACATTGGAATGATGCAATGAAACTATACAACTTCGAGAAAGTCTTCATATATTCCTAGTTATCTTGCCTTCTCTGTGATGACAAGAGTAGTAGAATTTTCCATATATCTGGGATAGATGCAGCATCATAGGGAAGGAGAGAAAACTAGGAATATATAAAGACTGTTTGAAAGTTGTGGAGTTACGTGATATGAATATGAACAATAAATTAATTGTATCCAAAACGTTATCCAGTAAATGCTACTGTTTCACTGTGTAATATTTCGAATAAACAGACCAAAATGGAATTGCAACCGACCACAATGCCCAAGTTTTATACTTATATTTTGCTGATGATGTTGTCTTGAATGATAATGAAAGCTGTACAATAAAGCTATCCAGCTAAGAAAGAACACAGTGTCATCAAAATGTGGACATTACTGTAATCTTGAGGAAAAAGTTACTGAAAATATAAGAGCCATCAAGTAGAATGAAACTCCATTTTATTTTGTTGATTAGATAGATGTATCACACAGTGGAACAGCATTATTTACTGGATTACGTTTCGGAAGCAATATATTGTCCATTGTCTTATCAAGATAACTCTGAGACTTTGAGACATGGCTTATTTAGTTCTGATTATTTCTCATTTTTTCTGATAAGGGTGGTACACATTTCCATATACCTCAAACAGGTGCTAACTCATTCCTATTTGAAATTGATTCGATAAACAAAGATTCATTGTGTGAATATAGACAATAAATTGTGTCCAAAACGTTGTCCAGTAAGTGATACTGTTTTACTGTGTGACATTTCTAATAAGCAGACTGGAATGGGATTGCAATCTACCACAATGCCCAACTTTTACTCCTATAATAATGTAAGAAAGATTCAGTTACCAACTTTCCCTCCACCCTACCATGTTAGTTTTGAGGATTTTCATTCTATCCCATCCTATTGTGTGGTTGTGTGTAATCGCATGCATACCTATGCCCAAGCTATTTTATAAATTCCTTATCTCACTAGGATCTACCAATTTTGACCTAGCTAGGTTTTGGTGCTTTTTTAGTTAACTGAAACTCCTGCAACGATTACGACGTCAAATACATAGGTCAGTTAAAATGGTCGACCATTATTATATTATTATTATTATTATTATTATTATTATTATTATTAGTCCCTTGGGTTCCTAGTGGAACATAGGGCTTCAGTAGCACGCCTCCAGTGACCTCTGTTCTCTGAGATCTTTTGAACCTGGTTCCACGACAGCCCAGAAGCTCTCATTTCCTCCTCGCACGACCTCCTCCATGTCACCCTCGGACGTCCAACTCGTCGCTTCCCATGGGGATTCCACTCGAGGGCCTGACGCGTGATGTCCTCAGTCGGCCTTCTCAGTGCATGCCCAATCCATCTCCACTTCTTCCTGCATATTTGTTGCGTGATAGGTTCTTGGTTGGTTCGTTCCCAGAGTTCCTTGTTGCTTATTTTTTCTGGCCATCTGATCTTCAGCAGCGAGCGTAAGCAGTTGTTGATGAATGTCTGTAGTTTATTGGAAATGCCTTTCGTGACGCGCCAAGTCTCTGAGCCATACAAGAGCACTGACTTGACGTTGGTGTTGAAAATCCGTATCTTGTTCCGCATGCTGAGTGCAGAAGATCTCCACACTGGTTTCAGGCTAATGAACGCCTGTCTTGCTTTTCCGATTCTGACTTTGACGTCCTCGTCCGTCCCGCCTGTAGTTGAAACAGTGCTTCCTAGATAAGTGAAGGAGGTTACTTCCTTCAAGTTTCTCCCGTTGATGGTGATTGGAGTTTGTTGTTGTTGTTGATGGTGGTGGTGCGGTATCTTCATCACTTCTGTCTTCTCTATATTCACCTGAAGTCCCGTCTTAGCTGCCTCTTCTGTCAACTTGTTAGTTTTTGCCTGCAGATCTTCAAGTTTATGTGACATTAGGCATAAGTCATCGGCGAAATCCAAGTCTTCTAGGTTCTTTTCCGTCGTCCAGTGTATCCCCCTCTTCTCGCTGCCTACTGTTTGCTGCATGATCCAGTCCACCACAATCAGGAATATCATGGGGGATAGTAGGCAACCTTGTTTCACTCCTGTCTTCACTTCAAAGGCATCACTGAGCTTCCCATTGTGGATTACTTGGCATGTGGCATCTTCATATAGTTGTTGAATGAGGCGGATAAAGGTTTGCGGTACTCCGTAGTATTGAAGCAGTTTCCAAATTACTTCTCGGTCGACGCTGTCAAAGGCCTTCTCAAGTCGATGAAGTTGAGGTGGAGAGCTGATTGCCATTCTATGCTCTGTTCTATGATGATACGAAGCGTTGCAATTTGGTCTGCACATGATTTGTACTTCCTGAAGCCTGCCTGTTCCGGTCGCAGTTTTGAATCCAGTGCATCTTTAAGCCTCTCCAGGATGATGCGGCTTAATATTTTACTTGGGGTGGACAGGAGAGTGATTCCGCGCCAGTTCTTGCAAGCACTGAGGTCTCCCTTCTTCGGCAGTTTGACAAGGTAACCCTTCTTCCAATTGGCAGGTACCTTCTCTTCCTTCCACACCTTCTGTAATAGTGGTGTGAGCATGTCCGCTGTTGTCTCTGCATCTGTTCTCAGTGCTTCTGGCGGGATTCCATCTGGTCCTGCTGCTTTCCCACATTTCAGTAGCTTTATGGCGTTCAGGACTTCCATTTTCGTTGGGGGATTTATGTTCACTTGTAATTCAGCGGCTGCAGGTGGTATTTCTGGACGAAGTGCAGGTGGTGGTCGATTCAAGAGCTTCTTGAAGTGGTCGGCCCATCGTTTCCTTTGTTTCTCTTCTTTTGTAATTAAATTTCCTTCTTCGTCTTTTATTGGTTTCATCTGTGTTGGTCTCTTCCCTGATAGCAACCTGGTTATTTGATACAATGTCGTCAGATCTCTCTTACCTGCAGCCTGTTCTGCTTCACTTGCCAGTGTTTCGTAGAAGTGTCTTTTGTCTTTGCGTGCACTCTTCTTCACTTCTTTGTTCAGTGTTTTATACATTGTGCTCAGTTCCTCTTGTCGTTGAGCATCCTTGCACTGGTTTATCTTCTGCTTCACCATCCTCCTCTCCTCTATCAGCTTCCAGGTATCCGTCGAGATCCATTCCTTGTCTTCTTTCTTCTTCCTTCCTAATACTGTTGTGCAGGTTTCTTTCCACATAGCTTTCAAAGACTTCCGGTGTTCTTCCACACAGGTTTCTTCAGGGATGTTCCTCGATATCTCCCATTTTGTCTTGATGGCTGCTTTGAAGATCTCCTTTGTAGTTTCATCCTTCAGTTTCCGAGTGTTGTACTTGAATTGAGGTCTATCACCAGCTTCCTTGAAGGCTTTTAACTTGATTTGGAAGGTTCCTTGCACTAGATAGTGGTCTGAACCTACATCTGCTCCTCTTCTTGACCTTGTGTTAAGTAGACTGCGTCTCCATTTTCTTGAGATTGAGATAAAGTCGATTTGATTTTTAGTGTGTCCATCTGGTGAAATCCATGTCGCTTTGTGGATATCCTTGTGCCTGAACACACTGCCTCCAATCACCAAATCGTTGAATGCACAGAATTCTGTAAACAATTCTCCATTCTCATTCATTTCACCTAGCGCCTCTCGACCCATGGTTAGTTCTCTTCCCGTGTTGTCCCCTCCCAGTTTGGCATTCATGTCGCCCATTAGAATTTTGATATCGCCAACTGACGTCTTGTCCAGTGTTGATTGAAGTTGTCTGTAGAATTCCTCCTTTTTCTCTTGCTCTGCATTATTTGTAGGTGCATAACATTGTATGATTGTGACCTTTCTTCCTTTTGAGTTGAATCTTGCTGTCATGATCCTGGAGGAGATTGGTTCCCACTGCATGAGAGCCTTCGATGCTCTTGAGGACATCATGATAGCCACTCCCTCAGTGTGCTCGTGGTTGGCGTCTGGGTGACCGGAGTAGATTATTGATTCTCCAGTTGACAGTTTGGAGAGTCCACTCCCATTCCATCTGCTTTCGCAAATCCCAAGCACTTCGATGTTATACCTTCTCATCTCCTTTGCAATCTGGGCTGCCTTACTGGGTTCAAACATCGTGCGGACATTCCATGTCCCCACGTTTACTTTCGCTTTCATCGAGAGAAGACACATCGGCCAATTGGCTTCCCGAAGGCTTTCACCAACTGGCGTCATTTCGCCTCTCCGATTCCAGCGGGGAATAAGTTTGTTTTCATTTTTTATATTTTGTTTGTGCTTTGAAGTTTCTTTAGCGGTTAGATTTGTTTTACGGGGTAGGGTTGCTAGCCCTATGCCCAACCTTCCCTCTTTACCCGGGCTTAGGACCGGCTAGTAACTAGTAAACTAGTTAACCAGGCGAGGTTAAAATGGTTGACCATAGTCATAGCTAGGTCAAAATTGGTAGATCCTAGTAGTAGACCCGGTGGTCGCTGGTTCCAATCCAGCCGTGGTCCAGATTTTCACCTCACCTTCAATCATCACCCAGCACAGACTCTAGTAAGGTAAGAGATTTAGAAAAAAAGCTCAGCCATAGCTATGCATGCGATTACATATAACCACACAATAGGATAGGACAGGGTGAAAATTCTTAAAACTAACACTGGAGGGTGGAGGAAGAGATTGATAACTGAATATCTTTGTTTATCGAATCAGCACCTAATATATGCAAAACAACAATGACCTATCACCTGTTCCAGATATAGAGAAAATCGTCTTAATTCGAAAGAAGAGTAACAAAAATGAAAACATGAAGTGAACCACAATATAGGAGAGGGTAAAGTATCAAAATGTTAGCTACAGTTAGGCAAACTGTCGAGCCATATTTATGTGGAATGAGAGTTGAAAAGAAGTATGCATTTCTGGGCCTAATACATGCTTTTTTTTACTTCTCAATAGATCATTTTGTTTCATCTGGTAATTTATTTTTACCTTCGAAACAGCATCTTTGTCGTCAAGGTCGTCAGGCAGTTCAAGTCACTTACTCTACAGACATTCTACGATCAAATGACAATGATTTATTTGATGATGAACCTAGTCCCATGATTCCACCTGATATTCAAGGTCGTCTACACCTACGTCTTGCTAATGTTGGACATTGTAAAGAACCAAGGGAGATAAATGTCAGAAATGCTAATCGAAAAAAGTATCTGATTAACGAAAGTGATGCTGGATGTTTAGGGAAGTAAGTATTTTTACATTTGTATCTTCATTATTATACAAGTATATTTACCCGAATATTTGGGTATATATTTCAAAATCTATAGCCAGATATTTAAAGTTTCCTAACACCTTTCATTTCTGGTTTTGCTAAACGTCAGCTGACGCGGTGGTAGTCAGAGTGGGAATGTCACGAATGTGAACTAACTGACATGATTTATTTAATTCAAGCACAAAATTAGGATATAATGCGTACAAAACGATTCTCCATAATATAGCAACGTTAGATGGAAAAAATAAAACATTGAAAGAGGAAACTAGCAAAGAAATATAAATGGAAAAGGGTTATTAAAGAAGTAGTCGCAAATATATACATTCCAAGAACTTCTTGTTTTGATTTACGGGAATGAATAAAGTACAAAAAGCATGTTGCATAATCACTGGTTCCGATTCCCATCTATATCTGATATCTTTCAGGCCTCTTAGTTGCATGGAGTCTTTGACGCCATCCTAGGAGTTGTGAAGCATTAAAATACGCTAATCTAACACAGCTATTCTTCATCCCATTGTGCCGCGTCATACACTAATCACCTATCTCTGATCCTTCTAACTAATCCCAGGTACAGCAAAGTCATTGGTGTGAGTGTTGCTGAAATGCAACACTTGTTCAAACCATCAAAGTCAATGTTTCAAGATTATCACACTCAGTGAGTGACTATCTTCATCACACCATCTCACCTTGAATTGGCTAACATTGTGTTTTCATTAAAAGGAAGCAATCTTATATAGACAAAGGTGGTCGGACACTCTGTGTTGATAAATACCACCATGACCCTACATCGGAGCTATCTTGAGAGTACCATTAATCGGAAATTCAACAGAAATGGCGAAATCTAGCGGCTCTGCGTAAGTTGATCGTTAGTGTAGAACGAAGTGGAGAGGTGGTTGAATGTTATCACTCTACATGATGTTTTGAAGATTATAGGGCTTCCAAGATGGTGAAAAACTCCGCAGGGACACTTCTCTCTAACAGACAATTCCGGAGCAGCACCAAATATCGAAATATACAAAGACAGTTGGCTTTTAATATGCGTGACGGTGTATGCATGACCTGAACGATTCTGGGCCTGTTCCTTATGAATCGGCTTTCCATACGTGTTACCTGTGGAGTAAAATAGCAACCAATATTTTAGACGCTATCGGTAGTAGGCCGATACCCTAATGATTATCACTTACTTTACATAGTCGCTTTCCAAAGACGGTTATGAGAATGAATTCATAGTGTACACTAGTGGAATACATACACTGACCGCCATACCTTCTCAACACATTGTAGTCAATTCCGTGACTATAGTGTTACTTACATCCATAAAAAAAGATAGGTCTAAGTTATCTTAGTTGGATGCTAGGAATTCCCTACAGACATTCACTCCATTTGGTGTATCAGCGTTAACCAACTATGCAGCATAAAACACTAAATTTGATGTTGATGGAGTGTTAGGCCATTTGATTCGTTTTTCAAACTGAACCACGTGGCGCTCCAGGCATCTACAAAAGTTGTGGATTGGCTTATTGTCTACCTCACAAACCGTTCACTGACAAAAACAGTTTCACTGACTGCGATTTGGATGACTTGGAACATCTTTTTATTACTATGAGATACAGCTGGTGTCTCCGTTTCACTTGGTACTCTTAACTACCAGTACTATAGCTCGCACATAAGTGCTAGATGATTTCTCAAATAAGTGAAATACTCATTCCATTTTACTCTGTGCTTGCTGAAGTATACCGATGCGTATCGAGGAGTTGCACGAAGCTCACACAGACCCATTGTTTTTTAGCTGAACGTTCTTTAGAGCCAAAAAGAGCTTTACTCGCTGTTTCCATGGTGTCTCGTAGGTGCAACCAATGCTCATTTATACTTCTGGAGGTTTGATCGTTAGCCTTGAATCAAGCTCGGTTTGGTACTTAGTTGTGATACTATTGCAACCAGCTCGTTTACTTCTAACTGTTTAGGATGACGATTTTGATGACCGTTGAAATGCAAGATGAACTTACCACACATTCAAGCGTGATCAGAGTTCAAACAGGTGCTTTAAAGGAAGGAGCACTCTTTAATACACCCATGCCATCGTCAGTTAATTACAATATGGTTTATTCAAGTCCAGGGTTGAGTGGCAGAGAGAATGCTTCAAGTAGTACAATAGCAATGGCTGTTTCGAAAGTTTGTGGTGGCTAAAGACAAGTTTCGATCTGTACAAGGATGCAGAACACGTTCTCCCTCAGCAGATCTGTAACCGGCTTATCCTCATCGGTCATCTAAACAGAACTTCTTTGAACCTAGATGCCCAATCTGCACATTTAAGTACTATGGTATCTGTTGAACTCACCTGATAGAGGTCACTTGTTTGATGGTAGAACTTATCCTCAACTTCATCCAGGCTGCGTCAGATGGCCAGCATCAACGAACAAATATCACATACGTTGCCACTTATTTCGTTCTTACTGCAATCAAACTTTCTAGCCTAACAGATCACGGACCATTGTTGATGGGGATCTAGCCGATTATTGCACCCTTGGCTTTAGTATTCCAGCAACACAAAATACCGATATTACAGAGTTCCAGATAAGTGTTCGGCAAACGAAGATTTTCAGCTGCCAGATGGGGAAGTTATTTGAAGCACCAGGATTTTGTACACAGGTTTTTGAAATATAGCAAATATCAACAATGAAGCTCATCAGAATCCCAGCCAAACTTATCGGCTGTCGAATATGCATCAACCAACCAACGACAACAACAAGTACCAATCACCATCAAGGGGAGAAATCTAAAAAGTTGGCTCTTTCACCTACCTGCCTAAACACAAGCTTCAAATACAGGCGGTGGGGCACAGATCACGGTGTCAAAGCCAGGACCGGAAAGACGACAAGGCAGGCCTGCATTCATCGATCTGAAACCATTGTGGAGATCTACCGCACTGCACTCAACAGTCAGAATAAACCGTAAACAACATCCTGATTCTCAACACTAATTCAGTCAAGTAAGTCAGTGCTTACATGTGATGGTTGAGAGACTTGGCGGCGTGTCACGAAAAGCATTTCCAACAAACTGAAGATACACACCACATCAACAGCTGCAGCCTTCCTTCACTCGATACTGACACTGAAGATCAGATGACCAGAATAATAAGAATGAGCAAGGAACAAGGAACTGTGACTGGCTGGCTGGCTGGTGGCAACGAATCAACCAGCAACCTATCGCCCAACAAATATGCAG
The DNA here is from genome assembly GCA_944470555.2 of Heterobilharzia americana. Classification (NCBI taxonomy): domain Eukaryota; kingdom Metazoa; phylum Platyhelminthes; class Trematoda; order Strigeidida; family Schistosomatidae; genus Heterobilharzia; species Heterobilharzia americana. The sequence continues at coordinate 3,815,430 of OX104128.1, read as the reverse complement.
TGGAAGAGAGTGGTGATGGATTTCATTGGATTTGGCATACATGGAGAAGACCGTTTGGGAATCACATGCCAGGCTCTCAGAGGAACCCGTATGGGAGACGACGAGTTGGGCATCCGAAGTGATGGTGACATGGAGTAGATGGTATGAGGAAGAAATGAAAGCTTCTGGGTAGTTGTGGAGCTAGGTTGAAAGACTGCAGAGAAGAGAATGAAATGTTGACGTGCTACTAATCCTATGTTCCACCAGGAACCCAAAGGACAAATAATAGTGATAATATAGGTTAATATTTGAAATTCGAAGGTGTCCAGCTTAAGAGTATTTGAGTCAGATATCGTTGTAAATGAAAGCTTTCTATAGGCGTCTGTCCAGAGGCTCAAGATAGTAAAAGCACATCAGAATTTTAATCAGCAATGAAAAGCTGAGTAAAAGAAAGATAAATTTTTACAATAATGACAAAGACAATGCAGTTAATACATGGAAATAATAACAACTATCATGTGATAATAAACCAAGTAGTTCAGTATAAAGCTTCTAAAAGCGTAAGTTAGACTTCTTGCTATAAGGTTTGATAAACATTTTGAAGTCATTATTGTTATTGTTGACTCATGAATTGGACTTAGGCATTATACTGTCTCAATGTCTCTCACTGAAAGGCGTGCCGAGTAAGTGCATCACGTTATTGAAAGCTCTTTACTAGAACACTTGTAGGAATGTTAGAGCCTATGCGAGTTGTCCAGGGAGCTATGCTCATCGAGTGGTGTCCGTCAAAGATGCCCACTGTCTTCTTTCTTATTCAATTTCATCATAGATATTCTTATAGAGGTCTCCCTCTCGTCACCAGGCTACACAGACGTTGACCTGATCACAGGAGAATTTTCGTTAGACCTAGAATATGCAGGTGACATAGTCCTGTTAAGTGAAGACGCTGACAAGATGGAGAGTCTTCTGAAACTTTGAGTGGGAATTTGAGAATGTTTGGGATGCGGTTCTCACTACTCAAATGCAAGTTGTTGCTTCAGGACTGGTCTTTAGCGGTGCCGTGGCTAACAATAGAGAGTGAAGTTGTTGAGTGTGTCGAACACTATTAAGGGTCGCGTATACTGCACCTGCACATCAGTCCGCTCTGTTCTCCTGTATGGCTGTGAAACATGACCACTAAAGGTGGAAGATATTAGAAAGCTTCAAGTGTTTGACCACCGTTGCCTTCGTAGTATAGGTCGTATTCCATGGTGTCACCACATGAGTGACGCAGAAGTCAGGAGTAGAGTTTTAGGAAGTAGAGGTAAATCAGTTGACGAGGTTATGAACCTTCATCGATTGAGATGGGTGGGACACGTACTACGTATGCCTAGTCGCTGATTGCCTCGTCACACAATGTTGGCCGAAGTATGTCCAGGCTGGTAAAAGGCCCGAGGTGGCCAAACTAAAACGTGGCACCAATGTATGAAGTCTCTGACTATTGGTTTGAGCCATGTGGGGCGATGCGGACTGGGTGGTTGGGGTCTGCGGGACAAGAGAATTCAGTGGTTGGAGACTCTAGGTGATGGCATGGCTAAGAACCGATGTCAGTAGCGCAGATGTATACACACATTATCCTCATCTTAACTACACTATACCGAATCTCACCATTTTGTCACTCCTCTTTTCTTTCTTCTCGTACCTAATATTTCTTTTGACTACATTCTCTCATCTTCATCTTCCACTTCTTTGCGTTTTTACTTGATGTATTGACACGAGGTGTGGCAAGTTGGACCGGTATGCAGTAATGCCTGGTCCTGTGTTGATATTGGTTGATTGATTGATTATACTGTCCATGAACCCAGAGAGAATTAGGTGCTTGCCTAAATGTCCTACACTCTGTGACTGGTTTGAAGTCGGATCTACAAAACAAAGCAGCAATGTAAGTAACTGCACTTTCATGAAGGAGGCTAATTCATACACATTCAGTCGTTCTGGATCGTGGAGCCCATGTATCCCACTAATAGGGAATCAGGTTTCACTAACTCCCCTAGATAAAAACCCGCGTTTACATCAATCTGGCGATAGCACTAGACGTTCGCGTTACGGAAAGCATTTCCAACAAACTACAAACACTTATCAACAACTGCCTATGCTGGCTCGTTACTGACACTGAAGATCAGATGGCCAGAAAGAATAAATAACAATGAACTCTGGCTGTCTGGCTGGTAACGAACCAACCAAGAACCTATCGCTCAATAAATATGCAGAAGGAAGTGGAGATGGACTGAGCATGCAGTGAGAAGACCATTAGGGGACATCATTCACCCAGCCAGCATTTGAGTGGAACGCAGAGGGGAAACGACGAGTTGGGTGTAGGTGCTGAGGGTGACATGGATGAGATGATGTGAGGAAGAAATGAGAGCTTGTGGGCAGTTGTGGAGTCAGGTTGAAAAGATTGTAGAGAACAGAGTGGAGTGGAGATGTGCTACTGAAGCTTTATGTTCCACTAGAAACCCAAGGGACAAATAAAAGTATAATAATAATATATGGTTTTAAATCTTCAGTGTAACAGTAAAAGAAAATAATGACTGAAATACATAAAAATTAATTTTATTAGTACAGTTTGAGTTTAAAGTCATTTATACATACCGAAATATGTACTACAAGTCGGTCACTGCACTCAAGTTAGTTGATAGTTTACGTAACTACTGAAATGAGCTATATTGTCTTAAACATTATTTTCTTGAGGCCCTACAATACCCAAAAAGTTAGTTAAAACACGATGAAATCAAAATGTATACATTTCAAGGAATAAAGCATGATTGCCGATAGTTTCACATCACAGAGTGAGATAGACAGAGTTAAAGACAGAAAAATAAACCTAGAGCCTCTCATTGAAGTCCACCAGTTACAGTACAACATAGCACCATTCAAAGAACACATTGAATAGACAGTGGAGGGGAAAATAAAAGCAGACAAAAGTGTATAGAAAGAGGAAAGTATAAAACAAATGAAGATTATTGAAAATATACAAACTTTCAACTGGTTACACATTGTTTTTCAAAACTTAACAACTTTTAGTCTCTAAAAAAACTCAGACTTCATTCAACTGACTGAAAAATCTACTTATGCTTGTAGTTACAGACCACAAGTTCTACTGAGCTGAAAAGAAATCACATTACTGGTAACCTTATTATATATACAGACTTCATATTCCAGTTTCTATATACATGCATCATATGTTGACAGAAATATACCATAGTGTTTTACCAGCCAGCCAGCCAGCCAGCCAGCCAGCCAGCCAGCCAGCCAGCCAGCCAGCCAGCCAGCCAGCCAGCCAGCCAGCCAGCCAGCCAGCCAGCCAGCCAGCCAGCCAGCCAGCCAGCCAGCCAGCCAGCCAGCCAGCCAGCCAGCCAGCCAGCCAGCCAGCCAGCCAGCCAGTCACAGTTCCTTGTTCCTTGTTTATTCTTATTATTCTGGTCATCTGATCTTCAGTGTCAGTATCGAGTGAGCGAAGGCTGCAGCTATTGATGTGGTGTGTATCTTCAGTTTGTTGGACATGCTTTTCGTGACACGCCGTCAAGTCTCTCAACCATCACATGTAAGCACTGACTTACTTGACTGAATTAATGTTGAGAATCAGGATGTTATTTACTGTTTATTCTGAGTTGAGTGCAGTGCCGTAGATCTGTATTCATCTAATATAACCACGGCTAATGAATAAATAATATTTATTAAAGTGATAAATTAAAAAGCCTCTTTGAAAAAACAGCATATTGCTACGTTACGACATTGCTTTGTTTTTTAAACAAAATTTTGTTCAATGTTACATGTAATAATCAATTAAAACCATGAATTTGATATGAGATATAATTTATACTTGTGTAAGCTACAACGTGTTTGAAATAAAACAATTTCAATGTTTCGCACGGAAGTTTAGTTCAAGCTTTTTCAGAGAAATGAAAAAAAGAAACTCAGATTAAAATTCTGTATGAAACATTAAAATTATTACATTTTTCACATGCTATAACTTATACAAACACAAACTATATGTAATATTAACCTTTTACTTAGTGCTCAAATGAAACTATGAGCTTTGTTTTAACTTATTTAAGATTTAAAGGAGGCGCTCTTTCAAATTTGAATTTAATGAAACAAAAAGAAGTAAATATGAATTCAACAGGTCTTATAATTCGAGCGTATAAAATCAAATCAACTAATAATGAACTACAAGAAATGTTAAAATTGATTAATTTATCATCAGAAAAAAGAATACCAACAAGTATAACATCAATGAAATTAATAAATAATGAAAATAGAATGAAAAAACTATCTTATCAAGATGAAATGATAAGACAAGAAAAACTGGAACGTTTACATAGATCATTAAAAGCGATTCAAGGTTCATCAAATGTATATAATGAAAAAGTATCATCGAAAATATTCAATATAAACGTAAGTTTTTGATAGCCAAATAGTGTAAAGATAATTGTTAGCATTTACACCAATAACATATTATAAACTACTAAGAGAATAGTGTTCTTGTTTACAGGACGAAATGATCATTTTGGATTTCACTGCTAGCCACTACCCATTATTACTATATATATAATTCAAACACAGGCAATATCGAGGCATTTGCCTAAGAGTTTATATGCCAACAGAGACTGATCAATTCGGTCCAATCAACAACGGTGTAATACAACTGATAACACTAAACCTATACCTGTCGCACTAGAAGTGGATATTGTGGTTCAGTGGTATAATGGATAACGCTTTGGAGTGTGAAGCGATCGCTCTCGAGTCCGAATCCCAGTGGGGAGAACATTATTCACTGAGAGGCAGGTATATCTAGCTGACGAGTCCCAAATAGGACAAAATACACATCTTGGATGCCACTGCTGGCCACTATCCATCATTACTATACAAAGAGAATATTTCAGATTACTTTGAAATCATTACACTGATACACACTGAAATAGTAGGTTTGAAAAATAGACAAAGTTAACAATTTGACCCATATAAAATGGATCTGTTTTCTGTAAATGGTATCTTGTTAACTGCTTACAACTTAAAACATCAAAAATGTATAGTTCTGTTGTAACAAATATGTTTAGATAGACTGTTTTCAAGTAAGTAAGCTTAACTGGCAATATGTAACATTTTTGTTCAGCAAATTATCTAGAATGATACTAAAAACCTCACAATTAAACCATCTAGCTTAGAAAACACAATACCATCAAGAAGAAATGATACCTATAACAATAAAGATGTATCAATAGTAGCTTCTATGCTGCTAGACTGAGATGGATATTCTACAGCTGCCGTCTGATTCGTCAATGCGTGAAGGATAGGCTTCCACTCATGTCCACATCTATGTGCATATACAAGTTCACATGCTCCTGTGGAGCTGACTTTATTGGACGTTGTAAGTGGGCCCTCTGAAAACGTGTTGCTGAACACTACCCAGTTTGGTTTACCAGAGGCGAGCAAAGGAAAACGACTTCATCCATATGTGAACACCTTATTGATTTGGGTCACTCAGTACCTCGAGATTCATCCTTTAATTTAATTTACAAAGTTAAATTGAACTACTGCAAAGGTTTACGTTTCCACCACTTGTGCATAGCTGAAGCATTAGCTATATGTAAACAAAAACCGAAACTTTGCATTGAAAAAACGTCTTGTGAAACCACTTTCTCTATCTTGGCCTTAACAATTCCTATTTTATTGATTTTGTAAATTCCAGTTCACTTCACTTTGGTATACTTCTCTTCTATTATCATCATCATTATCACCAATTTTCACTTCATTGACAACACTTGACCCATATTTCACCATTTAATATCAATTCATTCCTTATTCATTCACCTATTTTACACGTTTCAGCTTAGTTATCACCATTTTACAATTCTTTGACAACACTTGTCTCTTATCTCACCACTTGTCATCAATTCGTTCCTCCTTATTCACAGTGACCCATTTTCTATCTCTTCCACTTGAAGAAATACCACCACCTACACCGATTGTATATTTTGCATAGTGACTGAGAAATTATCTGTCACTTTACTGAGTGTAAATACGACTGTACAGCTTGATAATGATGAAGTCATTGCAAAGAGATATTTCTTCGCTGATACATGCCTTCTTCTTGTTAACGATAAAGTAGGCAAAATAGATAATCAAATCAATCACTGGACTTAATGAAATCGCATACCAGTTATATGGATCAGTCGGTCTAAATATTTGATCTTTTAATCTAAGTAACAGTTTTTGACTGATTTCCTCTTTGAATCATTCTAACGAATATGAAATCTACTTCGAATGTTTTTAAATTAATATATGCTACGGTAATATACAACGACTCAAGGAAGAAATTCATGAAGTTCAATTGAAATCTTATTGTATAATGAAGTTTCCATTTTATTATTATTATTATCTATCCCCTGGGTTCCTAGTGGAACATAGGGATTTAGTAGCACATCGCCATTTCACTCTCTTATCTGCAGTCTTTCAACCTAGCTCCACAACTACCCAGAAGCTTTCATTTCTTCCTCATACCATCTACTCCATATCACCATCACTTCGGATGCCCAACTCGTCGTCTCCCATACGGGCTACTCTCAAGGGCCTGGCACATGATTCCCCAAACGGTCTTCTCCATGTATGCCAAATCCAATGGAATCCATCACCACTCTCTTCCACAGCATATTTGTTGGGCGATAGGTTCCTGGTTGATTAGTTGCCAGCCAGCCAGCCAGCCAGCCAGCCAGCCAGCCAGCCAGTCACAGTTCCTTGTTCCCTGCTTATTCTTATTATTCTGGTCATCTGATCTTCAGTGTCAGTATCGAGTGAGGGAAGGCTGCAGCTGTTGATGTGGTGTGTATCTCCAGTTTGTTGGAAATGCTTTTCGTGACACGCCGCCAAGTCTCCCAACCATCACATGTAAGCACTGACTTACTTGACTGAATTAGTGTTGAGAATCAGGATGTTGTTCACGCTTTATGCTGACTGCAGTGGCGTGCAGTGCGGTAGATCTCCACATTGATTTCAGATTGGTAAATGAAGGCCTGCCTTGCTGTCTTTCCGGTCCTGGCTTTGACATCGTGATTTGTGGTGCCACCGCCTGCAGTTGACACTGTGGTGTTTAGGCAGGTAGGTGAAAGAGCCAACTGTCTTAAGATTTCTCCCCTTGATGGTGATTGGTTCTCGTTGTTGTTGGTTGGGTATCTTCATCATCTCTGTCTTCTTTACGTTCACCAGAAGGAAGTCCCGTCTTCGCTGCCTTCCTTTTCTGTCAACTTATTGGTTTTTCACCCATAGATCATCGAGTTTGTGCGACATCAGACATAAATCATCGGCGAAATCTAAATCTTCTAGGGTCTATTTATCTGTTAAACATCGTATGCCCATCTTCTCACTCCTTACAGTTTGTTGCATGATCCAGTCCATCACAACCAGGAAAATCATCGATGATAGTAGGCAGCAACCTTGTCATACTCCTGTCTTCACTTCAAAGACACCACTGAGCTTTCCATTGTGAATCACTTGGCATGTAGCATCATATAACACATAGCTGTTGAATTAGGTTGATTAAGGTTTGTGGCACTAAAACCGTAGTGTTAAAGCAGCTACCAAATTACTTCTGATGAAGTTTTTATAGTTAAGTCTTTCATCAAGAGTTGTTCTCACTGCAGGAGAACAGTATTTTTAAAATAATATACATCATTTATATGAAATAATGAACGATATTCGTGACTTCCAGCCCAACTTACAGTATAGATTCACCTTGAGTATCTCACACAATAAGCCAGAGAAACCTTGAATTTCTTGGTGTGATTCCTTCCGAAAAGTCAATAACACGAGCAGCACTATCAGTGGTGAAAACGTGTATCGGTTGAAATACTTTAACACTTTGAGAGGATGAGTCTTGTTCAATGAAAATATGCATAATATGAAAATAATCTTACAAAAGATGTAAGTTTATATCAAAATAAAATTTATCCTTATTAGCTGAAATTTATACGTAGTTTTGCTTAAAACCTATGTAACGTTACCCTTTATTTTCCGCGCCCACAACTTTAAACTACATATTATTCAAGTTGAATATTGAACATTTGTTTTATAGAATTTATTAACGGAAAAGAAATTACAACTGGATACCATTAATCATTATAGAGAGCAGAAAAAACGTGAATTAATTGAATTCATGATTAATAATGCTTCAACAATTGAACATGATTTATACACAAGTTTTGGTTGTACAGAATTTTTTGAATATCAACTAAAGAATCCATATCATATAGAAGATAATGTTTGTATAAAAATTGAAGATGATTCGTAAGTTCATACGATGTTTAACTGATTCACTGAATTATTTAAATCATACACTTTTTGAAGGTTCATATTATAAATATCCAGTCCATAGTTGTTATGAATTTCCAGGAAGAATTTAAGCGCCAAGTTCGATTTAATCATTATAAAAGTACGTTTTAATATAATTCTGGTATTTTAAGAAAATATACACGCATATATCACCACTTCACTTACTTGAGAGTTGTACCAATCCAAACGAGTTGATTGCTGACGAAATCTCAGCTAATCATTTGCTGACGTCATTTGTGGCGCTGGCAAGATACCCAACTATCAAGTAGTGGATGAGTATAGTGTGGAACATGTTGCTGCTTCCTGTTGCGCGGTAGAGATATGCTCCTTAAAAGTAGAAGATATTAATAGGCTGCAAGTCTTTGACCACAAATGTCTACGTGGTATTGTTCACTTTAAATGAAATCACTGTATGAGCGCAGTCGAGTTTGGGTGCAGACTGCTAAGGAAAGGAGTTAAGTCACTTGATGAATGTGTGTACCTTCATCTACTGAACCGGCTTAGAAGTGTGTTTTGAATATCAACGCAAATCAGCGTTAAATGATAACCGAAATGAAATGAGTTGAAAGAAGAAGGCTAAGAGTGGTCACACCAAGAAGTGATAGGAATCCATAAAACTTTTGACTGTCGATCTGATATGTTGAGTTAGATGTAAGCTGTCCGACTGGGGTCCTCAACACGACATGCTCTTGGTGACATGGTTGAAGAGTACTCAGAATGCCGAAAATCGATACAGTTTTCTTCAACCTTCACCTATCCTCTTCTTCTTTGCATGCGACTGTTAAGTGTGGCAATTTGAAGCGATCCTTTTTCTGTGTCCGATCCCACGTGGATTTTTCAGTGTTTATCTCCTTCACGTCCATTTCATGCCACAGTAGTATCATTGTGGTTAAAATTAGCTTATTCAAGGAGATATGATAACACTAGTTCGTATTAGTTAAACAGATTTAATAACCTTGTTATGTAGAGTGATAGACTATGAGTGAGATGTATCAGTTCAGAGCAACGGGTAACAAACCGTTGGTGTATCCTACAGATATAACGACATAGTCGTAGACGTGATAGTTATGCGAAAGTTATTACATAAATAGATTAGCTGCTGTTAATCCTTAAATACTTGGAAACTTTTAGACGCATGAGAATTTCAGCGTTATTGCTTGTATTATACCGTCGTTGATTAGACCAAATTGATCGGTCTCTATTGACATATGGGCTCCCGCACGAATGCCTTGATATTACCTGTGTTTTTAATGATATAGTAATGATGGATAGCGGCTAGTAATGGGATGCAGGATGTGCGTTTTGTCCTATTTGGGAATCATCAGCTGGATCTACCTGCTTCCCAGTGAGTTCGAATCCCGGTGGGAACAACATCAGTCAATGGGAGGCAGGTACATTCAGATGACAAGTCCAAAATAGGAGGAAACACCTATTCTGGATTCCACTGCTAGCCGAAATCCATCATTACTCAATGAAAATTTCACCGTAATAATGGTTTAAAACAAGAAAGTCTGAATAAATCACCGTCAAATGTAATAAATCGAAGCTGACTGGCCGTTTAAAATTCAATCTGAAACGTTATCACTTTTTCTACTCGCCTAATCAGGTAAACAAGCTAGGTTTCGGAGGTTTCATTTTGATTACACAAGCACTAACTATTCAATGGGAGTCAGAATTTGACTGATAGGCAGCAAATAAATACCAGAAGCTGGAAAACGTTTTCCGTAACCTGGCCTAACGTTAACTAAGTAATGATGGAAGTTGAAGAATAACATTGAGGTGATATTCATTTATACTTCTACAAACTTATTACTTTACTTATTAACTGTGAGCACCTCTTTGGTCATCTGTTCTTTTGTTGTAATCTTGCTACATGTTAACAAAGTATATTATTATATGAGGCAAAAAGGTTGAAGAAAGTAAGATTTCTGATGTGTAGTGATAATTGTAGATGAAATGAGAACAAGTAGTCGAATCGGACTACTAGTACGGGTTGGTAACATAGTTGGCCGTAAAATTTCTTATTACACCTGCTGTCACTACATGTATGACTTGAGCAAACTACCTGTCTTCATATGACTATATTATTATTATTGTTTACCCTTTGGGTTCATAGAAGAACATAGGGTCTCACTAGCAAGTCTCCGTTCCGCTCTCTTCTCTGCAATCTTTTCGACCTCGCTCCACGACAGCCCATAAGCTCACATTCTTTCCTCACACCATCTCCTCCATGTCACCCTCACCTCCAACGCCCAACTCATCGTTTCCCATCTAGGTTCCACTCGAGTGCCTGTACGGGTGAGTGATATCCCCGAATGGTCTTCACAGTGTATGCCCAATCCATCTCCACTTCCTTCTGCATATTTGTTAAGCGATAGGTTTCTGGTTGATTCGTTACCAGCCAGACAGCCAGTCAGAGTTCCTAGTTGTTTATTCTTTCTGGCCATCTGATCTTCAGTATTGAGCCAGCGTAGACAGCTGTTGATGAATACCTGTAGTTTGTTGGAAATCCCTTTCGTGACGCGCCAAGTCTCTCAACCATCACGTAGAAGCACTGAATTGACCGAATTAGTTTTGAAAATCCGGATGTTGTTCACGCCTTATGCTGAGTGCAGTGCAGAAGATCTCCACACTGATTTCAGTTTAGTGAAAGCCTGTCTTACTGTCTTTTCTATCCTGGCTGCTTTGACGTCCTCGTCTGTGCCACCACCACTGTCTGTAACTGAAACGATGCTGCCCTGCCTAGATAGGTGGAAGAGGCTACTTCCTTTAACTTTTCTCCCGTTGATGGAGATTGGAGCTTGTTGTTGGTGGTGGTGTTGGTGTTGGCTGGGTATCTTCATCACCTCCACCTTCTCTATATTCACTTGAAGTTCCGTCTTCCTTCGCTGACCTGCCTCTTCTGTCAACTTGTTAGTTTTCGCCTGCAGATCTTCGAGTTTGTGCCACACTAGACACAGGTCATCGGCGAGATCCAAATCTTCCAGGATATTTTCCCCGGTCCGTCTAGCATATGCCCTTCTTCTCATTCCTCACGGTTTGTCGCATGATCCAGTCCAGTCGACCACAATCAGGAAGATCATGGGTGATAGTAGACAGCTTTGTCTTACTCCTGTCTTCACTTCAAAGGCATTACTGAGCTTTCCATTGTGAATTACTTGTCATGTGGCGCCTTCAGATAGTTGTTGAATAAACAAAATTTTCGTTAGATGTAAGATGTAAGGAAGAGAGGATATAACTGGAACTTGGGAACTATGATAGGATGTAATTCCATATTAGATTTTTCAGTTTGATATATAACACAGTGATACATGACGTTTCGAGTATAAATTACTGCTCATAATCATACCTATATAACCACATTCCTTATGATATCTAATTTTTAAAGTCCTGTCACCTCTTATTCTTTGATTCTATTTGCAGTTAAATTCTCCATTATTCTGGTACAGGTGTGGCGTCATGTCTATAACATGTATTGGATATAAGTTCCATTCGAGCACTTAAACAAGGAATTGAGACATATATTCATTATTGTTCAAATATAACTTCCATATCATAAGGATCTGTCTGTGTAGCTGGAGGGCACTGTACTGCATTACGCTAAAATAGACTCACTAGCGTTGAGCACACTCGTATAGTAGGCCACACCGATTGCAAGACGTCTACTAATACTACCTGGGTGGCCGAACCTTGGTAGGTGGAGCGATTTCAAAACCCTGAATCACTAACTGAAAGTCGAATCCTTGAGCCAATGAGTTACAGCCTACACAACTACAGTGTATACTGTACTTAAAGTCGTACAACCAAAGGTATCACTTATTGACTAGAAACAGTGCAGTTTTACGAGTTATAGTGCTATGTTTTTCAACAGATTCTCTGGCCAAGAATATTTTCACGATGAGCATTTTACTCCTCTAACTTTGGTTTTTATGATGGATAGTGGCTAGCAGTAAAATTCATGACACTGGTTTCGTCCTATTTGGGACTCGTCAGTCGCATGTACCTGCGCCTCCTAGTGAACAATGTTGTCCTCACTAAGACACTAACCAAAGATCGAACGCTTGAAACACAAGAATGTTCCCGACTAGAGGAGTGAGTTACGATAGCCAGTTTTGTGCGATGGGTATAATATCAACACTAACATATGTTTTATTATCTAACTACTTGAGAGTGTTACGGTTGTTTACAATTTTAGGAACAGCTTATCCGTTGTTATAGATTCACGTGAAGTACGTGCTCTAAAATTAGCCTTTGGTATTGATACGCCAACGGAAGACAATTTATTTGCTATAGATTTAACTAATGATGATTATACAACTGAGCAAAAGAGTAATACTGAAAGGAAGCTGTTGAAAAAGAACAATGTCACATTATTTCTTAAACCAAATGAAACCGTTTTGTTACCGATGAAATATGAAGAATCAACAATGTTTCATAACGCTAAACAATATGAAGGTGTAGATGAAAGAAGTGTAAGTGTAATACATATATTTATCTATAATTTTGTAGAATTAAAGACCCACACTTGGCATGATAGAGTTGAATAAGTTGAGCAAAACGTTAATGATTTATAAAGGAAATATATTTGTATAATCTCAGTTAGGTAGAAGAACAAACCTATAGGGTTTGGTGACTTCTTGAAAAGTCTATGGACGTTCCAGCACAAACCTGGCGGTTCGGTCCCCTTGTTAAGCAGAAAACATCAAAGCAGCGCTTCCACATGAACACGAACAGTCGTGCCAAAGTACTCTGTTAACGCTTCCTCAAAAGTTATCAGTCTAATCTAGAAGTCTCTTAATTATCAGTCTTCAACGCATCCACATCAACCAGGTGATAGGTTCCTTCACCGTACTCCCTTCCGCGTGGTAAACGTATATGAAACGTATCTCACTGAATCTTTACAGTCTTATATAATAAAATGCCGTTCACTCTCCCGAAAATTCATTCCGACAAGATACCTGTCACATGAACCAATAATGTCGACTGTTTCACAGCAGTGACTTCCGTAGTTTTCATACTTAGCCATAAGAATTCACTTGATCAATATCACGCTTTAATTTAAGCAGTACAGCTATGCCTAACTTCCACAATCTTTAGGTTTCAGAATATAATATACAAACATACAGAAGGAGCTGCCATGGGATCACCAATATCGTGGTAGATATTTATAGATAGTTGGGAAGGGATGGCTGTGGAAACATTAATTCCTGCACCAAAAGTACAATTTCGAAATGTAGATAACACGTTTACAGTGTTGAAATCGAACCGCATAGTTTCTTTACACTTAAAATTTCAGTAGTCAATGCAATCCAATTCACCGATAAATTGGGAAACAGTGAAGTGGAATTAGCGATGTTGGATTGCTAAATAACACGAAAATAAAATAGGAATTTAGAAACTAGTGTCTACAGAAAACCTTCACACTCGAATCGTTACTTTGAATTCAAATCGTCCAACCCTATGTCTGTTAAAGTTGGCGTGATAAAATGTCCCAGTAATAGGGCCAGAAAACTTACTAGTAAAACGGATTTAAGACAAGAAACCAGATACATTAAAGACACCTTACTCGTCATCAGTTGCCCCCCCACCCAAATTAATTGATAAGTGCCTTAGAAATAATAAGAAAAATGTGACTAACATTAGTAACACAGATATTATTGATAATGTTAATAATAGTAGTGGCAATACTGTGAAGAGAGAATTCAAAACTTCTACAGTATTACCATACAAGTAAGTCACTTCAGAGACATAAAGTAGGATCCTCAATAAGGCTGGGATTAGAGTGGCATTTAGGCCTCCAAACTCACTTGAAAATAAGCTTTATTGGTTAAAAGATTATACTGATCCAATTAAGCAGAATATTTTAGTTTACCAAAGCCCTTGCAACGATTGCCAGGTGAAAGTAGTCGACCAGGACCAATTAAGCTATCCGAGCACAAAAACCTATCTAGGTCAAAATTGGTATATCATAGTAAGGTAAGGAATTTAGAAAAATGCTCAGCCATAGCTATCCATGCGATTACATGTAACCACACAATGGGATAGGACAGGGTGAAAATCCTTAAAACTAACACAGGGAGACTGATGACTGAATATCTTTGTTTATCAAATCAACCAACACCTACTACATGAAACAGGAATGACTCAGCACCTGTTCCGGATACATGGAAAATCTTACTACCCATCTCACAAAGAGACGAGGAAATTAGTACTATATAAAGGATATCTGAAAGTTGTGTAGTTATCTTGACATGACTGTGGACAATAAATTATGTCCGAAACGTAATCCAGTAAACAATACTGTTCTTTCACTGTATGATACATCCAATCCATCATTTGCCTTCTTAAGGTCATTCCCAGAGTCAGTGGACAACCTTCATTTTACGACTTGTCTGTTTGTAGAAGTAAAACATCTTTCAACTATGTGTAGCAATGATGGTCAGTGGCTAGCAGTGGAATCCAGGACGCGCGATTCGTCCTGTTTAGGACTCATCAGCTCGATATACCTGCCTCCCAGTGAATGATGTTGTTCCTACCGGGACTCGGACTTAAGAGTGACCGCTTCAAACACAACAGCGCTATGCACTACACCAGTAAGCCACGATAACGCTCTTGTGTTTGAAGCGATCGCTCCCGAGTCCGAGTCCCGGTGGGAACAACATCATTCACTCAGAATCAGGTACATCGAGCTGACGAGTCCCAAATAGGACAAAATGCACATCCTGGATTCCACTGCTAGCCACTACCCGTCATTACTATACATAATTAAAAACACAGGCAATATCGAGACATCCACACAGGAGTCCATATGCCAACAGAGACTGATCAATTTGGTCCAATCAACGACGATGTATTACAAGCAATAACACTAAAACATCTTTTAATCGCAAAATTCAGTTCTGGAATAAGAATTAGATACTTTTTTGCATTTTACATTTCCAACCACAGTTGGGATAATCCTGTAGAATACAAACAACCCCGAAATTATCTATATCACGTTTATCCTGAACATTTATTGCAACAGAAGCGTTATGCAAGTGAAAAAGGGAACTACACAACAATCAATAGATATTTATAGATCTCAGGATCAAGATTTGACCTGATCAATTTGAATAAGTTGAGCATTAGGTAAATGGATTATAATGGAAATATATTTTGACAGTCGTTTCCTTAAGATCTCTGCAGAAATATCATTTTTAAATTCAAGATTCAACAAAAAAATCTTTCTCGGCGCCAAATGCCTTCATTCACTTGGGTTCTTTGACTTTATGTTCTTATCTATGAATCTGAGCGGGAACCCGTTTTCCACTAGAGTTTATCGAAGTATTTGCAGTTCTCCGTCAACCATGTCCTCAGTACATATTTTCCTGATTCTCGAGGAAAGTGAATAATAAGATTTCTTTTCCTGCATAGGGGACTGAACTCTGAAAATTAACAAATTGTTCGTTCCATGTAGGCTTTCTGTACATCGATCTATGAAGTGAATTATCGTCTTTTCTTTGAAGGTGAACACCAAGAAAATGGAAGGTTGAGTTTGATTCTAATTCTAGGTGAATTTGTTTGAAGGATGGGCGTTGTTGAGTGTATGATGAAAGTTTGCAAGATTCATATTTTCACCGTAAACTATAGATGTATCATCCATGTATCTTTTGTAGACATGACGTTCATTGATTGTTTATGATAATTTGGTGTTTTCCAGGCTTGCCATGAAGCAGTCAGCTAAGAGGGTTCCTAGGAGAGTCCCCATCGCCACACCATCTATCTGCTTCTAGATCTCATTATTAAATCTAAAGTTTACATTGAAGGTATATCGAAGGAAAAGCTCTTTTAGGTAGTGAATTGGGATACCAACATGTATGTTATGACGTTCAGTGAATTCGCATAGGAAGCAGATAGTTTCTATCAGTGGGACATTTGTAAAGAGGGACACGACATCCAATGAAATCATTCTTTTACCTGCCAAATTGACACTCTTTATTGAGGCAATAAAATCAAATGTATCACGGAGAGTGTAGTTCAATAGCCTCTTCTTTACAGGTTCCAGCACTTCCACAAGCCATTTCGCGATTTAATGACATGGAGAATTTATCATATCTAGTGTTGGATGGAGTGGGATGCCTTCTTTGTGTATTTTAGGGAGATTGTATAGACGGGAGATATTAGAATCTGATGGGCAAAGTTGTTGCAGAGATCCTGAGGAAACGACTGTCAAAATCCATAAACAGAACATACTTCACCGTCAACCTTCGGAAATATATTTGTAAAATCTCGATGAGGTGGAAAAATAAATTTCTTACGTTTCGTGACCTCGTAGAAATCGCTTCTTCAGAGAATAAAACCTGTAAAAGTTATTGGATGTTTAAATAGTAAATTGGAGAATCATATTGCAAGATCTTCATTCGTGTTAAAGAACATGCAAATTAGACGAATATGATCCCCAACTAATCCTGTGGAACTGGAAAATTTATAAATCAACTCAGCACTTTCTGTTCATGCTATCTATCACAGTCATAAAATCAATTGAGAAAATATTGATATCATTCAGAATGATTTTGAAAACCACAAGGAACGACAGAGAGCTGAGTCGTTTCACATTATATTGAGTCCTAGTGAACTCAACAGAAAGGAAGACCTAGCTATTCAACCACTTTGGACAATATATCTGAAATATCACTTCAAAACACTAGTCATATCATAGGTAAATACATACAAAAAAAACTGAATTTTTCCATTCATAGTTGTTGTTTCTCTCACACCTTCAGGCCCATACATATGTGTACACATTTTAACCTGTTTATTCGAAATATCACACAGTAAAATAGTATCATTAACTGGATAACATTTTGGACATAATTTATTGTCCATATTCATATTACATAACACTCCACAACTTTGATACAAAGTTTATATAGTTTGAATTATATGATATTTCAAATAAACAGGCTAAAATGGAATTACAGTCTACCACATTGCCTAAGTTTTGCTCCTATATTAATATGTGCACATACATTCATCTTCAACTCATGGCCTAATAACAGACCACATCATCACTTATTCTCACATTAATTATCATGTAAGCACAACGTGATCTCATCTGTTGCCATTTATAATATAGACATGCGATAACATGTACAAGCTTTATTCTTTGAATTGGTGACTTCTATGAAGTCGTAAACACCAGATGGAATCCCGCCAGAAGCATTGAGAACAGACGCAGAGACAACAGCGGATATGCTCACATCACTATTGCAGAAGGTCTGGAAGGAAGGGAAGGTACTTGGCGATTGGAAGAAAGGTTACCTTGTCAAACTGCGAAGAAGGGCGACATGAGTGTTTGCAAGAACGGGGGTGGGATCACGCTCCTGTCCACCCAGAGCAAGCAAAATATTAAGCCACATCATCCTGGAGAGACTAAATGATGCTCTGGATTCAAAACTACGACCGGAACAGTTTGCTGGCTGGATTCAGGAAGTAAGAATCATGTGCAGACCAAATTGCAATGCTTCGCATCATCATAGAACAGAGTAAAGAATGGCAGTCAACCCTCTATCTCAACTTCATCGACTTCGAAAAGGCCTTCAACAGCGTCGACCGAGAAGTAATTTGGCAGGCAGTTGCTTCAACAATACGGAATACCACAAAACTTTATCAATCTCATTCAACAACTATATGAAGATGCCACATGACAAGTAATTCACAATGGAAAGCTCAGTGATGCTTTTGAAGTGTAGACGGGAGTGAAACAAGGTTGCCTGCTATCACCCATGATCTTCCTGATTGTGGTCGACTGAACTGGATCATACAACAAACAGTGGGTAACGAGAAGAGGGGAGATACGCTGGACAGGGTAAAAGAACCTGGAAGATTTGGATTTCGCCGATGACTTGTGTCTGATGTCACACAAACGTGAAGATCTACAGGCGAAAACTAACAAGTTGACAGAAGAGGCAGGTCAGTGAAGGAAGACGGGACTTCAAGTGAGTGTAGAGAAGACAGAGGTGATGAAGATATTCAACCAACAACAACAACAACAACAAACACCAATCACCATGAACGAGAGAAACTTGGAGGAAGTAACCTTCTTCACCTATCTAGGAAGCACTGTTTCAACTACAGGCGGCGACGGCACAGATGAGGATGTCAAAGTCAGAATCGGAAAAGCAAGACAGGCGTTCATTAGCCTGAAACCAGTGTGGAGATCTTCTGCACTCAGCATGTGTGAACAAGATTCGGATTTTCAACACAAATGTCAAGTCAGTGCTTCTATGTGATGGTTGAGAGACTTGGCGAGTTACGAAATGCATTTCCAACAAACCACAGACATTCATCAACAACTGCCTACACTGGCTCCTTACTGAAGCTAGAATAATGAGAATAAGCAACAAGGAACTGTGGGAACGAACTAACCAAAAATCTATTACTGAACAAATGTTCAGTAGCAGGAAGTGGAGTTGGATTGAGCATACACTGAGAAGGTCGACTGGGGACATCACACGTCAGGCAAGGCCCTGGAGTGGAACCCCAATGGGAAGCGACGAGCTGGGCATCGGTGCGGAGGGTAACATGGAGGAAATCGTGCGAGGAAGAAATGAGAGCTTGTCGGCAGTCGTGGAGCCAGGTTCAAAAGATTTCAGAGAACAGAGCTCATTGGAGAGTTGCTACTGAAGCCCTATGTTTCATTAGGAACCCAAGAGACAAATAATAATCATAATCATAATGAAGTCGTAAGCAATCAAAATTCTATTTATCTAACCCACTGGGATTTTAAATATATATATATTTTTTTTTTTATACATATTTGATATAATCTAGGTTATAATCTTACTATTGCCTTCTTTAATTTCAATTAACTCTGTGTATTATTACTTATTTCAGCTATCAGAGTTCATCTCAAGTGTTGAAGACAAGCCAACGCATATGAATCGTGTTGTACAAGTAAGATGATTAAGTTCTTACAACTCCAGTATCCAGTTTCTATCAAAATATATTACTCTAAATCGAAATATTATTAAAAACCATATTGTTTCTATTAATTTAGACAATTTTAATCACGTAAAACGAGAAAAATCAAAATTCATTCAACAACTTTGTGTATATTGGAGTAGTAGGCAATGGGTCATACCTACTGTGTGAGGGCTAATAGTAATAATACTACGTGGTAGCCCGAAATTTCATAGGTAAAGCTGAGTTACGATTGAAAATCAAGTAGCAAGATTAGTGAGATACAGTTTCACGTAAAACTAAAGATATTCAGAGAATTACTGTCCACTTTGATGTATGCTAGATGCTTGCAGGCAATAAGCAGCCCTGGCCAACGGTTTTGTATTTGTTGTCACTCGTTAGTACGAAGAACGAAAAGTAGCGCACTCAATGACCATATGCATATTCTTGCAGTAGGCAATGAGCCATACCTATTGTGTAAGAGCTAGTGATACTACTTGGCTGCTCAGACCTTAGTAGATGGAGCGGGACTCGAACTCTAAACCGAATGGTTGATAGTCATCTACTTAAAACCCCTGAATCATGGCTCATTTAAATAGTTGATTGGTAGCGTCTCTGACTCTAACACTGTGTGACGCTAGTTTGAATCTCTGAGGAGGTATCACCTCCATCGAGGTTGTAGATACGTCTTGCTGATGAGTGCCAATGGGCATAACGTCTAGTTTCAGGGCTAACTGCCGATTTTCTCCATCCATTGAACATAATAAAGGAATATTCATTTGATTCCTCTTTTTTTGAGTAGAATCAAGGGAGTTTACCAGCTAATCTAGGCTAACCTCATAAGGGGAGAACAGTTTCCAGCTGAAAAATGTATCTCACAAATCTTTGTGATCAACCTTCAGCATGTATTGCATATCTTGTCTTGTATTTCGGTGAACTTGAAAATTACAGCTAACCCAAGGGTATAGTAGGTATGGTGAAACATTTTTAACCAATGGGGTTAATGTTATATCCACATCGTACCTCATTCGATGTTTATCTTATCTGCAACTCGTCCGGAAATACCACCAGTAACGGCAGAACTACCAATGAACACAGGCCCTGATTGTGGTCGACTGGACTGGATCATGAAGCAAACAGTGAAGAGCGAGAAGATAGGCATACGCTAACTGGACCTATGAAAAGACCCCAGAAAAATACTTGGATTTCGCCGATGACGATTTATGTCTAATGTCTTATAGCACAAACTCGAAGATCTACGGGGGAAAACCAACAAGTTGACAGAAGAGGCAGGGCGGCGAAAACGGAACTTCCTTCGGGTGAATGTAGAGAAGATGGAGGTAATGAAGATACCAGCCAACAACAGCACTAACCACAAGCACCAATCACCATCAACGGGAGAAACTTCAAGGAAGTAGTCTCTTTCACCCACCCACCTACCTAGGCAGCATCGTTTCAACTACGTGCGGTGGTGGCGGCACAAGTGAGGATGTCAAAGCCACGATCAGAAAGACAGTAAGATAGGCTTTCATTAATCTGAAATAATCAGTGTGGGGATCCACTGCACTCAGCACAAAAAACAAGATCCGGATTTTCAACACCAATATCAAGTCAATGCTGCTATATGGTTCAGAAGCTCCGGAGTGTCACGAAAAGCAATTCCAACAAACTACAGATATTCATCAACAACTGCCTACATTGGCTCGATACTGAAGATTGATCAGATGGCCAGAATAATGAGAATAAGCAACAAGGAACTGTGGGAACGAACTAACCAAGAACCTGTTACTGAACAAATATGAAGTAGCAGGAAGTAGAGATGGATTGGGCATACACTGAGAAGGCCGATTGGGGACATCACGCACCAGGCCATGCTCCCGAGTGGGATGCAAAGGGGAAACGACGAGTTGGACGTTTGAGTCGAGGGTGACATGGAGATGATGTGAGGAAGAAATGAAAGCTTGTGGGCAGTCGTGGCACCAGGCTGAAAAGACTGCCGAGAAGAGAGTGTAATGGAGATGTGCTACTGAATCCCTGTGTTCCACTAAAACCCAAGGGACAAATAATAGTAATAATAATACAGCGTGTATAGTTTTGATGTGTTTTCATCTTTTAGACGCGTAGCATTGACAAAATACATACTACAATAATTCTTAATAAGTTTAACTTTTCATCTAGTCAACTAATTATACTGAGGGCAGAAAATAAGTTGCTCAAGATGTACTTTAAACACTGAATTTCAGTATTCTTGATTCCTCTACATCATAATAGAGTTTTAGCTTTCTTTTCACTTGTTACCGTCTTCAATGCCTTCATTGCATATCACTTTCATTGTACAACTTATCTTGGTTACCTGATCACTTCGGTTTACGATAGATTCATTGAAATATTAGAAAGATTTTTTAAGGATGTCTTTTCATCCATCGAGCTTTATTAAAAAAAGACTGTTTAAACTGAAAAAGTTAATTTCGTAAGTAATTTTAACAGTTGGGAATTTCCATTGACACATTGAACAGTGAATCATTGAACACAGATTAATTGGTTAACAATAATAATTTGTAATTAATTTAATCTGAAAATCCTAGTCAGTAGAAAGGTGAGGAGTTTTACAATCATGTGTTAAATTTTCAAATGAACTGGAATGGAATCTTCAAGTTGGTATTGACTAGGAATAAAAACCTGTCTTGTATGTAGTTATTTTCATAGGCTTTTAGTTACTTAAAAATGAAAGCTTTTCCAGCAGTCAGCCAAATTGTTGGTTGAATATCAAGAAAGCAAATCAGGCAATATTTTCGATTACTCAGATGGTGTAAGTGTATCAGAAACAGATGGTTGAAGCTTTCATTGATGAACATCATGAAGTGTTTTAAGCATGATTAAACACAGAGTGTTAAAATGATTTGAACCGTGTAGATTTTGCAGTTGGGGTTCAAACAATAAACGAAATCGATGATTGAAGACCTTAGATGTTTGGGTCACAATTGGAATCAGTGGTGTAGATGTATTTCTACATTGTCTTCATTCTTAGCATCTTATTTCATTTCGTTATTTGCTTGAAGCCCACTTCTTCTCTTCTTTGGTTACCTTCAACAACTTCCTATCTCCGTATTTTTCATCTTGCTACCTTGTATTCTGTTGTACTGTTGTGCGGTTTAGTAAGTTGAACTGTTACACAAATTCCGTGATTCGAACAGGTGTCACTCAGCACTTAAGCCAATGACCTAACAACTCAGACATTTAGATTATGACCCTGTAGGACTAGACTATTCACACAAATTGCCCACTAGTAGTTAACTGATGTAACTTCTGTTCCTTAGCAAGACTGCATTCAGCATTAACTATCAGACTGTAACACCAGTTACCCACTGGTGGTTAGTTAGTGAAATCCAGCTTATTAGAAGGTTAGTATGCATTCGTAACCTTTGGTTTAAAAAGGTGACTTTGAAGCCTCCGGCCGCCGGTTCCAGTGTCATTCTACCTCTACAGAGGTTGGACAAGTCATACAATAAATCTCACTACTCTTCACACAATAGGATTGGCTCATGGCCTACTGAATGAATATGCACAGGGGTATTGAGTAGATTCCAACTATCAAGATGGAGTCTGCAACTCATCACAATTCACTTTACTACTTGATAGTCTAATTGCAACTCATATAAACTCAACATTTACCTATAGCAATTGAATTACCTACCTACCTACTTACCAATATGTTCATTTTGATTTAACAATACACGTTATTTCCACTTAATTTATTTGTCATTTTTAATAGGTAATTTTCAAGTCAACTACATATGGAAAGATAATATCACAATTAATTCTACATGTTCATATTCAACCGCCAATAATTGATCATAGTTTCCGATTTTTTCATCCTGAATTAAGTTATCTAAAAAAAATTTTACGTCTTCCAAGAAATGCAATAGATTGGAGAAATATTTATATGCCTGATCAAATAATTCAACCAATTAATTATCAACTATGGACTAGAGTCTCTGATCAAGATGTGTTAACTTTATCAAATGTTCAAGGTGATACAATTGATTTATTGATTAAAGTTGGTCTAGGAAAATCACCACAAGTACGACAGTTTTTTTTTTTACACAGTATCACTTCTCTTTTTAGTTCTTACTAAATAAGCAAATTAAAAAAAATTTATGCATATTTTTATATACTACTGAAAATGGTATATCATCATAAAACTTAAAATAGTGTCATGATTGCCTCATATTAATTTGTTTTCTTTTTAATGGTGGTAAAGTTTTCCATAACTCTGGTATAGGTATGGCGTCATGTCTATTACATTCGAACACTTCAACAAGGAAATGAGACACATAAAAGAAGCGTTAATAATTAATAATTATCCTTTATAGTTTAATAAAAAAATTCTCAGGAAAACATAAAGAACAAATTATTAACACTAATACGAGTATGCAGAATAGTGAAAACACGAGTAGAAATAACTTTAAAGTCTCTATTGTGTTACCATTTGAGAAAAGAACATCAGAAAACTTTACATTAGAATACTCAACGACACCGAAATCATGGTGGTATTTAAACCTAAAAACTCACTCAGAGATAAGCTTTGTCGGTTGGATTAAGGATCCGATAAATTCAATTAAGCAGAATAATCTAATCTACCTAATCTTATACAGTGACTGGTAGATCAAGTACATAGATAAAACTAGCTGATTCGGGGTAAGTTAGATTATTGCAACATGGTGATTTAGCTAAATATAGAATGAAAGACACTAGTAAAATTTATAATCTAGAAAAACATTTGGCTATTGCACTGCATGCATTAACACACAGTCACACAAGAGGGGTGGAATAAAAACGCTGAAGAGGAGAGATATTGATTACTGAATCTTTGTTCATCGAATCAAAACATGTGATAAGAACGACTCAACACCTATGCCAGAGATATGGAAAACCTTACTGCCAATAAAAGTGACGAATACGAGGTGATAGGATTATAAAAATCAAATGTCGAAAATGCTATGTGATTACACTAATATGATTATGAGCAGTGATAATTTATGCTGGAAACTTCGTCACCAAGTATTGATCGGCCACGGGAGTACAACCAATTTCATGTTGTATAGTCCTGAGCTCAGATCGAATCCTATCGATCACATTTGAAATGTGGCAACCAAGCTAGGAAGCTCAGCATCGCGGTGCACATTAGTAGATGTTAGTTGGTTGGAGGCAATCCACAGGAAGCCTTGGACCATTGTTTCCTGCTTTTTGAAACTCATCAGCAAGGCTTATCTGCAACCTCGACGGAACTGATGTCCAGCCTGAGATTCGAACCCGCACCACCCAGTGTTGTGGTCAGCGACTTCACCATTGGGCCAACTAACATCTAATATGCACCGTGATGCTGAGCTTCCTAGCTTGGTTGCCACATTGCAAATATGATCGATAGGATTTGGTCTACACCCAGGACTAGACAATATGAAATTGGTTGCACTCCCGTGACCAATCAATACATGTAAGCCAGTCCTACAGGAGGTCAATCGCGGCCCAAATAGCTCAGTGGTAAAGTCGCTGACCACAACACTGGGTGACGCGGGTTCGGATCTCAGGCGGGACATCAGTTCTATCGAGGTTGCAGATACGCCTTACTGACGAGTGATAAAAAGCACGAAAACGTGGTCCAGGGTTTACTGTTGATTGCTCCCAACCAACTAACGTCTACTTCGTCATCAAGTAAATAATACTGTAATACTGTGTGGAATACACCAAATAAACGAATCTAATATGGTGTTTATGCTTTTATCCACAGACAGAGTGGCGCTACACACAACCTTTTATAAAGATTTCTGCCTGCTTGTGCAGCGAGCAACGTTCATTTATCTCTCAGTTCTCTGTAAGTTAAGGTATACATTTACTTCAAGATGAAAACACTGACCAACACAGGCTGGATAATTACACTTATACAATTATATATAACGTTATACAGTAACTTTTCTATATACCTATGCAACTAGATTTACACTTATTCATTTTAAAACACTAAATAATGTCTCGTGAAAATCCTGCAGATCTCGCTAGCTAAATGAGAGTGATATAAAACCCGAATGACCATTTCACCCATTTGCCACCGAGCTCATCAACAGTGTACCAAGACAAATCCAACTGACACAGCTAAATTGTTCTGATCACCTGGGTTCAGCTTTTTGAATCTTAAACTATATCTCTATCAAACCCTTATGGACTGTAGATTACGGAAAAGTTCATAGGATTTTCCTTCAGTATTCTTTAAGACAGTTTACTTCAGAATCTTCAAGTTGACTGTAGTATGGTGTCATAACTGCTTAATTATTAAGGAGAGGCAGACTTATGTGTGTGTCTGCCTATCTATCTGTCCACTGCACTGCTTTTACACCAAAATCGTCCCACTTACCGAGTCTGTGTGAAGAAGGTATCATGTGGTCGACCAGGGAAACGCTCTCCCCATCTACATTACAGGCATACGCACGTAAAGGCAGTAAGACCTTTCGTTTCGACAGTAATATTACTTACAGAGATAAAAACAGCAACAGAAGTTTGAAGATTTATTGTCAATACTACTTCCTAACACAGTACTTTAGCCTTGCAATCATATTCATTTTTTGACTCACAAACCCATTATTATATTATTTTTCCCTTGAGTTCCTAGTGGAACATAGGGCTTCAGTACCACACCTCCATTGCACTCTTTTCTCTGCAGTCTTTTCAACCTGGTGCCACGCCTGCCCAATCATCAAATCGTTGAATGCCCAGAAATCTGCAAAACAGTTCTCCGTTCTCATTTATTTCACCGAGTGCTTTTCGACACATGATGAGTTCTCTTCCTGTGTTGTCTGCTCCCAGTTTGTCATTCATGTCACCCCATTCATTAGAATTTTGATGTCACCATCTGGAGTGGGGTCTTGTCCATTAGTGATTGCAGTTGTCTGTAGGATTCCTCCTTCTTATCTTGATCTACATTGTTTGTAGGTGCATAGCGTAGCATTGTATGATTGTGACTTTCCTTCCTTTCGACTTGAATCCATCTCGCTGTCATGATCCTACAGGAAGAGATTGGTTCCCACTGCATGAGAGAGCCTTCAATTCTATTGAGGGTATCATGATAGCCACTCGAGGACTCAGTGTCCTCTTAGTTGTCATCTGGGTGACAATATCGGAGTAGATTATTGACTCCTCTCCAGTTGACAGTTTGGAGAGTCCACTTCCATTCCATCTACTTTCACAGATTCCTAGCACTTCTATGCTATACCTTCTCATCTCCTTTGCAATCTGGGAAGCCTTGCTAGGTTCATTCATGGTGTGGACATTCTATATCTCTATGCTCACTTCCGCTATCATCGAGAGTAGAGAAGAGACATCGGCCGATTGGCTTCCCGAAGGCCGGCTTTCACCAACCGGCATCACTTCGTCTCTCCGATTCCGGCGAGGAATAAGTTTGTTTTTATTTTTTATATTTCGTTTGTGCTTTGAAGTTTTTTTTTAGCGGTTGGATTTGATTTACCGGGTAGGGTTGCTATCTCTATGCCCAACCTTCCCTTTTACCCGGGCTTAGGACTGGCTAGTAACTAGTGAACTTCTTAATCAGGCGAGGTTCACAAACCCATAGGAAACATCTATAAGATCAAAACTTATAAATTAACCTGACTTCGTATATTGGTAACTCGATTGATCTCCTATGCAACATTTTACACAACATAAATAACAAAAAATGTGATTTGGGGATAAATCAGTAGTAGTATACTGGATACTCGGAAGTCCTGTTCTATCAGGAACGACTAGATCAGCTAAACTTATCCCCACTGTCTTACCGTTGGAAACGGGGTGATCTCATACTAGTATTTCGTATTCTTAATAATGACTTCGGTACTGATATGTCCTATCCTTTCTCCACTGCTAAGACTGACTACCACCGAGGGCATCACAAGAAAACTCAGAAACCACGATCAAATCAACTTAGCGTGAATCTGTGTTTCTCTCATCTTGTAGTCAACGACTGGAACTCTTTACCTCAACAAGTAGTATCAGCGCCTTCTGTTAACGCGTTCACGGAGAAACTAGATCTTCACAGAGATATCTTCTGCAAGGATTAACACAGGCCAACTGGCCCACTATCCTTATAACTGAAAACTGAAAGAGTGCTTAGATATTCCTTGATATGGGATATCATTTAAGAAGATCTATTTCTGTATGATATGACCAGTTTACGGTCTTACCTTACACTTAGAAAACACAGAAGAACAACGCCACAAATTAATCAACACATTACCATAAATAGATACGCTATTATTTTTGAGAACTCTTCTGTTCCATGTCTTAATTACGTTTACTTAATATTAAGGTCCTATGAAACAGTAAAATAGTTTATTAAGATACTAAAACTGATAATAGTAAAATTGCTAGACTTAACCATTAGTTTATCCATCTATAAATGATCTTATATCATTCTAGATAATTGTTGAACTTTAAATTCACATTCAGTATTACAAATTCTTTTTGCCTTATTCCTCAACAGTCGATATATATATAATTTGTTCTTTGGATTCCAAGTGAAACCTAGGGCTTCACTAGCACGTCACCATTTCACTCTCTTTGAATTCTTTTCAATCTGGCTCCACGACTGCCCACAAGCTTTCATTTCTTCCTCATACCATCTCGTCCATGTCACCCTCCGACGCCCAACTCGTCGTTTCCCCTTAGGGTTCCATTCTTGGGCCTATTTTTTACTCTTACAAGAAACTTTCACTACAATATTATAAAAATAATGGGTCTTGGATGTTGGCGATTACAATTACACGACTATCGTAACGTGAATTTGGTTGGTGTTACCGTTAGATTGTAACGACCAGCTGTTGATACGTTTTCGTCTGTCCTGTAGGTAGGTATGTTATTGCACGGGGGCGCATAGAGCAGTGTGAATTTGGTGGTAACCACGAGAATCTGGAAGGGGAGAGAAAAAGAGAAAAAAGATGGGTCGGCGACTCAGCAAGTACACAGAATGTACTTATATTTGATAATAAAAGATAACTGAAAAATGGTAGAGCTTGACAACGAAGAGATGAGGCAGTCTAGAAATCGAAACTGGAAGATGAATGAGTGAGATTTCGAATGCGTTACACTACTCCCCCTTCTTTGGAGGTACTGTCCTCAGTACCTGGTTGTACCTGAGTGAGCTAGAGGCTAGGTGTAGTGTGTGAAGCTGGTGCGAGTTACATTGGAGGGGATGGCTGCTGTTGAGCGCATGTCGGTTCGATTGTGAGCGAGCCGTATCTCACCTCCAACACCAAAATGTAACTACCAGCCGTTGATACGTTTTCGTCTTGCCTGTAGATAGGTACATTATTGCAGGTAGGGGCGTACAGCAGTGTGTATTTGGTCTTAGCCACGAGAATCTGGAGGGAAAAAGAGGAAGAGAAAACAGGTGAGCCGGTGGCTCAGTAAGTACACGATCACAAGTGTGTCACTAAACTTTCTATGCATATTTTTACTGATATAGCTTATTTGTATATATTTTTATTTGTTGTAGATACGTGAATTTCTTATCAGTGTATATGTGGAACCTTTTCAAATTCGTCCAGCATATATTTGGTACTGGGCTATACATTCACTTCAACGAATAGATGCTGTTGCAACAATTGGACAGTCATCTGCTCCAATAGGCTTATTATTACGTACAGATGATTGTTCACCAAATATTGGCTCAAAACGTATCAGTATATATACTAGTCATCCTAATGAAGTATTAGTTGGTACAGAATTTACTTCAAATGGTTTACAGCAGAATCCTATCGGAAAAGAACTAACACTGTCCGTTTCATCTCGTTCTGTTTACGAATTAAAGGTTAGTGTACATCTTCTTGAAACTCGGCTAAAATATGAATAGTGAACATTTGAGGTGGTGTTGCTTAAGTAAAAACAAGATATCATGTGTAAAATCATCACTTTGACCAGTGTTATATATTTCTTGATAACTCTGAACAATCGACTGGCAATTTCCATACTATCTTTACCATACAGAAGCATTCCTGAATCCGGACAGTACTGAACCTTTGTGCTGTTGCTTGAAAGACGACTGTATCCATATAAATTTGTGACTAGATGATAACTGAAAGAGAGCTGTAAAATTCTTAGTATTCAGCATTAACCGAAATCTATCTGTTAAGTTAGCTATTTAGCCACCAAGCTAACTGAAGCGAATATATAGTCCCCTGAAACATCTGACCTCATGTTTAGAGGAACCTAGTTGAACATGTGAAACAGCATTGGTGCACGACCAAGACCATTATCATGTATATCTGTGGTTAAACAGTTTTCTGGTAAGTGATGTTAAGTTAGTTCTTAATAATGAATGCATAGTGACTCAGTTAATGTAACAAGATGAGTGAATTTCAAACCGAAATCGAAAACCGTTTGTATAAAGAACAAACAGATGGAAGTGCATCAATTCAAGTTGCCACATTACACAGTAGTATACAAGGAACAAGTGGATAGAAGAAGATTGATATCAAAGTAGACAAGGGTGTAGGAGAGGAGAAGAAACTAAAATATGAAGGTAGGTGAAGTCAGTTAAGTTTTAGATGTCAAACAGTGAATACATTTGCTCCACTGCGATCGATTTTCAACCATTTCACCAAGTTCTCAACGACTGATTCATATCTTTTCAGGTATCCTAACCAGTTAGTCTAAGTCTCCCTACACATTTCAGATCAACAGTCAGAGACTTCATATACCAATAAAATGTCTTGGTCTGGTCACCCTGAACCTTCCTCCAACCTAATCTAACTTCTCCTATCATTACTCACCGATGTAGACCATGGTTAGGAAAGCGTAACACACATCCAAGCCACCTCAGTCAGTAGAGATTCAAAGACCGACTTGCCTAGTACCCATCTTCTAACTCTGACATTACTGACATAGGGATTCCACCATACTTAAACAATGCTACGAGGATAACTGCGGTAGGAAACTTGTAAGTGTTTCATATTTTCTACCTCTAAGGACTATATCTCACGATCAAATAATAAGACAATGAACTGCAGTGAAGCATACTCTTCCCTTAATAGGTAATTGGATATCCCACCAGCACCATACATGACGAAAGTTGGTAGACTGCAGCTATTAATAAAATATCAACACAAGACCATGAACTCGTGTGAGATAATGAACTAATCTAGTTTCTCCAAAGAATCAAAATATATCCTTCAGATAATGATTCAGAAATTTTCGTTTCTTATTATTTTTTGTCCCTTGGGTCCCTAGTGAGATATAAACCTTCAGTAGCATATCTCAACTACACTCTGTTCTCTGCTATCTTTTCAGCCTGGCTCCACAGCTGACTACAAGTTCTCGTTTCTTCCTCACTCACATGATCTCCTCCTTGTCACCCTCAGCACCGATGCCCAACTCAGTGTTTCCCATCTACGTTCCACTCGAGTGCCTGTACGGGTGAGTGATATCCCCGAATGGTCTTCTCACTGCATGCTCAATCCATCTCCACTTCCTGCTACTGCATATTTGTTGAGTGATAGGTTCTTGGTTGGTTCGTTGCCAGCCACAGTTACTTGTTGCTTATTCTCATTATTCTGGCCATCTTAGCTTCAGTGTCAGTAACGTGCCAGTGTAGGCAGTTGTTGATGAATACCTCTAGTTTGTTGGAAATGCTTTTCGTAACTCCCAAGTCTCTCAACCACCACATAGAAGCACTGACTTGACTGAATTAGTGTTGAAAATCCGGATGTTGTTCACGCTTTATGCTGAGTGCAGTGCGACAGATCTCCACACTGGTTTCAGGCTAATGAACGCCTGTCTTGCTTTTCCGATTCTGACTTTGACATCCTCGTCTGTGCCGCCTGTAGTTGTAACGATGCTGCCCTGTCTATATAGGTGAAACAGGCTACTTCCTTTAAGTTTCTCTCGTTCATGGTGACTGGAGTTTGTTGTTGTTGTTGTTGGTGGTGGTGGTGGTGTTGGCTGGGTATCTTCATCACCTCTGTCTTCTCTATATTCACTTGAAGTTCCGTCTTCCTTCGCTGACCTGCCTCTTCTGTCAACTTGTTAGTTTTCGCCTGTAGATCTTCGAGTTTGTGCCACACTAGACACAGGTCATCGGCGAAATCCAAGTCTTCTAGGTTCATTTCCGCGGTCCAGCGAGTCGTTAGAAATCGTTGGTTGACAGCAGAATACTAGTCTTAGCGTTGATGCGAAGAATATTCTCCTTAGAGCGTTTTATATCTTCCTTTTCAGCACTTTAGCAGCAGAATCGTCTTTGACGTTTAGATCCATATAGAGTGTCTTTTTTAGCACATTGGTAAGGTTTTCTTTTCAAGGTTAGGGCCTGATGTTTTTGTCTTTGAAGCGTAACGGGAATCCGTTTTCAATCAGAATGTTCTTTAGAACAGAAATTTCCTTTTCTAACACGTCGGGACTACAGATTCGTCTAATGCGAGTGGCAAGAGATATGATCAGATTTCGCTTACGACTCATAGGGACCCAGCTATTAAAGTGTCGTCAGTTGACCATTCCACATTGGTTTTCTGAGAATTGATCTACTTAACGTTCCATCAGTTGTTCTCCTCAGCTCTACATCAATCTAAAATACTCTACATACAAGTAACTGTTAAATATTGTTGCCTAGTCGACTTATCTCTGAGTATGAGAAATATTACTTCCAGACTCACTCGTATTTCTCTCGTATTTAAGATGAAAAGAAATTTGTAGACTAACACCACAGTATTGAAAGACCATCAAAATGTTATAAACTCTCCTAATTTTGGAAAGAACAGTAAGATATCTATTTATAACTAATGATGACATAGAAAGTTTACTAGTATCAGGTGTATTGGTAATAATACACAATAAATAATATAATATATATTACATCATACTGAATCATATGATATTTCCTTTCACTATGAAGGTTAAATTATGCCCAAGGTGTGCTGGTAAGAAAATCTATCAAATCAATGTGGTGGATCCAGATATTCAACGTGTACTACGTGCTTGGATTCTATGCGTTGATGTTAAACAACCGGAAATCACAAAATCATTCAATATAAAGCTACCTAAACAAGGCATCAATGAAACATGTAATAAACGGATTACTTACACTAATCCATATCAGTATAATAAAACACTTATACTGGAAACGAATAGACCTAATTTGGTCCAGTTTAAGGTAAGTATGGGCATTTGTAAGTTGTTCAACTATTATTATTATTTATTCCCTGGAATTCTAGTTGAACATAGGACTTCACTAGCATATCTCCATTACACTCTATTGTCTGCAATCTTTGAACCTGACTCCAAGACTGCGCACAAGCTATCGTTTCTTCCTCACTCACATGATCTCCTCCTTGTCACCCTCAGCACCGATGCCCAACTCAGTGTTTCCCATCTACGTTCCACTCGAGTGCCTGTACGGGTGAGTGATATCCCCGAATGGTCTTCACAGTGTATGCCCAATCCATCTCCACTTCCTGCTACTGCATATTTGTTGAGTGATAGGTTCTTGGTTGATTCGTTGCCAGCCACAGTTACTTGTTGCTTATTCTCATTATTCTGGCCATCTTAGCTTCAGTGTCAGTAACGAGCCAGTGTAGGCAGTTGTTGACGAATACCTCTAGTTTGTTCGAAATGCCTATCGTAACGCACCAAGTCTCTCAACCACCACACAGAAGCACTGACTTGACTGAATTAGTGTTGAAAATCCGGATGTTGTTCACACTTTATGCCGAGTGCAGTGCGACAGATCTCCACACTGGTTTCAGGCTAATGAACGCCTGTCTTGCTTTTCCGATCCTGGCTCGCTTTGACTTCCGAAACGATGCTGCCCTGTCTTCATAGGTGAAACAGGCTACTTCCTTTAAGTTTCTCTCGTTCATGGTGACTGGAGTTTGTTGTTGTTGGTGTTGGCTGGGTATCTTCATCACCTCGGTCTTCTCTATATTCACTTGAAGTTCCGTCTTCCTTCGCTGACCTGCCTCTTCTGTCAACTTGTTAGTTTTTGCCTGTAGATCTTCGAGTTTGTGCGACACCCGACACAGGTCATCGGCGAAATCCAAATCTTCTAGGATATTTCCCCCGGTCCGTCTAGCGTATGCCCTTCTTCTTACTCCTCACGGTTTGCTACATGATCCAGTCAACCACAATCAGGAATATCATGGGTGATAATAGGCAACCTTGTTTCACTCCTGTCTTCACTTCAAAAGCATTACTGAGCTTTCCATTGTGAATAACTTGTCATGTGGCGTCTTCATATAGTTGTTGAATGAGATTGATAGTTTTGTGGTATTCCGTATTGTTGAAGCAACTGCCTGCCAAATTACTTCTTGGTCGACGCTGTTGAAGGCCTTTGCGAAGTCGATGAAGTTGAGGTAGAGAGTTGACTGCCTACTGTAGAAGTTATAATGAGTCGGCTCTTAATAATTTTTCGTCGTCGAATCCTGAATCAAGTCACTTCAACTGGCGTATCACGTTAACACAAATTTCTAAAAACCTTTTTGCTATGAACTCTACTTATACGGAAATGTTTTCCATATACTACTTAATCAATGTCAATGGAGCTGTAACTCATTGGGCTAGAGTGATGACTTTCAACTATTGGGTCATGTGTCCGAAGCCCGCTCCACCTACCGAAGTTTGGGCAGCCAGATAGTATCATTAACCCACAAACAACAGGTGTTGCTCATCGCCTAACGCACAGACGGGGACAAGGTTGCTGAGTGCATTTCGGTTTTTTCGTTTATGAATGTGAACATATTCATCAAAGGAACATAATTATAACAACATGACAAGCTGTTAAAGGCATAATCCGCATCATTCTTATATAAGTTTCATATACTAATAGAGGCCATACATTACTTTGTGGTAGAAATCTACAGTGAATGAAATCTGTCAATAACTGCAATACATATTTTTTCAGTTTGGAGGTTATTACATACTGCTGAAGACTGACTGAAAAAATCAACGTAGAACCTCGCACACAGATGCTTCAGCTCAAGATGCCACACTTCATAGTAGTACACAAAGAACAGGCGGATAGAAAAAGAATGATATCAAAGTAGACAAGGTTATGTGAGAGAATAATCAGTTTGAAGATAACGATGAGTGCAAGCATTCAAGCTTTAGAAGATAACCGATTTTCAGCCATGTCACCAAGAGTTCTCAATTACTGATTCCTGTCGTCTCGGGAACCCCAACCAGATGGTCTAAATCTTCCCACACGACTTAGATCAACAGTCAGAGACTTCATGGGTCGGTGCCACGTCTTGGTCTGGTCACCTTGAACTCTTCTCCAACCGTACTCAGCTTCCTCTAGCATGGCAGGTCAAGGTAGGCGGTGGCTCGGCATGTGCAGTATTTGTCCAAGCCTTATCAGTCGATTAAGATTCACAATCTCATCAAACAGCTTGTCTGCCTTGCCTAGTACCCTTCGCCTGACTACATGGTGATTGCACCGAAGGGGGGCAATGTTACCAAGACATCTGTGATCAAAACCCTGCAATCGCTCCATGTCTCATATCCGTACACCAGGACGGAACGGACTGCAGTGCAGTATACTTATCCTTTGATAGATAGCCGGCTATCTTGCCGGTTCCACTGCAGAGAAGTCCCATACTAGGACGAAACAGCCGCCCAGGTTTACAGTGGTTCTCTAACTGGCGTCAATCCGTGATGAATACCACCTTGAGATATACATTTTTGTCAACAGTTGGCTTATTGAACACAATAATGACCTAGCGGTTGATAAAACACGGAAACTTCATTTAGTTAAGTGTTGAGAAGCTCTGATACTCATTAGGTATCCAACTACTTATGAAAAGTTGGTTAAAAATAAATTACAAGTATTTATTGAGAAAAACTTAGAAAAAGTTGCTTTCCCAAGGTTAAGGGGACCGGTGATGCTCATTTTCACCATTTTTTATTGATAGGTTGATGGAATAATTGACCTTACATACCTCCAACTTCTCACATATTGATCTGTTATCAAGATGGGGCCTAAATTACTTAAAGCACAAAGGTGACATTTCTGTACGTCCAACAATCCAACAAAGTGCAGTTTCATGGAACTGAAATACGCAAAAAACTGAGTATTTGGGATCAGTTTGACATTTGTCTAATGTAGAGTGACATCTGTCCACTGGTATGCACCGAATCCTAGATTTTACGGACTGACTAGTATAACTCTTCTGGTAACTTGTGCAGATAACAATATTAGTGATGGGCGATAGAATTGTTTGATAGGAAGTCACACCCAGTATTGGTAAAATTTTAAAAATCTACGCGGTTTATTCAAACAGTATCTGCGTTAGAGATTCTTCAGTTCTTCAGTTTCTTCTTCGTTTGTCTGTATTTATAAACCATCTTTTTTAATTTCTCTCTCCAAAACCTCTACTGATTGAATGATAACTCTAATCGCTCACAACAGTAAAATCACAACACATACTAGTTATTTGTGGTCTTATAAGTAGTACGCCCTATAGCTGCACCAACCCTAATAGGCTAATTGGTGGGAAAAATACTCAAGATAGATATAGAAAGGTACACCGGTTGGTATACTTGTCCGCTCGAGATCCTACCATACTAAAAAGGTCTGTTAGATAGTGGTTGGCCAAAAAGCAGTAACTGTTGTAGTGTAAATTTCCGCCTTATGGTAAGAGTTTGAGGACAAAGTCATACTGTTGGCTGGGTGGGATGTGGCAGCAGTAAGATGTTTCACCTGGATGATCAGCAGTGTCACGCTGACCATGCCTTCCTGGCTAAAAGGAGTTAAAATAAAAGATCTGCCCCACGGTCTTTCGATGCTGGCGATATGGGTTTTCTCTATCCGACATAAGAACAGTCAAATGCCATACCAACTACCTTCAAAAGGTTGTATGTGACAAGCCTCAAGCAGGTGTCTCATGGAGTCTGTGGTCACATAAATCTCTTTCATAAACCTTAATAAGAAATAGCCTTTCACGATGTGGGCAACCAGGAAATGTCGACCGCCCGCACACTTCCCCAAATGGCTTTCCATTATTGTAGATATGTCAGTTTTAGTGTAACAAGTTGTGTAGGTACATTTTGTGCAGTCCTACATTGATCCATCTGTCTGTCCGCCTATGAAGCTAACTGAAAGTGTACCCAGTTCTTTATCATCCACAGTAAATGTTATTAAAATGGACCAAGCAAGAACCTATCGCTCAACAAATATGCAGAAGGAAGTGGAGATGGATTGGGCATGCACTGAGAAGGCTGACTCGGGACATGACGCGCCAGGCACTTGAGTGGAACCCAGATGGGAAACGACGAGTTGGGCGTCGGAGTCGAGGGTGACATGGAGGAGATCGTGCGAAGAAGAAATGAGAGCTTGTGGGCAGTTGTGGAGCGAGATTCAAAAGATTGCAGAGAACAAAGTGTAGTGCAGATGTGATAGTGAAGCCCTATGCTCCACTAGGAACCTAAGGGACAATTAATCATATAATAATAATGTATAAACTTGGCCATTAGTGAATATATTTTAACCATCAGTCCATGCAAGATGCTCAACCGTTTGGATAATAACAAACAAGTACCAGTGATAAGTGGAAGCAAATAAAAACCCCAACATTGTTTCTTATGGTGGGAATACTTATACACCTCTTACAAAACTCTCATACTTATTGTATCCTATTTGAGTCTAAAATGTGCCCACAACTCTTATAAACATCAGGCATGTAGCTTACTGGACATTGTCAAATTTAAAGCGGTTTGTTTCGCTGATACTTCTTTATGAAGTTAGTTCCGAAGATATCTTTAAGCCTGGTGATGAAAAGTTCACGACAAAATATCAAAGCTTGGAGAATACCAAACCACCATCATTGATACATCACATAGTTAATATACTAATACCATTCATTTTAACTCTACTTATATTACATAACCAGTAGTATTAAAAATAATACGCATTTTTCTATCTTCCCTTGAAAAAGGAGTCTATAATAGAAATTCCAGCTGCAGGAACAATTCAAATTGGACTACGTTTCATTCCACAACGAACAATCGATTCGGAACAAATATATATCTTTATCAAAGATGAACAAGGCAAAAATTTGGAGACATTTTCAGTGATTGCTCAATATTACTAGTGTTGCTTTTCCTTTGGAAATTTTGTTCATTCAAGGAGAATACTTTAATCATGAATATATGGGTTGGGAAAATTTCGTTTTCGTTTCCGTAACTTTTAGTACTGAGGCACGTTATATAGAAATCGTTATATTAGCATGTTAGGATACTTAGAAATAAAATCAGAGAGGAAAAGGTATTTCTACAAGATTTCCTTTCAATGGCCTGTAACAATATTTATAACATTACCGTATACAAATAAATTGTTTGAAGGAAAGGATGTAGTCTAGTCTTTGTGTCCATAAAACAGAACTGTAGCGTCTAACAATGGCATCTAGTGTTCCGATTACTGTGAACTAGCTACTGAATTGTGTAGATCAGCATCAGTGGTGTAAAACCCACTCATGCTGTTCAGTAGCCTATTTCGTTAGTTCATGACACTTTTTTAATGAACATGATACCTTATAAGCTTTGTTAAGAGATACTCTCTCTATTTCTATTCAGTTTTATCATAGATGTTCTTATGGAGGTCTCCTTCTCGACATTCAACTACATAGGGGTTAATCTAATCACAGAAGAATTTCTGGTAGACCTAGAATATGCAGATGACATGGTCTTGTTGGGTGAAGACGCTGACAAGATCCAGAGTCTTCTGGACACCTTGGGTTGCGATTTGAGAATATTTCAGATGTGTTTCTCACCAGCTAAGTGCAAATCGTTGCCAAACGACTGGTCTTCGATGGTGCCTCGACTAACAGTAGAGAGTGAAGTGGTTGAGCACACTAAACACTTCACTTACCCGGGGAGTCGGAGCAGCCCTGGTGGGTCAGTGGCCGACGAAAGCTCTGCACGAATACAAAATGTTCGGTCGACTTTTACCAACTTACGCCATCTGTTGCGCTGCTGCGATATCCGCTTGTTTATTAAGGGTCGAGTGTACTGCGGTGTAACCCGCTGTTCTACTTACTGTATGGTTGAGAAACATGACCATTAAAAGTAGAAGACATGAGAAGGCTTCAGGTGGTTGACCACCACTGCCTTCGTAGCACAGGCCGTGTTTCGTGGTATCACCATGTGAGTAACGCAGAAATCAGGGGTAGAGTTTTAGGGAGGAGTGGCAAGACAGTTGATGCTGTAGTGAACCTCCATCGACTCAGATGGTTCGGACGTGTTACGTATACCTAGCCACCGGCTGCATCGCAGCACAATGCTGGTCGAAGTATATTCAGACTGGAAAAACGCTTGAGGCGGCCGTTCTAAGACGTGAAATTAATGCATGAAGTCCTTGACTGTTGGTTTGAGCCATGTAGCGCGATGCAAACTAGGTAGTTAGGGTCTGCGGGACAAGAGAAACCAGTGGTTGGAGACTCTAGGTGATATAGCTCAGAACCGATGTCAGTGGCGCAGATGCATACATACACTATCCTCACATTAACCACTATACTTAATTACATTATCGTCTAATTTTCCCTTCACGTTTACTACTTTCTACGTCGTTTGACCGATTTTCTTTCTTCGTCTTCCATTTTATTACCTTATTACTTGATGTGCTGGTATGAAGTGTGGCAACGTGGACTGTTACGTAGTAATATCTGGTTCTATGTTGATCTTGATGATGATGAAGAGATATTTTCTAGATGGAATCCTGCTGATACCACAGTTGGATAGTTGAGAAGCTGTGGGGAATATCAACGTGGACCTTGCAATTTATAAACCATTAGCAAAGTGATCATCTTATTCAAGGTATACCAGTCCATCCAAGTCAGCTAGTCAGATTCAATTAGTCTGAAGAATTCTGCCCAATGGGTTGAACTCGTCCCACTACACAACTGGTAAGCTCGGCCCCAAACGAGCCCACCGTATCTCCGATAATTAGATCACTCTGATCTGGCTAGCGGAATCTATAAGTCAGTGTGGTTGACGTCTAACTAATCATTCCGTTCAGTAGTATTTTACAACGTAGATTATTGTAGTGTAGTGAAGTCGTCACCTTACTACTTTTGCAATACAAAATCTTATATGCTATAGAAACGCTCTTAAGCAGATGCTGTCGTTGCCAATGTATTTGAAGTCCTGCCTAAAAATGCTTATCATGATACGTCGCTAAAAGGCGACTCAATGTATAAAGTGACAAAAAAACTAAGATATAACTAATGGTACCTGCTGGAAAGATGATACAAGAGAAAAGTCTCACTGAGCAATATAGAAGAGAATTCGACAATGAAAACTTTTTCTTTTCGATGATATTACCCACTAAAACCGTACAATTGTAATAACCAAGTAACACCCCACTACTGAGTAAGAAGGTTAAGAGTGCATTAATAACACAATACTAGAGGATAGAACACAAACATATGTGTATAGGGGAAAGATCACGTAAGATGATGATGGTACAAGAAAAGTGCAGCCTTTATGTTATAGCAAAAATGTTCATTGAACAACTATATGAAGACGCCACATGACAAGTTATTCACAATGTGAAGCTCAGTGATGCCTTTGAAGTGAAGACAGGAGTAAAACAAGGCTGTCTACTATCACCCATGATATTCCTGATTGTGGTCGACTAGACTGGATCATGCGACAAACAGTGAGGAGTGAGAAGAGGGGCATACCGCGGAAATGAACCTAGAAGACATGGATTTCGCCGATGACCTGTGTCTAGTGTGGCACAAACTCGAAGATCTACAGGCAAAAACTAACAAGTTGACAGAAGAGGCAGGTCAGCGAAGGAAGACGGAACTTCAAGTGAATATAGAGAAGGTGGAGGTGATGAAGATACCCAGCCAACGCCAACACCACCACCACCAACAACAACAACAAACTCCAGTCACCATGAACGAGAGAAACTTAAAGGAAGTAGCCTGTTTCACCTATATAGACAGGGCAGCATCGTTACAACTACAGGTGGCACAGACGAGGATGTCAAAGTCAGAATCGGAAACACAGCAAGACAGGCGTTCATTAGCCTGAAACCAGTGTGGAGATCTGTCGCACTGCACTCAGCATAAAGCGTGAACAACATCCGGATTTTCAACACCAACGTCAAATCAGTGCTTCTGTGTGGCTCAGAGACTTGGCGCGTTACGATAGGCATTTCGAACAAACTACAGATATTCATCAACAACTGCCTACACTGGCTCGTTACTGACACTGAAGCTAAGATGGCCAGAATAATGAGAATAAGCAACAAGTAACTGTGGCTGGCAACGAATCAACCAAGAACCTATCGCTCAACAAGTATGCAGAAGGAAGTGGAGATGGATTGAGCATACACTGAGAAGGTCGATTGGGGATATCACGTGCCAGGCCCTCGAGTGCAACCCAATGGGAAGCGACGAGTTGGGCATCTGAGTCGAGGGTGACACGGAGGAGATCATGCGAGAAAGAAATGAGAGCTTCTGGGCTGTCATGGAACCAGGTTCAAAAGATTTCGAAGAACAGAGCGCACTGAAGACGTGCTACTGAGGTCCTATGTTCTATTAGGAACCCAAGGCACAAATAATAATAATAACAATAGATGTTATCTCAATCTATTACTTCATCAAAGACTTAGTTGTTCCCAGTGATTACAAATATGATTCTACACTTGAATTGAATGACTGACAGAAAAAGAAACCATCACTGAGATAAATTGTCTTCTTTCAGACTTAGTGGGACTTTTCCAACACTGAAAATTGGAAAAGACTTCATGACAAGAAAAGAACTGAATGGATATCTCGAATCCTCTGTCAAAGTAGTCGTATCGAATAGAAGAATCACTTTTCTGAAGAGTTGTGTAGAAAAACTCTGAATACACGAAATAGTATAATAAACCATGGGAAGTGGATAAATAAATAAAAATAATGAGGATAGCATGATTAGAAGAGCAGTCCAGTAAGATCCATTCAAAACAAAACACATTACTTTTCAGTAGCAGATGACAGGAGGAAGCTACAGCATGACCTTCACTGGTTCCGATTCTGAGCCGCATCTGGTAACGTCTCAAGCCAGAGTTGCGTGATCACTTGGAAACCACCCAAGGAGTTGTGATGCACTAACGGATGCTAACCCAATGCAACTATCCCTCATCCCACGGCGTTACGTCATACACTGACCACTTCTCCGCTTCTTCTAT
This sequence comes from Heterobilharzia americana, assembly GCA_944470555.2. Taxonomy (NCBI): domain Eukaryota; kingdom Metazoa; phylum Platyhelminthes; class Trematoda; order Strigeidida; family Schistosomatidae; genus Heterobilharzia; species Heterobilharzia americana. The sequence goes on along the minus strand of OX104128.1, from coordinate 3,773,933 downwards.
CCAGTCCTAGGATTATCAAACAATGAAGAGTGAGGAAGCCGTTGGGACGACATGCGTAACACATGTCTGAGCCACCAAATCCGGTGTTTCCAGATAACTTCATTTATTAGATGACGATCTCCATTATGCTCAAACACACGCTGTCGTACCTCAGAATTACGTACATGGTGTTTATACTGGGTGGTGATTGAAGGTGAAATGAAGGTTTCGACAGTGGCCGGATTCGAACCAGCGACCACCGGGTTTTCAGCCGACGCTCCACCAACTGAGCTACTAGGTTCACGGTGTTGCCATCGGATACGAACAATCCTATGGAGACAACGATGATCGAACACACAGAGTCGTCGCTCGGGGAGGTCAGGTTCTACAGGAATATAGCAGGACTGGTCACGCCGAAGCGTTGTAAACCCGACCTTTTGCGGTCAGACTAAAGCTGCGACGGCGCCAAAGGGGGCCCAGACTGACGTATGCCACTTTGGCTTTCGATACGCGGTTGAAAACTTCACCACTAGCACCTCCACCAGCATTCACATAACTACCCAGATACACAAGCTTTCCGAATATTTTCAACGGCTCACCACCGAGGCTGAGCGCAGGCAAAGGCTCCTGCCAATCTTGCAAACATAATTTGCACTTCAGTGGTGCAAAGCACAAACCACACTTAGACACTAATCGTCAAGTGATTAAGTGTGGGTTGAGCAGCCTGTGTTATTATACAGTAAGACGACATCATCCGCATATTCAAGGTCGAATAGCCGTTCTCAGGGTAGTTAATCTACACCACCATCACACACTTCCTTCAGAGCTATCTGAAGAATGTCATCGATGGCAAAAGTAAAGAGGAATGGAGAAATCGGTAACCCTGCCTAACCCCGTTGCTGGTTTGAAACAATGGAGACAGAGAGTTGTATTCCCTCGCTCTACCTGAGATGTTATTATATAGAGCTTTCAAGATATTAATAAATTTCTCAGGGACGCCCCTCTCCAACAGACAACTCCAGAGTACAGCTGTATCCAACGAATCGAAGGTAGTCCTAATGCCAAGAAACACAACGATTGTTAGCTTGCAATACGTGCGGCGATGTTCAAATGTCTGGCGGAGGGTAAACGCATGATCAGTACACTCACGACCGGAACGGAACCCGGTCTACTCCCTGCGAATCATCTTAGAACATGTTTTACGAAATCTGATAGCAGCCAATATTTTCGACGCTACTGGTAGCAGACCAATACCCCGATGATTGCCACATGCATTACGAAGATCCTTTTTAAAGATGGGCACAACAATGGTGATGGAGTACTCTCAGTCTCCCATACCTTCTCAAACAATCTAGTCAGTTCCTTGACTACAGACGTTTCTCTACCCTTAAAAAAGGCTGGGGGAAGTTGTCTGGACTTGATGTCTAGTGGCACTTCGGGACTTGGAGTTCTTTAAAGATCTCAGCTTCTTTAGGTAAGTGTTAACAAACCGTGTAGCCCGGCACACTGGAACTGAGGATGCCTGACCAGTATGTCAGCTAAACCGCTTTCCAAAGCGCTCCGTCCAGCGTCCGAGGCGTCTTTGAAGATCGTTCATCGGCGTGCTATCAATCTCACAGATCGTCTTTCTAACATCAGACTTCTTGCTGCCTGTGGCTCGCATGACTTGGAACAGCTTCCGACTATTGCCAGATAAAACTGCTGTTTCCATCTCACTCAAGCGTTCTGACCATCTACCTCACGGTCCTTGCGTAAGCGCTGTGTATTCTTTCACTTAAGATACTTATGCAAATCACTGTGCTCGCTATCAGTCGGAATGCTATGACGGGCGTCAAGATGTTGGAGGGAGCTCGCAGAGACCCAGTGTTTATTAGCTGGACGTTCTTCTAAGTCCTGAGTAGCTTCATTCGCTATTTTCATGGCGTCTTGCAAGTGCAACTAATGCTCGTCTACACTTGTTGGAAGATCGGTAGCTAGCCTTAAATCTAGTTCAGATTGATATTTAGCTGCAATGTTAAGTGCAACTAATTTGATTACATCTACCTGTTTAGTACGACGATTTTGATGACCACCAAAACGTAAGATGATAACTGCTGAAGAGAAAACTTATTGACTGAACTTTTCCCAAATCCAGGAGGCATCTTGACCTAAAACTGGCAAACTCATAATAACATCTCAAAATAATACTAGATATTACCTAGAGTAATAAATAGCTGGTGAAAGTTATTAGGCGGCCGGTGAATTATAAACAAAAATTATGGTTTGCTTCAAGTGTTGTCATCAAAGACCTATTTACCCTAGAATCTCGCTTCCATGTATCCTTAATTCATAGTACTATTTTCCCTTCGCATCTTAGTTGATTACTGGCTGTTTCAACACACACAGTAAATTACTGTTAATCCCGAAGACTGTCGTTAGATTTAATATTTTACCTAACCCTTAAAAACTCAATTTGGTTTGTCGAACATATTCAGGTTATATATTAGCCGTTATCTCTGCCCGGTATCTGTTCGCATGTATCTTTCATCATAACTTACGATATGTAGGCCACTGAGAAAAACCGTCAGCCACACAACAGTTTTCTCTCTCGGATAGATATATCACCGTGGAACCTGGCACAGGAGTCTATCCCTTCAAGTTACCACACTTCATAACAGTAAAAAAAACAACCAGATAGAAAAAGAACGACACAAAAGTGGGTGAGATAATAAATACATGAAGATTGGTGTTAGTGTACAAAGCCTCGAAGTTGATAAACAACATACAACTGAGCCACTGTGACCAATATCATTAAGAGCTCCCAGCCATTTATTCTAATAGTCTCAATGATACGAGCCAGGCAGCCTATACCCCACAACGCGGATTAAACCAACGGTAAGAGGCTTCAAGTAAGTGATGTCACATATTGGTCAGCCTGCCCTTGGCTTTCTCCCAATCCAATCCTACTTCGGCTTGTATCGCGTTTCAAGGTAGGCAATGATTGAACGTGTGCTAAGTATGCACAGGCCACTTGAGTCGGTGATGGTTGACAAACCCGACGACCTAACTTGTAAAACGAGTCTCACCCCAAAAGCGCTGGCGATATGGTTCCATCACAGGCCAAAAGTCCAAAGAAGATATCTATTGGCAAACACCTATAATCTCTTTATTTTTACTTTCGAAAGTTGTCTCATAGCGGTACAACAAGACAGAGAAGATTGGTGAGCAATACACTCAGCTTTTGATATTTAGTGAAATATTTAGTTGGTTCTGCGAAGAGTTGCACTGTAATCGACTCCATATAATTAAGAGAATAGCACGCAAGTACCGAAAATAGATTGGAGAAGTAAATAGCAATCGAATAACTCTGTATTTGCAACGAGATATCGTTTTCTATTAGTTTCACCACGACTATTACAGCCAAACAGGCGTGTAAGGCATCTTTCGCAATGAATGTGAACGCCCACCGCAAACTGGCCAAATGGCAATACACACATTTAGAGTGAGAAGTTCAACTAAGCACTGCTTCTTTAACAGTTCATTCGACGGATAGCAACAAACATAGTAACAATGAGCAGCTAATAAACAGTCAGTATAATCGACGTAAACTATCTCTCATAGGACGTCTAGCAGCATTAAACTCCAGGTTACAAAACTGAAATGTACTCCCCTAAGTCCTTTTTAATCACTGCCAAAAGCTAAACCCTAATTAAGGGAGCCCAATGCCACCTCATGATCAGAGTGTGAATAAGAGACATCAGTAACCATTTGTTTTGAAATTTTTCAATGCTAACTTTGTCAAGCAGAAGCTAATGGAATGGCTAGTGAAACAGCTCAACGCTTGACTGCAAGTCAGATATAAACTTGAAAGCATAAGACGAAGAAATCTATGGTAAGGACGAATGATATTGGTGGGCAACAGTTGAGCAAGACAATTACAATTGCCTTATTCTCGTTAAAGGCCCTCAATGGCCTAACTCTACAACACAAATGTGCGGTGACTTAATGGGCTTATTCACGAGCTTCGGTAACTCATGTTGTTACGGAGATAGATTGTTCACTACGAGGACAGATGACAAACAAGATAATAACAGCTCATTTCTTTCCTTGATGAAGTACATCAGCTTTACCTCATAGGGTTTAGGCCATGTCTGAAAAAAACTTGTAGCCATGAAAATACACTATGCTTTATTAGTGTTACAAAATCGAAGAAAACCAACAAGATGTACAATGTAGACTCTGGCTTCAAATTATTTGATCTAGCTCTCTTGTGTACTCAAGCATAACTTTAGTTACGTCAGCTGATGGAATACTATCATCCGCTTCCTTTTCCAGTTTAGGAAAGCGAAACAACCCGTTTTGAAGATCCCATCCTCTCTAAACAGATACTTAGGCAAATAAGACTGCTTACCTTCTGTCCGAAAACCCTTGTTCCTTCTTCCGAGTCAAAAAATAACATAGGGGCAGCATCTTTTAAGGATAAACATTCATAAGCGGCTTCTAAACAAGATGCAACTTCATCTCTAGTAAAAGTATGTGTCAGTATGAACTCCTAACCTGGTTGTATTCAACAGTATATCAATGAAGAAATCATATCTCTTTGATGGTACATTACCTTTAGACAAAAACACTTTGTGAAAGCTGCCTTCCATTAGATATTGCTCCATAGAAACTGGATGGTTTATATACACGCTGGAAGTTATTTCTTCAATAGTGAGCCGCTCTAATTCCTGCCTTGGATAAGTAAAATTAGTCCAGCTCTTACGGTATGAAAATCACCCAGCCTGCCCTGCGCTAACAGACAAAGCAAATTCAACCCCAGCAGTTCATACTTGTAAGCTGAATCTGGAAGGTTGCTCCTGTGAACTACGTGATAAAAATAAGATATCACTTACTTGTAATCATAGTAGTAGCACTTGAGCTGAGACATATAATGTTCAAAGGCGGGAATATCTTGCTTCTCTGAAGCTAACATAGTCGCTATCTCGAGTGTGCTTCCTTAAAGTATCGGGTTATTAAGATGACCCAACTTACTAGCAATAAGAAGTTCGCGGCGCGAAGCTTCGGATTCATTTTTCGGGAGAAAAGCACATCTAGTTAGCGTAGACTGATATTGTAAAATTCGGCCCCCAAACATACCGTTATTTCCTCCACTCGTTTTAGACAGTCGGCAACGTCATGATTTTTCTTGTTCCATTCATGGTCAAGGCTTTGAAACTTACGACATAAGTCTTCCGTTGCCTGAGTCATATTTGTGCCGCCTGGTGTGACCTTCAAAGGGCCAGCATCCAATATCTTTTTACGAGCTTGTGTAAACCAATTGACTTCTTTTCATCCGCTTCTAGGTCTTGAGGAACGGTTCCAGGCCTTTGATGGATTCCGATGCAGTAAGTTTACACGCTCGTCTGCTGTGGCTCTGATTAGCCCGACGAGCCCCTGGGTGTTGATTAAATTTGTAGGGATCGCATGCTTTTTTCAACGACTGTGGTGCAGATAGGTTCCTCAAGTGTTGTGCCACCAGATAGCTGTCAGACTGGCTGTGGGAGGAAGATAGAAAAGTTTTTCAGAAAAGCCAAGGGTGAGGAACTGCTAAGAAAAAGGAACAAGAACGATAAGGTGAAAGATAGATGCACAGAAGGGAAGGAGAAACCCAGGTGGGTTCATCGAAGATGATCAGTATGGAGACTTTCAATAAATGGTGTGTGAATATTGGGTCAGGGGGAAGAAAAGGAGCAGGTAAGATTACAGGACGGTTATGAGAATGGAGGTATTGATACTACTAGTGTGAGATGTTAACTGGAGGTTAATATAAGAGTAAAACTTGGACACTGTGGTCGGTTGCAATTCCATTTTAGTCTGTTCACTAGAAATATCCCACATTGAAGTTTCCACAGGAAAATATTAGTTTGGATCAGGTTCTCAATGATGGTGGTGTTGCAAGAGATTTGGCAGTGGATTGGTTTTGCTGAGTTGTGCGGAGTCCGTAGGTTGCGTCAACCTAGTCCATATTCCAGCTAAAATGAAGGTAAGCCATGGGTCGCTGAGTAACTGCCCAGCCTCTTCTTGAAGCTGCCAGAGGAGGGAGCAGTGGTGCCCTCGTCATAAACCTTAAACTCTATACTGTATGAAGTGCAAATTGTTGTTCCTTGGATTTTGAGGATACAAAGTCGAGGGAAAGAACAAAACATATATAACTTTCTGGCCTTTATTTTCAATTGTTTGGTAACGGAAGAGTCTAAGTGGACATCAACGAGCCTACAGTGGCCTACCATGATGCTGTCAAGGAAAGAAGTCGCGAGGTACTGAATTCGACCCTGTGAGGGATAATATCACACTGAGATAATTTTGGGGTGCCTTGAAATTATCCAGCATCTTGGCTATATGCCTTCACCTTTTCAGCTCTCCAGTACCAACAGTATGAGTAGGATAGTGACGTAAACCCTGAGCTGGTTCCTTCTTGCATGCTAACCAAGATTTTCCGATCAGGCCTTCAGAAGAAACTATGATGCATGAGTCTGAACGACTTCTATGTAGGGGAACTACCAAGAACCACCAACTCCTGCAGAGTAGGAGTTATACTTCATATCCGGGTTTCTTTGTTCAACTTCAGACTCCTGTCTTTGTCTTCTTGGATTAGTGGTAAATATAAACTTGAATAAGTAATGGATGAAGGTGTCTACGATAATGTTTGTCAACTAGAGATTTACCTTTTTTACTACTGCTAATAATCTGTTACATTCAGAGCCAACTATGATTACACAGACGTCGGTAATAAAATACAAGTCTTCATCCCGAATGGCGGAGCTTTTCATTCAGCCGCACTGTGTTTTCTGCAGTTTGCATGCAAGAAAGCGACGAACTTAATTTTTACACCCCATCTGCAACAAACAGAACAATGCAGATAGCACGGATATAAAATACGGATTACCAAACTTCTCAGAGACCATGAGAAGGTTCTTCGCGGCGTGTCTCGTACGTGGGTCTTATTGTCCTAGGGAACCCAGGTGACAGAGTGATGGTAGTTCAGAATCTGCTTCAATGGTTGCGTAAAGTGGGAAAAGGCAATCCGAGTAAGCATTCCATACCAGTAAATAACAAATGCTGCGAACCTAACAAGGACGAGATATCCATAGATACCTTCGCAGATGGTGACAAAAGTAAGCATTTGCCGCGAACTGGTACAGTGAATGGTAACATAACATCCAAAGGAAACCCTGATAATCTTTCGTGGAGCTGCAGTGGGTCGTCGTACACCACCACGACCAAGGGATAATGATTGCCAGCGAACCGCAGCATTTTCAAAAAAAACCCGGGCAGTTCCCGGAGTTGTGAGAGGAAGCGGAGTGACACAAAACTACGGGAATGTCAGTGCGAATTCCAGGGCGATGTTCTTACCATTCAAGACCCACCCAAGGATGATGAAGAAACGCAACACCCTAGCGACGAATTTTTACAGGCTCCAATGGCAAGTTTCACCTGCTGAAGTGACGGTCTACTGCTTTTTAAACAAGGCAAAAAGACCTGCTACCCTTGCAGCAAGAAAACCTGGGCTGTTAAGCCATACTGGTGGACACTACCATAGCTAAAAACACGATTATGATGCCAAAGGATCCTATAAGGACGGACCAATAATACTGTCTCGGGAACCGCTTGTAGAAAAACAGCACGGGTAACAATTCAGAAATGATAGTCCACGCACTGCAAGGAGGTTCTTATCGCTACAGTGTATGTAGCCCCAAATCCAGAGAGCAAAGTATGAGAATGAAATTCTGCGATAATGATGGTGACAATATTTGTATATGAATGTAGCTACTGCAGTCGTAGCCTTCATCAAATATGGGTACCCGATAGGTCTTGGAAACCGGTTGTCTCCAACAAAGTGCCTTCCCCTAAAAGAAGTAGCAGTCATCCGAGAGGCCTATTGAACGGGTAGAAGGAAATTGCTATTTGTCATTGTCTTGTATCTCATTAGATTTAATGGAGAACGTGACAAGTGTGTGCTCGGTAATGCAGATAAGAATGGACTCAGATAGTATATACCGAGAGCCTGGCAGAAGTCATGGGCAATACCAGCGATAGACAAATATTCTGCCCAGAGAAAAGCGACTGACAGTGTGGGTGCATGAGGGGCAAATCGAGATGGACGGAGAAGAGAAGGTGAAGCACTGTTCGAATGACTATCTTCATGGAAGATGTACGGTACTTCTTTAGTGCTGTACAAAATTTTCTATTTCTTACAAACGACATCTTGACCTGTTACACATTCCTAAAATGCCTTTCACCCCTCCAACACTGACGACGGTAGACAATCTAGCAGCCACTCCAAAAGCACAAAACTACAGACCCCCTGAAAGTGGAAAAAGCAGACAGTTGCAACTCCACACCAACCACCTTGAAAGAAAATGGTCAACAGAATCTCATCATTGAGTAGACACTCCACCCTTACCCTTCAAAGCATACTAGGCAAGCAGAAGTTTATCTGGCGCAACATGGCACTGTGAAGACGAGTCAAGCATATCGGCTGCTTGTAACGGAGTTTTGGAATTTCGCGCGACCTTGGTACCACCTACGGCGTAAAAAATATGACTGAAAACAGCGTAAGCTTTGACACGCTGTATATGCAAAAGTGACGGTTCCTCGTTCATTTCATAACTGGCGGAATATCTTGATGCTTTTAACAGGGTTTAATAACCCCCCTTCTATGCCATTCAGGACCATTAAAATCTTGCAGATTTTTCAACACGTGTCAGTGCGATGACGCACGTAAACTGACCCCTCACATGTTAAATTCGTGATGTGGGAGTAAAATATTTATCCATTCATTTATTTAAGATGCAAGAACTAAGGCACTTGTGTGGAGTGAAGAAGGCAGAATCGATGGGTGAAACGTGGTCGCCCCCCTACGTAGACGATACAGAAGTAGAAATAAATGATGAGAGCTTGAACAAAAAAATTAATGGAGACAAAACAAAAGATGGCTGCACAGAGCACGAAGCAAGAGAAGTCGGCGAACTTCAGCAATTAGTTTGGCCCTCTTACACTAGATCCTGCCGGCCGGTGCTTGGCAAGAGCTGCCACCCCAGCCGTGGGAGGGCGGTGACAGTTTCACTTGGCAAGTCCGGTATAAAAGTGTCTTTACGGTGTACTTTTTCTATCTTGCTACCGATGACCTTCATGACGGAACCCCGGGAACACCGCTGGACTGCACTTCCAACAGGTTTTTGAGTTTTATAATTAAATGGCTAATACGAAAGCAGAAGAACCGACGCCACTGGGACAGGCAACTAAAGACCTACAAACCTCGGTTGAAGATCTACCAAGAAAAGACTCGAGATAAATTATTTTGCCATTAATGCCCCTATGTGGTAAGCGACCACTCAGTACATTCATCTAATCTTTTAATATCATTAACCCCAGAAGCGATACCAGGAAAAGGCGTTGCCACCTCAAAAAAGTCAGTATACGACTACCCCCGAACTCCCTAAATAATATACGCTGGAAATCAGTTGTAAAAATGAACATCGTGAATTATACTACGGGAAGTGGGATGGTCTTATCTAAGCTTAACTCGAAGACATCTACATCGTATACGTAGTCAGAGCACGCTCAATGATGTAGGTTGAACTCGAACGAAAAGTCTAGCGTGTACTAAAAGCCTCCAAACCACCTGCAAATTGGTGAGAGAAAAAGGAAGATAGAATGCAGTGCAATACTGCCGTCGGACAAGATATCAAAACACTTCAAGCTACGTTAACAGAGTGCTTTTGAGATGTGCAAAGGATGCTTTTTTAAGATGCGAGATGCCCCAACGCACTACGGTCCGTTGGATTTCTCTGCAAACAGGCAAATCACTGCCACATGATAACCTGGCTTCATAGACTGCTGCCCTATTTGACCTGACCTGTTATGGCACTCAGCCAGCGACAGCTGCATCCGGTAACAGAATCACATATATGTGTGTATATATATACATATATTTACCATCTCAGCCTCTCGGGGACAGTTGTTATCAGTGTCCTAGGAACCGCGTTCCCCTAGCATGGCTCTTTCTGAAAAGCCAACATTTCTAAGTGGAAGTCGATGAATCCTGCCCAACCCATCACCCCTATAAGATTGGTGTCCTGCAAGGCCCATCAGTCAAAGGGATACCTACAATTAAGTGCAACTCCGCATGCTTCAGATGCGTCAAACGTTACAGGCGTACTGTATGAAACAGAGCACTATGTTAGCACGTTACGACGTTACTGGGTGGCGCATCCCAGGATTGGCTACGTCTGAAAATTCGCCTGCTTTACCTACGTCTAGCACCAGCCTGAAAGTCAACCAAATGCTAGGAATTCTTCTTGAGGTATTTCCCAGATCCCAAAAGGGCCACTTCACTATTTCGTAAAGCACCTATATCTATCAACACCTATAGTGCGGGCTTATCGCACGCCAACAGATGAGGAACACTTGACAGAATAAGTTAGAATAAAGGGGAATAAGGTCATGCCAGTTCTCCACAGGGCCTCCAATTATCGTAGTAAGGGGGCGAAACAATAAAAGTGTTCATTTCTAAACGTAGGCGAACTTGAACAGCAGACATTCTTGTATACCCTCCGTACCTATTGGTCAACATAATCCCCCACGACGAAAATAGAGAAATCAGCCTGAGTTGAAAACATGGCTTCCTGGTTCCGAAACACGAACTGCATTTTAATTGACAAAAGCCACGAAAGCTTCAAAGTAACTTGCAAGCGATGTGACCCCAGCTCCAGCTGCTGGAGACTGCAGAAGGACTTGACAAATGTATGGAGCCAATACTTCTGGCTTTAAGTATAAAGCAACATCGGCAGAAATGACACAGTGCGCTCAACGATCCAGAATATGAGGGATATGCTCGACAACTAATGAATAAATAACTAAATACTTTATTCCTTACTTAAGAGTTTAACATGAGAGAAGCCATTTTACAGGCATCATCAAATTGATAATTTTAAGAAATCTGCAGCAGTCGAGCTGTCCTGAATGATACAAAAGGTATCCCAAGATATTTCAAGTGCGATACGCTTGAAATTGTGTTACATTCTAGCGTGAATTCGTAACCGTGTCATAACTGTGTTATTAACGTATTTCAGTTTTCAACTGACTTACCACGCATCAGGTATGCGACTAGATATGGTTAGTGAATATAAAAAGGCAGGACACAGTTATCGGTGGAAGAGTGCATCGGCAGTACCTGAATGTTGGTTTAACCAAAAGCAGATTCGCCCTGCAACAGCATAAATGAGTCAACTCATACTGCAGTTATGCTGAAGCGAAAAAGCACTGTGTTTGATAAGCTAGTGAATTGTGACAATAATAGGAACAACTCTGCAGATCCAACATGTAACAAGACCGGAACAAAGAATGTTGCAGCAGATGTAAAGCTTAGTGGAGGTTCTACGTCCTTTGTAAAACTGACCAGACTTCAGGCACCAAGCGTAATATTGTCACTCTCTCTAGAAATCGAAGGCCTGAAGTCCTGTATGGAGGAGCTAAGGGCAGAAATATTCGAACTGAAGGATTACAAACAGATTAATGCACCACAAGAAAATATGACAAGGGTGTCTGAGTGTCGCCCCAATTGGGTGAAATTAAAGCTCAGATTAGCAGTCTCTTGCCGCTGGGCATCTCGACGCGTAGTGAACCTGTTAATAAAACTGAGGTAGGAACAATGACCAAGGTAGATCACCTGGTAAACTGTATCACCACTGAAGCAAGTAACAGACTTGCGCCTAAACTCAACGCAGTGGTTTGTAACGTCCCTGATACGACAAAGTTGAAGGCGGTAAGAGAAGTTCAGCTTAGAACGGCAAAAACGCATGGTGTTCATGCAAAATGTCTTCGAGTAAAAAAGGGACAGAGGGACCACTGCTGTCCTATACGCTTTCGGTTTAAATCACGGATGGAAGCGGAAACATTCATCGAAGCGGGATCTGTCCTAGCAAACAACACTATCTTCTGCGGGAATAACGATAGTTCTTGATGAGACAGTTTTAGATAGGCAGGTATACAACTTTGCACATCGATCAGACAGTCAACAGGCCCCAAGGTCGCAATATGCTAAAGCAGTAGGTATCTCCTGCGACACACCCAAGCCTAAGACTTCTCCTTCCTTAAACCCCATCAGGTCAAATATACGGAAAACGGCATCGACCAGCGTGGAGACGGAAGGTTGCAAAATGCAGGATTTGACTCAACCGCCTAAAACTGTAGAACTGGATGTATCCACAGAAAGCCCCAACATAAGACCTGACACTGCACTAAACGTCACAGAACCCTCACTGAGGTCTGCTGTGGGCCTAAAGTCTATAACCCACACCAGCCTAGGTCCTAGGATATTGGCCACTAGATATGCAACCGATAAACCAATGCTCCCATGGAACCCAACATGTAGAGACAGATGCAGAAATCATACATTGACCCGAAGTGATCTCGTGACCCCTTCTGGAATTTCACAGAGGTGCGAACGGTGACTTCACCAAAAAGGTTCTGTGCACTGAGTTAAATAAATAAATATCTTTATTCTCAAGTTATGAAGTTAACATGAGAGAAGCCAGTTTACAGGCCTCATCAAATTGATAACTGCAGCGAAACATAAAAGGTTGACTGTTTTAACACCTATTTTCATCCAATACAACGATTATTCCCAGCAGAATTAATCCATATCACCTTTAAAAGTAACACGATGACCTGGATATGCATTGATATAGCCATACACGTTGGTTATATAACTGTGGATACTTTATTGTTACTCCAGATTGTATAAATGGGTCCCTTGTGGTTAGCAAACTAAAAACTGAAGATCACTCTAGGTAATAAACTGTTATATTACTAATCAGCGAACTATGCGAATGGACTAGCAACGTCCGTTGGTTATAACGCAAGCTTTGAACAATGCGCGCCTTTGATATTGATAATGGAACCTATCTATGTGATGGGAGATGGCAATCCATATCCGTCTCATGAATTTCAGCAACTTTCAATAAGATTATGTACAATAATGACTTGATATGTAAATTATTTAATACTAGATACTTTCAAAGGTTATGAATTTGACAGTGCTTGTAAACTGGTATCCCTCATGTTAAGCCTGTTAAATGAAGGCGACATTTACTATTATCTAAACTTTAATACCCTATGTACGCAGTAAAGAAATATTTCCTCGTTCATTTCATAACTAGCAGGACCTTTGGCTGTTTTTCTCAAAAAAATTTTTTAAATTGAGTTTAACGACATTCCATCAGTACCACTCAGGGCTCAAATCTTGTAGACATTTTGAGATGTATCAACGTGATGAAGCCTGTAAACTGGCTTCTCTCATGTTAAAATCCTTTTTTTAACACGAGAATAAAACATTTATTATTTATTTACTGATTTATTTGTGGTGCAAGTAATTAAATAGTGGAAGAATCGTCTTTCAACAGAGATGAATATCACACATGTGTAAGACTCCACAGACTTCATATTAAAGTATGCAACATTGTCAAGGAGATACATTAGCTGTTAATTGACTTCTATTAGGTGGATTGATACAAGACGAAGCACTAGAGAAATCTGTTGCATAGCATTATTATGGATGTGTTGCCGTTAGGTTAAGTGGTCCTTCGGGTTGGATTTCTGCTGCATTTGTGACGGGCCAGAAGTCTGAGACCAGTAATTGTTCTTGGGGCTTCATGTGTGGTAGCATTTACGGTACTGGAAGGGGGGTGAGTTGGTTGTGAAGCTGTTCAAGAAACAGGAAAATCGAGGCAAGCCAGTTGGATACCCGTAACATCAGATTCCGGTGCTGGGCGCGAAGTAGGATTTCCAGTGAGTTGATACTTTTTGATCGAACTGATGCTTAGGACCTTCTCGTCAGGCTGATACTGAGAAGAGAAGAGAAAAGAAAGCGCAGGGAGAAACTGGACAGTGGAAAACCACGTAAAACAAACTGGGAGGAGAGAAGTTCTTGTCCTTTTAAAGTCATACGGACCCACCACGTGCAGTAGTAAAATTACCTAACCCCTGTGAAACAGGTACAGATGCAAGAGACCACGCTTACATGAGGTCAAACTCCGTTTATGTTGATATGATGTGTATGCTGAACACCTTGAATGAAAGCATCACTTCGTTCTGGTCACTGCGTGGTCGGTTTACCACTAGGATATCCTAGTAACTCTACAACTACGAGTGAGCAAGGTGTAGAGACGTTTTGTGACACAATGGCGTCAGAGCATACCCAGTCAGGCGATACTGAGATACCTTTCGGCCAGTTTAGAGAGTTCGAAAGTTTTGCACATTATTACTCTCGCTACTTGTACATCGTTCTCATAAACGCTTTGTCCGTCCCTACCAAACTATCGGTATTAAGAGGAATCGCGCTCATATATAAGCCGCCGGTATTAATTATCACTGAGTCTTGGTGTCACGCAAATATACCAGGTGAAGAGATAAGTATTGACGTGCATACACAATTCCGATGTAACCGGAGTAACAAGAAAGGAGGGGGTTGCCTGGTGTACTTCCTGAACACTCACTGTATTCGAGTTGGAAAATATGGTTCTTGATAAAGTAAGTGACTCTCTGTGGGTCACAGTACACTAAAGGAATTCTACAACATTGGTGGGATGTGTTTACAGAACACCTGGTACCTTTAACAACCATGAGATTCCACTGATTATGCCTCTGGAACATGCATCCCTCCTCCCATACGATCATAAGATCGTATGCGGTGAATTCAACCTACCTAAAGTCAAGTGGGATTCACTTACTGGTCCGGCTAGGTATGACAAATTTTTCCATACACCGATTGTTTCTGGATGTAAAAAAACTGTTGCAACTCCTACAAGAGATGACAATGTATTGGGCTGAAAATTTTGTTGTAACATAAATCCTATTTTGACAAATGCAGGATCCAAGTTCTTGGGAAGTGATCAGGAAACGGTATTATGCGCACCACCACTTCCTTCAACTAATACTTCAATTGTTACTTCGATTACACACCAAATAGTATACACAGACTATGGCCCTACGGAATGACAGCAGATGTGTCCAATGATTAGGTGCATTGACTGGGGATCATTCTTCACCACTACAACCTCAAATTAACCATTGATGTGTTTTACTACAACTCTAAAACCTGTCTCGATACCATCATTCCCCTGAAAGGTTTCAAAAAAATGCCGCCAAACAATAAGCCATATTTACCTTCCAATGCTCGTAGAAAGTTACGCAAAATCTCAACAAGATACCACAGACATCACGACGTCGACGCACTTCGGTTGATTCTTGGTGCTCTTAACTCTATCTTGCGCAACCATGAGTTGCGTTTAAAGAATGAAGAGAGTCATGCACTAGCTAGCTAATCTAGAGTATATGCTCTCTCAGTACTCCTTAGGAAGCGATCGAATTGCACAAGACCTAAAACTCTTCTTCTTATCCATGATACCAAAGCTGATAACGATCCAGTGGATGTGTGTGAAATATTCAGCGACTTATTTGCAGTTAGTTACCTGGAACCTACAAATTTTTCGTGTGACACTAGCGCGGTCTGCACTTTTAAAAGCTATTCTTCTCCTCAACTAACGCCAGCAGATACGGTTGAATTCATATACTCTAATATTCACCCAGCTATTAGGACGCTAAAATGGTCCAGCAGCGCTGGTACAGACGGAGTATCATCACATTTCTTTAAATTTGGTGGCCCTGATATTCCATTATTATTATTTAAAATATTTTCTCTCCCTTTGGAACCTTTCACATACCCTGATATGTGGAAAACGTCACTTATCCTCCCTAGATATAAATCTGGATCGAAAACACTAGCCAGTAACTACAGACCGATAAATATTACGCCTGTAGTTTCTAGAATTATGGGGAAAGTTATAGAAGAAAGCATTCCTCAGCACATGCTTAGTAGCAACACCATCACATCGAGTCGACATGGGTTCCTAAGATCGAGGTCCTGTATAACTTGTCATCTTGACTTCCTTAGCTTCATGACCACTTTGCGCGACCGACACCAATTAGTCCTTGTACTCTGTCTGGACATTTCAAAGGCATTTGACACAATCGATCACTTGCTGTTAATAAGTAAGTTGATGACTATGGGAATTGACTATCCACTATTGGAATGGGTTAAGTCTTTCCTCAGTAATCGCACTCGAGCGGTGAGGGTAGATTCACGCACTTCAAAACCTAGGCCAATCGCCTCTGGTGTTGTTCAAGGCACTGTATTGGGTCTCCTGCTTCTTACTTTATACGTCAATCACATCTGCAGCTGCTTTACATACGGTAGACCATCCTTGTTTGCTGATGGCCTAAAAGTTGCACACACATTCACCCTTGATAGTTCATCCCACTTCCAAGCACTAATACAAAGGAAGCTCGATATAATATCCACATGGTCTGCTGCTTGGAGACTTCAGTTCAATATAGGCAAATGTGGCTGGATATGATTTGGTGCTCCATCGGTGGATATCCAACTACATCTTCAGTCTACGAAACTTCCTGTTCTTAAAGGTGTGTGTGACCTTATACTAAGATATTCAAGGGACCTCACATTCTCTGAACAGGTAGCATCACAGACTCGCAAACCTGGGATCCTGATGGGTTGCATGGTTCGTGACTTTCACTTCAAAGAAGTCAAGTTACTACTCTATGAAACTTGCGTACATCCACTACTGGAATACTGTCCATTTACACTGAGTGGTATCCGCATAAAAGACAAACATAAAGTGGAGGGTGTCCAAAGGTATTTGACAGCTAGACTACTAGGACACGATTGCAAACAGGACTACAGCACCAGATGCAGGACAGTAAGTCTAGAACCACTTTGGATGAGACGACTCAAAATTTACCTAACACTTTTCTTCAATGTGTTACCTAAACACACTTTTACAGCCAGTGGTGAGTTTCAGTTCTAACACAACAGTTGTTGTGATCTGCGCAACCACTCCTGCAGCGTCAAAATGAAAGCGTCCGAGTCCTGCCCGCGCGCAAACTCCTTTGCTGTCAAATTCTATCAGTTAGGGGACAGACTTCTAGCTGAAGTGAAGGCCTCCAAATCGACCTCTGAATTTGGTCGGTTACTAGTTAACTTCTTATCATCTGGCAACTTTGGCTTACCAAACACACCAACAGTTTAATTTATGATATTTCGTATGCTAAGCTCTCCTAATTTATGGTGAGACATCCGCCACACCTACACTGGCCTTTCAAACGAAGGGTTGGAGAGACTTCCAACAGTTATGACCCAAAACTAACGGCGCATTCTGCCCTACCCGACACTGTAATCGAAAAGGAAAGTTCTACACTACACGACCGTATGAAATTTATACTCTTAAGCACTCAACAGAAAAATCGCATGCAACGAATGCCATAACAAGGAAAGTCAAGTAGGGAGAAATATGAACACAGAAAACACTCTCCTTGCTAGAATTCTTGCTTTCTTTGCCTGCTGCTTTGTCTATTTTTCCTCGTTGTAGAAAAGAAACTCAGTTCCAAACGTTGGCTTGGCCATTGTCGAGAATTAATTACTTAAGGGACAGACCTTGGCTGGGACCACCCTTCTTTGGGGGTAACTAGCCCTACTACCTTCACAGTGCCTAACCACAACAAGCAGAAGTAAAAAAATGTTCACTGGACTACAGCTTCACAACTATGTAAATCTGGGATTTACTCATTATGAAAGTGACCAGCAAAGTCCAACACTCTTCGATTACAAGGTTGTCACGACCAGTTTAAAAGACGGACTAGATGTCTTGGAAGTTCACTTGGAGCACCCAGACAGGTTCATTGCTTCTGGATGCTGGATTTAGAAAACATAAGATATTTGGCCCCCAGTTGCTATACTCATCAAGATTATAAGTCTCCGACGTGGTATGGCATTAACATGCATGAACTATGCGGTTTCGGAATCACCAATGAAGCACAATAAGTAAACAATTTGTGTGTACACTCTCTTATAAACTTTTCATCACTATA
Source organism: Heterobilharzia americana (assembly GCA_944470555.2). Lineage (NCBI taxonomy): Eukaryota > Metazoa > Platyhelminthes > Trematoda > Strigeidida > Schistosomatidae > Heterobilharzia > Heterobilharzia americana. Next base: position 3,755,987 of record OX104128.1, on the reverse strand, counting down.
TCAAACAAAATGTACGGACTGTTACGACGGAAGTACTAGCTTCCCCAGGTGATGCGTGTAAAGTCTAGATACAAACTTTGCTTTTTGTGTTAGTGCGAGGGCAATGCTTCTACTTGTCCAACTTGTAAATTACGGCACACTTATTCTGCAGGAATCTTCCATCGTATGAACATGCAGCAGTTATATCTTTTAGTGACAAAAGGTGGGGACTGAGATTGCCTTCCATGAGGATGCATGTAATTCATATAGAAACTTATTCATACCTGTAAGAACGGTGTGCCGGGGTGTCCAGGGATAAACTTCATTGTTATACTACATATCGTTATATAGCAGAATAGGTGGGGATTGAGACTACCTGGCATGAAAACACATGTAAATTATATAATGACTCTTCCATACCTGTAAAAACTGTGTGCGCCTATATATTCGGGGATAAAAATTACTATTATGCCCCGGGTACAGACTGCACTGAAGTTACACACGAGGCTTGACCACGGTAATCAACAGAAATGTTTGGGAGGAGAGCGAATGTCAGACGATGTTGGACTGTTGAAAAAATATTTGTGTGGCTAGATTTTCGCTGCCAACCGCTTCTCGAGCGAAAATGTGGTTTGGCCCTTTTCGACGACTTAGGGGCCACAGAAGCTTTATCGATTCCGAAGAAATTTTATGGCAGTTCGAATGTTAAGCTTGTGCTAACCACGCCCGACCTTAACGTTGCTTTCTGTGTTGTTGTTCGTCATTTTTAGAATTCACATTCTATCCCATGGACCATATCTCTGCAAGGAATAGTAGCCAATTTAAGCCTCCCTATTGCGGAGATCTATCAATTTGGGTCACAGGCAGGTACGCGGTGGTAGGACTGGTCCCACGATGCGTCTACAGGCATGAATTAGGAACACAGGAATGAACTGAATAAATTCAGAGTCACCGCGTCCCGTCTGGCACCAACAGCCACAGACGTCGCCCCTTACACCGACTTTCACAGGCTCCCTGAGTTCTTCCTCACCACTGCAAATTTCATTTTGAAATACCAAACCCTTGGAAGTGGTTCGCAAAAGCACTTGAAAGGACGGTAAGGTTATTAAAGGTGATTAGATTGACACGTAGAGCAAATCTATGAATAACTCAAAACTGCTGTATTTTCATGCATTCTGAATGTTTTCACGCTGTGCCTTGAGCCACTAAAAGGCTGCACCTCCCTTATTCCGGTTGCGGAGGAAATCCAGTGTATTCATGCACTTTGGGATCACGTTTTGCTAAGCTCTATGGTAGCCCATCACGTCTTTCCCGATTTTCATGAAATTTCCGTGATAATTGAATGTTCCATCATAAAAGTTACTGCCTATTGACAAAATTCGACTTACCTTTCTCCTGTAAGATGGCTGCACATAATGGTGCACGGTAATTGATTTATTCTCAGGCTCACCTCAGGGACGCGAGACAGAACTGGCTAGAATGGATAAGAAGCAATGCCGCCACGACTAGAAACCAACTTAGCTAAACGTTTGCAGAAAGTATGATAGTGAAACCCATGTTTTCACCGGTATTGAGCACGAGATACGTTTAAGTTTCGGACAATAAAACCTTTCAATCCACCGGAGCGGATGATATGGTGATCAGGTAACTGAGATTCTGAGAAAAAGCGAGTTTGTGACTTCAGTTCCCCATTGAAATCGCTCAAAACTACTGTTATCGAAGCTAGTATATTCGATCACTTACGGCAAAATGTTGGACAACTCATTGACCCTCATCCTATCTATGTTCTCTATAACGGAAAATAATTAGAAAGTCCCTCGGGGTTGCGTTTGCCTTTACTATCCCACTTTTCTTCTTTGGATTGGAACATGTCCTTATTGGCCTGTTCACTTACTACCGGTGTTCCCTAAACCTACATATGTAGATACATCAGCTTTCCAATTTCGGTTGGACCATATTTGGATTTGTCTTCTATAGTCCAGTTTATTCAAATGTAATTTGCTACGTTCGGAATTTCGCTTTACCTTGGCTGTTTTCTAATTTGTTCGGGGTGGCGTAGATGGTCATCATCGTTTTGGTTTTGATTTGACTATCTACTCGAATCATTCCCGACACACGACCGGATTCTTGCAGCTAGACAAGTTTGGTCCCATTATTGGGAAAATTTTCAGCCCGTTGTGAGCATGTAATCTTCATCGCTTACCGACTTTTTTCATCGTACGGGTTGATGTTTCGAATCAGGGAATTTATTATCATTTAATTGGGTGTGGCTAGCAGAGGAATCCAGGAGGCGCGTTTCCTCTTATTTCGGGCCCGTCAACTGGATGCGCTTGCACCCGAGTGCACTTGTGCTCCTGTTTAGAACTTCACCTGCCGGTCGCTTTCATCATTCATTTTTCAGGTCTGCCTAACCAGTCCTTCACCCATATGGGATCCCAGCAATCACATTTGTCGGCATGCACCATGTCGTCAAAACTTTATGAAGAACTCTGTGATCCAAGGTCATAGCTGTACTACCTATCCTACCTTCAAGAATATTGGGAGATCCAAACGATAACCGAATAGTTCCTTTTTTCGATCTCAGCTTGCTTCAGTATGATGAAGAATCATGCTGGTGTTTATCCCTCCTATTCTTTGCTACCTGCTAAGTATTGACGTTCTTTCCCCAAATGTACCTCTCATGTGCTGTGAATAACGGCACCTAACTTAATACGGTACACAGCAGTCATTTTTTGTTATCAAAATGATCAAACCTGTAAACCGGTTTGTATTCATGTAGCTTATGTTGTATGAAATTTATTATTGTTACTATTATGGGGACAGGCTATCGGTCTGAGTGCAGATAGGTGTGGACCACCCAGTTGAGGTCCACATACCAGTGGAAACGAGCAGCTGGAAACTCTGAGTGACATGCCTTGGAATCGTTCACATTCGCGAAGAGGTGCTCACATATCCCCCTCATTCTAATAAACATGCTGAATCCAATATCTTCTTATTCCCCCTTGTTTATGTTATCATGACCTCCTACCAATTTGGACTGCCTTCCTCTCCATTTCTTTACCATTATCCCCAAAGTAGTTCTGACGCGACGTGTAATAGGGAATGCGGAAACTTAGGTCAGCGTGTAACAACGCGTGATTACATGTTGATCCTCTCAATATATTTTCAATTTAGTCTGCCCCGCTCAAGACCACATTATAACCCCTCCAAAAGAAATAGTGTACCCAACTGGAAAGGATTGTGGTTCACCATTAGACCTGCTGATGAATGTAGCTACGTAAAGCTCCTTTAAATCTTGTTAACTGTTGATCGAAACTATTTTATCAGTGAAAGAACTTCATACTCATCTATGCCTTAGCTTTGCCGTAGCTTTTATAATAAAAACAGTAACATATATTTCATACAACATAGGTTACATGAATACAAACTAGTTTACAGGTTTGATCATCTTGGTAATGAGAAATGACTATTATGTACAATGTTAAGCTATGCATTAGATTCCGTTATTCATGGCATATAAGGGGTGTGTTGAAGCAGGCTCAGTTCAAAATTAGGAATTATTCGGTTATTGTTTGAATCGTCCAATATTCTTGGAGGTGGGACAGACATTACAGTCGTGACCTTGGGGTGCCTGAGTTCGTCACAGGGTTTTGATCGCATGATGCACACTCACAAATGCGATTTCTAGGATTCCATTTGGATGCAGGGCTGGCTGGGTAAACCTGAAAAGTGACAAACAAAGGCAAGCAGCATGCAAAATCCAAAACGGGAGCACAAAAATAAGCGGGGGTAGATCAACCATGATACATCTGGTTGGGTTCTCTGTATTGACTACAAAACGTACTTGAAGAAGTTTCGAAAACCAACTGTTTAGAGGTAAGCTTAGGTGGAAGAAGATGAGGATGCGCACGACAGTAATGAAAATCAGTCTGAAGCCGAAGATACCACTACGAAATGGAGAGACTAGGGGATTATCGACCAGGTATTCACCTGTTATATACCTGTGTACAAACGTTTGATGAAGTTATAAACATCTAAATGAAATTTATGGGGTTTTCTAAGATGGCGACCACCCTTTATCTAGTCACGGGGGATGATCATGTTGTTGCCTGTTGAGCATTACCATATCGGAGTTACTGAAACAATATGGTAGTGTAGAGTACTTACGTGTAAGTACTGATAGCCAAGGGCAAATAATAAGATATGTTATATGCTGTGAAAATGCACCGACTGACAGTTCTTTTATGAATCCGGAGTTGCGAGATTATTTTAAGGGAAGAATTCTAAGAAATGGGTGTTAAGTCGTGAGATTAGGTTATGAAGAAATGTAGGTTACATTAGAGTAGCTACTGAGTTCACTGTTGCATATCGTATTCCACTCCACTTCCTGTTCACTCTTGGTCACTTTTTGGGAATTAGATTTTGAATTAACTAATGCGTTTAGTTTTCGGCATTATATACTTTTGCCGTTGCTGTTGGTTTCCTTTGAGCCTAGGTACCAGTGGTACCATTGTACGTGGTTTAGGATTTGTCCTGGTGCGAACTTGACAGACACAAAGACCAATCACTAATTATTCGAACTTGTTATATACCCACGATTACGAGACCAAGGAAGAACACGATAGCGTAGTCGGATGGAACAGTATATTTGGATGGTTATGCCAAAATACCGATGCGTTCCAACTAACTGGCTAGAGAGTCGAATACGAGCAATGCAACGTAACACGACAGCGTGCCAAATGGCGAGGATGCTTGACCGGGTGCCTTCAGCTTAGCGAGTCTAGTTAAACTATCAAGGTCAGCATCAATGTCGAAAGTCGTCAAACCCTAGGCTATTGATTTTGGGGAAGTGTGTGACGCTACAGATCACTCCCCCCTAGTGGGTTCGTGAGGACCCTAAGACGATACCAGCCGGAAGTAAAAATCCAGCGGTTTCTCCACTGGTAAAACTCTTCCGATGGGCTCACTGCGTGAGGTGGCCCCTGGTTGTCTGAACCTTATTCTAGGGTGTCGTGACGATTAAATAAATAAAATACAATACATGAAATTGTACGTCGGTCGCGGTCATCTGTTGCTTTCGACGTTCCGTCCAGTGCTCGTTGCACCTGGAATATAAATAAAAGTCTTTAATACCACGAAAACGTTGCGTAAAAATGGGAATTATTTATATATAAACATATCGAAAAGTAAAAAAAATTTACGCTTATCTTCGCCGTTTTTTTTAGTTTTTATTACATGGTAATAAAAATCGATATAAAAAGGCAAAGTGTCCGAGGGTTTGTGCATTGCCGGTAAATAAGAAAAATAGTGCCTCGAAAAAAAGAAAAAAAATGGTTGGCACACACACAGCTAAGTTGAATAAGACTTCAGATACTCTGGGAACCTGACGGTTCGACCTGATCGTGTTTTTTGTTGCGCTGCTGGTTGTTGTAACTCTGGATATTTCTCCAGAACTGCCTGGTAGGACGCGTCGCCTGATTGTTTAGTCCTAACGATGGCTAAACTCGGACCTACATAGGTGGTGCCGCCAATAGATAACTTTGTGTTGTTATCTATCAGTCGTCGACGGCGAGCATCTACGAGTAGATCGTAATGGTTTAGCAAGTCTATGCCAATGATGGGCGTAGAGACGTCTGCCAGGAGGAAAATCCAGTGGATAGGTTTGCGTAAACCTAAGTTTAGGTAGGCATACCGTCTCCCGAATGTCGCGATTGCCTTGCCATTGGCTGCTTGAAGATTGAAGGATGGGTCGAGATGACGCTCCTTTGTCGTTGCTGGAAGAACGCTAACTTCTGCGCCGGTGTCGACGAGGTAGCGGACTTTCGTTTTAATGTCGGTGACATAGAGCAAACGGCTGTTTCCACCGGCTACGGTTGCCGTGAGCACGTGCCGGCGTGACCTTTTCCCGAGTTTGTGTCCTTCTTAAAACGGCATGGTTTACGACATTTTCTGGCTTCATCCCCGTAAGTGTTATGTAACCAGCACCATTTAGGGTTTTCCACCCTGTTGGGTTTCGTTTCAGGGCTACCACGCGACTTGCTGCGATGCACCAAGGTGCGTTTCTGTGATGTGCTACGTGATCTAGGACTTCGAGATCGTAGCAACCGTTTCACAGAGTTGCACAACTTGGTCACCTCTGAATCCTGGCGCTCTGGTTTGTCGCAGATAGAATATACGTTGGAGACGGGTCTGCTGGATATCTCCAGTATTTTATCTGCTGAGGCTGCCAGGTCGTCGAGTGGGACTGACTGCAGTGTCACCAACACGGTTTGCACCGGTTGTGGTAGTTTCGAGAGAAATAGTTCTCGGAAGAAACCATCGTCAAATGTTCGTGCACCGATTACTTCTCGCATGCGTGCGAGGACTTCAGTAGCTGAGTGGCTGCCTAGCTCGATGTTACGAAGCAATTCGTCTAGACGTTGGCGATCTGTGAGATCGCTTTTCTTCAAGAGTGCGGCCTTTAGAAGTGCATAAGGGTCACTTACTTCAGGATTAAACATGTTTGCTGTAACATACCTGTTTAATTCTCGCGGTAGTGAACGTATGACAGCAAGAAATCGAGATTGAGGATCTGAGACACCCTGTTCTCGAAAATCTGCCTCGGCATACAGAAACCATGTTTCTGCATTGTCTGGCCAATATGGCACGAGTTGGATCGTGTTCGAAGTCGGCTTAATACGAATAAGCTTGGGAGTGTGGTCGGACATGAGAAAACGTAGTAAATGGATATATAAATGTTATCGAAATGAAAACAATAAACAAATATAAAATGGAACAGGCTCACCAATTCAATACTTGTTATTGGTCGGGATGTGTGATCACGTCGGGATATTTGATCACGTCGGGCTCACCAATTTAGGATTTGTCCTGGTGCGAACTTGACAGACGCAAAGACCAATCACTAATTATTCGAACTTGTTATATACCCACGAATACGAGACCAAGGAAGAACACGATAGCGTAGTCGGATGGAATAGTATATTTGGATGGTTATGCCAAAATACCGATGCGTTCCAACTAACTGGCTAGAGAGTCGAATACGAGCAATGCAACGTAACACGACAGCGTGCCAAATGGCGAGGATGCTTGACCGGGTGCCTTCAGCTTAGCGAGTCTAGTTAAACTATCAAGGTCAGCATCAATGTCGAAAGTCGTCAAACCCTAGGCTATTGATTTTGGGGAACTGTATGACGCCACAGTGGTATTACCGTTTGTGGTTTGGCCGTCACCGAATTGGTGAGAATCGTTAGATAGCTTTAATTATATTGCTGACCATTATTAGCGACAGTGTCATCGAAAACTTTGTGTTAGGCGAAAGCTTTGCAAAATTGTATGCAGAAAGTGTTTTACTATAGACAAAAACATGACCGGGAATAAAACACATGAAATCTATGAGGTAAATGCTGTCAAAAATTCATGAAACAGTGTGGGAAATATTGGGTGCTGAGAGAAAGGAATGTACTGGATGAAAGTTGCACACCGAAGGGACTAAGCGTATACTTAGCAAAACAGTTCCAAATTTTCACACAGAAATCTGATCCGAGCTTCTCCACAAAAAGAAACAAGGTTGAAGTGCGAACGATACACAAATTAGTTCGAAAATGTGCACCTGATCACCGTGTTGACTTCTGCTTCTATATGCATTGCTAAAGCACGAATACCGATCGTTCAGTAAGGAACTGGATGTCTCATGCTATGCCATGTGTACGTCTGTATTCATATTCCGCTTAACGGACCCTGAAAAACACCTTAGTAACTACTCAAGTGATAAACTGCTTTTATCTGTTTATACAAAACCAAATTCCCAGTCAAAGTAAAGAAAAACGAATGACTGATGTTGGGCTTCAGGTGGTGGCTATTAGAGGTAGCGTCCTTTTTCGTTACAAGCGCGATGCAAGAAAAGGCACAGGTGACATCGTGGTCTTGAGTACACACAAAAGGGAAAATGAAGTGCATGTGCGCGACGTTTCTCTTCATGTGGGGAAGATTTAGCATCAACATACTTTCCACGGAACCGTCAGACTAAAGTGGGAATGAATAGCAAAATTAGTGGCGACGGCAGCGGCAATGTATCAGACAAATCTGAATTGTGTGTTGGTATTGATGTGGGGATTGCAAAAATGAGATTAGTGGCATAAAAGGAATAGCCTCCCTTTCCATTTGTTAGCTAGTAAGTGTCAAATGGCAGCTAACTGTATTCCACATCGTGTGCCCAAACTTTATGGATTCACCTATATACATGGGGTATCAACCATTGATTTGTATTGGTGTGACTGGAAACCACTTTGTAGAACCCTGATTCGTCTGAGTTAATGTCGTGGCTCATTTCTATCAAGTGTGAAGCAAACGCCAGTTCCTTCCAGTCTCTCCACCTCTGTTGAGGTTTTCCGAGTGTGTCTAAAACATAATCTGTGTTCCACTACCTTTACATTTACCTGGCTGGCCGCCCCTCTCATATAAAGCCCATTGAAGTCGGTGCATTTGGTTTCATAAGTGGAGTTTTGCTGATTTTTGTACATTACTAAGTCCTAAGCAATCACTACTGCTGAAAGCACAGTATTCAGTGCAAGAAAATGACCCTCATGTTCAATCTGGCAAGAATTATTCTCACGAATTATCACATGTTTATCTTATTATTTGGTGGGGGTTCCGCAGACCCTTGTGATAATTATTTGCTTCCAGTGCAAAGCTAACCGAATTTGACTTTCCCATTTTTCGTCTAACATTGTAACTAGTGAACTTGCTCTGTCGGTCAGATTTCCAGCGATTGACAATTTCTTGGTCAACAGGTGTTCAGATCAATAACCTTGATATCTGTCAAAACGTGTTGGAGTTCCAAAAATATTCCTCCTTGACTTAAAGCCTGCTGTCTTTGAGCCACACAGTCCATTACAGTTAATTCTAGCAAGCTGGATCCAACTTCCTTGATGGAAGTAACACTTCCACACTCATTATATATGTTTGAAACGTTCCTTCAGGTTTTTACGTTCGAAAACGATAACTTGACCTTCCACATCCTGGAGGAGTAGAGCATTTTGTCATTGAATTGGTCTCTGATGAATGCATAAATGAGTTCGTGACTAGTGAAGATACAGGAGATCACATTGCTTTGCCATCTACCCACATCTATGCAGACCCATTGATGTGGTTATTCTTAGTTGTAAACATAATCCTACGGCATTCAGAAGTTCTTCTTGATCTAGTGGGTAACATTTTCTGAGGTTAGTATTTAACGGTGGAAACTTATAAATTATAACTAATGCGCCTTTAATACGTGCCTATTTAGATGGCCTGCTTCGGGTCACCGAAAGCTTTTCAACAAAGACATTTCATCAAATTCCTTCTCACTAATTTGTTTTCATCTTTCAAATATGTTTCTTAAACGCATCATGTACTCTTGCACCCTTTTAAAACTCTCTCAATTTTCTGTTAACTAAATAACAACAAAAAGTAAAAACTGTACGCCAGTAAAAGATGGGCTCATAACTGTACAGAAATACAGTACACTCCTTGGATAATTATGCTGAGTTGCAGATTACGGTAGTGACTTGACCAACTACCACCACCAAAATTATACTGAATGAATTTGTAGGGATGCGTGTTACAATTCCGTAACGTTTGATCAACCCTACTTAATTTGATGTGCTCTAGTACCTGCTTAACCAGTACTTTACCTAACGTGTAAGTACTGATAACAAAACACAAATCAAAAGAACTGATACGCAATGTATTTAAAGGAGCTATGTATTTAAGGTAAATGTAATAATAATGAATGAGGGAAAAGTTTAATCAACTTATCTGGCTTGTAAGGCTGAACTAGGGACTCGGAGTACGTGCGTGGTGATCAGCACAATGGAGCGCAAAATGGCGTCCAAGCCTGCTCGGATGCATGCTCGTTAAAACAAAACTTAAAACACCCTAAGCATCCGGAGGCAAGCTAGAGATTTATTTAGTTAATTTAATTTAAACTATTTATTTTAGCCCTAGTTATATTTTGGTGCCAGGAAGGTGCACTACAGGTTATCCCCCTCCTAGAAGGTTGTTGGGATACCGGCAACCTTCGATCCTAGGAGGCGACTGCGAGGCGGACACGCAACACCTTTCCATATTGGTGATGGAGTAGGTGACGTGTGGGTCTCCGAAGCTAGTGCAACTATGCACACCTACGAGGTAAGATAACTTTGCGTCTAGACGCAACCCTTCTCGCAGTGGTGGAAGGTGACCCAAAGCCTCCGTCTACTTTTCCCTATTGCTTCTTAATCTACCGGGGAGTGTACAGGGGGAAATTGGTACAAAGAGAACCGAAGAACGATCCAAGTAGCATCGTCAGCGGCCAATTGTATCCAATTTTCAACGCATTTTCTAGGTTCTGCAAGAAGAAAGAAATGGGACATTAGAGTGCTAAGAAAAGGAAAACCAAACAATTCGAAGTGGGAGGAGTACAGAAAAAAAATAATAACCAACCAAAAAAAGTTTTCGGAATTTAAATTGTATTTTTGGTTTTTCTTTTTTGAAAAAAAACTGTTTGCAAAGTAGTGAACAAGACTTTTGAAAACTTTAGATATGAAAACGCATTGAAAGTGTATGCCACGACAAAGTAGTTGAAACTCCGAATTCACCAAGTGTGAAGTTGCTCTGGGGCTAATTAACGAAATCGGCGTATCGCTTGGGCCAATGTACACGCCTCCCAGCACGTGTAGAGGGTACTGGATCAGTGTTACTAGACGTGGCTCTTTTAGAAGGTTCAGGGTACGCGCGACTAAACGAGTCTGTTTGGGAGTCTGGCGGCAAGGGTTTTTCTAGTTGTGTCGGTGTAGAGGAAGGTGGGTCGTCCTCTATATAAGCTGCCTTCAAACGATCGACACTTATAGAATCCTGCCGTCCAGATCTGTCAATGACGAAAAACTTTTCTTTCCTACTGAGAACCTTGAAAGGTCCGTCGTATGGTGGCTGTAAGGGTTTACGTACACCGTCACAACGCACAAAGACGTGAGTGCAATCTTGGAGTCTTTTATCCAACTGCACCCGTCTACACTGTATCCGTGTGGATGAGGGTTGGAGGCGACGCATGTGTAACTTAAGAGTTTGAGCATAGCCATGGATATCGGTAGGAGTTGGGTCACTACAGTCTGAAGCGACCATCTCACCCGGCAAACGTAAGTTACTACCGTAAACTAACTCAGCAGGTGTACACTGTATATCAGTCTTGAGTGTAGAACGGATGCTGAGAAGAACCAACGGCAGAGACTCAGTCCATTTCATATTGTCGACTGCCATTAGTGCGCTCTTAAGGTGTCGGTGGAATCGCTCCACCAAACCATTGGAAGCTGGATGATATGCGGTAGTGCGGATGCGTTTGCATCCCAACAGATTCATCAGCTTCTGGAAGGTAGCGGATTCGAACTGTTGGCCTCTGTCGGTTGTCACGGTGGAAGGGCATCCAAACTGTGAAACCCATCCTTCGACGAAACCCGACTTACTGTTTCGGCAGTAATGTTAGACAATGGGATGGCTAACGGCCAGCGAGTAAACCTATCGACACATGTCAGTAGGTAACTATATCCATTGGAGGGTGGAAGTGGGCCGACAATGTCTAAGTGGACATGAGCGAATCGTGAGTCCGGTTTGGCGAAAGTTCCAAGTGGTGGGATGTTGTGACGATTCACCTTGGAACGTTGGCACTGAATACATGACCGTGTCCAGTTTCGAACATCACGGTTAATACCAGGCCAAACAAACCTAGCAGATATGAGTTTGTCAGTGGCGCGGATGCCAGGATGTGAAAGATTGTGCAAAGCATCAAAAACATGCTTACGCAAGGGTAAAGGAACAACCGGTCTGGGTGTGCCTGTGGAGGTGTCGCACAATATTGACACTTCACTGTTCAGGAGCGGTAGACGCTGTATCTTCAGAGAGGATGAGTGTTGAAGTTTTTCAATCTCCTCGTCTGAATCCTGAAGTTCGGCAATCTTCCGTAAGTCGACTGCTCGAGGCAAAGTAGTGGTGCAAACGCGAGACAGTGCGTCCGCGACAGGGTTATTCGCACCAGAAATATGACGGATGTCCGACGTGAATTGCGAAATATAATCTAGGTGACGTAATTCACGCGGTGAATATCTGTCAGTAGTGGTGTGTAAGGCATACGTCAGAGGTTTATGGTCGGTAAAGATGATGAAGTCACGACCTTCCACAAAATGACGAAAATGTTTCACTGAGGCATATATGGCGAGCAGTTCCCTGCCGAAAGTGCTGTACCGCATTTCGCAGGTGGATAACTTCCGGGAGAAGAATGCAACTGGGATCCAAGTGTGATCCGAAAGTTGTTGCAACACAGCTCCAATGGCCGTGTTAGAGGCGTCAACCGCAATGCTAAGAGGTAGGTTTACGTCTTGATGCACCAGCATCGTGGCGTCTGCTATTGCGGTTTTGATCTTGCGAAATGCTTCTAGTGCCTCCGGAGTCAAGCTGAAAGTTTTACATTTACTTTTCAGCAGGTCGGTCAGTGCAGTCAAAATGTGCGCACATTGGGGAATGAAGCGACGATAATAGCTCACCATACCCAGAAACACACGCAGAGCTTTAAGTGACCCTGGGACTGGGAAGTCTTGGATCGCCTGTACCTTTTCAGGTAGTGGGCGAATGCCTTGCTCGTCGATAACGTGTCCCAAAAATTTTAGTGAACGAACGCCAATTGGCATTTGGCCAGGTTGACTGTCATCGAATGCTCTGACAGTCTGGCGAAAACCTGTTTCAAGTGGTTAAAATGGGTGTCTTCGTCAGGACTAGCGATTAGTATATCGTCTAGGTAGGCATAGGCGAAATCGAGTCCACGTAAAACATCGTGAATAAAACGTTGGAAGGTTTGTGCTGCATTGCGAAGACCAAAAGGCATACGGAGGAACTCAAAAAGACCAAACGGTGTAATGACGGCTGTCTTGGGAACATCATCAGGATGAACCGGGATCTGATGATATGCACGCGTCAAGTCAAGCTTACTGAAGATAACCGAGCCTTTTAAAGATGCAGTCAAGTCGTGAATGTGAGGGACTGGGTAACGATCTGGAATCGTTTTAGCGTTGAGCCTTCGGTAGTCACCACAAGGCCTCCAGTCCATGCCATTGTTCTTGGGTACCACATGCAAGGGTGAAGACCATGGACTGTTGGATGGTCTGATTATTCCCATTTCAAGCATGTGTTCGAACTCGGCTTTTACAGCACGCAGTTTCTCCGGGGATAATCGCCGTGGTTTCGCAAACACTGGCGGGCCAGTCGTCGTTATGTGATGAGAAACGTTCGAAGTCACACAAGGGACACAACGACTTGGCTTAAAGACATCCGGAAAGGACTGAATGATAGACGCGTAGGGACTAGAAGCGTCCGTCGTGCAGTACACGGGACTGAGGGGCGGCGTCTTTGTGACTATACCGGAAACAGAGAGTGTTGTGGTAGAATCTATCAACTTATGCTTGCCAGCATCTACCAGCAGCTGATAGTGCTGCAAGAGATCCATACCAATAATGCCGGTGGTCACATCTGCCACTATGAAAACCCAACGAAAGGGACGACGCAATCCAAGGTTGAGATCGAGGAATCTCCGACCATAGGTTGTGATGGGCGAACCGTTGGCGGCACGAAGTTGCAGAGACATTGGCCGCAGACGCTCTTCCTTCGTAGGTGGGATGACGCTAGCTTCTGCCCCAGTGTCAACTAGGAAGCGTATCCCAGAATGTCGATCAGTGACGAAGAAGAGGCGACATGGAAGTGGCTCGCCAGCGACGTTAGTCGCCGTCACGTGCTGGCTCACACGTTTCCCGCCTGGTTAGCCTCGAAGGTGCAAGGTCGAGTGCACCTTTTGGCATTGGCACCATAACGTTTATGGTACCAGCACAACCTGGGTTGGGATTGTCGCGATTTGGAACGTCTGCTACCGGTACGGGAGGCAGACCTGTTGCGCGAGCGAGACGTGCGACCGTTGGAAGCACTACCAGACCGCATTTCGTTCCTGATGCTGCACAACTCTCATACAATTTCGAGATGTGAGCTATAACATCGAAACTTGTTGGCTCACCAGCCGAGGGAGGATGTGGGTTTTTGAACGAATCCGTGGCAGTAGACAGTGCAGCTGAGATACTAGTGTTGGGTTTCGTAGCATCCACAGCTCTGTCAGCCGCTTCCGCCAGCTCTATTAAGGGACACTTATGGAAGGGTGCGAGGATCCCTTGAACCGACTGTGGTAACCTCTGTAACCACAGTTGCTTGAGAAATGCTTCATCAATGTTGAAGTCAGCAATCAGCTGCTTCATCTGACGAAGCAGTTGCGTCGGCTTGCGATCACCCAGATGCACATCCCTGAAAAGTTCTTGCACTTTCTGCTGGTCAGTAAGTGCAACACGTTTGATGAGGGCGGTTTTGAGGCGATCGTAAAGATTCGGTGCTGGGTCATCTAGCACATCTGAGACGTCTTCGATCACATTTTCCGGTAAGCTGACGATGACTAAGTTGGACTTAGTTTCTTGTGATTGAATGTGTCTCAAGGCAAACTGAGCTTCCACATGGGAGAACCATGCAGATGGTCTGTGGGCCCAGAAGGTGGGAAGCTGGAGGGTTACGGCCATCTGCGCAGTCGAGTCGTTATCCGCCATTGATCAGGGAATTAACGAGGCACGATAGTGATAAAAAAAATTACAATGCAAAAATAACCAATGAGGAGTGCAATAATATAAAAAAACGCTAGACCGTGCCAAAAACAAAATAGGCCAGACAAATCAACGCAAGAGAACAAAGGTACTAGACAAAGTAAGAAGTGATACTCGGGCTCACCAATTTTGTAGGGATGCGTGTTACAATTCCGTAACGTTTGATCAACCCTACTTAATTTGATGTGCTCTAGTACCTGCTTAACCAGTACTTTACCTAACGTGTAAGTACTGATAACAAAACACAAATCAAAAGAACTGATACGCAATGTATTTAAAGGAGCTATGTATTTAAGGTAAATGTAATAATAATGAATGAGGGAAAAGTTTAATCAACTTATCTGGCTTGTAAGGCTGAACTAGGGACTCGGAGTACGTGCGTGGTGATCAGCACAATGGAGCGCCAAAATGGCGTCCAAGCCTGCTCGGATGCATGCTCGTTAAAACAAAACTTAAAACACCCTAAGCATCCGGAGGCAAGCTAGAGATTTATTTAGTTAATTTAATTTAAACTATTTATTTTAGCCCTAGTTATATTTTGGTGCCAGGAAGGTGCACTACAAATTCATTCAACAGTCCAAACCAAACGCTTATGTATTTCCAAATGCGTGTTTTACACTGTGGCGTTTATTACTGTTACTGACCGTTACTGCTATTGACATTATTCAAATGCAATGCTTATTCTTCTTAAGGATACTGAACGAGAAATGCCCCGATCAACATTTTCGCGGGGAAACTGGGGACAGAACACGGGACAAGTCGTGGGGAAACGTGGATTAAAAACTCGGGGAAATGTTACACAATCCGGCTTTTTGCCCTTTGTTTTTATGGCAGTCTGAAACATGACCCCGAGTTTTGCCCCAAGAAAATGTGGACTGGATGAATTTGTTGAACCATAATATGCTGGGAATTCCATACTGTACCACACTTGTTTGATAAAAACTGTTATTGTTATTAGTATTATTAATAATAGTGGTAGTATTAGTATTAGTATTAGTATTGGTAGTAGTAGTAGTAGTAGTAGTAGTAACGGCCATATCAGTAATAAATAAAGACAGAATGCCGAAAATTGCCATCATTTCGACTTTTTCAATATAGGATGTAATGGTTTTCTTCGCGTGGTTTTATGATCTTTGACATACACTCCATCGAATCATATAAGTGTCAGTATTCCAAACTGACAAAAATAGGGAAAGATGAGGAAAAATAATGGTGACTAAATGGGGAAAAATATGGGGAAGTGCAACAAAATATCCTCGTTTTCCCCACTAGTGGGGTTTATCCCCATTTTTTCCCCGTTTTTGTCAGTTTGGGTACATCTGCAACTAGTCTGAATAGGGTGTCTAGCCCTGATATCTGACCGTAAATTTATGTACGCTTCCCAAAACATGGTCAATTTTCTCATTATCCCCGATACTGCTGATCCACTTGCGCCAGACAGTGCAAATATCGCGAGTTAAGACGAGGTGAAAAGCAGGATGTTGCGTTTACAAACGAGCTGAGAAAAATTTGAAACCAGTACAACTAAACAAACGTATTGATTATGAAGTGTTAAGTATATCATTAAAACAATGCAAGATAAACGACAGATGAGTCTCCCCAGAAAACAGATATAGGAAGGAATATCTCTGTCCGATATAAGGTATTATCTGATAAAGGCACATTCATTTTGAACATATTTAAAGCATAGAGTGAAGGTTACGAATATCTGTTATTAGAATGCAAACTAATTGGAGGAGTATTTATATGAAAATGAAGTGTATGGTAATCGAAATACTACAATAACTTTACCGTAGTAACTATATCGGGAGGTAAAAATGTCGAAATCGTAATACCTGGAATATTATTGGGAATCACTAGTTTGGAAATAAACGAAAGGATTCGTAAGTTCCTGGGGCCAGACGAAAATGTTTTTTATGTGTGAAAGAGTCTGATAAAGTTGTAGGTGTATTATTGTGTTTTCAACAAGGTAATGAACAAAAAGCAGTAATACCGTTGCTGGTGAACTGGTTTCGTGCAAAGTAAATTGTGTGAAAGTAACGTTATGGCAAACGAAATCTTCTTCCGGACCTTATGGTGTTAGTTTTGAGCGATTCCAACGCCATTGTTTCCATTTTGACTGCAGTTTTTGATGTTTCTGGTTGCTTTACTGTTGATCCGGACTTGGAATCCGTGATGTCTGGTTCCATAAACGCTTACTTGATCCTGTCAGTGGTAACCTTTTCTCGTCTGCCTGAGCGTTCAACCATGATAACTTTGTCTCATTTATTGATCACTTTTAAAGGTCCTTCACACGGCGGCTGCAAGGGTTTCCGTACGCCTTCCTGTTGGATAAAAACGTGAGTGCAGTTTGAGACGCAGTGAGGTACAAGCACTTGACTGTCTCTGTATCGTGGGTACTGCGGTCGTAGTGTACTCATATGGCGCCGTAGTTGATACATATAGTTAGTCAAGTTCATTGAAACATCTGTTGCTGGGTTAAAATATTCCTGCATTAATCGTAAGGTAGTTCCATAAACCAACTGGGAAGTACAGCAACCAATGTCCTGCTTAATACTCGAACGTATACCATCTGTCATCAGTCTTTACTGCCATCAGTGCTGCTTTTAGTTGTCGATGGAACCTTTCAACAATATTGTTGGATGTAGGATGGTACGTAGTGGTTCCTATTCGCTTGATCCCAAGAAGTTCGGTTAACTGTCGAAATAGAAAACCTTCAAACTACACACCTCTGTCTCTAGTGATGATGCTTGGGACACTATAGTCAGAAATCCAGTGTCAGATGATGTTTTTTGTTACTATCTTGGCAGATATATCATGCAGAAGTATTGCCTTTGGTCATCTTGTGAATCTGTATAAGCATATTAAAGTGTAGTTGAAACCATTTGACGGAGTTAGTAGTCCAACGATGTCAACATATGCATGGTTCGGAAAATCTTCCGGTAGGTGAAAGAATATGTCTCTGCATTTTTGATCACTGGCAAGCCAGACAAGCTCTGGACCACTATCGAAGATTTCGATTCATACTTGGCCAGACGTATCGGTCAGTAATTAACTTCACTGTAGCTTGAATAGCAGGATGGGAAATGCCATGCATCTTAGAGAAGACTAATAGTCTCATTGAAAAAGGCAAAGCGGATGTCATTTCCTCTTGGATACATCACAGGTGGTGGATACAGAGTCATCGGGTATCACTTCTTCAAGACGTAATGAGGTGTTCACATTGGGTTTCAAGTGTTTTAGGTCCTCATCCGTCATCTGCAACTTTGGCACTTCTACTAGGTCCATATGATTGCGTTCTAAGATGTTTACGTGCACACGAAACAAAGCATCAGATGCCTCATTTTTGTTGCCGCCAACATACCTTATATCTGAAGTGAATTATTAAATAAATTCAAATTGCCTAACTTCTCGTGGTGAACAGTTCTCATGCTTTGCGTCAATTGCTTTTGTGAGTGGCTTATAGTCGACTGATACTGTAAAAACGCACCATTCGAGTATACATCCGAAATGTTTGGTCGCTAAGTAAATGGAGCCGAATATACTATATCGCGAGTGAGAAGCATTAAGTCCTTTCCAGAAGAACGATAATAGTTCCCACTAACCAAGGACAAACTGTTGTAGTACTTGGCCTACAGCAAAATTCGAAGCGTCTGTCGTGATTGCTAGTGGTGCTTCTGCATTACGACGAGACAGAAGAGTTTCAGAACTTATAGCAATCTTCAGTTTGCTAAAAGCATCAATTTTGAAGAAAACGATTGCTTTTTGAGCTTTTGTTAACCTGTTAGGTGCTCATATTGACAGACACGTTACGGATAAAAAGGTGTGACATAAACTGTTGTTCATTTGGAAATATTTAACTCCATATTTATGTTTTACGAAAATGTTCCGTGTCTTATCAGGTAAGGTTAAGTGAGCTGATTGGCCAGTTACTTGATGTAACTAATAGTGTCTTGTTAAAATGTAATGGCTATTGGGAGTTGGGAGGTCTCTGTTTCAGAAAGCATACACTATGTATCATAGGTTTGCACTGAATCAGACTCTGTGCATGTGGACAGGATGAGCACACTGAACACATTAAATGAAGACATAAAACACTGCTCCCCAAATAAAAATGATGCTTTTTAAATCACTCCACGTTTGATTTACCATTAGTATAATCTAGTAGATACATTTTGCAAAGCGACGTCTTCAGGCCATGCTTAATCGAACAGCCTAGAGCTATCTTTTAGTTTGCTTGGTGAACAAGAAAGCTTTACATATTATTACTCCACTCACTTGTACATCATTTTCATAAACATAGGGTCTATGCTTCGCAAAATGTTAGTAATAAGATGAAGCGCAGTCATATTCAGACGACCTGTAATAATTATCACTAAATTCCGAAATCGCACAAACATACCAGAGAAGTATTGATATGTACATACATTTGCGATGTGACCGCAGCAGCAAGAAAGGAACAGGTCACCTGATGTGCCTTCTGATCACTCACAGTGTATTCAAGTCGTAAGATAAGGTCCTGGACAAGATAACTGACTCTCATCAGTTCACTATACACTGCAGAAATGTCACAGTAGTTGTTGAATGTGTCTACTGAACACCTAGTATCTTTAGTAATAATGAGATTTGACTAAATACAGCTCCATAACATATATCCTCTCTTCCATATGATAACAAGATTATATGCGGCGACTTCAGCCAAAGTGAAATCAAATAGGATTCCTTAACTGGTCCAGCTAGATATGACACGTTTAGATACAGAAACAAATTGTCACTACTCCTACAAGAAGCGACAATGTACTGAACCTAATAAATGGCTATGACATAATTCCTCTTTTGGTACGTGTAAACTCCAAGTTTACAGGCATTATATACACTACCACTTCCTTAAACTAGCATTTCAGTTGATACTTCAGCCCCACGACAAAAAATATAGATTAGAGAAAAGAGGAAGTTCAGCGAAGATTACTTTCTTGACAATTTCCTTCTCTTTGGCTGTACAATCGTAATTTATAGGCTTCTGATCAATCTATAGTTAGATGGTTACAAGGACTACTTAATGAAACCTACTAACAAAGATCAAGTTGAATGAAGAATAAAAATTCACAAGTATCATACAGGATGAAAATTAATCAAAAAAGAGCGTAGAAACCACATAATTAACTGGTTAGAACATAAAGTTGCGTGATATGTCAGAATAATTCCGTAGATAATGCGTGATCGAAGATAACATTGAAACAACATCAAGGCGATAATTAAATTATTGAAATATATTATAGAAAACAACAAAATTGTGAATCACAAGAAAGAGATAGAGGTCGATGTATTGTTGACAATCTATCAAGTCCGAGGTAGCAACAAAGGTTGAACAAGTTTCTCTTGTATATATAATTGCGGTTTTTCCTAGCACATGGTAATAGCTTCTGTACAGAAAACGAGCAAGCACACCATTTTCTGCAAAATTTCTTTTCTCACTGTAGATGACTGTGAACGCTCAATCAATTATGATTCTATAGTCAATGTTGGCAAGGTGTTCAATTACTGCACTTATGAGGGATCCACTCTCACCTGTTCTCAGCTAGGTGGGGTAATATTCTTTACGCCTTCTGGAAAGAACTCGTATCAAACCACCTGCATATCTGACTTCACAGGAGCAGGTGAACTGATAAACACACATAGAATTGGTGTGACAATAGTCCCAGGTTGCTAATAGTTAGATCGGTTATCTCCCTGGATTCTGGACATTTGTACCACATTCACGTACATGAGTGCTTTGTTAGGAAGTTGAAGTATTGATGTAGTACACCCTCACCACGTTGCTATGCAGCCTTTTTAGGCAAATATTGCATTGACCTCTGACAGTGATACATTTTAGACACAACAGTCGTCAGAAATCTGCATTTTTTTCATGACTACCTGGTCTGTTTTTTGTGAGATGATGTCAGGTGTTGCCAGTGCCGGTATAATTGCTCGTCGACATCCGAATTTTCCCGTCTTTATGACATTTTTCAATAGTATGGTTGAAGGTGCAATACATTGGCGAGTGTGAGTTGAATACCGGAATCTTGAATGCTGAGAGCATTGTCATGACTAACTTGTCTCCATGACCTACTTTCTGTCCATCTGCTGACCGCGTTTACAGAGTTATCACTTGTTGTCTATTCTTCTTTATCATTTCAACTAAAGTATGCGATACATATAAACTACCAGATGACCAGAAAGAATAAGCAACAAGGAGCTCGCTGTGGGAACCAACTAACCAAGAACCCATCACCCAACAAATCTGCAGAAGAAAGTGTAGATGGATTGGGCATACACTTAGAAGACCGTTTGGAGACATCGCACGTCAGGCCATATCCTCGAATGGAACCCAAAGGGGAAACAACCAGTTGGGTATCCGAGTGTGACATGGTGGAGATTGTGTGAGGAAGAAATGAAAGCTTGTGGGCAGTCGTGGCACCAGGTTGAAAAGACTGCAGTGAGCAGAGTGCAATGTAGACGTGTTACTGAATCCCTATGTTCAACTAGGAACCCAAGGGACAAATAATAATAAATTACCAGTTGCGTCTATTTTTGATGGGGCCTACATTTCAATATTGCAAGAAAAGAGATCATTTATTTTCAGCTCACAGATTTCACACATTACCAAGATTTATTCCAGCCATCAGTCTATCAAATGACATTTGATGGACAATTCAATTACACAAGATTAAGTTACTTGAGATATCTTTTTTTCTGCTAGTTCTTTGTAATCTAACCTGATCAAATTATATTTTATTCTGTGGGAATTCTGCCATGAGAAATTAGTGTTGTTTTACTGTCATTCAGGACAAATTCCATATGTGCTACTAAGTTCATCCTGCTTAAATCTTACTAATTCACGATTACCGAGAATGTATTTGTCCAACAGTAAATACCCGCAGCATAAACTTGTTCATAGAAAGGTTTTCTGATGCTGTATGTCGTCGTAATGTCTGTTCATTCAAGTATATGGATGTAGTTGAAGTTTACTAAAAGTCTACACTTCAGCAACATATTTTTCGCTAAAAATACAACTTCATCTTTGAATATTTTGAGTGAATTGTGGACTTAAATTGAACGAGTGAATTTTTAAATATATGCACAATTTTCATTGTAATTTAGAAAGACTTTACACATTGTTAAAATTGTTAGATAGGCATTGTGCAGTAATTCGAGTTAATATCAAAGGATACTTTTTTAAAGGCTGCGTTTAGATATCATTAGCAAAACCCTAAAATACTTTCATTATTCCTATTGTGATATTAAAAACAAGATATTCAGCGATGAGGACTCATTTCAACGTTATTTATTCTCAAGATGTACATTTCTAAGACGAACACTAGCGGAAAACGGTTATCCTAGCCAATTTATCGATAAGAATATGCAAGAAATACATGCGAAACCAGTCACTAGCTCAGTTTCAAAAAAGACTTTAAAGGTGATGCAGCATCAGATATCCTGAAAAATCGTCTTTCCAGATCAATTAGTAGGACTTTTTTCACAGCAAAACTTCACTTGATCTTTACCAGCCGTAAATTGTTCTCCGTTTTTATAAAACAAAATATCGGTCGACAGGCCACATGCATGTGTATCTACCAGTTCACCTGCTTCTGTGGAGCAAGGTATATCGGCCGTAGTCAGAGATTGCTGTCAACACGTATACCAGAACATATTCCGGCCTGGTTTTATAAGGGACAAAGGAAATGCATCAGAAGTTCTATCCTTGAGCATTCTTTTCGACTATTCAGCCGACCCAAACAAAGATTTCAAGGTTGTCTATCGAATTCGCCCTAACACCTCACGTTTCATCCATGTTCAGCTACTAAAAACAGCGGAGGCCTTGTCTATCTATGAACTGAAGCCTGATATTTGTGTACAAAAGAAGTACGTACAGTCTTTATCTCTACCTTGGCCTTAATTTATTTTAGTCTTATTGCGTTTCATCCGTTGTTTCCTTTTTTCACCCCCTTCCCCTTTTCTGGTAGATTAATCTTTGTACACTTATATCGTCATTATCACTCTATTTTTTGTATTTAGTTTCCGGTGTTATTTCATTTAACCTTCCTAATAATCACAACTTTTAACAAAACAATTTCACGTTACTCCAATTAACCTGTCTCATTTATATTACCTAATCCTTTGATTGTTTATTAACGTTCTCACTCCTTTTTAATCTATATGGACTTTATAACCAATTTGAAAAGCTTATGTAACCCTTTTTTGTTATCATTCAACCTTTACGTCATCAACTAGCAACGTTTTTGATTATCACCACCTTCGCTATTATTGTTTCAACCCCTAAAATACTATTAAGTTTTGTATTTTTGAGATGAATGGGGATTTCTTAATGAATACTACTTCTAAATTAAAAATCTCCATTCATCTCAAAAATACACTATTGTATAATGCTCATTAGTGACTTGCTTCCAAATGGATATCAGGCAGCTATAATGAGAAGCCATGACCTGTGGGGTCAACCAGTCGAAAGTGAAGACCTTAGGTGATAGTTGCGCTATGTCGTGAATTGACAGAATTTGGAAATTGTGAACCACTGGAAACCGACCCAATGGCTGAATGGTTAACGCTTTCACCGTGAAACTTGAAAGTCCTGAGTTCGATCCCTAACCGGGCGCGTACTGCTGAGGAGTCCCATACTAGGACGAAACAGCTGTCCAGTGCCCTCAGATTTTCAATGGTTTCCCAACTGATATCAGTCCATGATGGATGGATACTACTTCTAAAATATAAAGTTTTGTTTTACTTCAAAACGATGGTTAACATCAAATGCAAAACTTCGTGTCACTTGATTCTATTCACCAAATAACTTTACCGTAGTGAAAGGCTTTCTTCAAAAATATCCCCCCAGAGGTTTGAGAATGTTCATATTTAAGTTTTATTTAATTTTTCTTCAATATAATGTTGTTATCATCTAGTTATTTGTATAAAATAAGTAATTTCTCCTATTCCTATTTACATTTAGGATAAAAGTCATATTAGTATACATTTTCAGTTCAATATGTCTCTTTAACATTCAGTATCTCACTTCTTATATTTCGAATTTATAGTTATTGAACATTTTCGTTTTAGTATAGAAAAATATAAGAGTTTGATGTTATAGTTTGTAATTTCCTGTCGTTGGTTGGGTCAAACAGATTGTTCATAATTAACATATGGGCTCCTGTACGAATGCCTCGATATTCCGGATTATTTCCGCGGTGATGAATAGTAGTCAGCAGTGGAATCCAAGACGCAAGTTCCATCTTATTTAGGATTCGTCAGCTAGTTTTGTCTGTCTCCACTGAAAGTCGAGCCCAGTACTCATCACTTCGAACATTAGAGCATTATCCACCTAGGAGAGTGAGTCATGATAGCCACTGTTTGTCCAACACGTATAGTTTTGATATCGCACCCTCTACTATCCTTTAGTAATATCAAAACTATCAAACATTTGCGCCTGCCGCAAAAGTATAATTTCGAAATGCAGGCGACACATTGACAGTGTTTAAATCGAACCAAATGCATAGTTTCTTGATACTTCTAAATTCAATAATGAACGCAATCCAATTCACCTATAAATTAGAAAATAGTGAAGGGGAATTAGCGACGTTAGATTGCAGAATAC
This sequence comes from Heterobilharzia americana, assembly GCA_944470555.2. NCBI lineage: Eukaryota > Metazoa > Platyhelminthes > Trematoda > Strigeidida > Schistosomatidae > Heterobilharzia > Heterobilharzia americana. The sequence continues at coordinate 3,731,669 of OX104128.1, read as the reverse complement.
AACGAAAATAAGAAGTAAGTTTGGAGACTAGTGTCCATAGAAAACCTTCACATTTGAATCTTTATCTTGACTTCAAATCGTCTCACCCCGTGTCACTTAAAGTTCTCTTAGTAAAATGTCAAAGTAACTGGGCAAGAAAACTTATTAGTTGAACAGGAGATCTAAAACAGTAAACCAGAAACATTAAAGACACCTTACTCGTCACCAATTTCCCTCCTAAGTTAGTTAATGAGTTCCTGAGAAATAGTAAGAGAAATGTGACTGGCATCAGTAACACAGTTGTTATTATTAGTAATAATAGTGTAAATGATGATAATGGCAATGCTGTGAAGACAGGATTCAAAAACCTTACAGTATTACCATATAAGTAATGCACCTCACAGACATAAAGGTAGAATTCTGAAGAAGGCTGGGATATGAGCTACATTAGACCTCCAAACTCACTTGAAAATAAGCTCTGTAGGTTGAAAGATTCTGTTGGTCCGTTTCAGCAGAATATTTTAGTTTACCAGAGCCCTTGCAATGATTGCAAGGTCAAATACACAGGTCAAAGGAGTCGACTATGGTAAGTTAGGCTATCCGAACACAAAAACCTAGCCAAGTCAAAATTGTTAGATCCTAGTAAGATAAGGAATTTAGAAAAAAGCTCAGCCTTAGTTATGTGTGCAATCACATACAATCGAACAATGGGATGGGACAGAGTATTATTATTATTATCATCATCATTATTTGCCCCTTGGGTTCCTAGTGGGACATATGGCTTCAGCAGCACGCCTTCATTACACTCTCTTCTCTGAAATCTTCAAAACCTGGCTCCACGACAACCCACAAGCTCTCATTCAATCCTCGCACGATCTCCTCCATGTCACCCTCGCCACCGACGCCCAACTCGTCGCTTCCCATCTGCATTCCACTCGACGGCCTGACTTGATGCAAGATGTCCCCAGTCGGCATTCTCAGTGCATGACCAACCACACCCATCTCCACTCTCTTCCACTGCATACTTGTTCAGCGATAGCTTCTTGCTTCGTTGGTTCGTTGTAACGCCAGAGCTCTTTCTTCCTCGTTCTCATTATTCTGGCAATCCATCTGAGCTTCGGTGTCAGTAATGAGCGAGCGTAGACAGTTGTTGATGAATATCTGTAGTTTGTTGGAAATGCTTTTTGTAACGCGGTAAGTTTCTGAACCATCATATAGAAGCACTGACTTACTTGACTGAATTAGTTTTGAAAATCCGGATATTGTTCACGCTTTATGCTGAGTGGAGTTCAGAAGATCTCCACTCTGGTTTCAGGTTAATGAAAGTCTGTCTTGTTGTCTTTCCGATCGTGGCTGCTTTGACGTCCTCGTCTGTGCTGCCACTGCCGCCTGTAGTTGAAACGATTCTACCTAGGTAGGTTTTAGTATTTGTCCTGGTGCGAACTTGACAGACACAAAGACCAATCACTAATTATTTGCACTTGTTATATACCCACGAATACGAGACCAAGGAAGAACACGATAGCGTAGTCGGATGGAATAGTATATTTGGATGGTTATGCCAAAATACCGATGCGTTCCAACTAACTGGCTAGAGAGTCGAATACGAGCAATGCAACGTAACACGACAGCGTGCCAAATGGCGAGGATGCTTGACCGGATGCCTTCAGCTTAGCGAGTCCAGTTAAACTATCAAGGTCAGCATCAATGTCGAAGTCGTCAAACCCTAGGCTATTGATTTTGGGGAAGTGTGTGACGCTACAGATCACTCCCCCCCTAGTGGGTTCGTGAGGACCCTAAGACGATACCAGCCGGAAGTAAAAACCCAGTGGTTTCTCCACTGGTAAAACTCTTCCGATGGGCTCACTGCGTGAGGTGGCCCCTGGTTGTCTGAACCTTATTCTAGGGTGTCGTGGCGATTAAATAAATAAAATACAATAAATGGAATTGTACGTCGGTCGCGGTCATCTGTTCCTTTCGACGTTCCGTCCAGTGCTCGTTGCACCTGGAATATAAATAAAAGTCTTTAATACCACGAAAACGTTGCGTAAAAATGGGAATTATTTATATATAAACATATCGAAAAATAAAAATTTACGCTTATCTTCGCCTTTTTTTTAAGTTTTATTACATGGTAATAAAAATTGATATAAAAAGGCAAAGTGTACGAGGGTTTGGCATTGCCGGTAAATAAGAAAAATAGTGCCTCGAAAAAAGAATAAAAATTTGGCACACACACCGCTAAGTTGAATATGACTTTAAATACTCCGGGAACCTGACGGTTCGACCTGATCGTGTTTTTGTTGCGCCGATGGTTGTTGCAGCTGTGCATTACCAGGCACATCGTCGAGAATTTCGATAATTGAGTCATCCGTCGGTCGGATGTAGCGAGCTGAAACGTCACTTATAATGGGGTTGCCTTCGAAATAAGCTGGTTTCAAACGGTCGATACTGACAGTATCTTCACGTCCGTCTCGCTCAATTATAGAATTTCTCATGTCGCTTAATCACTTTGAACGGCCCGTCGTAGGGTGGTTCAAGTGGTCGACGAACAGCGTCGTGGCGAACAAACACGTGTGATGTCTTCTGTAAACTGGGGTGGACGAAAACATCAGTCGTTTGCGGTCTAATCGGAGAAGGCCTAACTGAACGCATTGCGTTTGTAAGCCTAGTCACGTAAGATGCCCTGTCGGAAACATGTTTGAAAGTTGAAGGGGAAACAAACTCACCTGGTAGGCGAAGAGTGGTCCCATAGACGAGTTCTGCAGGAGTGCATCCAGCATCAACTTTCAACGCGTTACGAATACCTAGTAGGACTAGAGGCAGAGCCTCGGTCCACTGAGGTATGTTTGTAGCTGAAAGGGAAGCTTTCAGCTGTCGATGGAAACGCTCTACCATGCCATTTGCTTGTGGATGGTAGGCTGTCGTTCGGAACCGAGTGCAACCTAAAAGTGCCGTTAGAGCGTGAAATAATCCGCACTCAAATTGGCGCCCACGGTCGGTTGTGACGTAGATGGACATCCGAAGTTCGCGATCCATCTTTCGACGAAAACACGAGCAACTGTTTCGGCAGTAATATCTTTAATGGGTACTGCTTCCGGCCATCGTGTGAAACGATCAACACAGGTGAAAAGGTAGGTACATCCATTAGATTCTGGTAGGGGTCCTACAATATCTATATGGACGTGGTCGAAACGCATGTCTGGGGCTAGAAATGAGCCTAAAGGGCTTTTCGTGTGTCGCGTGACTTTACACTTTTGACAAGCTAAGCACGACTGGGCCCACTCCTTAACGTCTTTGTTCATCCCAGGCCAGCAGAAACGTTGTGCGATAAGCCTAATGGTGGCTCGTACACCTGGATGAGAGAGTTTGTGCAACGTATTGAAGACGTTGCGTCGACAACTCTTCGGAACTATTGGGCGTGGTTGACTAGCAGAGACATCGCACAAAATTGCATCCTTGTCTGATCCAACAGGACAAAGTCGCAGTTTGAGAGTTGTGGACGACAACTCATGATGCAGCTCAAGGTCTTCCTTTTGACGCCGAGCTAGTTCAACGAGATCAATACCCTCGATATAGTTTATCGAAGCTATTCGAGATAGTGCGTCGGCTGCGGAGTTGTTTGCTCCAGAAATGTGGCGGATGTCTGACGTGAACTGGGAAATGTAATCCAGCTGTCGCGACTCACGAGGGGAGTATTTGTCAGACGCCGAGCTGAGGGAAAACGTTAACGGTTTGTGGTCTGTGAAAATAATGAAATCACGACCTTCCACAGAATGTCGAAAATGGCGTACAGAACAGTACATGGCTAGGAGTTCCCTACCAAATGTACTGTATCTTGTTTCCGCGTCTTGCAGCCGCCTCGAGAAAAAGGCTAACGGTTGCCACTGGTTGTCAGTCAACTGTTGCAAAACTGCTCCAATTGCTGAATCAGATGCATCAACAGCAATACTCAAGGAGCATTGGGGTCATGATGCATAAGCATGGTTGCGTTCGAAATGGCTTCCTTGACTTTGGAGAAAGCAAGTCTAGCCGCGTTGTCCAGAGACACGAACTTCGCAGTTCCTCGAAGTAGATCTGTGAGTGGTCTCATGACAGAGGCACAGTTAGGGATAAACCTTCGGTAATAACTTACCAGGCCATTGAAAGTGCGGAGATGTTTCACAGTGGTCGGCTCTGGATAGTTTGTGATAGCCGCCACTTTATCTCTCAATGGGCGTATACCTTTGTTGTCAATGGTATGCCCAAGGAAGCTGAGTGATTCAACTCCTATTTCACACTTCTGTAAGTTAACTGTGATGCCATGTTTTTTGAGTCTTTCGAATGCGAGGTCCAAATGTTTAAGGTGTGTTTCCTTATCTGGACAGTCATCGATGTAGACATGAACAAAATTCAGACCACGGAAGACGTCGTCCATAAAGCGTTGGAATGTTTGTGCTGCATTCCGAAGACCAAATGGCATGCGCAGGAATTCAAACAGGCCAAAAGGAGTAATAATGGCTGTTTTCGCGATATCTTCTGCTGCCATAGGTATCTGGTTGTACGCTTTGACCAAGTCGATTTTCGAGAAAATGTTCATGCCGCATAAGGTTGCGGTCAAGTCGTAAACGTGGGTATAGGGTAGCAGTCCGGAGTTGTTTTGGCGTTAAGCCTTCGGTAATCACCGGTCGGACGCCAGTCGTTGCTATCCTTTTTGGGAACCATGTGCAATGGCGATGCCCAAGGACTGTTTGACGGTCTGATAATGCCCAGTTCGAGCATGTGGTCGAATTCATTTTTCGCCGTTTGCAGCTTATCGGGGGCTAAACGGCGCGCTTTGGATGCCACAGGTGGACCTGTGGTTGTGACGTGATGCATAACATTGCTGGTTATGCACGGAAGAGTGTGCTTCGGTTGTTGTAACTCTGGATATTTCTCCAGAACTGCCTGGTAGGACGCGTCGCCTGATTGTTTAGTCCTAACGATGGCTAAACTCGGACCTACATAGGTGGTGCCGCCAATAGATAACTTTGTGTTGTTATCTATCAGTCGTCGACGGCGAGCATCTACGAGTAGATCGTAATGGTTTAGCAAATCTATGCCAATGATGGGCATAGAGACGTCTGCCAGGAGGAAAATCCAGTGGATAGGTTTGCGTAAACCTAAGTTGAGGTAGGCATACCGTCTCCCGAATGTCGCGATTGCCTTGCCGTTGGCTGCTTGAAGATTGAAGGATGGGTCGAGATGACGCTCCTTTGTCGTTGCTGGAAGAACGCTAACTTCTGCGCCGGTAGCGAACTTTCGTTTTAAAATCGGTGACGTAGAGCAAACGGCTTTTTCCGCCGGCTACGGTTGCCGTGAGCACGTGCCGGCGTGACCGTTTCCCGAGTTTGTGTCCTTCTTAAAACGGCATGGTTTACGACATTTTCTGGCTTCATCCCCGTAAGTGTTATGAAACCAGCACCATTCAGGGTTTTCCACCCTGTTGGGTTTCGTTTTAGGGCTACCACGCGACTTGCTGCGATGCGCCAAGGTGCGTTTCTGTGAAGTTCTACGTGATCTAGGACTTCGAGATCGTAGCAACCGTTTCACAGAGTTGCACAACTTGGTCACCTCTGAATCCTGGCGCTCTGGTTTGTCGCAGATAGAATATACGTTGGAGACGGGTCTGCTGGATATCTCCAGTATTTTATCTGCTGAGGCTGCCAGGTCGTCGAGTGGGACTGACTGCAGTGTCACCAACACGGTTTGCACCGGTTGTGGTAGTTTCGAGAGAAATAGTTCTCGGAAGAAACCATCGTCAAATGTTCGTGCACCGATTACTTCTCGCATGCGTGCGAGGACTTCAGTAGCTGAGTGGCTGCCTAGCTCGATGTTACGAAGCAATTCGTCTAGACGTTGGCGATCTGTGAGATCGCTTTTCTTCAAGAGTGCGGCCTTTAGAAGTGCATAAGGGTCACTTACTTCAGGATTAAACATGTTTGCTGTAACATACCTGTTTAATTCTCGCGGTAGTGAACGTATGACAGCAAGAAATCGAGAATGAGGATCTGAGACACCCTGTTCTCGAAAATCGGCCTCGGCATACAGAAACCATGTTTCTGCATTGTCTGGCCAATATGGCACGAGTTGGATCGTGTTCGAGGTCGGCTTAATACGAATAAGCTTGGGAGTGTGGTCGGACATGAGAAAGTGTAGTAAATGGATATATAAATGTTATCGAAATGAAAACAATAAACAAATATAAAATGGAACAGGCTCACCAATTCAATACTTGTTATTGGTCGGGATATGTGATCACGTCGGGCTCACCAATTTAGGATTTGTCCTGGTGCGAACTTGACAGACGCAAAGACCAATCACTAATTATTCGAACTTGTTATATACCCACGAATACGAGACCAAGGAAGAACACGATAGCGTAGTCGGATGGAATAGTATATTTGGATGGTTATGCCAAAATACCGATGCGTTCCAACTAACTGGCTAGAGAGTCGAATACGAGCAATGCAACGTAACACGACAGCGTGCCAAATGGCGAGGATGCTTGACCGGGTGCCTTCAGCTTAGCGAGTCCAGTTAAACTATCAAGGTCAGCATCAATGTCGAAGTCGTCAAACCCTAGGCTATTGATTTTGGGGAAGTGTGTGACGCTACCAGGTGAAGGAGGTTACTTCCTTTAAGCTTCTCCTGTTCATAGGGATTGTTGCTTGTTGTTGTTGGTGTTGGTTGGGTATCATCATCACCTCTGTCTTCTCTACGTTCACTTGAAGTCCGGTCTTCGCTGCCTCCTATTTTTGGTGGAAATAGGACATCAAATAGATGTTTTTCAGTCTTTCGAGATAATCAGTGGACAAAGAACACCATGTTGATTACGGTTTGCGGAAGCTCTTGCTATCAAGCATTTTCAACCTGACCTATATACTCACAAAGAGACTGTAATTAATCTTTCTTTATCTTGGTAAATGTATATAATTTTTTGCACATTGATATATATAGTCTTCCCTTTCCTTACGATTACACCATCTCTTCATTAATTACTTACTGAATATTAATCACTTAACTATTTCCCAGTTTTTCATGTTACTACGTAATCTATTAGCCCTTAAACAGTCTTTTCTTTTGCATTGATTTTCGTTTGTTGTCCTTCTACCGACTCCACAGCTCCAGAATTTTCTATCTAGTCAGATATAAATTCCTATTGATTTTGTCTAAGATTTGTAACTATTAATCCTTTGTTGCCTTGACTGGCTGACTGTCATCTTATTGTTAATCCTGGATTTCAAATCTCCATTTATTTCTGCGTGTTTAAAGTATATTATTATTACTATTAATATTTCGTTTTAATTGTAGACTGTTTGCAGCTGATGAGAGGCCATGAAATAAAATGAGCTTATTTTAGTCTGAAAATATTTTTGTTCTTGGAATGTTCAAACGCTGTTTTGTTTTTAATTCAATGTATATTTCTTCTTAAACATGATAACTGATTGAGTTTTTAGCTAATACGTATATGCAGAATTATTGATTTTGATATAAACAGACCAAGATAAGAAGTTTCTTAGGAGTTGGGGTAAGTTGGAATGTAGCCGATTGGAAGCAAATACTTGTCTAATCAATTAGTATTTGATTTTTCCTCAAATTAGCTGTTGAATGGGACAAAGAATGGAATGTGTTTTTACATAAACCCTTTTCAATATTTAAACAGATTTATTGTATGATTATTATCTGATCTGTTCAGAATATTGTGATTTATCTTCAGTCTGTTTAATCTGAAGTAATCAGTGTTGAGATCTACTGCACTCAGCATAAGGCGTGAACGATATCTGGATTTTCAACACCAATCCAGTCAAGTCAGTACTTCTATGTGATGGTTGAGAGACTTGGCGTGTCACGAAAACCACTTCCAACAAACTACAGGCATTCATCAACAGCTGTCTACGCTGACTCGATGCTGAAGCTCAGATGGCCAGAATAATAAGAATAAGTAACAAGAAACTTACTCTGGAAACGCGCAAATCAATAACCTATTGCCCAACAAATATGCAGAAGAGAGTGGAAATGGAATGGATGGTGCATACACTGAGAAGGCCGACTGGGGATAACACGCGTCAGGCCAGGCCATCGAGTGGAATCGGAAGGGGAAACGAGGAGTTAGGCGTCGGTGGTGAGGGTGACATAGAGGAGATGATATGAGGAAGAAATGAAAGCTTTTGGGCAGTCGTGGCGCTAGGTTGAAAAGACTGCAGAGAAGAGAGTGCAATGAAGGCGTGCTGCTGAAGTCGTATGTTCCACTAGGAACCCAGAGGAACAATGATAATTACAAATAATAATACATATTATTACTCCACTCACTTGTACATCATTTTCATAAACACAGGGTATATGCTTCGCAAAATGTCAGTAATAAGATGAAGCGCAGTCATATTCAGACGACCTGTAATAATTATCACTAAATTCCGAAATTGCGCAAACATACCAAACATACCAGAGAAGTATTGATATGTACACACATTTGCGATGTGACCGGAGCAGCAAGAAAGGAACAGGTCACCTGATGTGCCTTCTGATCACTCACAGTGTATTGAAGTCGTAAGACAAGGTCCTGGACAAGATAACTGACTCTCGTCAGTCACTATACACTGCAGAAATGTCACAGTAGTTGTTGAATGTGTCTACTGAACACCTAGTATCTTTAGTAATAATGAGATTTGACTAAATACAGCTCCATAACATATATCCTCTCTTCCCTATGATAACAAGATTATATGCGGCGACTTCAACCTAGTCACAATCTTGCCACTACTCAAATCTTCATTTCACCTCCAATCCTCACCCAGTATCCATACACTTCTACCAAGCCACTGATATCTTCGACATTTGAACTAGTAATCAATTTTTTATAATCCTATAATCTCTACCAACCTATTTCAGTTCTAATCAAAGTGTAAAATTGTTCATTTTTGTGTTTTTCTTCAATTAATTTCTAAAGTCAGCTATGTAGAGTATTCAGATCACGAGTTCTGCTAAAATTCATGAATTGATTCAATCCCGCTTTTTCACATTCTTTGTTTATTTTTAATCTATATCAATTAAAAAAAAAATACTTTTTGTTAATAAATGAATTAAATTATTTCTAAATGGTCTTAATTCTATATAGTGAATCCAGAATCGACTATGAAATTTGTGATCGAAATAAAATTTCTCCATTGAAAATTGAGTTAATGAGTTAGTGAACTAGAAAACTAGTTACTAGCCGATCCTAAGCCCGGGTTGGGCGTAGGGATAGCAACTTTACCCCGTAAAACCAATCCAATCTCTAAAGAAACTTCAAAGCACAAAGCAAAATATAAAGACTAAAAACAAACATATCCCACACTAGGATCGGAGTGACGAAATGAAGCCAGTTGGTGAAAGCCTTCGGAAAGTCAATTGGCTGATGTGTCTTCTATCGATAAAAGCGAAAGTAGGGATGGGGACATGGAATATCCGCACAATGTATGAACTTACCAAGGCTGACCAGATTGCAAGAGGTGAGGAGATGTGGCATGAAAGTGCTAGGAATCTTTGAGGAACCTGCAGATGGAATGGAAGTGGACTCTTCAAACTGTCAGCTGGAGAGTCAATAATCTGCTTCGATCTTGTCACCCAGATAACAACCATGAGCACACTGAAGGAGGAGTGGCTATCATGATGTCTCCAAGATCATCGAAGGCTCTCATGCAGTGGGAACCAGTCTCCTCGTGCAGGATCATGACATCAAGATTCAACTCAAACGGAAGGAAAATCACAATCATTCATCAGATGGACACTAAAAATCAGATTGACTTCATCTCAATCTCAAGAAAGTGGACACAACATGAAGAAGAGAAGCAGATGTAGGCTCAGATCATTATCTACTGCTAGGTGCCTGCCTTCCAAATCAAGTTGAAAGCCTCCACAGTAGTTGGTGATGACAGACCACAGTTCAAGTTGAACACCCAGAACAGAAAGTGAAGGCGAAACTACAAACGACATCACGTCAGTCAATCATCAAGTCAAAATGAGAGATATCGAGCAACATCCCTGAAACAACCTGCATAGATGAACACTGGAACTCTCTGAAAGAGATAAGGAAATATACCTGCTTAATTGTATTAGGAAGGAAGAAGAAAGAAGGTAAATAATGAATCTCAACGGACATATGGAAGCTTGATAGAGGAGAGGAGGATAGTGAAGCAGAAGATAAATCAGTGAAATGATGCACAGCGAAAACAGAAACTGAACACAAACTATAAAACACTACGTTGGACAAAGAAGTGAAGAAGAGTGTATGCAAAGACAAAAGACACTTGCACGAAACACTGACAAGTGAAGCAGAACAGGCTGCCTCAGGTAGGATAGATAGAGACCTGACTAGATTGTATCAAATAACCAGGTTACTATCTGAGATGGAAGAGATTAACACAGATGAAATCAATAAAAGATGATGACGGAAATCTAGTTAGCAAAGAAGAGAAACAAGGGAAATGATGGGCCGACCACTTCATGAAGCTCTTGAATCGACCACCATTACCACCACCACCACCACCACCACCACCACCTGCACTTCTTCCAGAAATACCACCTGCAGTCCAGCCACAGAACTACCAGTGAACACAAGCCTTCTGACGAAAGTGGAAGTCCTGAACGCCATACAGCTACTGAAATGTGGGAAAGCAACAGGGTCAGATGGAATCCCACCTGGAGCACTGAGAGCAGACTCAGTGAGAACAGGGGACATGCTCACACCACTAATGCAGAAGGTTTGGTAGGAATGGAAGGAACCTGCCCGTTGGTTGGAAGAAGGACTACCTTGTCAAGTGGCCAAAGCAGGGAGACCTCAGTGTTTGCAAGAAGTGACGGGGAATCACTCTCCTGTCCACCCAGAGCAAGCAAAATATTAGGCCGCATCATCCTGGGGAGACTAAAGTATGCTCTGGATTCAAAACTACGGCTGGAAGGGGTAGGCTTCAGGAAGTAATAAATCATGTGCGGACCAAATTGCAACGCCTCGCATCATCACTGAACAGAGTATAGAATGGCAGTCAACTCTCTACCTCAACTTCATCGATAGTGTCTACCGAGAAGTAAGTTGGCAGGCAACTGCTTCAACACTTCGGTTTTAGTGCCACAAACCTTTATCAATCTCATTCAACAACTATATGAAGATGCCACATGCCAAGTGATTCACAATGGAAAGCTCACTGATGCCTTCGAAGTGAAGACAGGAAGGCGTAAGACAAGGCGGCTACCTACTATCGCCGATGATCTTCTTGATTGTAGTGGACTATATCATTCAACAAACCGTGAGGAGCGAGGAGATAGGCATATTCTGGACAGATGGAAAGATCCTCGAAGATTTGGATTTCGCCGATGATGATTTATGTTTGATGTCGCACAAACTGGAAGATCTATGGGCAAAAACTAACGAGCTGACAGAAGAGGCGAGGCAGCGAAGGAAGACGGGACTTCCTTCAGGTAGACGTAGAGAGGACGGAGGTGATGAAGATACCAAGCCAATAACAGCATCAACAGCAAGCACCTCATAGCTCAGTCGGTAAAGCATCGAGCCGAAAACCCACTGGTCGCTGGTTCGAATTTAACCACGGTCCAAATTTTCATTTCACCTTCAATCATCACCCAGTATCAATACTTTATTCAAAAAAATAAAGAAACATAATTGGTAAGTTATTTCAGTAGTCACAGTAACCTAGTCAATTTTTTCAACTAGTTTTAATGCCACATCAGACTTCGTCGTCGTGAATGAACCTGGGATATATGAAACTCGGAAACATGCACCGCTGCTGAGCTCTGATCCCTGTATGTTGCGTGTTCTGTCAAAAATATACGGCAAAGTGCAGAAAAACACTTCTAAATATCATTCTATGGAGATTATACATAGGAGGTTTACATATGACAATATCCGTAAACTCAGATGCATGTTACAGAATACAGATTAGGAAATATTTGAAAATGAGGCTGTGAATGACACAATCAATCCTGTTACATGGCACCTATTTGCTGCCCAACTAAAATAATTTTTCCAAGGTTTAATAGACTCTCTTCTCTGTATTTAAAAAGACTGCAAAGAGAAGAAAAACTGCACAGATCGAAGGAAAATGGTGGTGTTAAATGACTTAACTGCCTGATTAAGTCTGAAATGAAACGCTTAAACCTAATGCATAACCAGGAGATTATGTCATGTTATAACCCTTTTAGTATATGAAGACATTTTAATGATCTTACTGGAAAGAGAAAACTCAGAAATGAAACCTTAGACAACGTGTGTACATTAAAAGAGTCATTCATACGTTAACTCGCGGATGTTACTTTATCTAGTTCTTCAATTATAACAGAATGCAATCTCCCTAAACTCATTGAAACAGAGGTGTTCAAAAGCTTGAAATCATTGAGACCTTGGCAATCCCCCAGACCCTATGGCATGTCAGATATTCTTTCCACCAGATCGGCTGATATTCTATGCCATCCACTTACAAACATTTTTAATGTCACTTGCTAGAAACGACATACCAACCATCTGGAAGGAAACTAAAACAGAATCTGTACCTAAGTCCATATCTGCTGGAGCAAAAGTGAAATTCCGACTGATCGCAATTACCTCATCATAGCTAGAAATAATGGTAAAACTATTGCTTCGTGTACTTGGACCTCGTTTGAAGGCTTTCAGAGATCCAAATCAATTTGCCCACAAACCCTCAAGGAATATCTTAGATACTGCAGTTGTTTTACATCATAATATTGTTGCCAGTCTGGACAAAGGTGCTAAGTGTATTAGATCTGCCTTCTTAGATCATACTTCTACCTTAGGCTCTATCCCTAGATACCTCTTATCAAACAAGCTTGCCAGTACTCACATTGAGTCATGGATTGCAAACTGGCTTGATTCATATTTCGCTGAGAGAAGACATTACATTCTCTGTACAGGGAAGCGCTCTACTTGACTACAAAGTTAAGCCGGTATTCCTCAAGGTGCTGTTCTTTCTCCTTTCCTCTTCTCTTTCTTTTTCATGACTTACCAACCTCAACTGAAGCTTACTTTGTTAAGTATGCTGTGATGACGTGACAGTATACATAATGATCATCTCTTCTGATTATTCTCAGTTTAATAACTTGTTAAACGAAATCGGTCGCTGGTCTTCCTTCTTCCAAGCGTGATCTATCTTGGCTGATGCGTCTCTTCTGATCTTTCTTGGTCCCCTCATATCTTAATGATTTCCAGAAAACTCCTTCCCTTGACTTTTCACACAAGACAACTAGAAGCGTCTGGCATAACTTACCTTCTATTCTTACGTTTCAATAATTCCTGTGTTTCGCCTATACTTACTTATTTTCCCACTTATTATTTCCTGGACTCCGGACAAACACCAAGTTGTACTGCATAGGATTTTGAAGATTGTTAGTCAAGCAAGTAGCACACCCCTAACCAAGCTGACGAATGTAGTTGTGGATAGGCATCTGGACTCTTGCAGACTACTAGCTAAAAATATGTTGTCTGATGACAAGCATCCTCTGCATCTACACCTCTGTCCATACCTGTCGTCTGGGAAGACAAGAAGTAAATATAATAAACTCTGTGCATAGATAACCAGTATTGTGTGAAGAAAATCTTGTTAGAAATAGTCTTATCAATCAAATTTGTAATTGCAAGCAGTCATCACGTTCTTGAATTCATGAAACATTTCAATAATCCTGTCACTCGTTATTTTTTACTACACTCTTTAGTCTTCTCAACTTCAAATTCTTCGACTATGAAAAGGCCTTCAACAGCGTCGATCGAGAAGTAACATGGCAAGCAACGGATTTGACACTACACTTTGAGTGACACAAACCTTTATCAACCTCATTCAACAACTGCATAAAGACACCACATGACAAGTAATTATCAATGGAAAACTCAGTGATGCAACTGAAGTGAAGAAAGGGGACAGGAGTAAGACAAGGCTGCCGCCTACTTTCAACCATCATCTTTCTAATTGTCCTCGACTACACTAGACGGGATCATACAACAAACTATGAGAAACGAGGAGATCAGCATACACTCTTTGACCGATGGAGAGACACTAGGAGATGTGGATTTCGCCGATGATGATTTATGCCTAATGTCTAATGTCGTACAAACTCGAGCAGCGACAGGTGAATACCAAGAAGTTGGAAGGAGAGGTGAGGCGAGGCAGCGAAGGAAGATGAAACTTGTTTCTGGTGAACGTAGAGAAGACAGAGGTGATGAAGATACTCAACCAACGACTACACCAACATCAACAAACACTAATCACCATGATCAGGAGAAACCTGAAGAAAGTAGTCTGCCTCACCTGCCTACTCTAACAGCATCGTCTGAACTACAAGTGTTGGTGGTGGCACAGACGAGGATGTGGAAACCAGGATCGGGAAGGGAGCAAGATAGGCCTTCATCAATCTGAAGTAATCAGTGTGGAGATCTACTGTACTGTACTGTACTGTACTGCACTGCACTCCACGCCACTCCACTCCACTCAGATTAAAGCGTGAACAACATCAGGATTCTCAACACCAATTCAGTCAAGTCAGTCAGTGCTTCCATGTGATGGTTGAGAGACTTGGCGCACCACGAACAGCATTTCCAACAAACTACAGACAATCATCACATCAACAGCTGACACCTACACTCGCTCACTCGATACTGACACTGAAGATCGATCAGATGGCCAGACTAATGAGAATGAGTAAGGAAGTTGGAAGAAGGAACTGTGACTGGCTGGCTGTCTGGCTGGCTGGCTGTGAATGAACCAACCGAGAACCCATCACCCAACAAATGTGGAGTGTAAGAGAGTGGAGATGGATTGAATTGGATTGGGTTGGGTTGGATTGGGTACACACAAGAAGATGGTTTGGAGACATGATGCATCAGGTCAGGTCATGGAGTGTAAGTGAAATGGGAGAGGATGAGTTGGGCGTTCGAGGTTATTGTGACATGGAGGAAATGAAAGCTTTTGTGCAGTTGCGGAGCCCGGTTAAAAAACTTGAAATTGAAGAGTGGAATTACGATGTGCTACTGAGTCCATATGTTCCACTAGAAACCCAAGGGACAAATAATAATAATGATAATAAATTTGATATGTATATGATTACGAGAAATAATTTATGCTCTAAACGTCATCAAGTAAATAACATTGTATCACTGTATCAAAGAAACAAACCTAATCTCGGAAAGAGAATTTAAGCAGACTCTTTACATAAGTAGACGATTACGTAATCATTTCTGTCGCCAACTGATGAATGAAATCAGCAAACTCTTCTCAATTGATATAGTTTTACTGCTTTTCATGCAACCACTTAGTGATAAACGACTTGTCATGAACACAAAACAATTATAGTGTGTGTTAGTAAAGTAATTTAATCTAGTTGTAAATAATATTCTAGTTGAATTCAAAGATCCATCTTGTATAAAATGTTTGACCATAAAAACCAAGAAACCACATAAATTTTCAGTAGAATGATGTGAAAACTTTGTTTATTATGTACTTCTATTCTTTGAAAAACAAAGTCTCTATAGTCAATAGTGAATCATAAAAAAAATACTTCAGAAATGTTTGTCTTCATTCCAACAACTATAATATTTATTTTATGTGTAGTGTTTGGATTATATGAACTTAAAAATTCTCATTTGATGAATAATTGCTTATGAGTAAAATAATTGCACTAAGATTGCTTTTGGTTTTGTCTTGTTATCTTATGTTTTTTTCCAGTGAATAAAACATGGTTCAACTTGTTTACTATTCTTCATACACAGTTGCTTAAGAGTAGTATTATCGATTTGTATTGTCATCTGTTCCTATTTTCTGGCTTTTTTATGATCGCATGAATATGTATGTGTGAAAAATATACCTGATATGATGTCAATAATGAATGGTTAGCAGTAGTAGAATCTATGATTCACTTTTCGACCTATTTAAGACTCATCAGCTGGATTTACTTGGCTCTCAATGAGGAATGTTGCACCAATTAAGACCGAAACCGGAGATCGATGACTTCAAATATCAGAGTATTGTCCATCAGGCCAGTGAGTCACGATAGTCATTTCTTGTACGACTGCTATAGTTTATATGATGTTACATTTATTATCCTGTCGTTAGTTGAACCGAATTGACCAGCCACTATTGGCATAAAGGTTTCTGCTTGGATGGCTCGATATTACCTATCGTTATAGTCTTGATATTATTGATGGATGGTAGCTAACAGTGGAATCCAGGAAGCACGTTTTGACCTACTTGAAACTGCTCACCGACGGGATAATACAGGCAACATCATGATATGAATATGGACGATGAATTATGTCCGGAACGCTATTCAGTAAACAATACTGTTTCATTATATGACATTTATAATACGCTTCTTTATTTCTTAAGTATAAAAATTGACAATTTAACTTTACATAATGATCTAGCATGGTCTAGTCGCCGGTTTTTGGAATTTTGTTTGATATCCTTCATGCTTGATGATTCTAGTATTTATTACATTATCTATACTTTATACTGTGAGATTGACGTTTTCAGAATTCCCAGTTAAATGAAGAATCAAACTTTAAATGTATCATAAACTAATGATTTAATCCCCACCAGTAAATTTCAGTTCGTAAAGAACGTTAGACCATCATTAGTTATATTGTTAGGGGTTTGAAAAAAATATTGTTGCAGTTCATTTGCTGAGTTACTGATCCTTAGAACAGTAACGATGTATTCCGTTTGTTTATAGGAAATATTCAGTCCTTTAGATATATGAATTCGCGTAATATTATAAGATGAGGATTACATTGCATACCGACGTCTGCATCGGTGTACATGTTTATCTGAGTTAGCATTCATCATGGACCTAGATAAATTACAGAAACACTGAAAACTTAGGAGCACTTGACAGCCATTTCATCTTAGTACAGGACTCCTCAGCACTACGTACCCACTACCCTGTTAAGAGCTGAACTCTGAACCTTCAGGTCTCAAGGTAGATACATTAACCACTGAGCCCCTGGTTTACGATTTCCTTCTTGTCACAATTAGCGATATAGTGCTGTCATTCATCAATGTCTTCCTTCAGTTGGCCCCAACTTCCCTTCCAACTGGTTGACCCCAAAGGTCACAGCTAATCATTAGAACTTCAGCATATCCATCTCAAAGTATGTCACTAATGAGCACTTTACAGTAATATATAACCTCAAAGTACATGTAAGCGTGGGAACATGCATACAATAGGACAACTAATGGAAATATGTGGTAAGGTGCCTTAGCGCCTAACTCCGACTCATATATATATATATATATATATATATATATATCCATGGATGAAAATCGTCTCAAATGACTGGTGTAACAATTGCACTTCAGTACTCTGATATTCAAAGAGCACCCACAGGTGTCATCTTTTAGAAATGGTTTATAAAACTAACCTTATAATGACTTTTTAACCAATTTATTACAGTTATCAGGATAGTTTACCTAGTCAGATTTTAGTCTGATTGTTAGATGTATCACATATTGAAACAGTAATGTTTACAAGAAAAAATTTAGGAAACAATTTTTTTTCTTTGATGACATCAGGTAATGGGTTAGAAATGTCCAGGTTAGGAGTAAGATATTAATTAATCAAGTTGTGAAACTTAAGCGAATGAAGTGTTTTGGTATTGTGTCGTACATGCCAAGCTATTAGTTACCTCAGAGTACGATTTCAGCTGAAGGAGGATTGGTTTATAATGAGGCTGAATGATCAGACTAAGATGTGGCAACAGACTATGAAGTCCCTGATTATTGATCTGAGACATATACAGAGGTGTGGACCATCTCTTCATAGTCCTGGAGACAGTATGAATCTGTGTTTAGAGAATCTTTTTTGATTCAGAGATGTACACACTGTTTGCCATCTTCAAATTGTTCAATGCTTTTATTTATCATCCCTGATTCATTATCTCTTGTCTCATTCGCTTTCTTCTTAGGATCTCATTCTTTTCCTATCCACTTTTTTTTTTAACATAATACTATCTAAACTCATGACGTTTTGTGCTTTGTTTTACATTGACCTAACTTTATCATCCAATTTTATTAATGGGCACCAACTTTGTTTGTTATTTCATGTCTTAGCTTGAACTGCAAGTATACTACCCATTTTCTAATCTGAACAGCTTTGTTCCGTCTATCAAATTTGTTGTGTGTTGCATCAGTAAAAAAAAAGCAAAACTTAGACTCTGTGGAGTATTTTCATACCGAATTCTTTCGTTTACTGAATATATTACGCAGTGATACAGTATTACTTACTGGATAATATTTTAGACACAATTTATTTTCTAGATTCATATCAAGGAGAAGGCTTTGGCATATGAACGTTTCTTTATAGTTGTAAGAGGTTTTTCTAACCTTAAACGTTACTGGGAGATTCCGACTACATAGTAAGAATGATAATAATCGCTTTATTCCAGACAATATATGTGAAATAATATGCAATTTTCAGCAGGTAATATTTCTATAAATACTCTCGCCGTACAAAATTTTTAAAAGACATCTGAACAGTGTTAATGATGACGGTATTAAAGCGTAGCTGGTGCTACAATGGTGTCTGGTATGAACTTGAGGATGAATACGAAATCTAGTATAATTATGGTGATAATTATTCGATCAACCAACCTTGCCTAGTTTACTATCCAGTCCTAAGCCAAGATAAAGAGGGAAGGCTGGGCATAGGGCTAGCAACCCTAACCCGTAAAACCCATGCAATTGTTAAAGAAACTAAAAAGCATAGAAAAAATAAAATAAAAACAAATTCATTCCTCGCTGGAATCGGGGAGACGAAATGAAGCTAGTTGGTGAAAGCCTTCGGAAAGCCAGTCGGTCGATGTATCTTCTCTCTCTAGATGAAAATCAAAAGTAAACATGGGGATATGGAATGTCCGCACTATGTATGAACCAAGCAAGGCTGCCCAGATTGCAAAAGAGGTAAGAAGATTTAGCATAGAAGTGTTAGGAACCTGCGGGCAATCTGCAGATGGAATGAAAGTGGACTCTTCAAACTGTCAACTGCAGCGGAGTCACTAATCTACTCTGATATTGTCACCCAGACGACAACCGTGAACACACTGAGGAAGGAGTGGCTATCATAATGTCTCCAAGAGTATCGAAGGCTCTCAGACAATAGGAACCAATCTCCTCCTGCAGGATCATGAAAGCAAGATTCAACTCAAATGGAAGGAAATTTAAAATCATACAATGCTATGCACCTACAAATAATACAGATCAAGAGAAGAAGGAGAAATTCTACAGACAACTGCAATCAACACTGGAAAAGACCCTTGCCCATTTGGCAACATCAGAATTCTAATAGGCGATATGAATGCCCAACTGGGAGCAGACAACACAGGAAGAGGAAGAGAACTGATCATGGGTCAAGAAGCACTCGGCGTAATGAACGAAATGGAGAAATGTTCGCAGAATTCTGTGCATTCAACGATTTGGTGATTGAAGGAACTATGTTCAACCACAAGGATATCCACAAAGCGACATGAATTTGATTTCATCAGATAGACACACTACACTAAAAATCAGATTGACTTCATCTCAAGTTGAAGAAGTTGGAAACGCATCCTACTGGACACAAGTTAAGATCAAGAAGAAAAGGAGATGTAGGTTCACATAACTCATTGTCTAGTGCAAGGAATCTACATTCAAAATCAAGTTGAAAGCCTTTAAAGAAGCTGGTGGTAGACTAAAGTTGAAGTTGAACACCTAGAACAGAAACTAACTGAAGGAAGAAACTACAAAGGACATCACGTCAATCAATCATCAAGACAAAATGAGAGATATCGAGCAACATCCCTGAAACAACCTGCATAGATGAACACTTGAACTCTCTGAAAGAGATAAGGAAGTATACCTGCTTAATTATATTAGGAGGGAAGAAGAAAGAAGATAAAGACACATGGAAGCTTGATGGAGGAGAGGAGGATATTGAAGCAGAAGATAAATCAGTGAAATGATGCACAGCGAAAACAGAAACTGAACACAAACTATAAAACACTACGTTGGACAAAGAAGTGAAGAAGAGTGTATGCAAAGACAAAAGACACTTGCACGACACATTGACAAGTGAAGCAGAACAGGCTGCCTCAGGTAGGAGAGATAGAGACCTGACAAGATTGTATCAAATAACCAGGTTATTATCTGAGAAGGAAGGGATCAACGCAAATGAAATCAATGAAAGATAGTGAAGGAAACCTCGTTAGCAAAGAGGATAAACAAATGAAACAATGGGCTGACCACTTCAGGAAAATCTTGAATCGACCACCATCTGCAGTCCATCCCAGCCACAGAATTACCAGTGAACACAAGCCCTCTGACAAAAGAAGTGAAGTCGTGAACACCATAAAGTTTCTGGAATTCGGAAATGCAGCAGGATCAAATGGAATCGCTTCAGAAGCACTGAAAACAGAAAGAGAGACAATAGCGGACATGCTCACACTACTACTGCACAAGGTTTGGACGGAGATAAAGGAAAGGTATCTGCCGAGTGTAAGAAGGAAAACCTTGTCAAACTCCCAAGGATAGGCGACCTAAGTCTTTGCAACAACTGGCGAGGAATCATGCCCCTGTCCACATCAAGCAAAATATTAAGCCTCATCTTCCTAGAGAGTCTAAGAGATACTCTGCATTCAAAATTACAACCGGAACAGGCTGGCTGGCTTCCGGAAGTACAAATCATGTGCGGATCAAACTACAGTGAAATCTTACGTATCACCATAGAAAAAAGTATAGGATGGCAGTCAACTCTCTACACAAAATTCATCGACTTTGAAAAAGCCTTCGATGGAAGCGTCGAACGAAAAGTAATTTGGCTGGCAGCTGCTCCAACAATATGAAATACCACAAAGCTTTATCAACCTCATTCAACAACTGCATAAAGACACCACATGACAAGTAATTATCAATGGAAAACTCAGTGATGCAACTGAAGTGAAGAAAGGGGACAGGAGTAAGACAAGGCTGCCGCCTACTTTCAACCATCATCTTTCTAATTGTCCTCGACTACACTAGACGGGATCATACAACAAACTATGAGAAACGAGGAGATCAGCATACACTCTTTGACCGATGGAGAGACACTAGGAGATGTGGATTTCGCCGATGATGATTTATGCCTAATGTCTAATGTCGTACAAACTCGAGCAGCGACAGGTGAATATCAACAAGTTGGAAGGAGAGGTGAGGTGAGGCAGCGAAGGAAGATGAAACTTCCTTCAGGTGAACGTAGGGAAGATAGAGGTGATGAAGATACTCAACCAACAACTACACCAACATCAACAAACACTAATCACCATGATCAGGAGAAACCTAAAGAAAGTAGTCTGCCTCACCTGCCTACTCTAACAGCATCGTCTGAACTACAAGTGTTGGTGGTGGCACAGACGAGGATGTGGAAACCAGGATCGGGAAGGGAGCAAGATAGGCCTTCATCAATCTGAAGTAATCAGTGTGGAGATCTACTGTACTGTACTGTACTGTACTGCACTGCACTCCACGCCACTCCACTCCACTCAGATTAAAGCGTGAACAACATCAGGATTCTCAACACCAATTCAGTCAAGTCAGTCAGTGTTTCCATGTGATGGTTGAGAGACTTGACGCACCTCGAACAGCATTTCCAACAAACTACAGACAATCATCACATCAACAGCTGACACCTACACTCGCTCACTCGATACTGACACTGAAGATCGATCAGATGGCCAGACTAATGAGAATGAGTAAGGAAGTTGGAAGAAGGAACTGTGACTGGCTGGCTGGTTGGCTGGCTGGCTGTGAATGAACCAACCGAGAACCCATCACCCAACAAATGTGGAGTGTAAGAGAGTGGAGATGGATTGAATTGGATTGGGTTGGGTTGGATTGGGTACACACAAGAAGATGGTTTGGAGACATGATGCATCAGGTCAGGTCATGGAGTGTAAGTGAAATGGGAGAGGATGAGTTGGGCGTTCGAGGTTATTGTGACATGGAGGAAATGAAAGCTTTTGTGCAGTTGCGGAGCCCGGTTAAAAAACTTGAAATTGAAGAGTGGAATTACGAAGTGCTACTGAGTCGATATGTTCCACTGGTAACCTACGGAACATATAAATTATATGATAATATCCAATCAGCCAGAAGAGAATTCGTTAATCCGATATTCTAGGAATAGCACTTTGCTGTATTTCAGATCATTTAAAAGAGTATTTCTATTCGTTCTTAGCTTGAGAAAGGACAGTTTGAAAATCTTTTTAATACGTGAGACAGTACATATTACATATAGAAGACAAATATTACAACATTGAAACAAACAGAATGGCTAGGAATTTGATGTAAAATTTTTCTTGCTAGCCTTATTTTTAAGGGAACCGCCTAGGTTGACAGGAAGATAACTTAGTTTTTCCTTCATCCATTTTTATTGACATTTATCACATTAACTGTCAAGCGCTACTTTATTTCCACTCTTCATACAAAACACTTTGACAAGTTAGTGTATGATCCAACTGTTCAAAAAATGTATCGTATAAATAAATCATATTTATCAGATACATTTCCCCATTCAGTCACATTGAATATTTCATCTCTTCACTTACTATAGGACCATATAATCTAGATCAGGTAATTTAACATGAATTGGTGTTTGATACTTACTATCATGATGAGTACAGTTAAGTAATATTTATTAATTTGAGGCGAGGAGATTGGATAATTATTTTTGATGCAAGGCGACAACTGAAGTTGAAATAAAAACATAGGTCACACCAGGATTGAAACTAAAGATTACTAAATTCACCATAAAAAACCATAAACCCTTGAAACCCTTTTCAACTAATTCTTTTTTCTTGAAGTTCTGGAGAAACCCTGTAAACCTGCGTGTAAATATCAGATTGGTTGATCGGACAAAAAAATCGACAGGATATTCATTCTAGAAGGGTCTGCAGATACATTGATTAGTCACTGTAGGGTGACCAACTTCATGTTGTCTAGTCCTAAGAGCTGATCAAATTCTCTTGATCAGCAACGTGGCCACCAGACTAGACAGATCAGCATTGCGATTTACTTTGTTAGACGTTAGTTGGATGCAGGCAATCGGGCAGGAATCCCTGGACCTAGTTGATTACCCTCCAGTGATCAATAAATGTATCTAGCTCAGTTCTACTGGAGGTCAGTCATGGCCCGAATAGCTAAGTGATCACGTCACTGAATACAGTACTGAGTGAGGAGTGTTCGAATCTCAGGCGGGATATCAGTTCCATCAGGGTTGCAGAAATCCCTTGCTAACGAGTGCTAACAAGCATGAAACCTGGGTTCATAGCTTTCCGTCGATTGCCTCCATCCAAATAAAATCTATCAGAGGGCCTGGAAATAGCTGAAGCCATTCTGAGTGTATATAAATCCTTATATTTTGTATATTTACATATGACGTCGCAATACACCTTCTTTTATATTACAGCCTTTTCCATTTATCATGAATCTGAGCGACTATCAAGGGGGTGGGATTTGAAGGTTTCTTTTGCAAGCACTTACAAGGTTGTAACAAAAAGCTTTAAGATTGAACATCTGGCGGTCTACAGTGTAAGTCTTGTAACTCATTTGGTACACTGCCAAATCAGGTTTCCGAAAGCCTCTTGTTTGCATCCGTTAACCGTCGTTCCGTGTGAGAGATACCAAACTATAGCCTTCTAAGATATTCTCATCAATGATTCATTACAGGAGACAAAAAATTAGTTTAACAAATTTGAGGTGATGTATTGTACAACTGGTGAAAGTCATTTAAAGATGGTCTAGCTTAAATTAATTGCATGGAAGGTGATACAATAAACTACCCATCTACCATTTAATGGTTATTATTATTTGTCCCTTGGGTTCCTAATGGGACATACGGCTTCAGTAGCACATCTCCAATGCACTCTGTTCTCTAAAATCTTTTGAACCTGGTTCCATGACAGCCCAGAAGCTCTCATTTCTTCCTCGCACGATCTTCTCCATGTCACCCTTGAACCTCCAACTCGCTGCTTCCCATTGGGGTTCCACTCGAGGGACTGGCCTGACGCGTGATGTCTCCAGTCAGCCTTCTCAGTGTATGCCCAATCCATCTCCACTTCCTTCTGCGATGGATTCTTGGTTAGTTCGTTGCCAGCCAGAGTTCCCTGTTGCTTATTCTTTCTGGCCAACTGATCCTCAGTAACGAACCAGAGTAGGCAGTTGTTGATAATTGTCTGAAGTTTGTTGGAAATCCCTTTCTTAGCGCATCAAGTCTCTGAGCCATACAGAAGCACTGACTTGACATTAGTGTTGAAAATCCGTATGTTGTTCACACCCTATGCTGAGTGGAGTGCAGAAGATCTCCACACTGGTTTCAGGTCAATTAAAGCCTGTCTTGCTGTCTTTCCGATCCTGGCTGCTTTGACGTCCTCGTCTGTGCCGCCACCACTGCCTGTAGATGAAACGATGCTGCCTAGGTAGGTGAAGGAGGCTACTTCCTTTAACTTTTCTCCCGTTGATGGGGATTGCTGCTTGTTGTTGTTGGTGGTGGTATTGGTGTTGGTTGGGTATCATCACCATCTCTGTCGTCTCTACATTCACTTGAAGTCCCGTCTTCCTTCGTTGACCTGCTTTTTCTGTCAACTTGTTAGTTTTTGCCTGTAGATCTTCGAGTTTGTGCCACATTAGACACAGGTAATCGGCGAAATCCAAATCTTCTAGTATCTTTTCCCCGGTCCAGCCAGCATATCCCCCTCTTCTCACTCCTCACGGTTTGCTGCATGATCCAGTCTAGTCGACCACAATCAGGAATATCATGGGTGATAGTAGACAGCCTTGTCTCACTCCTTCCTGTCTTCGCTCCAAAGGCATCACTGAGCTTCCCGTTATGAATTTTTGGCGTGTGGCGTCTTCACATAGATGTTGAATGAGGCTGATAAAAATTTGCGGTATTCCGTAGTGTTGGAGCATTTTTCAACTAACTTCTCGGTTGACGCTGTCAAAGGCCTTTTCAATGTCGATGAAGTTGAGGTAGAGAGTTGACTGCCATTCTATACTCTGTTCTATGATGATGCGAGACGTTGCAATTTGATTCGTACATGATTTGTACTTCCTGAAGCCTACCCCTTCCAGCCGTAGTTTTGAATCCAGAGCATACTTTAGTCTCTCCAGGATGATGCGACTTAATATTTTGCTTGCAGTGGACAAGGAGCATGATTCCCCTTCACCTCTTGCAAACACTGAGGTCTCCCTGCTTTGGCCGTTTGACAAGGTAGTCCTTCTTCCAACCAACGGGCAGGTTCCTTCCATTACTTTCAGGCCTTCTGCAGTAGTGGTGTGAGCATGTCCCCTGTTCTCACTGAGTCTGCTCTCAGTGCTTCTGGTGGGATTCCATCTGACCCTGTTGCTTTCCCACATTTCAGGAGCTTTATGGCGTTCAGGACTTCGACTTTCGTCAGAAGGCTTGTGTTCACTGGTAGTTCTGTGGCTGGACTACAGGTAGTATTTCTGGAAGAAATGCAGGTGGTGGTGGTGGTAGTGGTGGTCGATTCAAGAGCTTCTTGAAGTGGTCCGCCCATCATTTCCCTTGTTTCTCTTCTTTTCTAACTAAATTTCCGTCATCATCTTTTATTGATTTCATCTTAGTTGATCTCTTCCCTCTCAGATAGTAACCTGGTTATTTGATACAATCTAGTCAGGTCTCTATCTATCCTACCTGAGGCAGCCTGTTCTGCTTCACTTGTCAGTGTTTCGTGCAAGTGTCTTTTGTCTTTGCATACACTCTTCTTCACTTCTTTGTTCAGAGTAGTGTTTTATAGTTTGTGTTCAGTTTCTGTTTTCGCTGTGCATCATTTCACTGATTTATCTTCTGCTTCAATATCCTCCTCTCCTCCATCAAGCTTCCATGTGTCTTAATCTTCTTTCTCCTTCCTTCCTAATACAATTAAGCAGGTATATTTCCTTATCCCTTTCAGAGATTTCCAGTGTTCTTCTATGCAGGTTGTTTCACGGATTTTGCTCGATATCTCCCATTTTGTCTTGATGATTGACTGACGTGATGTCGTTTGTAGTTTCGTCCTTCACTTTCTGTTCTGGGTGTTCAACTTGAACTGTGGTCTGTTATCACCAACTTGTTTCAATGCTTTCAACTTGAGTTGGGAGGTTCCTAGCAGTAGATAATGGTCTGAGCCTACATCTGCTCCTCTTCTTCATGTTGTGTCCAGTAGGCTGGCTGCGTGTCCACTTTCTTGAGATTGGGATGAAGTCAGTCTGGTTTTTAGTGTGTCCCGTTGTCTGGTGAAATTCACGTCGCTTTGTGGATATTCTTGTGCTTGATCATAGTTCCTTCAATCATTAAATCGTTGAATGCACAGAATTCTGCAAACAACTCTCCATTCTCGTTCATTTCACCCAATGCTTCTTGACCCATGATGAGTTCTCTTCCTGTGTTGTCTGCTCTCAGTTTGGCATTGATGTCACCCACTATAATTTTGATGTCACCATCTGTGTTGGGGTCTTTCCCAGTACTGATTGCAGTTTTCTGTAGAATTCCTCCTTCTTATCTTGATCTGCATTATTTGTAGGTGCACAACGTAGCATTGTAAGATTATGACTTTCCTTCCATTTGAGTTGAACCTTGCTGTCATGATCCTGCAGGAGGAGATTGGTTCCCACTGCATGAGAGCCTTCGTTTTTTTTGGGTGCATCGTGATAGCCATCCCCTCCGTGTCCTCGCGGTTTTCGTCTGGGTGACTGGAGGGGATTATTGACTCCACTGCAGTTGATAGTTTGAAGAGTCCACTTCCATTCCATATGCTTTCACAAATTCCTATCACTTCAGCGCTATACCTTCTCATCTCGTTCGCAATCTGGGCAGCCTTGCTAGGTTCAAACATCGTGCGGACATTCCATGTCCCCACGTTTACTTTCGCTTTCATCGAGAGAAGAGACATCAGCCAATTGGCTTCCCGAAGGCCGGCTTTTACCAACCGGCGTCCTTTCGCCTCTCCGATTCCAGCGAGGAATAATTTTGTTTTCATTTTTATATATTTTGTTTATGCTTTGAAGTTTCTTTAGTGGTTGGATTTATTTTACGGGGTAGGGTTGCTAGCTTTACACCCAACTTTCCTTCTTTACCCAGGCTTAGGACTGGCTAGTAACTAGTGAACTAGTTAACCAGGTGCGCTTATTTAATTGTTAGATCATGAGAAATGCTAAATCCTGACATTGTTTTCTTATGTTATATATTGTTCTATGAAGTTGTTTGAATCGGTTAAATAAATCTGTTTTTCCTTCCTACCATATATGGCTCGAGATTAAAATATAAATAACTTGGAAAGTCTCTCTAACCGAATTTGATTCTAAGTCACATTGTCACAGTAGAGCTAAGTTTGATTGTCCTTAGTAAATAGAAGCCACGAAGGCGAAAGAGTGAACTCTTGAAGCGTGAGCTTTGTGACGTAATAAGAGTTACACTTTAAGAATACACAACCATATTTATATACTAACCAATTGGAAAGAAAAATTTTGTTACCTGAAACCATGTACAATCCTAGTTGGAGGCAATCGGGAAATGATGTATATTATTCTGTTACCATTCATGACAACAAAATATGAAACTAGTTACTCTTCACTGACGAAACAATGAATCTAATCCAATCCCATTTGAGGTCACTAACTGTCCGAATACCTCATTGGTAATGTAATTGATAGCAGTACAATGGTGACGCAGGTTCGAATCTCAAACTGGACGACATCAGTTCCGTCAAGGTTTCAGAGGGGGCCTATTGATGAATGTAAAGTAGCGCAAAAGGTAGTTGGAACACGACTTACTGTCGATTGTCTCTAGCCAACTAACATATTTTTCTACTCTCAGTCAAAACAAATTGCAAAAAAGATTGAATGATGGACACTAATTTCATAAATATACAGTACAATTAAGGTACATAAAGCAAGTTATTCCATTCTACTCATAGTTGGTTTCCAAAAGACCTCAACATACGAACTACTAAAGTGCTAGCAACGATATTATGCCCTATCAGTAACCATTCAAAGTTTAGACATGTAAACTCTTACAAGTTGAAACTAAGGCTTAATGACCAACGTATATAAGAAGATGAAACATTGTTTAGTTTCGACGTAACAAGTCTATAGACTAAAATAGCAATCAATATAACACTGGAGGCAGTTAGAAATCAACTAAATATGGACCTTTAACTTATGCATAGAATTAAGATATCGGTTAATTGGATCATGTTAAAGAAGAACAAGTATTTCAGCG
Source organism: Heterobilharzia americana (assembly GCA_944470555.2). Classification (NCBI taxonomy): domain Eukaryota; kingdom Metazoa; phylum Platyhelminthes; class Trematoda; order Strigeidida; family Schistosomatidae; genus Heterobilharzia; species Heterobilharzia americana. The sequence continues at coordinate 3,703,391 of OX104128.1, read as the reverse complement.
AAGAGTCTTTTTCTGGCGATTTCATTTTCAAAGCGAGTTTATAAATTTTTTCATTGTAAGGATTTGAAAGATAAAAACGGTTTGCAAAGCATGACAAACATGCTTCTGACACTCTAAAAAGAGGATATCAAACGCTGTCGGGAGAATATCCTTTGCATCAACTCTGAAACTAGTGCTCTCTTGTCGCCCAACGATTTCTAACGACTCAAAGGAGAAACTTTTACATCTGACCACTTCCATGTGCATACATCAATTCACCTGTTCTTGTGGAGCCAGGTATATAAGTCGTTCGATGCAACTTTTATCCAAAAGAGTTCAAGAACACTATCCCGCTTAGTTACAAAGAGGTAACAATGGAGTGATAAGGAGGGCTATAATTGAACACATCATGAACACGAATCATCCTATCTCAAGAATTTCCTCTTTCGAAATCATCTATAAAGTGAGAAGAAACCCTCCAAAGGCTGTTTGTCTTCGTTTTCTCTACAACACTGAAGCTCTTGTCAACCATATGGAGAAACTTGAACTGTGTGCGCATAAGGAGGTTGTTCAACCCCTTCTCCTTTCATGGTCTTAATTTTCAGTCTCCTCTACTCCTCCCCCTTTTTCTTTTCATCAATTCTTAAGTAATTTTTGGTTTTTTGATTTTAATGACAACTCATTTATTGAAACTATTTGTGTTTCTATGCTTGACAAACCGTTGTTAACTATCAAATCGTCACATTAGAAACATGTATAAATTAGCGGCTGTGTACAGCTTTGGAAATGGAATCGCCGAAAAGTGACTCTTTGTTGAAATATAACTTATTCTTCTTTCTTATCATGGGGGGGGGGAGGGGAGGGGTATATTTCACACATCAAGATCACATTAAACGTACAGTTTTGCCTGACTTCCCGAGTTTTCTAGTTTCAGGATAAAATATATAGACAAACAGAAGGAGTAGCACATATATTTGTGGATATGTGAACGACATATGACATATATCGACAATTTCATTGCACGTATCAACTCAGTATTAGGTGCAATCCATATCATTCTTGGATTATAGAGCAAAATGAAAGATAGACTGTGGTGTGAATAATACCATTCACAGGAAACCGATGCATTCTAACAGGTATCTTAACTTCAAATCATTTCATGATTTCATAAAGTATATTACTCTTTTGAAGAACAAAATGTTTCACAGCTAAATAGTAACTCATATACTTTCTTATAGGTATCAGTGTACATGTTTTCAATACTAATACGCTTTGTGTTCACAAATTTAATGGTTTAGTCTTTATGATCAATAAAAAGTCCTTCAACTTTTAAATGGTAACAGTCTACTGTGACTTACTTGTAATGTTTCCATCTCAGTAGGAGATGTAGTTTTATGAGTTTTTCTTTTTAATTGTCTTATACGCTTGTTTTTTAACTGTCGTTAATTCCAGTCAATGCTTTTATTAGTGAAGGCTGATTTATGCATTTTTGCAATTAACTATTTCATATATAAACAATTCTGAGTCACCATGTAACTTTTATAAATAGTATACATTTAGTTACCCCAATCTCATTATTCATGTTTACCTTAACTATAAGAGGATCAAACTGCAATGCTACGCGACGCATGATCATAGAACAGAGTATAGAATGACTGTGCAGTCAACACTCTACCTCAACTTCATCCATTTTCAAAAGGCCGACAACAGCGCCAATCGTGAATAATTTGGCAGACAGCTGATTCGACACTACGGTTTTTGTACCACAAACTATTATCAACCTCACTCAGCAGCTACATAACGACGCCACATGCCAAATGATCCACAATGAAAATCTCACTAACACCTTTGAAGTAAAGACAGGAAGGAGTGTGACAAGGCTGTCTACTATCACTCATGATCTTCCTGAATGTGGTCGACTGGATTATGCAGTAAAATGTGAGGAGCGAGAAGAGAGGGATACGCTGGAACGATGAAAAGACCACAGAAGAAGATTTCCACTTCACCAATCATGATTCACGTCTAATGTCTTGTCTCACAAACTCTAAGATCTACAGGTGAAAACTAACAATATGACAGAAAAGGCAGTGCAGCGAAGGAAGACGGGACCTCAAGTGAATGTAGACAAGATGGAGGTGATGGAGATACCCAACCAACAACACCATTAACAACAAGAAGCACCAGTCACCATCAACGGGAGAAACCTCAAGAAAGTAGTCTCTTTCACGTACCCACCTACCTAGACAGCATCGTTTCAACTACACGCGGCAGTGGCGGCACAGATGAGGATGTCAAAACCAGGATCGGAAAGACAGTAGGACAGCTTTCACTAATCTGAAGTAATCAGTGCGGACATCTACTGCACTCGATTCAACACGAAGAACAAGATCCGGATTTCCAACACCAATTCAGTCAAGTCAGTCAGCGCTTCTGTGTGATGGTTGAGAAACGTGGCGTCATTCATCAATGGCTAACACCTACGCTCACTGGATTCAGAAGGTTAGATATGAAGGCGAGATAGAATAAACAAGAAGGAATTCTGTGAATGAACCAACCAACAACCTACCACCCAACAAACATGCAATGGGAGGAAGTGGAGATGGATTGTGCATACACTGAGAAAACCATTCGGGGACATCACGCGTCAGGCCAGCCAGGCACTCGAGTGGAACCCAGATAGGAAACGATGAGTTGGGTGTTGGTGGTGAGGGTGATATGGAGGAGATCGTGTGAGGAAGGAAGGAGAGGTTGTGGGCTGTTGTGGAGCCAGTTTGAAAAGACTGGAGAGAAGGGAGTGTAATGGAGACGTGGTACTGAATCCAAAGGGAACCAAAGGGAAAGAGAATAATAATAATTAAGGGTATACTTTAACATTTACAAACTTCTTGCTCAAAGCCTTAACGATCCTTGTCTATTGATTACACCGTCGAGCTTCACGAATGCTTGTTTACCTGAAACAATCTTTGGTCCTCTACTGTATCCTTTGACTTAAAATGTATAAAGTTGAGTATTGTCTAACGTTTATATCCCGTCATAAGATATTGACATGAGAAATAATAGATGTATACCACCTGTCTTGGGCTGTTCAAATGATAGTTTGTATCATGAAGTGTCTATGTGTACCAGCAAAATTATACCAAGTTTTAAAGATAAGTACTATCCAGAATAAATTTACTAACTGACTTAAGAGTGATGAATATCTGTAACTTTCCAAAATCAATGTGACGTGTCACAGTTCCTTTATAGTAAATTCTGGTGAAAATCTCCATATTTCTATGTAATATGTTAACTAAACAAAGTGAGGTGACATCGCGATACACTTTATTCTGGTGTCATATTTTAATTGGCAGGAAGCCCAACTCAACCTACTTTTCATGCTTGTTGGCACTCGTCAGCAAGACGTATCTACAACCATTAGGGAAATGGTGTTCCTACAGTACGTCACAGTATCACATCATTCGGCTCAATCAGCACATTTCAAACATAATCTATAGACTTAAGTCAGTGCTGATTTCTAAGGGTCAAACACATTTGTCGGTTACCCCCTGATAACATATTTGCGTACCTAATCCAGTCTTACAAGATTTAGCCGTCACCTAAAAATCTTAATATTAAGATATCTGGCTTTCTTGTCGAGCGATGCAGGTTCAATTTAACCAGGAAATACCGGTCCCCTTATGGTTAAATATACTCATTACTGATACGTGGCAGAAAATGAAAAAAACCCAGAATGAGTAGAACTTCCTTCTGACTGGTTTTCAGTATCTAAGATGAAAACAGATCTCTTTGCGTTCATCGACTCTAAGCAAGAGTTTTGCATCATTGTGTATTCATTTATAGATGCGGAGACTCATGGAATTAACTAAGACTGAGGAATCATTGAAAATAGGGGAGTGAGAAACTTTTATTTCATCTTAGTTAAGAATCACTCAGCAATACACACATTGTCTGAATTATACGGAACCATGAGTGAGATCAAGATAGGATCAGACATTACTGCGTAACGGTCCAAGTCGTCACATTCCATTACACTTCAAACAACAAAGATGAGGAAAAATCGGTCAAAAGAAGGAGAGAGTAGTAAAATAGAGGAAGGAGGAATGAGAAAATCCCGTATTCACTATAGTGGTTAAGATGAGAATAATGCGTGTTTACATCTGTATCGGTTCTTAGTCATATCACCCAGAGTCTCCAGCCGCTAGTTTCTCTTGTTCCACTGACCCCAACCGGATAGTCTGCATCACTCCACATGGCTCAGACAAACAGTCAAGGACTTCATACAATGATGCTATGCTTTAGTCTACCTGCCTGGAGCAATTTTTCATCCTGAACCTAATTTGGCAAACATTTTGAGACAAGGCAGATGATGGTTAGGCATACGTGACACATGTCTCAGCTAGCCATCTTAGTCGATGAAGGTTCAACACTCTTATCTCTCCTGCCTAAAATCTACACCTGACTTCTGCCTTATTCACCTGGTGACACCAATAAATACGGAAATGAATAAACATATCATTTATTTCAACAAAAAATCTAATAATATTTTTTCTCTTAGAATCATCTAGTTAAGGGGTGAATGGATCTCAAGGGAACTAAATTTTAAACAAAATAAACTTACACCTTAGGTAGAATCAAAGCCAAAAGAGTAAAAGCAACTGGTCTCTTTGATAAATTTAAATAGCGTAATGAGAAGATGAAGATTATCTGAAACATGTGATGTATTAGCGCTATACATTTCGAACAATCTAATCACACATAGACTTGTCGAACTATTTATGTGAACATTTACGAAAAAGGTCAATGAAGTTAATAGGAAACATAGGAATAGGAAGGGATAGAAAAGAAAAAAAAGGAAACCTTACTCTTGGTATGAAACTTAGAATCAATACAACCAAGGTAGGTTCAACGTGAGTACCAATTGTTTTTGTATACATAAAGCGAGGGGTTTGAATTTACGGATGGCAAGAGCTTCAATAAATTTATGCACTCGACCACTTTTATGTAGAACTTTAAAGGCTGTTTTCATGTCTATCCTATGGTTAGTTTCTAGTATATGCCTAGCGATAGACGAAGATGGATGTTTGTCACCTGCACTTATCGGATCTGAGCAATACGTCAGTCGACGGGAGGATGGCTCGATCAGGAGGTCGATCTATAAGAAACCTACATGGACAGGGCAATATCTTAATTTCCATAGTTATTGTCCAGTCCAATATAAACGTGGTTTAGTTAGATGCTTATTCAACAGGATAAATCGCATCTGCACAGATGACATCAGGGAGGAAGAAACCAACTTACTGACGACAACTCTGACACAGAATGGATACCCGTTGAGATTTATCGACCGGTGCAAAAGTTATGTACCATTGAAAAGTACACAAGGTTCCGTTGCTAAGATAAATGTCTACATCTCATTACCATTTAGAGGTGATTCACATAGCTTCGTTGTGAAGAAAAGACTTAGATCGGCCATCTGTAAAACGTATTATGCAGCTAAGGTCATGATTGTAGAGAAGACCAAGTCCATGTTACAGCACAAACCGAAACAACATATAAACGATTACATCACATCCTACTGTGTTTATCAATTTACATGTATGTGTGGACACACATATATAGGGAGGAGTAATCATGATACGCAGTTAAGGAAGGTTGAACATGTACCTAAGTGGCTACAAAAACAAATGACTTCAACAGATCTGATAAGTGCAGGTGACAAACATCCATCTTCGTCTATCGCTAGGCATATACTAGAAACTAACCATAGGATAGACATGAAAACAGCCTTTAAAGTTCTACATAAAAGTGGTCGAGTGCATAAATTTATTGAAGCTCTTGCCATCCGTAAATTCAAACCCCTCGCTTTATGTATACAAAAACAATTGGTACTCACGTTGAACCTACCTTGGTTGTATTGATTCTAAGTTTCATACCAAGAGTAAGGTTTCCTTTTTTTTCTTTTCTATCCCTTCCTATTCCTATGTTTCCTATTAACTTCATTGACCTTTTTCGTAAATGTTCACATAAATAGTTCGACAAGTCTATGTGTGATTAGATTGTTCGAAATGTATAGCGCTAATACATCACATGTTTCAGATAATCTTCATCTTCTCATTACGCTATTTAAATTTATCAAAGAGACCAGTTGCTTTTACTCTTTTGGCTTTGATTCTACCTAAGGTGTAAGTTTATTTTGTTTAAAATTTAGTTCCCTTGAGATCCATTCACCCCTTAACTAGATGATTCTAAGAGAAAAAATATTATTAGATTTTTTGTTGAAATAAATGATATGTTTATTCATTTCCGTATTTATTGGTGTCACCAGGTGAATAAGGCAGAAGTCAGGTGTAGATTTTAGGCAGGAGAGATAAGAGTGTTGAACCTTCATCGACTAAGATGGCTAGCTGAGACATGTGTCACGTATGCCTAACCATCATCTGCCTTGTCTCAAAATGTTTGCCAAATTAGGTTCAGGATGAAAAATTGCTCCAGGCAGGTAGACTAAAGCATAGCATCATTGTATGAAGTCCTTGACTGTTTGTCTGAGCCATGTGGAGTGATGCAGACTATCCGGTTGGGGTCAGTGGAACAAGAGAAACTAGCGGCTGGAGACTCTGGGTGATATGACTAAGAACCGATACAGATGTAAACACGCATTATTCTCATCTTAACCACTATAGTGAATACGGGATTTTCTCATTCCTCCTTCCTCTATTTTACTACTCTCTCCTTCTTTTGACCGATTTTTCCTCATCTTTGTTGTTTGAAGTGTAATGGAATGTGACGACTTGGACCGTTACGCAGTAATGTCTGATCCTATCTTGATCTCACTCATGGTTCCGTATAATTCAGACAATGTGTGTATTGCTGAGTGATTCTTAACTAAGATGAAATAAAAGTTTCTCACTCCCCTATTTTCAATGATTCCTCAGTCTTAGTTAATTCCATGAGTCTCCGCATCTATAAATGAATACACAATGATGCAAAACTCTTGCTTAGAGTCGATGAACGCAAAGAGATCTGTTTTCATCTTAGATACTGAAAACCAGTCAGAAGGAAGTTCTACTCATTCTGGGTTTTTTTCATTTTCTGCCACGTATCAGTAATGAGTATATTTAACCATAAGGGGACCGGTATTTCCTGGTTAAATTGAACCTGCATCGCTCGACAAGAAAGCCAGATATCTTAATATTAAGATTTTTAGGTGACGGCTAAATCTTGTAAGACTGGATTAGGTACGCAAATATGTTATCAGGGGGTAACCGACAAATGTGTTTGACCCTTAGAAATCAGCACTGACTTAAGTCTATAGATTATGTTTGAAATGTGCTGATTGAGCCGAATGATGTGATACTGTGACGTACTGTAGGAACACCATTTCCCTAATGGTTGTAGATACGTCTTGCTGACGAGTGCCAACAAGCATGAAAAGTAGGTTGAGTTGGGCTTCCTGCCAATTAAAATATGACACCAGAATAAAGTGTATCGCGATGTCACCTCACTTTGTTTAGTTAACATATTACATAGAAATATGGAGATTTTCACCAGAATTTACTATAAAGGAACTGTGACACGTCACATTGATTTTGGAAAGTTACAGACATTCATCACTCTTAAGTCAGTTAGTAAATTTATTCTGGATAGTACTTATCTTTAAAACTTGGTATAATTTTGCTGGTACACATAGACACTTCATGATACAAACTATCATTTGAACAGCCCAAGACAGGTGGTATACATCTATTATTTCTCATGTCAATATCTTATGACGGGATATAAACGTTAGACAATACTCAACTTTATACATTTTAAGTCAAAGGATACAGTAGAGGACCAAAGATTGTTTCAGGTAAACAAGCATTCGTGAAGCTCGACGGTGTAATCAATAGACAAGGATCGTTAAGGCTTTGAGCAAGAAGTTTGTAAATGTTAAAGTATACCCTTAATTATTATTATTCTCTTTCCCTTTGGTTCCCTTTGGATTCAGTACCACGTCTCCATTACACTCCCTTCTCTCCAGTCTTTTCAAACTGGCTCCACAACAGCCCACAACCTCTCCTTCCTTCCTCACACGATCTCCTCCATATCACCCTCACCACCAACACCCAACTCATCGTTTCCTATCTGGGTTCCACTCGAGTGCCTGGCTGGCCTGACGCGTGATGTCCCCGAATGGTTTTCTCAGTGTATGCACAATCCATCTCCACTTCCTCCCATTGCATGTTTGTTGGGTGGTAGGTTGTTGGTTGGTTCATTCACAGAATTCCTTCTTGTTTATTCTATCTCGCCTTCATATCTAACCTTCTGAATCCAGTGAGCGTAGGTGTTAGCCATTGATGAATGACGCCACGTTTCTCAACCATCACACAGAAGCGCTGACTGACTTGACTGAATTGGTGTTGGAAATCCGGATCTTGTTCTTCGTGTTGAATCGAGTGCAGTAGATGTCCGCACTGATTACTTCAGATTAGTGAAAGCTGTCCTACTGTCTTTCCGATCCTGGTTTTGACATCCTCATCTGTGCCGCCACTGCCGCGTGTAGTTGAAACGATGCTGTCTAGGTAGGTGGGTACGTGAAAGAGACTACTTTCTTGAGGTTTCTCCCGTTGATGGTGACTGGTGCTTCTTGTTGTTAATGGTGTTGTTGGTTGGGTATCTCCATCACCTCCATCTTGTCTACATTCACTTGAGGTCCCGTCTTCCTTCGCTGCACTGCCTTTTCTGTCATATTGTTAGTTTTCACCTGTAGATCTTAGAGTTTGTGAGACAAGACATTAGACGTGAATCATGATTGGTGAAGTGGAAATCTTCTTCTGTGGTCTTTTCATCGTTCCAGCGTATCCCTCTCTTCTCGCTCCTCACATTTTACTGCATAATCCAGTCGACCACATTCAGGAAGATCATGAGTGATAGTAGACAGCCTTGTCACACTCCTTCCTGTCTTTACTTCAAAGGTGTTAGTGAGATTTTCATTGTGGATCATTTGGCATGTGGCGTCGTTATGTAGCTGCTGAGTGAGGTTGATAATAGTTTGTGGTACAAAAACCGTAGTGTCGAATCAGCTGTCTGCCAAATTATTCACGGTTGGTGCTGTTGTCGGCCTTTTGAAAATGGATGAAGTTGAGGTAGAGTGTTGACTGCGCAGCCATTCTATACTCTGTTCAATTGTGATGCGAAGCGTTGCAATTTGATCCGTACATGATTTGTACTTCTTGTAGCCTGGCCGTTTCTGTAATAGTTTTGAATCTAGGTCATCTTTTAGTCTCTTCAGGATGATGCGGCTTAATATTTTGCTTGCTCTGGACGGACCGGAAAATGATTCCGCTCCAGTTCTTGCAAAGACTTGGATCGCTTTTCTTCGGCAGTTTGACAAGTTAGCCCTTCTTCCAACCAACACATCAGTCCCTTCCCTTCATTTCAGACTTTCTGCAATTATGGTTTGAGCATGTTCGCTGTTGTCTTCGCGTCTGTTCTCAGTGCTTCTGATTAATAACTTCACTATAACTATTTACCTGCAATCCCAATTAAAAGGAAGTAATAACTTTCAGTGTTTGACTGGATTATGTGCAGGTTTTGTACTCGTTTCTTTAATGTGATGAACGCTACTTATGAGGACGTAATGAGCTATATATAGTGCAACATCAAGAAACAAAAGAAATGATAACAATCAACTGATGTAGAATTGCGAGTGCATAAGATACAATATCGAGCAAAAATATGATGACGAAGAACATAGTGCACTGAGTTGCCGAGTAAGTGGACGTTTGATAATGTGAACTGTTCATAAGATCGGATACTTTGATGCAAAGAAATGTCCGAGGGAGCAGTTGGGATTGTTTATTAGATAAATGAAAATCGGTTTTGGATGGAAATATTAAGCCTCACAATAAAACCATATCTACAAACATTTTCTTGTTCAACATTTCAGTGTGTAGTTTCCTTAACATCTATATGTCTTACTATGTAATTTATCTTTTTCCAACCCGAATCTGTATCAGTAGACTGTTACCTCCACTTCTGTTCTCCGATGTTGTGTTATGAACTACTGATATACGTCCATCCAGATCAACCTAGGACCAGGCATTACAGAGTAATGGTCCGTGTTGGTATACCTCATATCACTACATCAAGTAAAAAGGTAGTGAGGTGCAAGATGAAGATAAGAAAATCCAGTCAAAAGAAACATAAAGTACTCAAAGACAGAAAGGAAGAATCAGAAAGTAGTGAGATTCGGTACAGCGTCGTTAAGATGAGGATAATGTATGTATACATCTACGCCAGTGACATCAGTTCTCAGCCATCCGATCACCTACAGTCTCCAACCACTGGTTCCTTTTGTCCCGCGGACCCAAACCGACTAGTCTGCATCGCCCCACATAACTCATAGCAACAGTCAAACACTTCAGACATTGGTGTCATGTTTTAGTCTGGCCACCCCAAGCCTTTTACCAGCCTAGACCTACTTCAGTCAACATTGTGCGATGAGGCACTCAGCGACTAGTCATACGTAACACGTGTCCCAACCATCTCAGTCGATGAAGGTTCACAACCTCGTCAACTGACTTACCTCTTCTCCCTAAAACTCTACTCCTGACTTCTAGGTTACTCGCATGGTGACACTAGGGAATAGGGCCTAAACTACGAAGGCAACAGTGGTCAAACACCTTAAGCCTTCTCATGTCTACCACCTTCAGTCACCATGTTTCAGAGCCACAGACTGGACTGCTGTGCAATACAGGCGACCCTTAATAGACCATCAGATATGACGACAGCGCCATAGGTGGCGTAATTTGACGAAAGCCAATCGAGCCTTTTATATCCGTGCAGAGATTTCATCGGCCACTTAGCTAGCTACCAGGGCCGGGCTGATCCCACTTCCCAGGTAAGTGAAGTGGTCAACACACTCAAGCATTACATTCTCTATTCTTAGCCGTGGCACTGTTGAAGACCAATCCTGGAGTAAGCATTTGCATTTGGGTGATGAGAAACACATCCCAAACGCTCTCAAATTCCCTCTCAAAGTGTTCAGAAGACTGCATTTTGTCAGCGTCTTCACTTAACAGGAAAATGTCATCTGCATATTCTTGATCTAACGAAAATTCTGCTGTGATTAGGTCAACGTCTGTGTAATCGGGCGACGACAGGGAGACCTCCATAAGAATATCTATGATGAAATTGAATAAGAATGGAGAGAGTGGGCACCCTTGACAGACACCACTCGATGAGCAAAGCTCCCTGGACAACTCACCATAGGCTCTAACATGCCCACGAGTGTTCGAGTAGAGAGCTTTTAATAAGGTAATGTACTTACTCGGCACGCCTTTCAGTGAGAGATATTGCTATAGGACATGCCAATCAACGGAGTCAAATACCGCCTTCAAGTAGAGAAATACAGCTATTGTTGGGCGTCTGTAAGCGTGCCTATATTCCAGGACCTGGCGCAGTGTGAATATTTGGTCGATATACCCGCGGCCGGGTCTAAAGCCTGCTTTGTTTTCTCGGGCTTGCTGTTCCCGAGCTCCACTCAGGCGTCGAAGAATTATAGAACCTAGGACCTTGGACACTATGTTCCTTAGACTGATTCCTCTGTGGTTATCACAAGAGGACTTCTCGCCTTTCTTGAAGACTAGAATATTCAGTGACTTTGACCAGTTAGAGGCGATCATATTTGATTCCCATATACTGGTTAACACTTCCGTTAACCTGACTAAGAGCACTGCATCACCATTCTCGTATACCTCTGGGGTTAGTCCGTCTGGTCCTGCCGCCCTTCCCCTTTTCAGGTTACCTACAGCTTTCCCAACTTCTAGTGTTGGGGAACCTATCTCAATGTCCCATTCAGGGTCCGACTGGATATCGGGCAACGCAATGGTGGTTGGAGGCCAGTTAAACTGCTCCTCGAAGTGTTCTGCCCACCGTCCTAGTCGCCTTCCCTGCGAGTGAATCGCAGATCCGTCCTTCTCCTCTATAGCCTCACTAACTGTTATTGATCTGTACCCCAGTCTCCTTAATAAGTCTAAATAACTGTCTACTGTTACCAGTCGCCGCCGCCTTTTCCATCTCTTTAGCCTTCACTGCCCACCACTGTTCACGGTCGTTGCGCAGACGTTTTCTCAGTCTACTTTTAAGTTGTTCCCACTCTTCACTGTACTCGGGGTCTGCAGGTATGCGTTCATGTGCATCTATTAGTTCGGAAGATGCTGCTGATATCCACTGGCTCTTTCTAGCCACCATTTTGAAGTCGGTTACAGTATTCAGTGCTGCTTTTATAGCAGACTGGAGATGGTACCAAACTTCTTCTGGATGAGTGACAGTCTTCTGTTCCGACAACTGCCTAACCAATTCCTCACTGAACACGGCTTTGGTGTTTTCGTTGTCTAGCAGTACTCGTGGTGGTTTTGTTGCTAAATGTATCCTACGTCCATTGAGACAGAGGCATATACGCGCTCGGACTAAAGCGTGGTCACTATCCAGGCATGTACTCCAGAAGGAGCGGAAGTCTTCTACCGATCCTCCCCAGTGATGACTAATAGCAGTGTATTCTATCGGAGTCCATCGCTGGGTTGAGCTCGGTGGATGCCACATCAGACACTGTCTTTTCTTATGTCTAGAATTTTTGCTGGCTAAAAATAGGCGGTTATCTGAGCATAGTTGTAATAGGCGATCACCGTTATCTGTGCGTTCAGCTGGGATTCCGAAAGTGCCACCTAAGTGCCTTTCTGCCTCACTCAGTCTACCCACCTGTGCGATGAAGTCACCTGCAACAACCACCACGTCCGAACGTTTGGCTTTCGAGAGGAGGTTAGACAGTTTATGGTAGAACTCGTCCTTCACTTCATCCGAGCTGCAGTCAGTGGGTGAGTAAGCAGAGATTACAAAGAGACAACGGCGAGTCTCACTATTCCTTTTAGTTCTCACTGTGCCGTTCAGCCTCATAGCGCAGAGGCGACTATCAACTGGAATCCAGTCTAGTAGTGAGTTTTCTGCCCTAGCGCTTAGTGCTACGCCTACACCTGCAAGACCACGAGAGCTAGCTATCGAATCTCCAGAAACTCGAAGGGTGAATTTCACGGATTCACCAGATTGGTCAGGAGAGGTCAGGTGAATAACCACACTTGGGTCCTGTATGCGTGTCTCACAAACACAGCACACATCCATGCCCCGAGTTGCTAGAGTCTTTGCTAACGAAGCCTGTTGACCAATTTGACGGAGGGTGTGGCCATTGAAGGTTTCAATATGTAATTTGCAGCGTGGTTTAAGGAGACCAAGGATGATGTTCTATGGACTCAGATTGTTGTCAATGGCTGCAGAACTATAAGAAATTGAGTATTATGTAGTATTGTTAATTGGGAGACGTGAAGGGAGGTTAAGAGGTAACAATGGGGAGGTAGATATCAGTCTGAGGAAACTTGAGTGCTGACAGAGTTGTGAGGGCGACTGATACTTCCCGGCTGCCCACACCATGGAAGGCTATTTCTTCTTAAAGTGCCTGAAAGAGATTTGCGTTAAAGGAGAGCACATCAAATATCTGCTTGACGCCTGTCACACCCAGCCTCTTGAGTATGATTATTTTGTTTTTTTATATTTTTGGGGCCAGATGGTGGAAAAGAAACGACAAGTGAACCAACACCGCCGTGGGGTATGGTGGAGTGTGATATTTTTGGGGCCGACCTTTTCTAACCATCTCCCCCTTCCAATGACAATGCAACATCAGCATGGTACTGCTGGTCATGCAAGGGGAACACCTTACTGCTGTCACACCCCATCCAGCTAGCAGCAGTACGACTTCACCCTCAGACCCCCATCGAAGTGTAGCAATTTACACTACAGCGGTAATTGCTTTTCGACTAACCACTATCCAACAGACCTTTCTGGTATAGTAGGACCTCGAGGGAACAAGCGTTCCACTAGCATAGCTCGTTGGGTCATTGTGATATGCAAGCCATGTCAAAGTAGCAGCTACCGGTCGAGCTACTGATATACATACTTGTAAGTGGCTTTCATTACAACATGATACATATCTGAACAAATTTATGATTCTTAAAATATTTTAGACATCTGAAGGGAGAGTTAAGAAGTATGATGAAATCAGTAAATTACGTAGAATTTATTGCCTTTGCTTTGTTTGTATTCTATAATAATTTGATGAGCCCTTAGATAATCGTTATTTGCTAGGCTTGGTTCATGGAACAGAGAGAAAAACTATTACCTCACGATTTTTTTACAAGTTTTAAACGTTTCGTTATTCTCCATTTGCTCTTCCCTATCCAGTTATTATTTTTTTTAATCAGTATAAAAACTATCCAAATATTCTGTTAAAGCGATTGTGACTTGCAATACAAGAGGTTCAGAAAAACCTTGTTTTGATTTTCTAAATACAGTGTGATTATATCAAAATATACTCTTGTAATGGTTAAATCAGATGCGGCGTTCAACTTCTACTAGGATATTCTTTATGAACATAGTCTGGATGTTTATAATCTTATCATTTGACGCTTCAAGATTTTTTCTTATTTATTTAGCTGCCTAACTGTGACACCCGAACTGACTAACATTTTATCCAACAATTTACACTTCTACGATCGTTCACTTATCTAGTTAAACTTAACATGTAGACAGAGTTAAAACGCAACTGACCTAAAGGCTTAAGTGTTCAGTGTATGATACAATCAGTAAATCCAAACTTTGACAAGTTTAATACTTAAGGTTCAACGGTGAACAGTTGGGTCTTACATCTGATTAGCCTATTGGGTATGCATTGTGAATGGAAAAGATTGCAAGTGTACTCTTGATCATATTCGGAAAAATGGGTCATAAGAAATAAAACTCAACAAGAAAGACTGCAGCTACTTTCACTTAAGATCATCAGCTGACATTCCGTTCACATTCGACCTCGTCTCCCCTCCGGTCATGATTTCTGCTGAAGAGTCCTATTTTAGAAAGAAACAGCTGTGCAGTGTTCCCACATTCCTAGCGATTCGCCAACTTTTACCACTTTATGATGAAGGTTTACTTGAAATAAATAAATCTCCAGAAATCTCGGAGTAAGGTACTGCAATGTATATAAACTGACTACAGAATCCCGGTAGGAACAACATCACTCACTGGAAGGCAGGCACATCCAGCTGACGAGTCCAAAATAGGACGAAATGCCCGTCCTGGATTCCACTGGTACCCACTACCCATCATTTCTATTGAAGAATGAAATTACGCAATGTGAAAATAAAGATCCATCGAAATCCAAGGGAAGACTAACTAACTTGCTTTCATGATTTATCTAAGGTAAAACAACTAAGCTCAGTTCAATAATGAAAAATTAAACGGGCGAAGTAGAGAAATATGCTATTCAGAGAGAAAACACAATAGGATAGCAAGGGTAAGAAAAAAAAGACATTTTCAGGTAAAATATTCACAGAAGTTAGGTCCATTGTAAGTTCAACCACCGAACAAACTTCTTTTCCATACACAGTTCAGGCTCTAAAATATGAATTGCTATGGCTTCCACAAGTTAAAGAAATTCCATTTGCACAGCTCTCATGGAATTTTTATATACTCTGTAGATTGCTCTTAAGGTAGACGTTTAGTCCACCTAGTATCCATAATCAACATAATGCTCTAAAATTGAGCTGGGAGAGGATCGTCTCTCCTACTGTGCCTTGCGAAACAAAGATAATATAAGTCAGATGCTGCGTTTAGAAAGCCAACGTAGCATGCGTCATAGGAGCCAGTTCGTCGGTCGATATGTGTTGAGAAGGCCAACATCGGTAGCTTATTACTTACGTGCAACTGAGTCACTGGTCGTGTGGAGAAAGTGAGTCAGGGATTAGCTGCTAGGAAGGTTTCTTTCAATGAACAGCACAAGGAATACTTTAACATTTTCACCGACGAGTACTCGTTCAATTGTAGGTTCAAAAAGAGCAAGTTTTCAGGAAATAGGTATCTTTGGCCTGGCTGGTTACACTTTTCAAACTTTCATAATGAAACGTTGAGTATGGTTACTGTTAATTCGAGAAATCCTATGGGACATTAGTTCTTAAGTATAAAATCACCATCAACAAAAGACGTGTAGCAAAGAGTCACTCATTTCAGCTGTATCATTCTCAAGCTGTACAGAAAAGGAATGTTTCATGATATATTTCGAACGAAGTTCACATTTACTTGGTTTCGGCTAGCAGAAGAATCCAGAACGGGTGTTACGTCCCATCTGGGACTCATCAGCTGGATGTACCTACACTCCAGTGAGTGTTGTTCCTACTGAGACTTGAACCTCGTACGCATCGCTTCAAACACCGTGATGTTATCCACTAGGCCACGGAGGCATGACGGCAATATCCTGTACAACGGGTATTAGTTAGCACTGTTTTTTGATACGCTTTTAGCTCTCCATTATTTTACAACCAAGTAACTAGCTAAATATCCAGGCATCCGCATAGAAGCTTACATACCAATAGAGATCAAACATTCCATGCAATAAAACAGCGCAGGATTGAAAGCATATCAATAAATATAAGTTGACATTTGATTATAAATCAAGGGATCCGTAAAAGAGAGTTACGCAATGTTTGAAATAGTAATGAGAAGAAAAGTTATCAAGACAGAACTAATACTTGGTTACTAAGTCAAATTATGTAACACGGTGAATGTAAAGAGGAATCAGAATCATAGGAGTGAAGGAATGTAATATGTGAGAAGATATGAATGAAAAGATTTTTGAAGGTAAAAATGTTCTTTTAGGTCATGCCCACTGCAACTCGAGTGATTGGACAAATATCTTTTGAATGCAGAATTCAGGCTTCAAAATATTCATTACTATAGCTACCTCAGTTTGAAGAAGTTTTAGGTGTAAGCATTTTATGAGACTTGCATGAACATTATAGATGAAACTAAAGTTGTTTTCTGCATTTACCAAGTGGTCATAATCGATCAAATGTTCTAGACTACAGCTATGAAGTGTCCTTCTTTTGCTTTTGTGGAACCAGAATGGCATATACTTGAGTACATCAAATATACCTTACTTCACAGGAGTAGGTGAATTGATAAACACACATCAAGGTGGCTAAATGAATTACCTCATCCTTCACGCATAAACGAGGCACTTGGTGAATGGAGAAAGTTAATCTGAGTTTGGTAGCATAGAAAATCCTACTTACTGAGCATGCCAGACGGTCTCTCAATATATCTGGTGAATTGTCTCCATTGAACTGTGAGCTCATGAAAAAAGGCTTCTAAGGAGCCGTAGAAGTGAAATGATTATTTACTTTCAGTTTCATAGTTTTAGCAATGAAACCCTCAGGATATTGGCTTTCAATTAAAATATTTTTGAAAAAATTAAGTTCATCTTCTAAAAAGTATCAAGACTACACATAATGTGAATTCTATGGTACATAGAGAGAATTAGATTTCATTTGTTGCAAAGAGGCACCTAACATGGTAGCGTCAACACTGCAGATGTCGTAGATTCTACAATACAATTAATAGATCAAATTTCGCTTTATATTCAGAAGTACTCAAAGTTAGAAGTTCGTCAGCTATCTGTTGTATTATTTTTTAAAAAACACTGCTCATATTAACAGTGGCTATCTATTAACTAATGAAAATGATACGTCTAATTCATCTGCGCATTCTTCTTTCGTTTAATTGTCAATTTATCTTGTAATCAATGGTTATTTTATCATGATAATAGTCACCATAATTTTTAGCATATTTCATTAGATGTTGTAAAACACTTTACTCAAACAGGTACTATTTTATGTTTACAATACAGGTATGTATAGATACGTTTATTTAAGGTTATATATATATATATATATATATATATATATATATATATATATATATATATATACGTGGGTGTGTATAGTTGAAACTTTATCTATGTGTGTATATGCTACTTTAAGAAAACTGCAATTTGGTTCTTCAGTTGTTGACAGGGTGTATAAAAAGCAGTCGACAAAATATGGCAGCCTATCATTTCACTTTATATATATATATATTGGAAAGTCTTAACTAAAGAAGACTACTTGGGGCTTAAATTTACCAAAATGGCAGTGTAAAAGACTGACTAATTCCTTTTTATGGATGATTTGAATAAAGGATTTCTGGAATTACATCAGTATGTGTGTAATTTCACTCAATAATAACTGATAATCAACTCATATTATGTTGTAATGTAATTCTAATTTCTACTGTCTAACAAGAGGAATTCTATTCAAAACGATATTGAAGTGAGAAGATAAATATGGTAATTACCAGTCGTTTGTTATACAGTTTATAATAGTAACATGTATAATAATGACTTGTAGAGTTTGTAGGAAATAAAATAGGATGATTTTGTATGGACTATTTTGTTTAGTTTTAGCTATTTGTTTGTGTAAACTTTACATTTGTCTACTCCAAAGTACTAAGTATATTCTGATGATCATTTTGAAATATAGTCATCAAGACAGGTGACTCCCTATCAACATACACTTTGATCGAAGTTGTAAAGTTGTAGCTGATCAGTAAAATTCATGTTGGATCCAGTTTTAATGCTTTCTGGTAGTAGTTAACATGGTATATATGCAACCTGGAACTCATTTTATTCAATTCTGCAGTTAGATATCTTACCACTCAGTTGTTGGCATCTTGCTGACAAATACTAACAAGTACCAGCAGCTTTTCTTGCTAAATATCTCCAACAACTTACCATCAAGTGATACATGTCTATATAAAACTACTTTACTCGTCAAAGAACAGATCATTCTGTTCAATGTCTTCTCTAGTAATAAGATAACCTGTTTTTCAAAGAAAAGATAAAGGGTGGTATTCTTGAGATGCACTCTATTACACAAACATGTATGCTGTTGGTATAGAACAAGAGTATTTTTCTTGATTGATTCTTAATTCTGAAGTCAACATTTACCAAGAACCGACTTCAATTGGAGAACCAATGAAAGGCTGACAGCACGTGACAGTTATTTCCTTCTAGCATTGGAATCAGCATTATACACCTATGACGCAGCCATGGACAGAATCCAAAACCTTCAAACCTTGTGGCGAATGCGTTAAACATTGATCCTTAGTTAAATAAAATAATGAGATTTACATGGAATCTACATTTTGGAAGTTTCTTGTATTCATCACATACTGATATCATGTAGAGAATCAATGAAAACCCGGATAGAAATAGACAGCTGTTTCGTTCCAGTATGTGATGAATATCACCTTAAAATCTAGATTTCATGTCAATGATAGCAATCTCAGATTACACTTCGTGATGTCAGAACATCAAAAAAGATAAGTTTAACTTCAAATTTTTCTTCCAGCGTATCATGAAAATTCTACCTATATGCATCAAGTACTTCTTTAATTTATTCATTCTTTTATACATTTACAAATCGATATAATAGTGTTTCTTAACTGGGTGTATCATACATCATCTAAACTTTCTCTACATTTTTTGCTGCGGCTTTGCATTTTAAAGTTTAAGACACTTCAAAAGATATCATAATGATGGATATTTTCTAAGAGTTGAATCTAAGATACTCATTTCATCCTATTTGGGACTCGTCGGCTGGATATATCTGCCTCCAAGTGGGTTTTGTCCCTACAGGGATTCAAACTCGAGACCAGGAGCTCCAAACACCAAAGCGTTGTTCTCTAGGCCACCAAGCCACGATAAACACTTCTTGTGTGATGGGTATAGTTTAAGTATTATTGCTTGGATTATACAGTCGTTGACTGGATCCAATTGATTGGTCTCTATTGGCATATGAGCTCCTCTATCGATGCCTCGATTCTGCCTGTGTTTTAATTATATATAGTATATATAATGACACAATATTTTTTTATTTTTTTCATTTGTCCTTTGGGTTCTTATTGTAACTTAGAGCTTCACTAGTACGTCGCTAACTCACTCTCGAATTTGCAGATTTTTTAACCGTACTCTATGACTACCTATAAGCTTTAATTTCTTCCTCACACAATCTCCTCCATGTCATCCTCACCTTGGATGCCAAACTTGTCCTTTCCCATTCCACTTCCACTCGATGACCTGGCATGACGCATCATGTCCCCAAACCGTATTCCTATGTGTGCCCAGTCAAATCCAATCCATCTCCACTCTCTTCCACTCCACATTTGTTGGGCGATGGGTTCTCGGTCGGTTCATTTACAGCCAGACAGCCAGCCAGCTAGCCAGCCAGCCAGTCACAGTTCCTTGTTCCAACTCCCTTGCTCATTATCATTATTCTGGCCATCTCATTCTCAGTATCGAGTCAGCGTAGGTGACAGTTGTTGATGAGTGTCTGTAGTTTGATGGGAGTGCTTCTCGTGACACGCCAAGTCTCTCAACCATCACATGGAAATACTGACTGACTTGACTGAATTGGTGTTGAAAATCCGGATGTTGTTCACGCCATATGCTGAGTTGAGTTGAGTGGAGTGCAGTGCAGTAGATCTCCACATTGATTACTTCAGATTGATGAAGGCCTATCTTTCCTATCCTGGCTGCTTTGACATCCTCATCTGTACTGCCACCAGTAGTTGAGAGGATGTTCGAAGTCAACTGTTATGATCTACTGAGCATGAGTTTTATGCATTTCGAAGATTGATAATGGAATACATTGCCAGTCACAGAGGTAATTAGTTAGCTATCTTGATTGTGAGCGTTATAAAGTATGAAACCTTCATTCCTACCTGACAGAAATCTCAAAATGAATAAGGAGGATTTCACTGTCATATGGCTTACTTTCATGACTACAAAATATTCTTGAACTGTACAACTTCTTTTAGTGCTTATAACTTCAACCATATTTAGTTCTCTATGAACTTTGATTTCATAGTGTATTTCTTCTATCTCCAGTGTTAAATTTCGGTATCAGTGATAGTGAGTACAACCAGCTAATCAACTATTTTATATAAATTTCAGTTTACTACTTCCGAAACATACAAAAAAGTAGATAAATAAAATTAATTTATCAAAAATCTTTACTAATCCCAGTTTTATTCATACCACATATTGAACATATGCTCTGCTATTTTCCCACATTCATGTTCAGAATGGAGATTCAAAGGTATTTTTTTTGGAATGCTTCCAAAACTTCAGCTGATTGACTTTCATTTAACTCTGAATATCATCATTTCTTACAGCACTGTAAGGAAAGAATTTAGCTACTGTTACACTGAGTTCAATTTCATATACAAAACTTTTATTTGAGATGAAGTCGATCTGATTTTTAGTGTAGTGTGTCTATCTGGTGAAATCAAATCCATATCGCTTCATGGATATCCTTGTGCTTGAACACACTACCTGACTCCAATCAACAAATCGTTGAATGCACAGAATTCTGCAAACAATTCTACATTCTCATTCATCACCTCACCGAGAGCTTCTCGACTCATGATTAGTTCTCTTTCTGTGTTGTCCCCTCCCAGTTTGGCATTCATGTCGCCCATTAGAATGGATTCTGTTGTCACCATCTGTGGTGGGGCCTTGTCCAGTATTGATTGCAGTTGTCTGTAGAATTCCTCCTTTTTCCCTTGCTCTGCATTATTTGTAGATGCGTGGCGTAGCATTGAATGATTGTGACTTTCCTTCCTTTTGAGTTGAACCTTGCTGTTATGATCTCGCATAGACTGGTAGAAAATTTCTAACTGAAAATTATTTAGAGTTCAGTTTATTGTACATAAATATACTGAGATGATTATATAACTTTCTGACTTAGTGTATTGATTTCAATAGCTACGAATCATCTTTAATACACCTATTGTCTATTGATATGGTAAACGGAGATTCAGCAATCAACTTCTTCATAAATAAGTGAGCTTAGACTTAGGTAGGAGGTGATCATTCAATGTTAGGCGAATTCACCGTACAAGTGTTGTTACAGTTATACTTGCAAGTAACTATATCTTCAACCAACTCAAACACTAAAATGTGAATTATTTGTCTGATTGTTTCATATGCTAAGATTGGTTTGTAAGATTTCAATCGTTTAGGCAAAGTACAATGGGAAATATCTAAACTATGGATAATTTATGCAGAGCTAAACGTAAAAATGAGTAGATAAACAAATTTTTTATCTGTCTCTTCATTATATTTCTTTCCATATGCTAAACCAGCTCACTTTGTTTTACCACCTTTCATCAACTGCAAACATCCTTCAATTGAAAGCAAGTATTAGTAGCAATAATGACATAGCATTCTTCAAATATGTGGAAATAAATGAAGATTCAAACTACAGGCTTAACAGTAAGGTAGTAACTCAAGGAAACACAGGATTAATAGTCATAAATGTGAGTCAAAATCAGTGGTAATTTGTTGTAGAGAGAGTGGGTTGGGACAATAAACAGACAAGAGTGTAAAAGAAGAGATTTGAAATGGTGGAGAATATTTGGAGCTCACGTGGATGATCTTGGTTGTATTTTGTGTTCTCTGATCTGGGTTGTTTATTTGTGGAGCTTTCATCGTCTTTGTAAACGACACCATCAGTACTAACTTCCGTTTGAAGTCATACTGAAGTTAGTACTGATGATATCGTCTAGAAAGAGGATGAAAGCTCGACAAATAAACAACCCAGATCGGAGAATACAATACAGCCAAAGGAAGGAATTATTTAAGAGCTATTGGGTCACGTAATTACATGAAAAAACTAAAAAGGACTTTGGGCTGAGTGATTAACAGTCAGTAAGTGATTAATGAAGAGATGATGTAATATAAAGAGGAAATGTATACATTCATATGCAAACAACTACATACAGTTATCAGGGTAGATAAGGGTTAGTTATAGTCTCTTTCTACGTACACAGGTCAGGCCGAAGATACTTGATGCGAGAAGCTTCCACAAACCATAATAAATATGGCACTGTTTGTTGATTATGATGAAGGATTGATAAACATCTAGTTAATATCGTGTTTCCATTAGGTGTGTAGCAGTTGCACTGGTAAAGACATTGCTACATTTCAAACACAGATTTCTCAGGATGTGTTCATAACATCAAGTTTACAGCCTTCCTATTGTCTTATCAGCCTTGTATTCTAGATGAAGAGAAATAGGTTTTTTCTCAGCAGTTGGGCCATTGGATCTATCAATAAATTCCTTTCCATGCTTCACGATGAATTGTTTCTGATATCCATCCCCTATTAGAGATTCCTGAAGGATACTGAATTCTTCTTCCTATTTGTTTTTTGAGCATAGGGTTCTTATTATAGTGAATACCATTGCGACTGAACCACACTTACAGATGACAGGATAGAAACTATTGTAGTAAAGGTGAAGACCAATCCATATCTTTTTTGGGAATAGTTTTCTCAACTGTACCATCACATCTCTATCTTAGGGTTCAGTCCGAAAATTTGAACCCGTTCTCACTTTCTTGTATTCATTGTAAAATTCATCTTTGTATGAGATTAGTTGAAGGTATCGAACAACTCTGATATATCATTTATATTATCACGAACAGCGAAAGTTTCATCGAGATGCCTGTGGCAATGTGTTATCTTCTTGATCATAGAATTCAGACATGTTTGTCTGTGATTAATAATCCTGTATTTCCTTGACTTATTAACTTATTGTTAAGCCTGCATTTCGTACCTTCATTTATTTCTAAATATTTGAAGTATGTTATGTCATTAACACTACCAATACTTTATTTCAATTGTAGGCTCCATTTTTTAACTGGTTTATTAGATTTATCACACAGTGAAGGAACAGTATTGTATACTGGATTACGTTTCGGACATAATTTATTGTCCGTAGTCGTATCAAGATAACTACACAACTTTGAGATATCCTTAATATTGTTCTAATTTCCTCTTGTCTTTGTGAGATGGGCAGTAAGATTTTCCATATATCCGGAACAGGTGCTGAGTCTTTCCTGTTGCTGAATGTGTTAGGTGTTGATTCGATAAACAACCTCTCCCTCCACCCTGCTATGTTAGTTTTAAGAATTTTCCCCCTGTCTCATCCTATTGTGTAGTTGTATGTAATTGCATGCATAGCTATGGCTGAGCATTTTCCGAAATTCCTTACCCTACTAGGATCTACCAATTTTGCTTTAAGTTTTTGTGTTCCGATAGTCTAATTGATCCTGGTCGACTACTTTGACCTGTGTATTTGACCTCGCAATCGTGACAAGGGATTTAGTAAGGCAAGTTATTCAGCTTAACTGGGTCAATAGGACCTTTTAACTTACAAAGTCTATTTCAAAGTGAGTTTGTAGGTTTAAACGCCACTCTAATCCTAGCCGGCTTTATTGAGAATTCTACGTAGTGTTTCTGAGGTGCCTTCTTTGTATGGCAATACTGTGGAGGCTTTGAATTTTCTATTCACAGTATTGCTCCTCCTCCTCCTCCAGGATCATGACAGCAAGGTTCAACTCAAATGGAAGAAAAGTCACAATCATTCAGTGCTACGCCACGCATCTACAAATAATGCAGAGCAAGGGAAAAAGGAGGAATTCTACAGACAACTGCAATCAATACTGGACAAGGCCCCACCACAGATGGTGACAACAGAATCCATTATAATGGGCGACATGAATGCCAAACTGGGAGGGGACAACACAGGAAGAGAACTCATCATGAGTCGAGAAGCTCTCGGTGAGGTGATGAATGAGAATGTAGAATTGTTTGCAGAATTCTGTGCATTCAACGATTTGTTGATTGGAGTCAGGTAGTGTGTTCAAGCACAAGGATATCCACAAAGCGATATGGATTTGATTTCACCAGATAGACACACTACACTAAAAATCAGATCGACTTCATCTCAATCTCAAGAAAGTGGACACGCAGACAGCCCACTGGACACAATATGAAGAAGAGGAGCAGATGTAGGCTCAGACCATTACCTAGTGCAAGGAATCTCCCAACTCAAGCTGAAAGCATTGAAACAAGTTGGTGATGACAGACCACAGTTCAAGTTGAACACACAGAACACAAACTGAAGGAAGAAACTACAAAAGACATCACGTCAGTCAATCATCAAGACAAAATGAAAGATATCGAGCAAAATCCCTGAAAGAACCTGCATAGAATAACACTGGAAATCTCTGAAAGAGATAAGGAAGTATACCTGCTTAATTGTATTAGGAAGGAAGAAGAAGGAAGGTAAAGAATGAATCTCAACGGACACATGGAAGCTTGATGGAGGAGAGGAGGATATTGAAGCAGAAGATAAATCAGTGAAATGATGCACAGCGAAAACAGAAACTGAACACAAACTATAAAACACTACTCTGGACAAAGAAGTGAAGAAGAGTGTATGCAAAGACAAAAGACACTTGCACGACACACTGGCAAGTGAAGCAGAACAGGCTGCCTCAGGTAGGAGAGATAGAGACCTGACAAGATAGTATCAAATAACCAGGTTACTATCTGAGAGGGAAGAGATTAACACAGATGAAATCAATAAAAGATGATGACGGAAATTTAGTCATAAAAGAAGAGAAACAAGGGAAATGATGGGCCGACCACTTCAAGAAGCTCTTGAATCGACCACCACCACCACCATCCTCACCACCACCTGCACTTCTTCCAGAAATACCACCTACAGTCCAGCCACAGAACTACCAGTGAACACAAGCCCTCCGACGAAAGTCGAAGTCCTGAACGCCATACAGCTACTGAAATGTGGGAAGGCAACAGGGTCAGATGGAATCCCAATAGAAGCACTGAGAGCAGACTGAGTGAGAACAGGGGACATGCTCATACCACTACTGCAGTAGGTTTGGTAGGAATGGAAGGAACCTGCCCGTTGGTTGGAAGAAGTACTACCTCGTCAAACGGCCAAAGCAGGGAGACCTCAGTGTTTGCAAGAAGTGACGGGGAATCACTCTCCTTTTCACCCAGAGTAAGCAAAATATTAAGCCGCATCATCCTTGAGAGACTAAAGTATGCTTTGGATTCAAAACTACTAACGAAACAGGCTGGCTTCAGGAAGTAATAAATCATGTGTGGACCAAATTGCAACGCTACGCAACGCATCATCATTGAACAGTATAGAATGACTGTGCAGTCAACTCGCTACCTCAAATTCATCCACTTTCAAAAGGCCTTCAACAGCGTCGACTGAGACGTAATTTGGCAGGCAACTGCTTCAACACTACGGAATATCACAAACATTTATCAACCTCATTCAACAACTACATGAAGACGCCATATGACAACTAATTCACAATGGGAAGCTCACTGATGCCTTTGAAGTGAAGACAGGAGTGAAATAAGGCTGCTGCCTACTGTCACCCATGATATTCCTGATTGTGGTCGAGTGAACTGGATCATGCAGCAGACAACTGTGAGGATGGAGAAGAGGGGGATACGCTGACTCGACTGGGGAAAAGAACCTACTAGATTTTGATTCCACCAATGACTTTTGTCTGATGTCACATAAACTCGAAGATCTACAGGCAAAAACTAAAAAGTTGACAGAAGAGGAGAGAGAGGGAAGAGAAGATAGGACTTCAAATGAATGTAGAGAAGACGCAGGTGATGATTATACCTAACCAACAACAACAACAAGCACCAATCACCATCAACGGGGGAAACTTAAAAGAAGTATTCTCTTCCACCTATCTAGACATCACTGTTTCAACTACAGTCGGTGGTGGCACAGACGAAGACGTCAAAGCAGCCAGGATCGGAAAGACAGCAAGACAGGCGTTCATTAACCTGAAACCAATGTGGAGATCTTATGCACTCAGTATAAGGCGTGAACAACATACGGATTTTCAACACCACGATCAAGTCAGTGCTTCTGTATGGCTCATAGACTTGGCACGTTACGGAAAGCATTTCCATCAAACTACAGACTTTCATCAACAACTGCTACCTATGCTGTCTCGTTACTAAAGATGAGATGGCCAGAGTAATGAGAATAAGCAACAAGTGATTGTGGCTGGCAACGAACCAAGGAAGCAAGAAGCTATCGCTCAACAAATATGCAGTGGAAGAGAGTGGAAATGGATTGGATGGCGCATTACACTGAGAAGGCCGACTGGGGACGTCACGCGTCATGCCAGGCCATCGAGTGGAACCCCGATGGGAAACGACGAGTTGGGCGTTGGAGTCGAGGGTGAGATGGAGGAGATCATGCGAGGAGGAAATGAGAGCTTTTGGACTGTCGTGGATCCAGGTCCTAAAGATTCCAGGGAACAGAGTTCATTGGAGACGTGCTACTGAATCCCTATATTCCATTTAGAAGCGAAGAGACCAATTATAAATAATAATAATAAGTGGGACACCTTGATTGGTATCATTTTGCTAGTAGGATACTATTTGATCATTTTCCTACCTATTTTCGATGATGTAGTGTTGAAGGACCACTGACAACTTAGTAAAACTGCAGAGCTACTTCACTGTAGCATGAAGTTCTTCAACAGTGTTTCCATATCACCCCTGCACGTATTCAACTCAGGACTCTAAGGTCTCCCGACGAATGCGTTAACCTATCAGGCAGTCGGTCAGAGTTTAATAGTTCACAGTTCTTTGCTTCTGTCAGTTCGTAGTATTGAGTGGCTACTCACTAAGATCTTCTTTTTCGACTGGTTGACTCTTCAGGCTTCCAAATGAAAGTCTCGAAATTTCAGCGTCAATTCTTCTCAGGTCAGTCAGTCGGAAATGAGGTAGATGTCAACTGGATGTCCTTAGTTTGATCTGTAACGGGGTCCTGAATGAGTACTATTCACCAGTCCCATACTAGAAGAGAACACATGTCTAGTTCTCTTAGATCTTCAAAGTTTCTCCAACTGACGTCAGTCCGTGATTCATACCACCTTGAAATAGTTTATTATTACGAATCACGTCATATTCTTATCCCTTTTATGAGTGTAAATGACGGTAATCTTGAAATACTTGATTGACTATGCCCAGGTTGCACGCTTTTTTAAACTCTTACATAGATGAAATGAAGCAAAGAAACTGGATGAAAATCATCCAACTGAGATTGATTAATTCTCATAAGGGGAAGATAGTAGCAAGTTCTCAACAACAACAACAACAACAAAATTCACATATAGATTCTTCACTTTATCTTTTCAACCTAGTTAAATTGCTAACATCATCAACTTCTAAGGAACTATTTATCAAAAAGAAACGTTTTTGCTTAGATTCATTTAATGACATGATCATCATGATTTAGTATCATAATAAAAATAAAGTTTAATATTTACAATCGATTGTTTTTTCAACTCTTTATGCCATTGTAGTAGACAACTATTCTACTTTCTTTTCTTGTTATCAAGAATAAACATGAACCTTTTAAGATTTTGACTGATATGTAAAACAAAACTTCACAAGTAAATAATTTATCAGTCTATGAGATATGTCTACACCCATTGGATTAGCTTTAAACTAATGATTTTCATAAATCTATCTAATGACAATGCAAAAAAGGAAGCATGGAGAGTACTCGTGACAGTATGAGTGAGTAAATCATAATGTTTGTGACTTTAAGTACATTTAAATACGTTCCAAATAAACCAAAATACTTCAGTCAACTGAGACGTTTCACAACTGCATAATGATGACTGTCACTAGGATAAGAGCTATAACTGTCGGGTCCCATAGTGAACATCCTATCTAGATTTGGACTTCTCGCAAGCAAGATTTTCATTTTACCTTCTATCATCACGTACTATCGATAACACGAGTCTAACAAGCCACAATCATCTCAGATAGTCACACTAGAAGACCTACTGTGAAAGGTATAGAGTGAGATAATTTGAAATTTAAGTATTCATTTGAATATGGAAATTTCCTGTAGACACTAATGGTTAAACACACAAATGTACCATGTCATGAACTTGTGAAGTTGCATAATATGAGTGCTCAGAATAAATTGCATCCGAAAAGTAATCTCGTAAATAAAACTCATTCACTACATGATGCATCTAATAAACTAACTATAATGGAATGGTATTCTACAACAAGCACGAATCACCATCAACAGGAGAAATCTAAAGAAGTAGTCTCTTTCACCTGCCTACCTAGGCAACATCGCCTCAACTAAAGGTGACGGCGGCGGCACAGACAAGGATGTCAAAGCAGCCAGGATATGAAAGATAGCAAGATAGGTCTTCATCAATCTGAAGTAATCAGTGTGGAGATCTACTGCACTGCACTCCACTACACTCCACTCCACTCCATTCCACTCAGCATAAAGCGTGAACAATATCCGGATTTTCAACACCAATTCAGTCAAGTCAGTCAGTGTTTCCATGTGATGGTTGAGAGACTTGGCGTGTCACGAAAAGCACTTCCATCAAACTACAGACACTCATCAACAACTGTCACCTACGCTGACTCGATACTGAGAATGAGATGGCCAGAATAATGATAATGAGCAAGGGAGTTGGAAGAAGGAACTGTGACTGGCTGGCTGGCTGTCTGACAACGAACCAATCAAGAACCTATCACAAAACAAATATGGAGTGGAAGAGAGTGGAGATGGATTAGGCATACACTGAGAAGGTCGATTGCGGACATCACGCGCCAGGCCAGCCGCTCGAGTGGAAGTGAAATGGGAAACGACGAGTTATGCGTCAGAGGTGAGGGTGGCATGGAGGAGATGATGTGAGGGAGAAATGAGAGCTTGTGGTCAGTCGTGGCGCTAGGTTGGAAAACTGCACAGAAGGGCGTGTTATTGAAGCCCCATGTTCCACTAGGAACCAAAGGGAAGAATTAAAATAATAATAATAGTTAAGTTTTACTCTCACATAAAAGTTTGTTGAGGTTTCGAAAAAAATGACTACCGTGTTGGATAGTCATTGGTTGGGAAAAGAACAGTGAGATTTCGATTTTCTTGAAAGCTGACGTTTACATCACTGTAAGTGATATCAGAATTATTTTGCAATGTAAGTTACTAACTCTATACTTCAGATAGATATTCACTGAGATTCTTCATAAATTCTGTTTGATGAAATTGCTGTTATAGGCCTTAAAATGGCATACAATATATTAGGCTTCATTAATTACCGCCTACAATTCGAAAGAAGCTATTGATTTAAATAATGAAGTTTAACTAAATTACACCTTCCATATTACATTTATGATGTATTATTATTTACTTGATGACATTTTGAGCATAAATATTTGCTCATAATCATATCACACATCACTTTCGACATCAGATTTTTATAGTAATGTCACCACATATGATTTGTTTTTATTGGTAGTAAAATTTTCCATATCTCTGGTATAGGTGTTGCGTCATTTCTAGACTAGGAAACTCATGCGAGTTAAAACTCAGGCTTAATGACCCACACATAGAAAAGGATAAAAAAAAATGGTTAGCTTCGATGTAACTAGTCTTCATACTAAAATACCAATCAATATGGCACTGGAGACAGTCAGAAGTCAGCTAAATACTGACTCAGAACTTACTCACAGAACTAAGATATCTGTTGATAAGATCATATAAAGCATACAGTAGTGCCTGACCTCCACAATCTTCAAGTTTCAGGACAAAATATACAGAAAAACAGTAGGAGTAGCAATGGTATCACCAATATCCCCAATCGTAGCAGATATATTAATGGATAGTTGGGAAAACATGACTTTACAAACGTTTAGTCCTGACCAAAATATGGTGGTGATATGTGTATGACACATTTACTGTGTTAAAATCGGAACATATCGACAATTTCCTCATGCATATAAACTCAGTAGTAAGTGCAATCCAATTCACTTAGGAAGTAGAAAATGAACAAAGAGAATTGCCAATGTTGGATTGTGGGATAGAACGAAGGATAGATGATGGTTCTGATAATACCGTTTACAGAAAACCAACACATTCCAACAGGTATCTAGACTTCAAGTCATCCCATCCAATGCTAGTTAAGGCAGGCTTACTCAAATGTCTAAGTGATAGAGCTAGAAAACTGACTAGTCAGAGCAAGAACCTAAACAAGGAATTGAAACACTTGTAAAAGAAGCATTAATATGTAGAAATTATCCTGTTTAGTTTATCAAGAAATTCGTACGAACACACAGTAAGTGAAAACATAACAGCCACGTAAGTACAAATATGACGACAATACGAGTAGAAAGGAGTTCATAGCCTTCATTGTATTGCCGTATAAGGAGGATACCTCAGAAACTTTACGTAGAATCCTCAACAAAGTTGGAATTAGGGTGGCATTTAGACCTGCCCCACTCACTCACAGATAAACTTTTCGGCTGGCTTAACGACCCGATAGAACCAATTAAGCAGAATAATCTAATCTGTCAAATTCCACGTAATGACTATGAATCAGGTCAAGTACATAGGTGAAACTAGTCGGTCGGTGTCAGTTAGGATAGGCAAACACAGGAATTTAACTAAATATAGAATGACAGACCTGAGTAAGATCAATAATCTAGAAGGAGACTTGGCTATTGGAATGCATGGGTTAATACACAACGACACAATGTAGTGGGTGGGATAAAGCCACTGTACTCAAGTCCATTATAATTAGGTGGATATTGAATGAGATTGATTACTGAATCTTTGTTCATCGAATCGACACGCAACACATGTAATAGAAATGACGCACTACCTACACCAGAGATATGGGAAAGTTTATTATCAATGGAAACAAGTCATATGTGGCGACAGAGCTATAAAAATCAATTGTTGAAAAGAGTGTGATTACATTGAGGTATGATTATGAGCAATGATAATTTATGCTCGAAACTTCGTTATCAAGTAAATAATACTAGATCACTGTGTATTATATATCAAATAAATAAATCTAATATGGAATTAAATTCTACGGCAGTGCTCAAGTTTTACGGCTATATTAAGTTAGACTTTGGCACAGAGTCACACTATTCCGTAGTCTGATGGAAGTTAAAAACTGTAGATAAGTGAACTGTGACCCAGCGAATGAATGTTTAACACATTCGCAGTGATAACTGAAGGTCGTTAATTCGACCTCTTATGAAGCTATTGATGCATACTACCTTACTAGATAAGAACAGGTGTTTGGTTCTCTCAGATTTTCAATGGTTCTTCAACTATTGTCTATCCATAATGAATAGTATCTGAAAATTAAGTAATTAGGAAAAATCTTTGAAGGTATTAAGCAGTTAGTACACATTTATTTGTCATATAGTTTTGGCATTCATTTCAACATTTCCACACTCAGTTCATTCTAAACCAGAAATATGAGATCTTTATTCACTGATTAAAGTTTCTTCATGTAGTCAACAAGAACACTATTATCTATCTAGCTGGTTTGAAAATATTGAAGTTGCTAATCAAATCTTAAATAGTCTATTATCAGTTTTACAAAGATTTCATGTATAAAGTAGCGTGTTATATTCATCTTTAACCAGTTTAGAATAAATAGTAGATAAGTCTCTTTGTAAAATATGAATAAAACATGCATTTTGTATTCATGGTGATTTCGTTCACATTTGAAATAGAATAAAGTGACTATTTCCTGAGGATTTGACTGAATAGCTTCATTGATATGAGGTGAAGAGAGAAAGATTACATCAATTTACGTTTGTTTGGATTTAAGCGCCTTTGAATAAAAAGTTTTACTAAATTTTCATGCGAAATGTTTGTCTAAGTGTATCTGAATAAAAATGAAAGTTTGATATATTTTATGGGCAAAAATAAATTTGAAGGCTTGTAGTCAATTTCTATTCTCAATCCTGCTCATACAACCAATTTTTAAAAGGGATCAGTGGGTATAAAATTGGATTTGATGAGTTATGTACTGTATATGAACTACTTTTCAAATGATATTTCTCTTAATATATCAGATGAAATCATTATGACTGATACCATTGGTATTACTTAGTTGTACATGCATGAAAAAAAGGGAAATATATGAATACTATCGATGCATCGTACTAATCTTAATTAACTCTGCGTTGTTGTCGATGTTAGTGAAATAAACAATAGAGTAAACTTGTTATTCATCGTAGACTGACATCAGTTGGAGGAACAAAGGAAACCTAGGAGCACTGGAAAGCTGTTTCATTCTAGTATGGGACCCCTCAGCAGTGGGTATCCAAGACTCCACCCCACCAGGGTTCGAACCAGTGACCTTCAGGTTCCGTAGCCAACACGTGACCATTGAGCAACTGGATCGAATTCCAGTGGTCCATATTTCCAGTTTCAGTAAGCTCACGATATAACACAACCACCACTTGATATCATCGTTGAGTAACTGTCCTCATGACCATCAGTCTTTGCTCCCACCGGTCACGACTTCTTATTGGAACTTCAGGAATACCTCTCGAAGCTAGTCACTATTGAGCACCAGTTCAATTGAACTTTGAGGGAGTTGTGAGGTCGTGGGTTCGCACTGCTGAGGAGTCCCATATTAGGATGAAACAGCTGTCCAATGCTCCCAGGTTTCCTTTATTCCTCCAACTGATGTTAGTCAACGATGAATGACAACTTGAAATGTTTCCAAATCCCCACAACTCCCTTAAAATTCAATGAAGTAAACTGTAAAGTTTTTCGCTTATGTCCAGTGTCTGTCAAATGTATTATGATCATCGATTTGCTTTCTAGCTTCTACGATCGCGTTACATTAAACAAAACTGAGATATAAAATTGCTTTTCATGAAACTAAGTTTACACAAGCGCACTTAGTTTTATACAAACAAACAATAACTGTTAAACAAATTGGATGACACACAGTTATTTGTCTCTTCTTTGGCTATTGACTAGTAAGAATGGATTCCGTCTCAAGAAAACCAGAAATGCATAGTGAGTAATAAGTGAACCTAGTACACAGGTACTGACATCGATTCATCCCACCAAGAGTAGTAAATCCCCTTGACTGGTTTAGGATACCTTATAAAGTGCCTCAGGTGTTCGAATTTTACACAGAAGAACAGATCTTTTATGAAAGTACAGAATTTAGGCACTCGGATAGAATTTAATTCCATGTACGATTAATTTATTTGATACAGCATACAGTGGTACGCTATCGTTTATTAGATGATGTTACCAGCGAAGGTTATTGCTCGTAATCATATTAGGATAATCAAAAGAAATTCTAGCCAAGGTTTTATGATTCTATCTTTTTCATACTTCGGTAAAATCGGTAGTAAAAGTTTCCACACATTTAGAATTGATGTTATGTTATTTCGATTACACGCGTTAGACGTTGATTTGATGAATAGAGAATAAGTAATCAGTCACAGTATGGAATTAACTAAATTATTCTTCATGATTGCAACTCTGTCTTACCCTCTTGTGTGGTTGCGTCTTATCACATACAAAGCTATAAGTAAATTCTTCTCTAGATGCCTCATTTTAGAAGGGTCCTACCAATCTATACTCATTAAAGTTCCTATGTTCTGATAACCTGACTTTGATGGCGTTGTGTTCTCTGAGATGGATGGTTTAATTGTCAAGATTTCATGATCATTCAACAAAACACTATCAGCACAAACATCGGAAGAAATTAAGCTATCGTAGTATCTCCTCAAGTGACTTAACAGCTTACCCTGTTGGCTGTGGATATGATTTATGGTTTCCGCTAAAATCCTTTCATTGTCTTCATTCTTATTGGTTTGAACTCTGAACCTCTTGATGTTTCATTCATTTCTTATCAGTTGATAGGTTGTGTCGTTATCAATATGTTT
The DNA here is from genome assembly GCA_944470555.2 of Heterobilharzia americana. Classification (NCBI taxonomy): domain Eukaryota; kingdom Metazoa; phylum Platyhelminthes; class Trematoda; order Strigeidida; family Schistosomatidae; genus Heterobilharzia; species Heterobilharzia americana. The sequence goes on along the minus strand of OX104128.1, from coordinate 3,668,842 downwards.
GTTGATTGCTGACCAATCCAAGTGATAAGCTTCTAAGAATTCTCTGGAATTCTTTATATTTCCTCTGCGAAAGGTTTCAACATTTTCCCAGTCGAATTCATGTTCACATTTGTTGAAACACATTGATATGATGTTCTGGTCAATGGGAAAGATTCAATTATAGTACGGTCAATCCAACAACACATAAATCACTTGTATAAAACTATTGTTCCAAAGAATGAATACACACTGTAGTACATCAGACTTACGGTGAAAAGAAGGGAACTGTCTCCCGGTCGGATAAGTCACTTTACAACTTCATCAGATGTTTTTAAAATTTTACGTCAACTAATAGTTCATCTTTCAAAACCAGAAGTGGATTTTCTTACTTTACATGAAGAACCTCTTCGAGACAGCAATTAAGTTATTGAAGCCTTCTGGAATCACTGTAGCTTCAAAGCCTAAAGAATCTGTGCATTCTCTTTTGTGCAAACCAGAAGGCGTAATTGCGAAGGAAGACAAGTCAGGCGTTATTTACAAAATAGGCTTCAGAAACTGTCAAAAACAATATATCCGACAAAAGGGTCACTCTCCTTGTATTCCTGTACATTAAAATCGACTAGCAGTGAAGCGACATGATACTTCTTTGCTCATATCAATGCATATCAGCAAGTGTGAACATGAATTCAACTAAGGAAATGTTAAAATCTTGGATAGAGAAAATAAGAAGAATTCTAGAGAGTTTTTAGAAACTTGGCACTCAGCTCTCATATATATATATATATATATATATATATATATATATATATATACATATATATTTATATATAGGCGGCCTGTTTAAAATTTGGGCTACTGAAAATTTTTCACCTAAGATATTTCATCAAATTCATCCCTTTCAACTTGTTTTAATGTATCGAATATTTCCACTTAGACATATAGAAAAAGACTGATTGAGCGAAGAAATATATTCCTTTTCAATTAGGTTTTCATCTTGGGCTCTACACTAATATATAGGTTTACAATTGAATCAAATTACCAATCACATGGTGATGTTTCGGAAATAATGATGTAAATAAGCAATATAGTTACTAAAATTGGAAATATGAATATTGGTAGAAACAAGAAGGGGAATAGGTGTACAAAGTAAACCTAGAAGTTACATCATGTTGACGACCACAGTAATGAAAGTGGTCCAACAAACTTCTTTTGGATACAAAGGCTAGGTTTGTGAAGGTGGAATGCAGTCACCTCTGCTATGTGAAGTAACCGAGTGCGTAATCCATGAGGTAAATTAATTGGAATCTGATGGATGATTTAGAAGGCTTATCTAGTAACCACTTGATCTCCTGTGTCAACTAAGTGTGGAAGTATGGAGCTCTTTGTAGTTCTAATTTGTCCCTTGTTCAACCATGATGGGTGGTGCTCAGAAATTCGATGATGGAACTGCCTCATTGTACGCCCAATGTAACTAGCTCCACAGGAGCAGTTGAACTGATAAATGCACATAGAAGTGGCAGAATCAGGCAGTTTGTATTTATTTCTCGCACCTAGAATCGGGTGGTTGTAGAAGGCTGGACATAATTTAGCTGCTGGGAATGCTTTATGCAAGACACTTTTTATGCATTGTGTGATGATCTCACTGGCAATGTCACTCTTAAATTGCAGCTTCAAGAAGATTTGCTTTTTAGGAACTGTTGCCATTGTTGTCTTATCCCTCGTAATATTCATGTTCTTAGTCACAAACTTGTCTGGGTAGCCATTCCTACTAAGCAGATCACGGATGGTGGCGCACTCTTCCTTTGTAGCATTCTCTGAGCAAATAGCTGATGCACGGTATGCTAAGCATTTCACTAGGTTCCTTTTGTATTGGAGGAGTACAGCACTAAAGAAGTGCATCATTATTTTCGAAACATCACCAAGTGATTGGTAATTTGATTCAATTGTTAACCTGTGCATATTAGTGTAGAGTCCAAGATGAAGACCTAATTGAAAAGGAATATACATTTCTTCGTTCAATCAGTCTTTTTCTAATTGTTTTAATGTTTTAAATGTATCTTTTAAAAGCGTCTTTTAGTTTCACACACCTTTAAAATGGTTTTAAACTGTTGTTTTCTAGGCTAACAACTGAAAAAGGAAAAAACTATACGCTGCTAAGAGATGAGAAATGTAGCACACTAACATTCCTTGAATAACTATATCAAACTGCAGATTTTGATACTGGCTGAAAAAAACTAACACCACAGATATTAAGCACTGCTTTCTATTCATTCACCAGTCTAAAACAGACGGTAATGTAAAAGTGGATGCCAGTTTCATATTGTGGCTTCCATTACTATTATTATTAATATTATTCAAATGTAACGCTTATTTCGTCTAAAGATATTGTATAAGGAGTGAACTTGTTGAATGATTGCATGATGAGAATTTCATACTATATCACATATAAGAGTTCAAGTCAACCTGACAGCCAATCGAAATAACCTTGAAGACAATGATGAGATTATAACAGAGACGACAAGTCATATCCACAGTCATCAAGATAAGCGACCAGACCAATTGTAGCTAAATAAGGCAGCTCACTGTCTTTTCAAGTTTCTGTCGATAGTGTTGTGTTGATTGACTGTGAAAGCTTGACAATTAAACCATCCAGTTCAGAGATCATCTTGATCCCGGAAACAGATACTGAGGAATTGCGCAACTTCATATATGTTCATAAATCAACCAGTTAGCTTACTTTTGTTACTATAAAAATCGTGAAAGCGAAACTGATCGAAAGCAGCAGACATGACAGATGATGTTAACTTCCTTTTATAGACTTCATGAAACCCTGCAACAGTGGGTACAGATGAACACATGAACAAGCCTTAATACTCACCAGCATGAAGTCAACACCTTGTTACCGAAATTAATTATCACCTATTGTTAGGTTAATAATAGGTATCAAAAACAGTAGATTGATGTTATGAAGTAATCAGTATTGTTTTACTGTGCTTTAAAAGACATGAAAAACGTTGCTTTAAAAAACAAACATTTTATTTTCCACTTTACGCATAAGGTATTTACACATGTTACAATCTTTCTAAAAGGGATATCCTTTATAATTATTACTTTACCTTGAGTTCCTAGTGGAACATGGGGTTTCAGTTACACGCCTACATTACACTCCCTTCTCTCTAGTCTTTTCAACCTGGCGCCAAGACTGCCCACAAGCTCTCATTTCTTCGTCTCATCATCTCCTCCATGTCACCCTCGCATCTGATGCCCAACTCATCGTTTCCCATCTGGGGTTCTACTCGAGTGCCTGGCCGGGTCAGTGATGCCCCCGAATGGTTTTCTCAGTGTATGCCTAATCCACCTCCACTCTCTTCCACTGCATACTTGTTGGGTGATGAGTTATTGGTTGGTTCATTTCCAGAGTTTTTTGTTGCTTATTCTTATCATTCTGGCCATCTGATCCTCAGTGTCAGTGTCGAGTGAGCGTAGGCAGGTGTTGATGAATATCTGTAGTTTGTTGTAAATGCTTTTCGTAACGCGCCAAGTCTCTCAACCATCACATGGAAACACTGACTTGACTGAATTGGTGTTGAAAATCCGGATGTTGTTCATGCTTTATGCTGAGTGCAGTAGATGTCCACACTGATTACTTCAGATTGATGAAGGCCTATCTTGCTGTCTTTCCGATCCTGGTTTTGACATCCTCATCTGTGCCACCACTGCTGCGTGTAGTTGAAAGGATGCTGTCTAGGTAGGTGGGTAGGTGAAGGAGACTACTTTCTTTAGGTTTCTCCCGTTGATGGTGACTGGTGCTTCTTGTTGTTGATGGTGTTGTTGGTTGGGTATCATCATCACCTCTGTCTTGTTTGCGTTCACTTGAAGTCTCATCTTTGCTACCCTGCATCTTCTGTCAGCTTTTTAGTTCTCACCTGTAGATCTTTGAGTTTGTGGGACAAGACATTAGATATAAATTACCATCGACGAAATGCAAATCTTCTGAGATCTTTTCATCGTTCAAGCAGCGTTTGCACCTATTCTCTCTCCTTATGGTTTGCTGCATAATCCAATCGAAAAGGGATATCTACTCACTGTTATTGTTAAATTTACGACTTATAAATGTTTTACCATTACTTCACTTGCATATTGCCTTTTAAACAGGTCGATTATTCGTCTAATTTGATTTATTTAAATGTTTTAAAAATGGTGAGTGACTGTTAAGTGTATTTTAACAAATCACTTAAATAGCCAATTAGGTTTGGGTATTTCCAGAAGTTTCGAAACTTTTCAAACTAAAATAGAGAATATTATTATTATTATATTATTATTAGTCCCTTGGGTTCCTAGTGGAACATAGGGCTTCAGTAGCACGTCTCCAGTGACCTCTGTTCTCCAAGATCTTTTGAACCTGGTTCCAAGACAGCCCACAAGCTCTCATTTCCTCCTCGCACGATCTCCTCCATGTCACCCTCCGACGTCCAACTCGTCGCTTCCCATGGGGATTCCCCTCGAGTAACTGGCCTGACGCGTGATGTCCCCAGTCGGCCTTCTCAGTGCATGCTCAACACAATCCACCTCCATTTCCTCCTGCATATTTGTTGCGTGATAGGTTCTTGGTTGGTTCGTTCCAAGAGTTCCTTGTTGCTTATTCTTTCTGGCAATCCATCTGAGATCTTCAGTAGCGAGCCAGCGTAGGTGGCAGTTGTTGATGAATGTCTGTAGTTTATTGGAAATCACTTTCGTAACGCGCCAAGTCTCTCAACCATACAGGAGCACTGACTTGACGTTGGTGTTGAAAATCCGTATCTTGTTCCACATGCTGAGTGCAGAAGATCTCCACACTAGTTTCAGGCTAATGAACACCTGTCTTGCTTCTCCGATTCTGACTTTCACGTCCTCGTCTGTCCCGCCTGTAGTTGAGACAGTGCTTCCTAGATAGGTGAAGGAGGTTACTTCCTTTAAGTTTCTCCCGTTGACGGTGATTGGTGTTTGTTGTTGTTGTTTGTGCGGTATCTTCATCACCTCTGTCTTCTCTATATTCACTTGAAGTCCCGTCTTAGCTGCCTCTTCTATCAACTTGTTAGTTTTCGCCTGTAGATCTTCAAGTTAAAAATGCAGTTACTGGGGTGGTCTTTAAAATCATTCTAAATGGCAGTCTTTAAAAATTTATTTTAAGCGTAAAAAAAGCACGACAAACGAAAAATAGATTAATCTGAATACTTAAAACAACTCTCACTTTATTAGTTTGCTTATAATTACTATCATATGATATGCCACACTTCTTTCAGTATCATTTTAACTAATTTATTTAATGAATGAGTTTTGTTGTTGAGTAGTTTCACTCTATCAATCAATATGAAAAAAGACATTTTTGTTGACAATGTTTTAATGTTTGGAACAAGATTATGAATTTACTTATTTATCATAAGTTATATCAGTCTTTCTCTAAGTTTCATCTGCTTTTGCTCTGTCACTCTGAGTTTGCCTTAGTTAAATACACTCTACTAAGTTTGACTATAGCTGGATTTAACTAGAACAGGTTGAGCACGGAACCTGAAGGTAATGGGTTTATACCTGACGAGTCCCATACAAGGTGGAAACAGCTGTCGATTACTCTTTGATTTCTAGTGTTTCAAACAGATTTTAATCCATGATGAATGCTAACCTTAAATTAATGAATATATCCTCACAAACCCCGAAATTCAATTAGTCTAGTTCTCATTAGCGACTAGCTTTAAGAGTGATTCCTGAAGTTTAAATGAGAAGTCATTACCAACGGGGCCAACCGAGTGGAATATGAGGACAGTTACTCAACGATGACATCTAATACGGGTCACGCTACATCGTTAACTGACAGAAGTTAGAGGCATAGCTTGACACAGTGGCTCAGTGGTAACGTGCTGGTGACGGAACCTGGAAGTCTTTGACTTAGTTTTCATGCTTCTTAACACTCATCAGTGAGGTTCATGTCCAACAGGAGGAGACTGATATTCTATCACTGACTTGAATCTACGTTGCTTATTGTTGAAGCAGATTGTTAACAAGTTAGGGGATATAACTTTCCCCCTGGATATAAGTTAGTCTTTCTAAAAAGTACCGACTTCTATACTTCGTATCTTTACCTAGTATGATCGGTTCATCGTTCCCCACCCATTCATTTGTCATCTAATCTACTAGAAGTTTGATCCTACTGTTAACCGTTTCCCTTTGTATTGTACTGACTAACAGGAACTGAAACTGAAATACTAATATGTCATGTGGTTAGTGTATAAAACAGTAGAAATAAACTTCTATTAATTTCGACTGTTAGATGTTGCAAATGTGAACAGCAAAATATAACACATATAGGAATGGAACAAATAACCAATTTCATATCCAACATGTTAAGTTTATTTAAGTCATATTTGTAGAATTGATGTTGTCTGTAAATATAAAATGCTTACTACATAAGTTCATATACATTTAACAAGATTTAAATATTTATTTAAAGACACTCATGTAGTTTTTGATGAAGATATATTGAAGGAATCGAAGACCTAGTTTCTAGAAACTTCTTCGAATAAGTTGTACAATTTTCATCAGTGTAAGTATACAATTTAGGCAGTTTGGTAGAATACAACAGAACATACGATTAGTCTGTTTGATATTTCATACAGTGATACAGTTCCATTTATTAGATGACGTTTCCAGTTGAATTTATCAATCATACTAATGGAATTATTCTAAAAAGTATTTCACGAGTACTCTACAGAATTTTCATCAATTAAACAGAGACAGTGTACATGTATTATTATTATTACTGTTTGTCTCTTCGGTCCCTAGTGCAACATAAGGATTCAGTAGCATGCCTCCATTCCACTCGCTTCCCTGCAAATATTTGAACCTGACTCCACCACTGCACACAAGCTTTAATTTTTTCCTCGCACTATATCCTTCATGTCAACCTCGACTCAGACACCAAACTAGTCCTTTCTCATCTGGGTTCCACTTGACGGCCTGGCATGTCATGTCCTCAAATGGTCTTCTCAGTGCACGACCAATCCACCTCCACTTCCTTCTGCATATTTCTTCACAGATAGGTTCTTGGTTGGTTCCTTGTCAGCCAGCCAGCCAGCCAGCCAGCCAACCAACCAACCACCCACCCAGCTAGCCAGTCACACTTCCTTCTTGCTCATCCTCATTATTCTGGCCATCTCATCTTCACTAACCAGCCAGCATACATAGCAGTTGTTGATGAATATCTGCAGCTTCATGGAAATGCTTTCCGTGACACGCTGACAAGTCTCCCAACCATCACACAGAAGCACTGAATGACTTCACTGAATTGCTGTTGAAAATCTGAATATTGTTCATGCCTTATGCTAAGTGTAGAAGATCTCCATACTGGTTTCTGGTTGATGAACGCCCATCTTGCTGTCTTCCCGATCCTGGCTGCTTTGACGTCCTCGTCTGTGCCACCACCACCGTCTGTAGTTGAAACGATGCTGTCTAGGTAGGTGGGTAGGTGAAAGAGACTACTTCCTTTACATTCCTCCCATTGATAGGGATTGCAGCTTGCTGTTGTTGCTGTTGTTGTTGTTGTTGTTGTTGTAGTTGTTGGTTGGGTGTCATCATCACCTCCGTCTTCTCTACATTCACTTGAAATCCTGCCTTCTCTTCCCTCCCTCTCCTCTTCTCTCAACTTGTTGGTTCTCATCTATACATCTTCAAGTTTGTACGACATTAGACATAAATTATGATCGTTGGTGAAATCCAGATATTCTAGTATCTTTTCCGCTGTCCAGCCAGCGTATCCACCTCTTCTCCATCCTCACATTTGTCTGTTGCATGATCCAGTCCAGTCGACCACAATCAGTAAAATCATGGGTGACAGTAGACAGCAGCCTTATTTCACTCCTGTCTTCACTTCAAAGTCATCACGGAGCTTCCCATTGTGAACTAGTTGTCATGTGGTGTCTTCATTTAGTTGTTGAATGAGGTTGATAAATATTTGTGATATTCCATAGTATTGAAGCAGTTGCCAGCCAAATTACTTCTCGGTCGACGCTGTTGAAGGCCTTTACAATGTGGATGAATTTGAGGTAGCGAGTTGACTTCACAGTCATTCTATACTCTGTTCAATGATGATGCGTTGCGTAGCGGTGCAATTTGGTCCACACATGATTTATAATTCTTGAATCCAGCCAGCCTGTTCTGTTTCGTAGTTTTGAATCCAGCTCATCCTTTAGTCTCTGCAAGATGATGCGGCTTGAGTGTACATGTATACACAGCGAAATGAAATAAGGAGAAATTACATTAAAAAAAGATAAGAATGTTCATTCTATCTACAAATTTCTTCAAAATGTACAGCTAATTTAGGTAGACAATCATATTAGCAGTTAAATTCATGATACGTACAAAGTAACATGCTCATCATCAGTTAGTTTTCTTTCAAAAACAGAAATTGATTAGTTAGCTCTTTTCTGATACTTACTTCATTGTACATGAGACAAACTAAATACGGTATTGCAGAGTTTTCACATTTTGTAGTACGTGCATAGAGTCTTATGTACTTACTCCTTGTCTTTCCAGATGATCAACATGCATAGACCTTTGAATGAAGAGAATGCTGGTCATATGATAAAATAACTCTTGTCAGATGTTTATATGAGTTAATATGTTTGTCCGTAACTGTTTTAACTAGAAAGTTTAGTGTTATATTACTAGTTCTACTGATAATCTTCAAAGTTCTACACAATATAGCATGATCTTTTTCCAGCAAGCTAGGGAAAAATAAAGGGGAACAAGAGAGGAAAATGGGCGAAATACAGAAGTTTATAAAACGCAAGAGAAGAGGCTCAATCATGCCTAATACTCTTAGCTTCCTGATATAGAAAGTTAGATGGTAGGATCTTTTAGAAATTAGTAATATATAGGAAGACCGGGAAAGGCCTGAAGAAAAACACACATTGAGATAAATCATACTTGTAACATTCTCTAACGCACAACTATCAATATAACAGGAATCAAGCTAACTAATTAGTTTACATAAGTTTTATTTGCATCTAAAACCAAAGTTTATTGTCTTGGATTTTGAAGAATTAAGCATAAGGACATTCATGGAGGATCGTCGTCTAGCAGCAGTTGGAAATCATTTATTTGAAAACAATCTGTTGAAGAAAAGACAGGTATGCAAACTGTTAGATCATTAAGCATATTCAATGGAACTGATACCAGCTGAAAAAGTTGTGTGATTATCCTTATATCATAATAATTAGTGAATTGTGCTCAGAACATCAACTGGTAAACAATACTTTATCATCAAATAAGCTAATCTAATATATACTTCTGGAAGTCTTAAGATGAAATTTTGCCAGTAAGTATCGAGTACAAACAATGAAAAACCATGAAATCAGAGAGAATATGGTCATAAAAGAGTTAGTCATTCTCCAGTGACCTATCACTCTGTGTAAACCAATCTGACAGAAGGTCAGTTGTGGCCAGTGACATGAATATCTCAGTGGTAACATCATTGACTGCAACACTGAGTGACGCCAGTTCGAATTTCACAAGGTAAATAAGTTCCTTCGACGTTTCAGATATGCCTTGCTGACAAGTGCCAACTATCTGGAAACTTAGGTCATGCATCAGAGCGGTGAGCCTCCAAACTTGATTGTCACACTGCAAGACGATCGATAGCAATCAGTCAGCACTTAGGACGAGATAACATGAAATTGGTTATTCTCCAATAACTAGCCACCGCATAAAAAGCTTTGAGTTTTTTCAGCAGATAATAGAATTTTTCATAAGTTTCCATCGCCAAGGATAAAGTTTTTGGTTTATTGTAACCTCATATGAAACTACTCTCCAGGTTGTAATATCAGTGTCTATTCTACGTCAGCTTTTGGAAATTTCTGTTTAGCAAAAGGCACGCTTTTTTTCCATAATTCTATGTACATTTTGTACTGTTTGTTGGTGAGAAGTAGCTCAAGCAAAAAATGAATTCATTTTGCTCTGATAGTCTGATAAACATAATCACGGAAGTATGGTTTGTCGAAAAGTACAGCTGTTTTACAACCTACTTCAGGTGAACACTTTCCCTTTGAAACGAATGCAACTGTAAAAAAAGGAGTATTTAATATGTTGTGATATCTTTAAGTGGTTTCAAATTTGAAAAATTGCAGTTGAAGGGGAAGCAAACGTTTGCTACATACTCATCATCAATATGTTACATTTCAAGTAAATTGAAAGTGTCTCACTTCGTTTTGATCCTCAGGTTAGCGGTGGGGAACTTATTGCAAAAGAGAAGAGTGACTACCATGACTCACAAACCTTTTGGATAACGCTCTGGTATCTGAAGCAATGAGTTCCGGGCTCGAGTCTCAGTGGGAATAGCATCATTCATTTGTTCAAGCCTATCCACCTAATGACTGCCAAACAGGACGAAGCATAGATCTCTTGGATTCCACTGCTATCCAATAACCATCACCGCTGTCAAAATGAAATTACCGGCAATATTGAGGGGTGTGCTCAAATAGCCCATATGCCGATAAGGACTGATCATTATTTATATTATTATTTGTCCCTTGGGTTCCTAATGGAAAATACGGCTTCAGTAGCACGTCTCCAATGCCCTCTGTTCTCTGAAATCTTTTGAACCTGGCTCCACAACAGCCCACAACCTCTCATTTCTTCCTCGCACGATCTCCTCCATGTCACCACCCTCGGTACCGACGCCCAACTCGTCGCTTCCCATCTGGGTTCCACTCGAGCGATTGGCCTTACGCGTGATGTCCCCAGACAGCCTTCTCAGAGTATACCCAATCCATCTCCACTTCATTCTGCATGATAAAGACTGATTAGTACTGCCTTATTTGTCATTGATTTCCTGTGAAACTTGAAATTCATTGAGATGTGATATGATGAACCGAACTAAATTGGGCTTCACGTCTTCGAAGGATTAGTATACACCACATGGTTTCGTTTGAAGGTATTGAGGTTTTTATGAGTTTCAGCAACGCTGACTTTTATCGATGATAGAAGAATCGGAAACGTTCTGCAAATAGTAACTGTTTTCTATGTTACTACTTGCAACTTCCCGTTATCTGACTAGACCGAATGCATTGGATACTATTGGTATATTTTCTGTTGAGCGGATGCCTCGATATTACTGTTCATTCCATTTCAACAGTAATGATGGGTCTGAGTATAGGCTTCAAGGTTACGCATTGGCCATGTTTGAGATCTACAGTTGGAGGCACCTGCCTCTTCTTATTGGGTTTTTCTGTGACTTTGACTTGAACCCAATAGTGATCACCTCAAGCGCCAGATTGATATTCACTGGGCCACTGCTTATGCAATGAGTATAGTTTTGATGTCATCGCCTGTAATATGATTTCACTTCAATAAATTCTGAGCATTTCTATCATCTTAATATTTCTATTGTGCAAAATAGTATTCCTTTATATGAAAGTAGACCTTAAACTGTCTACTTACCTTCTTTTTCTGAAGTACAGTCTACTGTGAATACATTTCTAATACCTCAGAACCCAAGAATGTAGTATATTTTCCCTCCTATTCAATTTAAAATCATAATCTACTTCAGTATACACTATATTCATTATAAATTCTTTAGCTAGTGAAAGTGTTTTCCAATCGATTATAAAGTAAGTTTATCTTGCAAAACCTTTTTCTCTATTGTTTTTCTGTGTATATATATTCCTTTCAGTAAATGTTTCATTCTGTATTCAATTGTTTGTGCAATTAAAAAACACAAAAATGACCTTGTATTGTTAGAATAAAATACTTTGTGTGAATACCAGTAGTGAATTTTATTCTTATTCTATCAGTGACGTTTTGGCAATTTTATTATTATTGTTCGATTTCCTGTCATAATTTGAAACTATGCTGAACTAAAGACTTTGAATTAGATGACTGACAGGTTATACCATTACGTCATGTGCATACATTTATCTGTGAATACAGAAAAAGTATATCCAATACTCATCTTTGTTGTAAACATTTTTGTGCATGGAAAAAAGCTATCAAATTGTTTTCAGAGTAAGTCGTAACAGAAAATATCATTCCTGTTAAAGTCTGATGAAATATAATGTGCTGTTGAATTAAGCTACCCTAAAATTTCCTTCCAGAATATTTCGACTAAACTTTTATGACTAACTAAGCTACATGCAACACATACAGGAGGAAGAATTTTGGTGGCATTGAATTCGAATGTCCAATGGGCTGGAAATTCTTGGTTGTATTGTGCTCTCTGAGCTGCGTTGTTAAATCGTGAAGCTTTCATCATCTTGCTAGACGACATCATCAGCACTAACTTCAGTATGAAATTAATGGGAAGGAGTGGAAGACTCATGTTGCAACGCTTCTTATTGTTCGGAAATAAAAGAAATTCAACAAGAGACAGTCCTGCACAAAAGAACAATAAAATTTTCTCCATGAGAATCTACGCTATCATGTTCTGCCGACTAGTGTCAGATACAGACCGCCTATCGACTGTCCAATGGACTAGAAATTCGTAGAAGGTTGTGGAAGACATATGGTACAACATGGTTCAACCATCTAGCTCAGAGAATACAACACCATCCAAAAGGCTTCAAAATCTATTCACAAGTTATTTTCAAAATTCACTTGGTATATATTGTGGAATGATATCAGTTAGAGAACCATGTAGAGTGTAGGAACATTGAAGAGTTGTTTTGTCTCAGTTTGAGGTTCCTCAGCGATGCTCACACGACCTTATGGAAGGGTGAACCTATGAGAGTTAGGTTTAACGGTAAACATGTTACTTAATCCTGCTTCGGTTGGGGATACTTTATAGTGAGAAAGAATTCGAATAGAAGAAATATTTTTTTTGACTGAACAGAACAATGAAAAGAAATAGAGTGCTACAGGTTCACAAACCGCGAACTACACCCACAAATCTGAAAGTGAAATAAATATTTACCTGGACGACGTTTTGTGACAAAATGTGAATAAAGCCTTATCATTCATTTTAAAGGTCCTGTAGCGTAAATTAGCGCTGATTAGGTGACTAAACTTCGACAGCGTCCACCGAGAAGTCATTTGCAAACTGCTCCAACACTACGGAATATCACAAATATTTATCAACCTCATTCAACAACTATATGAAGACACCACATGACAACTAATTCACAATGGGAAGCTCACTGATGACTTTGAAGTGAAGACAGGAGTGAAATAAGGCTGCTGCCTACTGTCACCCATGATATTCCTGATTGTGGTCGACTGGACTGGATCATGCAACAGACAACTGTGAGGATGGAGAAGAGGGGAGATACGCTGGCTGGACCGCGGAAAAGATACCAGAAGATTTGGATTTCACCAACGATCATAATTTATGTCTAATGTCGTACAAACTTGAAGATGTATAGGTGAGAACCAACAAGTTGAGAGAAGAGGAGAGGGAGGGAAGAGAAGACAGGACTTCAGGTGAATGTAGAGAAGACGGAGGTGATGATGACACCCAACCAACAACTACAACAACAACACCAGCAAGCTGCAATCCCTACCAATGGGAGGAATGTAAAGGAGTAGTCTCTTTCACCTACCCACCTATCTAGACAGCATCGTTTCAACTACAGACGGTGGTGGTGGCACAGACGAGGACGTCAAAGCAGCCAGGATCGGGAAGACAGCAAGATGGGCGTTCATCAACCAGAAACCAGTATGGAGATCTTCTACACTTAACATGAGACATGAACAATATTCAACAGTAATTCAGTGAAGTCAGTCAGTGCTTCCATGTGATGGTTGAGAGACTTGGCAGCGTGTCACGGAAAGCATTTCCATGAAGCTGCAGATATTCATCAACAACTGCTATGTATGCTGGCTGGTTAGTGAAGATGAGATGGCCAGAATAATGAGGATGAGCAAGAAGGAAATGTGACTGGCTGGCTGGGTGGCTGGCTGACAAGGAACCAACCAAGAACCTATCTGTGAAGAAATATGCAGAAGAAAGTGGAGGTGGATTGGGCATGCACTGAGAAGACCATTTGAGGACATGACATGCCAGGCCGTCAGGTGGAACTTAGATGGTAAACGATGAGTTCAGTGTCTGAGTCGAGGTTGATATGGAGGAGACAGTGCGAGGTAAAATGCAAGCTTGTGTGCAGTGGTGGAGTCAGGTTCAAATATTTGCAGGGAAGCGAGTGGAATGGAGACGTGCTACTGAATCCTTATGTTCCACCAGGAACCCATGGGGTAAATAATAACAGAAATAGGTAACTAAAACATTTTCAAAGTATTGATTCCCTAATTTCTAGTCAAAATGTAACTTCTCTCAAGAAATTCCTTTCTATCTTGAGATAAGAGAACAATCCAAAGGTCAGCTTTTGTTAACTATATTTTGGTCTCTTCAAAATTTATTCGTCATCATTCACTAGGTGACTCTCTCATGCAAATGTGTAATTCTTAATATGGAATACGACAGCTTTATTATTTATTAGAGAAGAGATATTTTATGAAACATTTGTCAGCCTTTATGTTGTTGAGTTATTTCAGACACATTAACTAATAGCTGTTTGTCTGAATGAAACAGTATTTTAATAGGTGTCTCTAGGTTTTCACAGATATCCATTCAGTTTTCAACTTTATTTCTCAACACACTTTGTTACAGTATCGACTGATCAGTCTACCAGTAAAATACTTTTGTTTCAACTTGATAATGATTTTAGTCTACCTAATGTTTACTATATGAATAATATAAATTGAAAATTGAAAACATTATTTCAAACATACTTCACTGTAGTATATAGATGAATGTAAACCAGTGTTCAAATTATCGAGTAAAGTTGAAACCGATTGCATTAGTTGAAGAAATTGTTTGTAATCATTTTTTATAGCAAAAAAAGTATTTATTGAATTTTTTTCCACAATAAACAGTTTCGTATTCGTTAAAGGTGTGTTTTCACACTTGGAAATACCACTCAGAAGAAGGAATAAGGAATGTATCACAAAAGAAGTAATATCTATATCAGACCACCTTGACATTATTTCAATGAAAGGTTTCAAGAAGTACAACTGCTCAGTATTCAATTCTACCTTTTCATCATGAATCAGGTATCTTGTCTGTAGATGCTTTAATGAAACTAATCTCTCATTATGAAATGACACTATTTGGATAATCAATGACAAGCTGGGAGTACTTAGACTGCTATTTCACCCCTAGAACGGGGATTCTTAGCAGTACGCACGAAGTACCGTGCCAGAGATTGAACCCAAAACATTAAGAGCAAGCGGTGAGTACGTCTTAGTTTAGCTACGAGGTTGAAACCCATTATTCCACACTTCTCTACTTCTCTCAATTCGTAATGTAGCACTACCGTCATCCAATCCCATCGCTGACTATTCTTCCTCATAACCGACTTGGTTCGCCTCCCACGAACACTTTAGCAAATCTCATCTCAAAGCACGTCGTTAAGGGCAATGTATTGGTTTTTGTGTGTAGTTGAATCTTGCAGTAGTTTACTGTCAACAGTCGATAATTTCGATGAGGATTCTGATTGCTATGTTCAATTGCGTAACTTCAGATATTTAAGTATGGACATCATGGTTGCGGTAATGCCATCTCAGTGAATGTCAGTAAGTAAACAAACTAGCTTCAGGACATTATTCTCACATTCTTTAGAAGTGATACATCACTGTATGCCTTTTATTCACAAATAAAATTCACTGTTTAAACAGACATTACTTCAAATAAGACTCAGAGCTAATTCACATGTTCTTTAACTCACCTGAAAGGGAAACAAATTTCCAATTGTTTCTGATATCATGTAGGCACCCTCACTAACTTCAGTAATTTATTTATTCGTAATAAATATGACATAGTCACAAGATGGTGCATTCAAACTCAGGTGGTGAACTGATAAAATAATGTTTCAATTTTTTTGTGGCTTTAATAGCTATCTTGCTAAGGTAAGTGTTTTTCACACTTCACATATTTCTTCGTAAAACATTGAAGCGATAATTAGCAATATCTTCGTCTTAGTATGGAACTCTTCAGCAGTGCGTACCCGCAATCTCGCCTCATCAGGTTTCGAGCTAGCGACGTTCTGGTTCCTTGGTCAGCATATTACCATTGATCCACTGGGTCAGAATCCAACGATCCATATTTACACATTCTGTCAGTTCACGACATAACACGACCACCCCTGAGACAGTATGCCCATCACTTCGTACTTCTTTAAAGCATCCGAAATTTGTATAACTTTGTTGAGGATTTTCAAACTCTATGTATATCAGTTATTAGACTACGTTTTCGTGCCTGTTTACAACCCAACCGTTTAACTCACACTGAATTTGTAACACCATAAATTATCCAAACACACAGATAAGATGAAATGGTAGATTATTCTAGATTTGTACACTGTCAGACTGTGTAACTTTAATATGTTTCACCTTCAATGAGGATACATTCATAATTCTCAGTGTGACGTCAGCGAATTTGTTCTCAAGCTGTACATCACATATGTATACATATATATGATACTTAAAGACCACAATCCGTGAGGAACATTAAAATCAAATAATCGGAGGTTGAAATAACGATAATGGTGGTTATAATAGTGTGGCTGGTTACTTTAATTGGTTTTCATCATAGACTGGGATCAGTTGGAGAAACATTGGAACTGTGGGAGCACTGAAAATCTGCTTTGTCCCAGAAATGGTCGTACTATGTCGTGAACTGACAGAATTTGGAAATATGGATTTTGATCCAGTGGCTCAATGATAACGTGTTGGCCACGGGACCTGAAGATCGCTGGTTCGAACCCTGGTGGGGCAGGATCGTGGCTGCGCACTGCTGAAGAGTTTCATACTAAGAGGAGACAGCTGTTCAGTGCTCCGAGGTTTCTAATGTTCCTTCATGATGAATTCCAACTTAAAATATCTCTTAATCCCTACAAACCCCCAAATTCAATGTTGTTATTTGATTAAATGTTGTTTGAATGATAACAAAAAGGGGTTGCATAAGACTTTCAAGTCGTTTTAAGATGCATGTAGATTACAGAGGGGTAAAAATGTGATAGAGTTAGTAAAAAGATAAAGGATTAGATAATATGAATGAGACGAGTTAGTTGGAATAAACTGTAAATGTTTTGTTAAGAGTTGCCATCCTTAGGACGATCAAATGAGGTAACATCGGAAACCATTAAATGTAGAAATAAAGAATGATGATCACGATATAATATAGCAAAGACTAACCTAATGAAATGGGAAGTTGAAAACACAAAAAAGGAACGAAGTATACCAAGACCAAAATAAGTTAAGGAATGTACATGCTTCTATAGCACATAAAAGCCAGGCTTCAGTTCGTGGATAGCCAAGGCCTGTACTATTTTTAGAAGCTAAATGCGGAGGAAACGTGAGATGTTTGAGCGAATTCGATAAAAAGAACCTTAAAATCATTGTTTATGTCTGCTGAATGTTTAGGATCTAGAAGATATTCAAGAATAAAACTTCTAATGTATTTCCTTTAAGTCATAAAACCAGGCTGGAATATGTTCTCGTATACACGTATACATGACTACTGCCAATATACCTTGCTCTACATGAGCAGGTAAACTGGTAAATACACATCGAGGTGGCCTGTCGACGTATACTGAGTTTTACACAAGCAGAAAACATTTTATGACCAGTTAAGAACAAATGAAGTTTGGCTGAGAAAAAGTCCTACCAAATGATCTCGTTAGACAATTTTTCATCAATGAGAATGTTAACACTATTATATATGTATATACAAGTTGTTCATAAGGTTAGTGAATTACAAAAGCATGGTCACCGGTTTCATTACGGCTGTGATAAAGTTCTGAAATAAGTTAAATTTCAGTATTTTTACTGACCAACGTAAAAATGGTTGATATTTTTCCGGTGAAAACATTTACTGGTACATTCAGAAACAGTTATTCACTCTGAATAATTTACCAAGTATAGTGTATTCATACTGGAGAAGCTAAAGGATAGGCTGGATTCAAAACTACGACCGGAACAGGCTGGCTGGATTCAGGAAAAACAGATCATGTGCGGATGAAATTACAACGCTACGCTATGTGTCATAATTGAACAGAGTATGGAATGACAGTCAACTCTACCTCAACTTCATTGGTTTTGGAAAGGCCTTCGACAGCGTCGACCGAGAAGTAATTTGGCAGGCAGATGCATCAACACTACGGTTTTAGTGTCACAAACCTTTATCAACCTCATTCAACAGCTATAGGACGACGCCAAATGCCAAGTGATCCATAATGGAAGGCTCAGTGACGTCTTTGAAGTAAAGATAAATGACAGGGGTAAGACAAGGATGCCTCAGATGGGAAACGATAAGTTGGGCATCCAATGCGAGGGTGACATGGAGAAGAGGATGTGAGGAAGAAATGAAAGCTTGTGGGCAGTCTTGGCGCCAGGTTGAAAAGACTTCAGAGAACAGAGTGCAATGGAGATGTGCTACTGAATCCCCATGTTCCACTAGGAACCCAAGGGAAAATAATAATAATAATAAGTGGGAAGATGGTATTTATCCGAAAAATTTAATATTATTGAGCTATACATTTAGAACAACCTCGCCTGGTTAACTAGTTTACTAACTAACCATGGGTCGAGAGGCGCTAGGTGAAATGAATGAGAATGGAGAATTGTTTGCAGAATTCTGCGCATTCAACGATTTGGTGATTGGAGGCAGTGTGTTCAGGCACAAAGATATCCACAAAGCGACATGGATTTCACCAGATGGACACACTAAAAATCAAATCGACTTTATCTCAATCTCAAGAAAATGGAGACGCAGTCTACTTAACACAAGGTCAAGAAGAGGAGCAGATGTAGGTTCACACCACTCACTATCTAGTGCAAGGAACCTTCCAAATCAAGTTAAAAGCCTTCAAGGAAGCTGGTGATAGACCTCAACTCAAGTACAACACTCGGAAACTGAAGGATGTAACTACAAAGGAGGTCTTCAAGGCAGCCATCAAGACAAAATGGGAGACATCGAGCAACATCCCTGAAGAAACCTGTGTGGAAGAACACTGGAAGTCTTTGAAAGCTATGTGGAAAGAAACCTGCACAACAGTATTAGGAAGGAAGAAGAAAGAAGACAGGACAGGGAATGGACCTCGATGGATACCTGGGAGCTGATAGAGGAGAGGAGGATAGTGAAGCAGAAGATAAATCAGTGCAAAGATGCTCAACGACAAGAGGAACTGAGCACAATGTATAAAGCACTGGACAAAGAAGTGAAGAAGAGTGCACGCAAAGACAAAAGACACTTCTATGAAACACTGGCAAGTGAAGCAGAACAGGCTGCAGGTAAGAGAGACCTGACGACATTGTATCAAATAACCAGGTTGCTATCAGGGAAGAGACCAACACAGATGAAACCAATAAAAGACGAAGAAGGAAATTTAATTACAAAAGAAGAGAAACAGAGGAAACGATGGGCCGACCACTTCAAGAAGCTCTTGAATCGACCACCACCACCACCTGCACTTCGTCCACAAATACCACCTGCAGCCGCTGAATTACAAGTGAACATTAATCCCCCAACGAAAATGGAAGTCCTGAACGCCATAAAGCTACTGAAATGCGGGAAAGCAGCAGGACCAGATGGAATACCGCCAGAAGCACTGAGAACAGATGCAGAGACAACAGCGGACATGCTCACACCACTATTGCAGAAGGTGTGGAAGGAAGAGAAGGTACCTGGCCGTTGATTGGAAGAAGGGTTACCTTGTCAAACTGCCGAAGAAGGGAGACCTCAGTGCTTGCAAGAACTGGCGCGGAATCACTCTCCTGTCCACCCCAAGTAAAATATTAAGCCGCATCATCCTGGAGAGGCTTAAAGACGCACTGGATTCAAAACTGCGACCGGAACAGGCAGGCTTCAGGAAGTACAAATCATGTGCAGACCAAATTGCAACGCTTCGTATCATCATAGAACAGAGCGTAGAATGGCAATCAGCTCTATACCTCAACTTCATCGACTTTGAGAAGGCCTTTGACAGCGTCGACAGAGAAGTAATTTGGAAACTGCTTCAATACTACGGAGTACCGCAAACCTTTATCCGCCTCATTCAACAACTATATGAAGATGCCACATGCCAAGTAATTCACAATGGGAAGCTCAGTGATGCCTCGGAAGTGAAGTGAAGACAGTAAGGAGTGAAACAAGGTTGCCTACTATCCCCCATGATATTCCTTATTGTGGTGGACTGGATCATGCAGCAAACAGTAGGCAGCGAGAAGAGGGGGATACGCTGGCTGGACTGCGGAAAAGAACCTAGAAGACTTGGATTTCGCCGATGACTTGTGCCTAATGTCACATAAACTTGAAGATCTGCAGGCAAAAACTAACAAGTTGATAGAAGAGGCAGCGAAGGAAGACGGGACTTCAGGTGAATATAGAGAAGACAGAAGTGATGAAGATGCCGCACCACCACCATCAACAACAACAAACTCCAATCACCATCAACGGGAGAAACTTAAAGAAAGTAACCTCCTTCACTTATCTAGGAAGCACTGTTTCAACTACAGGCGGGATGGACGAGGACGTCAAAGTCAGAATCGGAAAAGCAAGACAGGCGTTCATTAGCCTGAAACCAGTGTGGAGATCTTCTGCACTCAGCATGTGGAACAAGATACGGATGTTCAACACCAACGTCAAGTCAGTGCTTCTATGTATGGTTGAGAGACTTGGCGCGTCACGAAAGGGATTTCCAATAAACTACAGACATTCATCAACAACTGCTTACGCTCGCTGCTGAAGATCAGATGGATTGCCAGAAAAAATAAGCAACAAGGAACTCTGGGAACGAACCAACCAACAACCTATCACCCAACAAATATGCAGGAAGAAGTGGAGATGGATTGGGCATGCACTGAGAAGGCCGACTGAGGACATCACGCGTCAGGCCCTCGAGTGGAATCCCCATGGGAAGCGACGAGTTGGACGTCCGAGGGTGACATGGAGGAGGTCGTGCGAGGAGGAAATGAGAGCTTCTGGGCTGTCGTGGGACCAGGTTCAAAAGATCTTGGAGAACAGAGGTCACTGGAGACGTGCTACTGAAGCCCTATGTTCCACTAGGAACCCAAGGGACTAATAATAATAATAATAATACATTTAGAACAATTTGATCACATATTTACTTGTCAAGACATTTGTATGCAAAGTGAACATAGAACGAGGTACGACAAAGTAAATTACGATAATCGGAAACTTGATATTGGCAAGATGATGATGGTAGAAATGATGTCTGAAATTATATGCTCTCATAAAAATGTGCATGGGATAACAGCAGTAAAACAGTCCAATGTTTCGCATCACTGATCATTTTATGCACATATGTAAATATTAGCACAAAAAGGATTACAAAAAATGTAGAAACCTGCTTCTCATCCCCATGTGTTGACCTTAACATTTTAATTAGTGTACTGTTCTAGGAATTTTGGCCAGTGTTTTCCAGTTGTACACTCAAGTTCCATGGTTGTTTTATATATTCTAGATATAACTCTTTAATATCTAAGAATACTTTTTGTTCAAGTTATGTCTAAAAGTTGTGAGTCTAATGAAGATAATTTCCTTATTTGTACAGTAAAAATAGTATACTACTGAAATAAAGTTAGTTAGTACAATAGGAGAAAGGTTTCAAAATCTAGGTGCTGTCTGACAAAACATGTTCACGTGCTACTATGTTTATATGAAAGGCGGAGTAAATCACTTAACTATCCTAAATGGTCTGTTTGATGTCATTAAAGTATGATGTAGGACTTACTGGTGCAGAAGATGTACACATCCTTGGGAATTTATAAATATGACCTACGCAATCTCGATACGAGTAATAATATAGCTATAACTTAAAATAGTAAACACAGTATATTTAAAATGTGCTTAGATTTCAGTTAGGATTTCACTCATCCGGCATTGATGGAAGCAATTTACCTGACTATTACTGACAACTTTAATAGGCACAGTTTGATTGAAACATCAAGCTGTACGCCTTGTATACACATATATTGTGTTGCCTGAAAACAGTCGACTGTGTTGTACTTGAACTGTGAGCTCAACTTTTCTATCTGTAACTCAAATAGTGCATATTTGATCTAGGACCTAGGCACTGTAATGGTGTATGATTCCATATTAGTTATTATTATTATTATTTGTCCTTTGTGTTCCTAATGGAACATACGGCTTCAGTAGCACGTCTCCAATGAGCTCTGTTCTCTGAAATCTTTTGAACCTGGCTCCACAACAGCCCACAACCTCTCATTTCTTCCTCGCACGATCTCCTCCATGTCACCACCCTTGGTACCGACGCCCAACTCGTCGCTTACCATCTGGATTCCACTTGAAAGATTGGCCTTACGCGTGATGTCCCCAGACAGCCTTCTCAGTGTATGCTTAATCCATCTCCACTCTCTTCCCTGCATATTTGTTGAGCGATAAGTTCTTGGTTGTTTCCTTTGCAGAGTTCCTTGTTGTTTATGCTCATTATTCTGGCCATCTCATCTTCAGTAACGAACCAGCGTCGGCAGTGGATGAATATCTGTAGTTTGTTGGAAATCCCTTTCTTAGCGCACCAAGTCTCTGAGCCATACAGAAGCACTGACCTGACGCTGGTGTTGAAAATCTGGATGTTGTTCACGCTTTATGCTGAGTTCAGAAGATCTCCACACTGGTTTCAGGCTAACGAACGCCTGTCTTGCGTTTCCAATTCTGACTTTGACATCCTCGTCTGTGCCGCCTGTAGCTGAAACAATGCTGCCTAGATAAGTGGAAGAGAATACTTCTTTTAAGTTTCTCCCGTTGATGGTGATTGGTACTTGTTTTTGTTGGTGGTGGTGTTGTTTAAGCATCATCATCACCTCTGCCTTCTCTACTTTCACTTGAAATCTCATCTTCCTTTGCTGCACTGCCTCTTCTGTCAACTTGTTAGTTTTCACCTGTAGATCTTCAAGTTTGTGTGACATCAGACACAAGTTATCAGTGAAATCAAAATCAGTGAGCTTCCTATTGTGAATTAGTTGTCATGTGGTGTCTTCATATAGTTGTTGAATGAGGTTGATAAATGTCTGCGATATACCATAGTATTGAAGCAGTTGCCAGCCAAATTACTTCTCGGTCGACGCTGTTGAAGGCCTTTGCAAAGTGGATGAATTTGAGGTGGCGAGTTGACTGCACAGTCATTCTATACCCTGTTCTATGATGATGCGTTGCGTAGCGTTGCAATATGGTCCACACATGATTTTTACTTCTTGAATCCAGACAGCCTGTTCTGTTTCGTAGTTTTGAATCCAGTGCGGGTTTTGCATATTAGTTAGTTTGCTATATTTCGAACAGAATTCACAGTTTATATTGATATCTAGGGAAATCTATGTCATTCACATCCTTTTTCATCCGCCTACTTCTTCTCCTTCATTTGTTATATTGGTAGAAGAATTTATCAGATATGTGGAGTAGGTGCTGATTCATTCAAAATCCATGTATTCGAGAATTTAGGACCATCACGATGCTACCGTATAAAGGAGATACCTCTTAAAGTATACTCAGGGTTCTTAACAAAACTGGAATTAAGGTGGCATTTAGACGTACAGACCTCGCCTAGGTAGCTAGTTCACTAATTACTACTCTATAAAAACAATCCAACCGCTAAAGAAACTTCAAAGCACAAAGAAAATATAAACAGTAAAATTAAACTTATTCCTCTCTGGAATCGGAGAGGCAAAATGACGCCGGTTGGTGAGAGCCTTCGAACAGTCAATTGGCTGATGTGTCTTCTCTCTCTAGATGAAATCAAAAGTAAACATGGAGACATGGAATGCCCGCACTGTGTTTGAAGCCGGATGGCTGGAAAGGCTGCCCAGATGGCAAAAGTGATGAAAAGATATAGCATAAAAGTGCTAGGAATCTGCAGATGGAATAGGAGTGGACTCTCTAAACTGTCAACTGGAGAGTCAGTAATCTACTTCGATAATCTCACCTAGATGACAACCACGAGTACACTGAGTTTTGGAGTGGCTATCATGATGTCTCCAAAAGTATCAAAAGCTCTTAGGCAATGGGGACCAATCTCCTCCTGCAGGATCATGACAGTAAGATTCAACTCAAATGGAAAGAAAGTTACAACCATACAATGCCACGCTGAGCACCTACAAATAATGCAGATCAAGAGAAGGAGAAATTCTACAGACAACTGTAATCAGTACTGGAAAAGACCCTTGCCCTGTTGGCAACATCAGAATTCTAATAGGCGATATGAATGCCCAACTGGGAGCAGACGACACAGGAAGAGGAAGAGAACTGATCATGGGTGGAGAAGCACTCGGCGTAATGAACGAAATGGAGAAATGTTCGCAGAATTATGTGCATTCAACGATTTGGTGATTGGAGTCAGGCAGTGTGTACAAACACAAGGATATTCACAAAGTGACATGGATTTGGATTCACCAGTGAGACAAACTACACTGAAAATCAGACTGACTTCATCTCAAGTTGAAGTAATTGGAAACGCATCCTACTGGACACAAGTTAAGATCAAGAAGAAAAGGAGATGTAGGTTCACATAACTCATTGTCTAGTGCAAGGAATCTACATTCGAAATCAGGTTGAAAGCCTTTAAAGAAGCTGGTGGTAGACTAAAGTTGAAGTTGAACACCTAGAACAGAAACTAACTGAAGGACGAAACTACAAAAGACATCACGTCAGTCAGACAACAGGTCAAAATGGGAGATATTAAGCAGTATCTGTGGGGTAACCTGCGTGGAAGAACACTGAAACTCTGTGAAACATATGTGGGAAAAAACCTGCGTAACCGTGTTACGAAAGAAGAAGAAGAAGCAAGACAAGGAATGGATATCGACGGACACATGGAAGCTGGTAGAGCAAGGAGAGGAAGATGGTGAAGCAGAAGATGAACCAGTGCAAGGATGCCTAACGAAAAGAAGAACTGAGTACAACGTATAAAACACTACGCTGGATAAAGAAGTGAAGAAGAGTGCGTGCAAAGATAAAAGACACTTCTACTACACATTAGTAAGTGAAGCAAGACAAGCTGCTGTTGGTAGGCGAAACCTGACAACACTATATCGAATGACCGAAAAAACAATCTGGGAAGAGATCGACGGAGATGAAACCAATGAAAGATAGTGAAGGAAACTTAGTTACCAAAGAGGAGAAACAAAAGAAACGATGAACTGACCACTTCAAAAAACTCTTGAATCGCCCACCACCACCTTCAATTCGTACAGAAATACCGCCAGTCACCCAGCCCAGCCACAGAATTAACAGTGAACACAAGCCCTCCGACAAAAGTCAAAATGAAGTACTGAACGACATAAAGCTACTGAAATGCGGGAAAACAGCAGGACCAGATGGAATCCTACCAGAAGCACTGGAAACACACAGACAACAACGGATAGGCTCACATCACTTCACCATTGTTGAAAAATTGGAAGGAAGGAAGGAAGGAAGGAAGGAAGGAAGGCTACCTGCAAACTGGAAGAACAGTTACCTTGTCAAACTTACAAACAAGGCTGACGTAAGTCTTCGCAAAAGCTGGCATGGAATCATGTTACCGTCCACCCAGAGTGAACAAAATATTAAACTGCATCATCTTGGAGAGAGTAAAGGATGCGTTGCATTCGAAATTACAACCGGAACAGGCTGGCTGAATTCAGGAAGAACAAGTCATGTGGGAATCAAACTACGGTGCTACGCTACGGTAGGCATGATCATGGAAGAGAGTATATAATGGCGGTCAATTCACTACCTCAACTTCATCGACTTTGAAAAGGCGTTCGTTAGTGTCGACCGAGAAGTAATTTGGCAGGCAACTGCTTCAACACTACGGCTTTGAGTGACACAAACCCTTATCAACCTCATTCAACAACTATATGATGACGCCATATGCCGAGTGATACACAATGGAACGATCAGTGACGCCTTTGGAGTGAAGACAGGAGTAATGCAGGGCTGTCTAATGTCACCCATGATCTTCGTGATTGTGGTGGACTGGATCATGCAGCAAACTGTGGTGAGCGAGAAAAGGGGCATACGCTGGCTAAACCGATGAAAAAACCCCAGGAGAAGATTTAGATTTCGCCAATGATGATTTATGTCTAATTTCTTGTTGCACAAACTCGAAGATCTGCAGACGAAAACATCACACGCCAGGCCATTCTTTGGATTGGAATACAAAGGGGAAGCGACAGTTTGGGCATCCGAGACAACCGTGACATGAAGAGGATCATGTGAGTAAGAAACGAGAGCTTGCCAGCAGTCGTAGAGCCAGATCCAAAAGACTACAGAGAGTAGAGTGCAATAGAGACATGCTATTGAGTCCCTACGTTCCAGTAGGAACCCAAGGGACAAATGATAATGATAAAAGAAACCTACGAACTCACTAGGAAACCAGCCTTGCTGACTTCAGAGACATAATGTAGGATCCTCAATAAGGCTGGGAGTAGAGTGGCATTTAGGCCTCCAAACTCACTTGAAAATAAGATTTATTGGTTAAAAGATTCTACTGATCCAATTAAGCAGAATATTTTAGTTTACCAAAGCCCTTGCAACGATTGCCAAGTGAAAGTAGTCGACCAGGACCAATTAGGCTATCCGAGCACAAAAACCTATCTAGGTCAAAATTGGTATATCCTAGTAAGGTAAGGAATTTGGAAAAATGCTCAGCCATAGCTATCCATGCGATTACATGTAACCACACAATGGGATAGGACAGGGTGAAAATCCTTAAAACTAACACAGGGAGATTGATGACTGAATATCTTTGTTTATCGAATCAACCAACACCTAATACATGAAACAGGAATGACTCAGCACTTGTTAGGGATATGTGGAAAATCCCATCTCACAAAGAGACGAGGAAATTAGTGCTATATAAAGGATATCTGAAAGTTGTGTAGTTATCTTGACATGACTGTGGACAATAAATTATGTCCGAAACGTAATCCAGTAGACAATACTGTTCCTTCACTGTGTGATACATCCAATCCATCATTTGCCTTCTTAAGGTTATTCCCAACGTCAGCGGACAACCCTCATTTTACGACTTGTCTGTTTGTAGAAGTAAAACATCTTTTAATTATGTGTAGTAATGATGGTCAGTGGCTAGCAGTGGAATCCAGTCCTGTTTGGGACTCATCAGCTCGATGTACCTGCCTCCCAGTGAATGATGTTGTTCCTACCGGGACTCGGACTTAAGAGTGACCGCTTCAAACACAACAGCGCTATGCACTACACCACTGAGCCACGATAACGCTCTTGCGTTTGGAGCGATCGCCTCCGAGTCCGAGTCCCAGTGGGAACTCAGAGTCAGGTACATCGAGCTGACTAGTCCCAAACAGGATAAAATGCACATCCTGGATTCCACTGCTAGCCACTACCCGTCATTACTATACATAATTAAAAACACAGGCAATATCGAGACATCCACACAGGAGTCCATATGCCAACAGAGACTGATCAATCCGGTCCAATCAACAAAATAACTAAATGTGTCGAATTCCGGGTAAATATTAAGAGTTCAAGTATCCAGATCAAAGGATAACAGAGAACATAACCTTGTCGAAATCTATACTGATAGACCTTCATAAAATAATAAATGTTAAGGAAAATTCAATTATTTAAATCCATGCAATCATATACAACAAGAGAATAGGATGGTATAAAATGATAATGATTAGAAGTATCCTAGTGGATTGGAGAAAGAGACTAATAACCGAAGATTTGTTAATTGAATGAACATGTGACATGTGCAACAAGATTGACTCAGTACCTTTTTCGAATACATGAAAAGTTCTACTACAAACAAAGGAGCAGAAATAGAAGTATTAAAAACAGGATGTAAAAGTCTGAAGAAATCAACTACGCTGGTATAGTATTACAATCAAGGTGGTTTTTTTTGAAATATTAGTTCTAGTTGAATCCGACACTCATCTTAAATTGGATAAGTTTTTTCCTTGTTCATATCATGTCGAAACATGAGATCACAATAACTTGAAAACCTCTTATTGTTATTATTGAAGAACCATATAAAGAACCAACTTTCGAATAATCTTAACTTTTGGTTCAAATCCATCAATTTCAATATAACACAGGACTGTTTTATGTTACGATCCCAGTATCATAATGAAGTTTACTTATGGTAATTTGGTTGGTTGTGATTAGCAAAGGAATTCAGGATACGCGTTTATTGCTATTTCAGAATTGTCAGCTGAATCTACCTGCTAGCCACAACCAACAAAATTACCATTATCGACACTCAGACAATATCAATGGATCTGCATAAGAGCTTGCCTATATGCCAATAAAGGTCGAGCGATTCGATCCAATAAAACAATAGAGAATTATAAGTATATCAATAAACAGTAATTAGTTAACTTATGACTGAATAATTATTGATATGTAAGGAGACCCACTGAACAAAATGAGAAGAGTGGCCTAATGCTCATTCTGTCTCTGTATATTGATATAATAGATATGAAATAAAACAGACTGACTCAACTATATGAATAGCATGATAAATTGAAAAAGTTAAAGGGTTTTCTATGGTATTGTACAGAAATTCTTACTCAAGTAAAGTAGTGCCTTGAATCGTTTATCATTTGAATTGTGTAACTCATTTTATGGGTGAAGCTAAAAGTTATTGCCAGGTGCTTTCGTGCTCCCTATAGGCTGTAGGGTTGTTGATGCGCACCCTGGATTCCACTGCTAGCCACTGCCCGTCATTACAAAACATAGTTAAAAGACAGGCCATATCGAGGCATCCGCATAGGAGCCCATATGCCAACAGAGACTGATCAATTCGGTCCAGTCAACGATGGTGTCATACAAGCAACAACACTAGAATGCTATAACATCTGGAATACTACACTGACCCTCCATTAAAGTCTTCTTTCTTCCCGGATCGCTGGATAATATTTCTAATCATAATTATCCCAAGAAACTTAATCATGGAAAGGTAAATTTCCCTTGAAATTTCATACAAATTATTTGTTCTGGATGCATTTGACTACTTGTTCATTGGCAGAAGGCCTTGATTTTACTTTCATTTCGTATACTCATCCACGATATTATTTATGACGGGATGTTTAATAAGTTCTTAGTCAGTTAAACTAGCTTACTTTGAGTCTTTTTGTTACAGTTTGTAAGTCTGCGTCATTAATTGAACCAAATTGATCGGTCGTCATTGACTTATAGGCTCCTGTGTGGTTGGATTGATATTGCCGGTGTTTTTAAAAAAAACTAGTGTTAATAATGAATACATGGTTAACAACGGAATCCAGACGACACGTTTCGTCCTATTTGTGATTCATCACTTGCATGTACCTAATTCTCGGTGTGATTTTTCCCCCAATGAGATACGAAATGAGTATAGTTCTCATCAAATATACATATATATTATTAGGGGTTCAGTAGTAGGTCTCCATTCCACTCTGTTCTCTGCAGTCTTTTCAACCTCACTTCACAACTGCCCACAAGCTCTCATTTCTTCCTCACACCACCTCTTCCATGTCACCCTTGCCTCGGACGCCACACTCGTCGTCTCTACTCTGGATTCCACTCGTAGGCCTGGCCGGGTGGGTGATGTCTGCGAATGGTCTTCTCATTGTATGCCCAATCCATCTGCACTTCCTTCTGCATATTTTTAAGTGA
Organism: Heterobilharzia americana; assembly: GCA_944470555.2. Classification (NCBI taxonomy): domain Eukaryota; kingdom Metazoa; phylum Platyhelminthes; class Trematoda; order Strigeidida; family Schistosomatidae; genus Heterobilharzia; species Heterobilharzia americana. The sequence continues at coordinate 3,639,195 of OX104128.1, read as the reverse complement.
TTAGTTTTTGGTTGGTTCGTTGCTAGAGTGAGTTCCTTGTTGTCTATTGTTTTTGGCCTTCTGAGCTTTAGTAACTAGCCAGCCTAGGCAGTTATTGATGAATGTCTGTAGTTTGTTAGAAATGCTTTTTGTAACGTACCAAGTCTTTGCATGAGACACTCAGTTGTAATGATAAGAAAATAACTTATATTTTGTTTGTTAATTTGATCATTTAAATTAAAGAAATTTTCTTTTCGTCTAACTGTTGGTAGTTTCAAGAATTTAAGTGTGAAAACCGTTTCTAAGAGCCCCTCCTAATCAGTCCAACTTATTATTTATTCACTATTAATATCTTGCAAACATTCACTTTACACCTGAAATCGTTCTTGTCAGATCATTAACACAAATAAATATTTATTTGATCTGTTTTTCATACTTTACACATACTTAAAGCAAAAAAAAGAAGCAGAGTTTTAAGGTGTATGCTGTGTTGCATGACTGGAGGATATATTTTAACTCTCTTAAAAACCTCTTAAAATCAAGATAAAATAATTTCTGAAGAAGAATGCCAGCAATAGATTTATAACACAGAGTATTTTGTTCAAGCTTTTAATGATGCGATGGTAATTAGGCAGTAGGTTTTTTTTGTGTAGGATAAAAATCTCTTGTCTAATGTCACACAGTAAGATGGCAGAAGAGCTAGGGCAGCGGAGACGGGACTCCCTTTAGGTAAATGTAGAGAAGATAGACATGATGAAGATAATCAACCAACAACAGCATCGATAACAAGAGGCACCAATCACCATCAATAGGAGAAATCTAAAGCACGTTGTCTCTTTCACCTACCTAGACAGCATCGTTTCAACCACAAGGGGCTGCAGCACAGATGATGATACCAAAGACAGAGATGGAAAGACAGCAAGACAGGTCTTCATTAATCTGAAGCAATCATTGTGGAGATCTACTTCACTCCAATCCACTCAGCATAAAGCGTGAACAATATCCGGATTCTCAACACTAATTCAGTCAAGTAAGTCAGTGCTCACATGCGATGGTTGAGAGACTTGACGCGTTACGAAAAGCATTTCTAACAAACTACAGACATACATCACATCAACAGCTGCCACCTACACTCACTCGATACTAACAATGAAGATTGACCGGATGACAAGAATAATAAGAATGAACAAGGAACAAGGAACTGTGACTGGCTGGCTGTCTGGCTGACAACGAACCAATCAAGAACCTATCCCTCAACAAGTATGCAGTGCAAAGAAGTGGAGATGGGTTGGACATGCACTGAGAAGGCTGATTGGGGATATCATTCGTCAGACTAGTCCCTCGAGTGGAACCCAGATGGGAAATGACGGGTTGGGCATGGGAGGCGAGGGTGTTATGGAGGAGATGATGTGAGGAGGAAATGAGAGGTTGTGGGCAGTGGTGGAGTGAGGTTGAAAAGACTGCAGAGAAGAGAGTCGGATGGAGACTAGGAACCCAAGGGACAAATAATGATGATAATATTAATTGCAGGAAGAATCACCAATTACTAACGAAATTTCTGTATTTTAGCTAGAAAACTTATGTCGATATGTTATGAGACCAGGCAGTACTGAGGTTTTTCACATAGCTACATCTTTAAATCCCCACCATATTTACTGTTTGGTACGTCTGAATAACGTTTATTCACTTAAACTTTTAATCACCTTTGAGGATAACGGTAAACTTTCTTCCTTACTGCCTGTGAGTATGATGTTCAGACTAATAAAATAACGAGTTCCAACTAAGAATTGCTTTGAACACCAAGTCATTAGAATTATTCACATGACAAAGTTGATCGTTGACTTTTTAAACAAGAACAGAAGAGCGTCTACTAAAGTACTGATACATTTTGTAACCGTAGAAAGCTAAAATTGTGCTCTGAATATTTTTCATGATGTTCGCATGCATTTTTAGGCCTATGTTGTTGTTTTTACTAAACATATTCAGTGATGTTTTACAGAAGAGAAAAAACTTTATTTCATAAAGATTCCCACATATTCGTGGGAAACTGGAAACTGTTAGGTCATCACCTATTAAATATATGAATGTGATGTCTCTGTAACATGTAGCTTAACTCTTTATAGCAACTGTATCGTCTGATTAAAGTTTAACATGGATATATATGATGTAAGCAAAGTTTGAACTCTAGGAACGAACCAATCAAGAACCTATCACGCAACAAATATGCAGGAAGAAGTGGAGATGGATTGGCCATGCACTGAGAAGGCCGACTGGGGACATCACGCGTCAGGCCAGTCCCTCGAGTGGAATCCCCATGGGAAGCGACGAGTTGGACGTCCGAGACGAGGGTGATATGGAGGAGATCGTGCGAGGAGGAAATGAGAGCTTCTGGGCTGTCGTGGGACCAGGTTCAAAAGATCTTGGAGAACAGAGGTCACTGGAGGCGTGCTACTGAAGCCCTATGTTCCACTAGGAACCCAAGGGACTAATAAAAAATAATAAAAAAGGAAAGTTTGATGCGGATTAGTTCTTAGCTAGTATGAGTGAATCCAAATGTGTCCATTTTTCTATAAGCATCTTACTACCCACAATAAAGACATTGAAGTGATGAAGTATATGGTTTTCCTGTTCGAAAATGAATCAAAAGTCTCATATGACTTTCATACAGAGAAGCTTAATTCACAAATCATCCTATATATAGTCTTCAGTGGCATAGAAATAAAGTCGCTTCTAAATATATCTGCAAATACGTATGTCAACTTCAATAGACAAACTTCAAGTACCTATAGTACCTTCATTAAGAAAAAAAATTATAGAATAATCACAAAGTTGTTCAACAGTGAGAATTATGCTAAAGAATTAACATGTAAGCTGATGTAAATCCATTGTGGCAATAAAAATGAACTTCCTAGATGATATCCTATTATTTTCTTGTTTTATCAAAAGGTTCTCATGAGTTATATGATTTTCATAAGTAATATATTCGGTTATGAAGTAGTTCATTGCATTTTTACAATGACTTCGTTTTCACGATTTACTTTTTACTTAAATATTCGATATCACTGAAAATTTTGAGTAATTTCTACAATAATAAAATCTGTAAACGGTTAGATGGAATTATGATGGAATCATCATTGGGACAACCTTTAGCAGATTTTCTCATGTAGAAACTAGAGAATACTTAATTAAATTATTATTGCCTTTGAACTTTGTAAAAGATGATATGGACGATAAGTTTGTGATGTATAATAAAGATGTTTGATCTAGACGACCTTCTTCTTTCATTCAGCAGTTGTCATTCAACCCTGAAGTTTACTTTATAGAAATAATCAGAACTAACCATTCTTTTTTTTTATCAGAAGTAACAATGGATTTTTTAAAAGATCCATCTACAGAAAGGCATAACAGAATGGACAACTAATTAGCTTTCATAGTTGGGTTGCTGTCGCTAAGAAAACGAATCTTTTGGGCTTTCTGCCCTATCGAATAAGAAACATCCGTGGTGAAGGTTCTATTGATACAGAGTTGCTGTTTTTAAAAACCACAATCATAGATAACGGTTATCCCTGTTATCTTATTGATAAGAAATATAGAAGAAAGGAATGACAAAGGGGCCAGTCATTTTGTTTCAGAGGAAACGTTATCAATAAACCTAAAGTTTAAGGGTGACTAAGCATCAGATGTACTCAAGAATCATCTTTGTAATTCAATCAATAGAATGTTCTTCACAACAAAGCTTCAACAAACTTTTACCAGCTCTAAACTTTTCTCCATTTGTATGAAAGATAAGATCCTTCGCCTGGCCGCTTCTGCCTGCATCTACCAGTTCGTCTTCCCTGGTGGAGCAACCTGCAAAGGCCGAAGCCGAAAAATTCCCTTGTACACGTCTATGACGGCATCTTCTAACTTGGCGTTTCTAAAGTGAAAGGAAGTCTGTTAGTAGTTCCTTTCTAGAACGTTTGCTAGGTTTCCATCACTTAACAAACCCAGACAATGACTTTAAAACTTTAATTAGATCCACTAAAATCTCTCTTTTTCTTCCCATTTAACTTCTTAACACAGCGGAGGCTGTAGCTACCCATCCATAGAACTCAGCTTGGTTAAGTGCATATCTCATGTTTTTGCGCTTCGAAGAATTAAGAATATGAAGCTGAAAATGATCACTGCCAAGGATTCAGCTTTCATCATTTGAATAATATTCAACATCCTGAGAACTTATGATATGTACTTATACGGAAATCGTTGTCATTCGTCTGGTCCTTTACATTTTTCAACGTTTTCATCAGTGATGATTAAAGGTGAAATAAAAATTTCGGCCATGGTCAGATTCGAACAAATGAGTACTAAGTTTCTGGAAACCTGGTAGTGACTGGTTTGAATCCGACCATGGTTCAAATCTTCACTTCACCTTCACTCATCACAAAGTATCAGCACTAGTCTACAAAACCATGGCTATCTCAGATAGTAAAAATGATAATGTTATTTTAATCTTACTGGAGTTTGTTTCCTAGAGAGGTTGGTAGTTTTAAAAGAACGTTTATTTCTGCTTTACTTGTTGTTTAGATTACAAATTCAAATTATCCCAAGATGGTCAGTGAACGATCTACTAGTGAACAACGTGGACCAGTAAGTGTTGATAGTTATTCTGTATGTGATAAACCTAGTTAAAGTGCGTAGATATTTGAAATTTATTCCTAAAGCATGATTTTCATTAGTTTGGAGATGTGACTTAATAGCCTGATGGAAACTATCTGGTGTTCATAGCGATTGATCGTGGCTTTGAGTCCTCTCAGGGTCAACATTAATCTTTGGAAGACAGGTATATCCAGTTGATGAGTCACAAACAGAACGAAACGCTGATGCTGAACCCCACTATTAGCCACCTTTTATGACTAATGTCAAAACCGAAAATACCGACAGCTTCGAGACATCTACACAGGAGTCCGTATTCCAATAGTGGCAGATGGATTCAGTTCAAACAACGACGAGTATTTACACGCTATGACATGAAAAATGAGAACTATACTTATTTCAAAGTATTGATTATTCTTCAACATTATCAGTTTCTGTCCAAGCCTGCCAACATGAATTAAGATTCTTTCCCATTAAACAGTTGAGCCCTTTTGTAAGTTTCAAAGATTACGAGAGAATCTCACCGATATGAAGAAGAGAGATGACTCTCAGATGAGATCCTGAATCTTTTCACACTCAGAGGTTCTTGAACATAGTCAGTGACAGACTACAATGAAGACATAGTGCACGGTTGGTAAAGAATACACACTTCATGATTATCGAGTTTTATGTCACAAAGATAACTAAACGCACATCTTCCCACAAGACTACTCTAATATATGCAAAAGCGCAGCATATAGAAACAAACATACAAACGCTGGAGATAAATCTATTGTGGAAGACGATGTAATAATGGAAACATGGTGCCTCAGAGGCATTTTGCAGTCAATCACAGAAGTATGTGAGCAGAAACCAGACACCCTCATTCATTTTGTCTTATACATTAGTACATAAAGGCTAATCCATTATAACATAGGCACACATTTTCTCATGTACCAGTATAGGATTCAGTATCGGATGCATTGATCTGTCATCTCGTACCCACTGTGTAAAGTTCGTACTTGATCTAGCCAAAAGTACTCAGTTAGAATACTAGTTGACGTATAAATGAACAAAGAACTGAGACACATGGTGGCACCTAGCCATATGTTAGATGTAGAGAAGTCATTCTTATTTGCTGCTTATTCTTGACTGCATGAGAAGCAACCTCTAATACTTTAAATAACTAAAATCCTTGTCATAAAACGCTTTCAAGGCTATTGTTTCTAATCTGTTGAATGTAAGATTATACTCTAGTAATGGTCTAGAGTTACTCCCAGTTTAATGTTAGAAAGTTAAGTGGTGAAGTGTGTTGACCACTTTAATTACTGCATCAACCCGAAGTGAGTTGGTTGCTGACGAAATCTCAGCTCGGATACAGAAGGCATATTTGGCATTTGCCAACTTGCGTCACCTGTGGCGCCAAAGACGAGCATACTGCATTCTAGTCCGTTCTATCTTGTTATACGACTGTGATACATGGCCGTTAAAGGAGAGGATATGAGGCGATTATTGGGTTTTGATCAAAAACGTCTTCATAATACTGCTCGCATGTGTTAGAATCATCGTTTGAACGATGTTGCAGTCAGGCGAAGGGTACTACGCAAGACAGGCAAGTCGATTGATGAGTTCGTGAACCTTAATTGGCTGATGTGGTTTTGACATGTCCCGGATATATCGAGCCACCGCCTACCTGACGTGGCATGATAGGGAAGGTTGGATTAAGTTGCAAGAGGAGAGATCAAGACCTGACATCATTCGATGAATTCACTGACTGCTGGTTTGAGCTGTGTGAGAAGATATAGACTAGCTGGTTGGCTGGGGTCCTCAAGGCGATAAGGACCAGCGGTTAAAGACTCTTAGTGACATGCCTCAAAATCTGTGACAGTGGCGCAGATATATTCACTCTCTGGCGTCTTCTGAAGCTTGAATAACCGCACTAACATTTATCTTAAGATCGTTTATTGTGTTGCATCTACTATGATATTACTACTTTTCTATCCTGAACACCATAAAGCTACTGAAATGTGGGAAAACAGCAGGACCAGATGGAATCCAACCAGAAGCACTGGAAACACACAGACAACAACGGACAGGCTCACATCACTCCACCATTGTTGAAAAATTGGAAGGAAGGAAGGAAGGCTACCTGCAAACGGGAAGAACAGCTACCTTGTCAAACTTACAAACAAGGCTGACGTAAGTCTTCGCAAAATCTGGCATGGAATCATGTTGTCGTCCACCCAGAGTGAGCAAAATATTAAACCGCATCATCTTGGAGAGAGTAAAGGATGCGTTGCATTCGAAATTATAACCGGAACAGGCTGGCTGAATTCAGGAAGAACAAGTCATGTGGGAATCAAACTACGGCGCTACGCTACGGTAGGCATGATCATGGAAGAGAGTATATAATGGCAGTCAATTCACTACCTCAACTTCATCGACTTTGAAAAGGCGTTCGTTAGTGTCGACCGAGAAGTAATTTGGCAGGCAGCTGCTTTAACACAACGGCTTTGAGTGACACAAACCCTTATCAACCTCATTCAACAACTATATGATGACACCATATGCCAAGTAATTCACAATGGGAAGCTCATTGAAGTGAAGATAGGAGTAATGCAGGGCTGTCAATGTCACCCATGATCTTCGTGATTGTGGTGGACTGGATCATGCAGCAAACTGTGGTGAGCGAGAAAAGGGAGATAAGCTGGGTTGGAAAAAAGATCCAGAAGATTTGGATTTCACTGACGATACTTCATGTCTAATGTCAAACAAACTTGAAGATCTACAGGCAAAATTTAACAAGCTGACAGATGAGGCGACGCAGGACACCGAAGACCGGACTTCAGGTGAACGTAGAGAAGACAGGTGATGAAGATACCCCAAAAACACCAACAACAACAAGCTCCAGTCACCATCAACGGAAGTAGGCTCTTTCACTTATCTAGGCATCACCGTTTCAACTACAAGCGGCACAGACGAGGACGTCAGAGTCAGGATCGGAAAGACAGCAGGACAGGCCTTCATCAACCTGAAACCAGTGTAGAGATCTACTGCACTCCACTCCACTCAGCATAAAGCGTGAACAACATCCGGATTCTCAACACCAATTCAGTCAAGTAAGTCAGTGCTTCCATGTGATGGTTGAGAGTCTTGGCGCACCAAGAATAGCATTTCCAATAAACTACATACATTCATCAACAAATGCTTACGCCGGCTCGACACTGAAGATCAGATGGCCAGAAAGAATAAGCAACAAGAAACTGTGACTGCCTGGCTGCCTGGCTGGCTGATAACGAACCAATCAAGAACCTATCCCTCAGCAAGTATGCAGTGGAAGGAAGTGGAGATGGATTGGACATGCACTGAGAAGGCCGATTGGGGATATCATTCGTCAGACTAGTCCCTTGAGTGGAACCCAGATGGGAAACGACGGGTTGGGCATCGAAGGCGAGGATGACATGGAGGAGACGATGTGAGGATGGAATGAGAGGTTGTGGGCAGTCATGGAGTGAGGTTGAAAAGGCTGCAGAGAAGAGGGTGGGATGGCGACTTGCTAATGAATCCCTATGTTCTACCAGAAACCCAAGGGACAAATAATAATAATAATATCCAACTATTCTTTTTGTAGCAACTTGAAATGATGCACCTGTGTGCGGCGTTCTACGCTGATTTTGTCAGTCAGTCGTCAGTCAGTCAGTTATTGATTAAAATTTCCTTGAAACAACTATTCAAGCATTGGCTCTGCATTATTTTATGTGAAATAATCAATTTTTCCTATTTTCATTTTCTTACAAGTGTATTCCGTGAATTTTGTGACAAGCGTTTCAAAATATTTCTTTTCTTGTAAAGTCACTTCTGAATGTCGATTACATAGTATATGTTAAAACTCCAAGTTATTAGATTCACATAAAAACTAGTAACCAACGAGTGATTTACTTAGGATTTTGTAACGACCTTCCAAGTTGTAGGTAACTTTCATAGACATTTGGTATGATTTGAAGAATGATTGAAAGTGTAAGTTGATTCGACAGGTGTATCTTATTGGTTCAGGATTCCTTAGAAGTGATACCTGGTGGTCTTTTATTCAGTACCTTATTGGAACATTGGGTAAACACTACTCATAGCTGTCATACTAGAGTGAAGTGCCTCTCCAGTACTCCAAGATTTTCAATGATTCTTGTACCACTCTCGTCAGTGATGAAAACTACTTTTAAGTCAATAAATAACTAATCGGTATAATGTAGTACTTCAGAAGTTTTATGGTCAAATCGATAGCTATAGGATTGCTTTTCTAAGAACTTAGGTTCAGCATCGAATACTATCCATGACATTATGGAATGCAGATATCCATGCCAGTACAAAAAAAAATACTTTGTTCAACCATGATGGAAAAGGGAATGAAAGCTGTCAGTCATATTAGCCATGATATCGACAGATGCTTTCGTTATTTCTGATTAATTTCTGAAAGCTAGACGCTTCAATTGATTGAATCTGTCGGATGTGAGAATATAAGAAAATGAAATAAACTTTTAAGGTGATATATAAAAAAATGTCATTACAGGCATTTTATAAGAACTTCACCTATATAATTTCAGTAGTCAAACAACATATATCTACTCTACTTCACTTTCACTTCTTATATCATCTCATACTTGTTAACTTTTACAGAATTTCTTAGCTAGACCAATTAGACCTTTACCATTGTCTGGGCCTAGTCGAGCTGCATCAGCAGAGAACAGACGTATGCCAGTACCATGGGGTATGAATAACAGTCCACAAGTGTAAGTTACTCTTGTAGTAAATTGATTTATACTACTAGGTGATTCTTTCTTCTTATTGTATTTCAAGGCAGTGTGTGATGAGTTAAATCTGCTGAAGTCAACTTTGTGCAGTTCCCACTGTCATGATGACACAATCATTTTTGTTTGAACACAGTTTAGGTACTGTGGCTTTATTCTGCTATAGTATACCTTTCATAACAAAAATATACAGATCACTCCTGAAGATAACTTCAAGTTGTGAAAGATTAGGCCTCTGTTGGTTTCAATATACCCTTGAGATTTAATTTAGCAATGAAAGTATCGCAAATATTTCAATAAATGGCTAAAACTAACCCTCTGAACCATAGCCAATAGGTTTTATTGTGAATTAAGAAGTACTGTACTGTTTTGTGCACTTTACAGCCTCGAGGTTATATTCTAGCTGCGTATCTTCTTTGTGGTATTTAGATAACATATATGAGTAATTCACAATGAGAAGCTCAGTGATACCTTTGAAGTGAAGACAGGAAGGAGTAAGACAAGGCTGTCTACTATCATTCATGATATTCCTGATTGTGGTTGACTGGATTGGATCATGCAGCAGACAACTGTGAGGAGCGAGAAGAGGGGGATACGCTGGCTGGACTGGGGAAAAGAACCTAGAAGATTTGGATTTCACCGGTGACCTGTGTCTAAGGTCACACAAACTTGAAGATCTACAGGTGAAAACTAACAAGTTGATAGAAGAGGCAGAGCAGTGAAGACGGTACTTCCTCCAGCTGAAAGTAGAGAAGACAGAGGTGTTGATGATACCCAACCAACGCCACCACCACCAGCAGTAACAACGACAAGCTCCAATTACCACCAACGGGAGAAACTTAAAGGAAGTAGCCTCTTTCACCTATCTAGACAGGGCAGCATCGTTTCAACTACAGGCGGTACAGACGAGGACGTCAAAGCAGCCAGGATCGGAAATCAAGACAGGCGTTCATTAACCAGTGTGGAGATCTTCTGCGCTCAGCATGTGGGACAAGATCCGGATTTTCAACAGTAATTCAGTCAAGTTAGTCAGTGCTTCTATGTGATGGTTGAGAGACTTGGTGGGTCACACAAGCATTTCCATCAAACTACAGACATTCATCAACAACTGCCTACACTGGCTCGACACTGAAGATCAGATGGCCAAAATGATCAGAATGAGCAAAAAGGAACTCTGGGAACGGACCAACCAAGAACCTATCCCTCAGCAAGTATGCAGTGGAAGGAAGTGGAGATGAATTGAACATGAACTGAGAAGGCCATTCGGAGACATCACTTGTCAGACCAGGCCGTCGAGTGGAACCCAGATGGGGAACGACGGTTGGGCATGTAAGGCAAGGGTGACATGGAGGAGATGATGTGAGGAAGAAATGAGAGGTTGTGGGCAGTTGTGGAGCCAGGTTGAAAATACTACAGAGAATAGAGTGGAATAGAGGCTTATTACTGAATCCTTATGTTCCATTAGGAACCCAAGAGACAAATGATGATGGTGAGATAACATATCTGACTAAGATGACTGAGAGTTTGGTTTATTTGATAAATTTAAGCGTAGACTTACGCCAGTCACCAATGATATCTAACCAGTAATGTGAACTTAACGTTATTGCGTTTTATTAGTCTTGAATTTATTCTAGTCTCAGTTAATACATCTTCTTTCCTTCAGCCAAAATTTATGTGCACAATGAAACTGCTTCTAGCTTTGTGTTTTTTGCATTGTAGTTTATAATAAAATTGCCAAGATCTTCATAAAGCCTAAGTCTCTAAAGACGTTTAAAACCAATCATGTTGCACATAAGTTTCTAGAGAAGAACATGAACCAACATGTAAATACCATTTGGGTTGAACACATAAAAATCCATGCGGCACGCCAGTCTAGAAAGGACTAAAAATAGTCAAAGTTATCGTAAATATACATAAACTCAAGTATTTTGTATGCATTTTAACGTTTGAATATGCCTTAAGTCTATCTTACTGTCAATTCCACCTACTGAAGAACTGTGTGACTGTGTGTGTGACTGTCCAAGTACCCGAAATTCAGGTTATATCACCGCCCTATTAGGAAGCAACAAGCAGCGACAAGGATATAATAGTTTCGAAAGACAAAAGTAGTTTTTTTTTTTCATGAACAGGACTGATCACATCCGTGATTGTAGTATAGTATAGTATAGTCCTCTTTTCAGCAAGCCAGGAAAAACTAAAGGAGAACAATGGAGAACAAGGTAAGATGTGGGAGTTTATGAAACGCAAAAGAAGAGGCTGAATTATACCAGATACTCTTAGCTTCCTAATACACAAAGTTAGACAGTAGGATCTTTTAGAAATTTGTAAAATATGGGAGAACCAGGAAGTGTCCAAAGAAAAATACTCACCGAGATAAATCACACTTGTAACATTCTCCAATGCAAAACTATCAGTAGAACTGGAATCATGAGAACCAAACAGTTTACGTAGGTTATGTTCACATCTAAAACTAAAGTTTATAATCTAACATTTTGAAGAATTAAGTATAAGGTCTAACAGTAGGTAGGAAATCATTCAGTTGCGAATATCTGTTGAAGAAGTGACAGGTATGGAAATTGTCAGGTCATCTGTATATTTGTTAAGATTGGTACTAGGTGAATATGGTAAATCAGGCTATAAGAAGGAGGAAAGAGTGGGGGAATTGACGGCTCTTTGAGGAACACCGGTCACAGTAAGCAATGAAGTGGAGCGCTTCCCTCAGTGGACAGTATGTTGTTTCTTTTTAGAGAAATAGGAATGCAGCCAGCTGACAAACTAGGACTCAGTGTTAGTTCCGTGTAGCCTGTCCAGCAGAAAATATCTTGGCACAGAATCAAATGCTGAAGTATAGTCTAAAAAGGCACACCTGACATACCCGGCATTTCTATCAAGATTACAAGCAATATTGTGATGTAGGAAAAATGGTGGCATTCAGAATGCTTCTTCTGCTTTCATATCCAAACTGAATAGGGAGTCTGAAAGCCTTCAATCAGGGTTCGAGCATTAGTATTATTAGCTTCTCCATTATTTTCAAGAACGGAGAGGTAACTACAATCGAATGGAATTTTTGGCGTGCGCCCTGAGTCCCTAACCTATGTACGTGGACTATCTTAATATCTTTCTAGGCAGCTGGTTTGGTTTTTTTCAAAAAAAACATCTATTGAACATGTTAGCTAATGGATGGTATAAAGGTATCATCATACTCGGTGAATATGAAGCTTGACCTACCATTCGGATCTGAACCGTATGAAGGCTTCAACGATTTGAGACATTCGAAAACATCTTTCCCGGTGAACTATGGAACATCCTTGAATAAAATGGGATGTGACTGTTAGGTTGAAGAATAAAGGATTTGTTCAAAGCACAGAAGTCAAGGTGTACTTCTTTACCAAGGTGTTTACTACCAATGAGTTTCCATTAGCTGGAAGAGCCATTGTATGACAAACGTTTCTGGTCATATAATAGACTTAGACTTAGAATATGAAAATAACTGTGAAACTAAAGAAGCAATTTCAAAAGTACTTCTTTACTATAAATAAATACCTTGTGGTAAAATGTTCTTCATATATATATATATATATATATATATATATATATATATATATATATATATATATATATATATATATCATCACTATCAACATAGGACCAGGCATTACTGCGTAACTGTCCGAGTTGCCACACCTCATATCAGCACATCAAGTAAAAAGGTAGTGAGGTGAAGGATGAAGATAAGTGAATGCAGTCAAAAGAAATACAAAGTACGAGAAGAAAGGAAAGAGGAGTGACAAAATAGTGAGATTCGGTATAGCGTTGTTAACATGAGGATAATGTGTGTATACATCTGCGCCACTGATATCGCTTCTCAGCCATGTGATCACCTAGGGTCTCCAACCACTGGTTCCTCTTGTCCCGCGGACCCCAACCACCTAGTCTGCATCGTCCTACATGGCTTAAACCAACAGTCAGAGACTTCATACATTGGTGCCATGTTTTATTCTGGCCACCTCGGGCCTTTTTCCAGCCTGGACCCACCTCAGCCAACATTGTATGACGAGGCAATCGGTGACTAGGCATACGTAATACTGTGTCCCAACCATCTCAGTCGATGAAGGTTCACAACCTCGTCAACTGACTTACCTCTTCTCCCCAAAACTCTACACCTCACTTCTGCATTACTACATGTAGTGACACCACGGAATACGTCCTATATTACGAAGGCAACGGTGGTCAAACACCTGAAGCCTTTTTGTATCCTCCACTTTCAACTGGCCATTTTTCACAGCCATACAGTAGAACAGAGCGGACTGCTGTGCAGTACACGCGACCCTTAATAGAAAAACGAATATCACGGAGGCGCCATAGTTGGCGCAAATTGGCAAAAGCCAATCGAGCCTTTTGTATCCGTGCAGAAATCTCATCGGCAACTAACCCACCAGGGTTGATCCTACTTCCAGATAAGTGAAGTGGTCAACACACTCAACCACTTCAGTCTCTATTGTTAACCGCGGTACCGCTGAAGACCAGTCCTGGAGCAAAAATTTGCATATATATATATATATATATATATATATATATATATATATATATATATATCAATATTGAGGATAGGAAATGTTCTCAGAATACGAAGAAGTAAGCCTACAAAGAACTTAAGGCTCAGCTGATGAAGTAGTCGGTCAGAAACCTGGATGGCGGTCATTTGAATCCTATCGTAACTTAAATATGCATTTTAGCTTTAATCATTAACTGGCATTAAGAGAAACCATTTGAAGTCACCTTATAGGGATTAATTTTATTACTTTATCAATATATTCAAATCTTTATATTAAATTCTTTATTAAAATAGTATGAACAATTTATCAAAACATCAGAACCACCCAAGGTCAAGTCCAACAAGTTTATCTTCATCATCAGCCTTGTCAATTGATGAAAAATCTGGTAGTGTATATAACTTGAAATCATTGGAAAAATTTGCTCATATGGGTCAACCTCATGTTATTGCATTGTATAATTTTGAAACTGGAGTAGAAGGTGATTTAGAATTTGAAGTAAGATCCAAAGGATTAAACTACTTGTATGATTTATAGATCATATTTTTATATAACCATTTGATGATCTGTAAACCATTGAAAACAACTTTTTGGATAGTCTTACATGAATTTTGAGGGCATTGTAGAGATATAGAAATATTTCAAGTTGTTGTTCATCATAGACTGACATCAGTTGGAGGAACAAAGAAAACTGGGAGCACTGGACAGCTGTTTCACCCTAATATGGGACTCCTCAGCAGTACACACCCACGACCCCGCCGGCGATCGAACCCGCCACTTTCAGGTTCCATGGCCAGCACGTTACCATTGAGCCACTGGGTCAGAATTCAGTGCTCCTTATTTCCAACTTCTGTTAGCTCACGATGTAGCGCAACCGCTCATTGGTGACTAGGTATTCCCGAAGTTCCAATGAGAAGTTGTGACCGGTGGGGGCAAAGACTGATGGTCATGAAGACAGTTACTCAACAATGATATCAAGTGGTGGTTGTGTTATATCGTGAGCTCACCAAAGTTGGAAATATAGACCACTGGAATTCGACCCAGTTGCTCAATGGTAACGTGCTGGCCATGGAACCTGAAGGTCGCTGATTCGAACCCTGGTGGGGTGGGGTCGTGGATGTCCACTGCTGAGGGGTCCCATACTAGAATGAAACAGCTGTCCAGTGCTCCCAGGTTTCCTTTGTTCCTTCAAAAGATGTCAGTCTACGATGAATAACAACTTGAAATATTACATGAATTTGACATATTTCTCGTTTTGTCGTTTTGCTCAGTTTGGTCAGTTTCTTTTTAGAGACGAAAACTGTGGAATTACATAACTAGACAAAATATCTTCCCGACAGAAGTTGGCAACCTAAAACATAGCCTTACGTTATCTTATCTACTATATTCTGTAAGACTGACCTGACACTAGACTACAGTGCATCATAGTTTCATGTCATGTTAATTTCCACATTGATAAGTTGGTCGGTGGATTTTAGTTATTTCTGAAATATAAAGACTAGTGAGCTATATTGGCTACTCATTTATAGCCGATTCGCGCACTTAATCCTGTTCAACAGGAGTTGATCATAACCAAAATAACCGAGTGATATGATTGTTGATTCAAGGGCTCACTGATGTTGACTAGGATCACAGACAGTTCGTATGGATCTTGCAAACATCCAACCACCAATAAAATCACGGTTGGTTATACAACTGTTGTCTGTGAAATATAATGTTACCTTGAACGTTTCTGATAATGTGACTATAAGCAGCGATAAAATAATGATAACTTTACGTTGAAGTTGAAGTAATAAATCACCATCAGTTATTGTTCGATACTTGTAAATTTCTGTTGGTATACAGGGCTGAAGGGGTAGAACTCTGTTGGCAGTGGACTTCTGTGCAGATTTCTCGATAGTGTTGGACGTTCATGAGGTTATATTGATCCTCGTGACTAGCAGTCAAATCCAGGGTATACATTTCATTCTATTTGGTACTCAATAGTTGGATACACCAGCACTCCAGTAAGTGGTGTCGTTATTGGTGGGAGATCACAACTATGAAATAACAAATGATAACTGTTGTGGAAGAGGCGGCTGTCGTGCTTCAGCGGCCTAGTGGATATCGCCTTGATGTTTGAGGCGATGGATATTTGGCTCGAGTGTTAGTGGGAACAACATCAGTCGCCAGGGAGTGGGTATATCCTGCTGGATAGTCCATAATAGGACAAAGCAAGCATCTTGGATTTGACTCCCAGTGACTAGATTCTCCACTACACCATCAGCCATTTGCTTCAAGAGTACTGTTCAACGAAAGTGTTGGCAATATGTAGCCTTTCCGTTGTAACATCATATTCTGATGTCTGAAACTTCTGCACAAAAAAAGAGCTTTTGAAGAGCATATACGAACTGAATTTCAATCGAACGTTTTGTTTTCTGCATGAAAATCTTTTTAGAAGATAAAGAGTATAACTGTCCAGATAACATTATTGATACAAAACTCACACTTACCTTCCTTATTATACTGCATAGTTTGACGAGAAATTTGTGTATCAACATTACGGTCTCTACAGCTTGATAAGTATACTGCGCATTCAGGCAGAGAGTTTTCTGAACTGTTCATTTAGCTATGTGAAGCAATTACTTCTGCTAAGTACTTCAGTATACGTTAAAAACTACAAAGAAAATCAAGATTAGTTTAGCTAAGAGACTTTCTTGGCAAATTTTATCATCCAAGCAGCATAATTGCAACTATGTAGTTTTCTTAAGCAAAACTATTCAGTACTTTAATGTAATATTTTTTGGAGGATACGGTAACAAGAAGTACAAGTTGTCACCAGTAGGGCATAATCAGTTATTAGAGACCAGTGAATGTCTATCACAGTTTGATAGAAGTTTATAAAAGTGATCAGTTTTTGACAGTAAGGTGAGCAATCTGATAAAATACCTAAATAACGGATCATTATTTAAAATGAATTGGAACCAGTAAGATTTGATATTACATAAGAAGTTAACAGAATACAAGAACAGCGAAAGCTTCAGTAGTAAACCTTATCTTTGGAGGCTGTAAAACTATCACAGGCTTCTGGTAAAGACTACTACTAACTTTGTATTGATTGGTCACGAGAGTGGAATCAATTTCATGTTGTTTAGTCCTGAGTACAGACCGAATCCTATCGATTATATTTGCAATGTTGCAACCAAGCTAAGAGGCTCAGTATCGCGGTGCACATTGGTAGATGTTAGTTGGCTGGAGGCAATTGGCAGAAAGCATGAAATTGGTTGCATTCCAGTGACCAATCAATACAAGTAAGCCAGTCCTACCGGAGGTCAATCGCAGCCCAAATAGCTCAGTAGTAAAGTGGCTGACTACAACACTGGGTGACGCCGGTTCGGATCTCAGGCGGGATATCGTTTTCGTTGAGGTTTCAGATACACCTTGCTAACAAGTGCCAAAAGCAGGAAACCTAGGTCAAGCAGGGCTTCCTGCCGATTGCCTCCAACCAAATAACACTACTACTAACTTTGTTTCGAAGAAAATTCTTCGTCAAGAGTTTTTAACCTTTCTCTTAAGGATATCAATAGCTGGATGACAGTTGAATGTACGGCGTCTTTTTCTAAGCATAAATAGGTTAGTCCCTCTAATATTTGAACTTGAGTTTTACATTTATGGAACAAATCACTTAAACATTTTTGACCAAGACTCTTCTTGGAAGGTTTATTTCTTCTTCTAAGAATCATTGATAAAAGTAGATTGCATGTGCTTTGCAAGATATATAGTTAAGTTTTTTTGCAACTCATAGGCATTCAAATGTAGAAGTATGTCAGGTGACTGTCCCATTCACGTTTCCCATAAACTGAGATTATCAGTGTTCCTTTAGTACTCCTTGTCAATTCTATAACAAGAAGGGAAATTTAGATTCAAATTACTATTTCTTGATGCTGAAATAAGAAGAATGATGAGGTCAGTTTCAACGTAAACAACTTTAAAATCTTCACCAAGATTAGGAAACTGTTTAAATTTTTTTCTACAGTAGATTACTGTTTACAAAAAATAACCAAACTTTGTCACCTGTTTATTTCTGAAGGTTGGTGATATTATAATGCTGGAAGATGTTGTCGATGAATCATGGTATAAGGGCAGATCTATAAAAACTGGTGCTGTTGGAATATTTCCAATGAATCATGTGGAAGTGAGGATCCCCTTGTCATCTGGTCTGTTTACAGATACACAACCGAAAACACCATTGATAAATCCTGCTAAATCGAATCATACTTCAAATACCACCAGGACTTATTCAAATCCATCTTTTAGGAAGAAACCTATCCCACTGCCGAAAACAGTGAATCAGTCGGCACCGGTAAGTGTTATTGTCATTGAACAAAAAATACTAGGTATTGATTCATTCAATGCATTTTTAAAAGCGTGATAGCCTTCTTTGAAATGGTTGTAAAAAAAATCCAGGATGAAAATTTCGGAGCTGAATATAACTGTTTATCTTCCTTATCGTACGAAAAGTCAGCTAGACTTGTTCAACAATCTAGGTCTTATTGTCCCTACCGGTTGTATTTCCTTTAACTCTAGGAAAGATCATACATAATTTTATAGATTCGATTTCCATCTGTTTACTACTGTCAGTATTCTCGAACCTAAGTTTTAAACTTGTTTCAGTTGTCGGTTCTAGTGATTTTCGGAGTAGATTCGCGTTTTGTTATCGAATTTGATAAGAACCCAACCTAAAATCTTGAGTATGAACCTGGTAGGTAAGCTACTCAAGTGTTCTCCGTATACACTATATATATACGTGATTGGTTGTTTCCAACTTTTTTGTCATTTAGTGACCGGTGGAGTCGAAGCCTGATGGCCGTGAGGACAGATACTCAACGATGACATTGGGTGGCGGTTCGCTCTATATCGTGAGCTAACAGAAGTTGGAAATATGGAGCAATGGATTCTGACCCAGTGGCTAGCTCAATGGTAACGCGCTGGCCGCGGAACCTGAAGGTTGCGGGTCCGATCCCTGCTGGTGGGGTCGTGGGTGCGCACTGCTGAGGAGTCCCATACTAGGACGAAACAGCTGTCCAGTGCTCCCAGGTTTCCTTTGTTCCTCCAACTAATATCAGTCTTCGATGAATAACAACTTGAAATATTTCCAAATCTCCACAACCCCCTCATTGTCTTCATATTTAATTGGATGGATTTTCCTGATGACCTTGAATTTGACCTTCTGGTCTTTACTTATTGGTTGGTAGATTGACTCAATGTCTGTATGACTGTTGATTGCTGACTGACCTGAATGTTAAGCTTCTAAATATTTTCTGGCATTCTTAGTATTTTGTTCGTCTATAAGTTTCACACTTTACTCAGTCGAATTCATGTCTATAGTTGTCTAAATGCATTGATATAAGCGAAGGTTTATCATGACGCTTTACTCTTAGTTGATGTTCATGCAGACGGATACGATAGGGTGACCACTCTGTCCAACCAATAGGAAACAGTAAGAAAGTCAAATTTCAGATCATCAAGACAACCAGTCAAAATAAACTTGGAGATAGCGACTAAAACAATCAATCATACACAAGGATATCAGGATAGGATACTAAACAAATTACAGAGGAAACCTCATCGCTTACTTCTTTCTGAAGTTTATGCTGATGACTGTGCCTAGGATGACAACGAAACTTTGATGATTAAACCATCTAGCTCAGAGAACACAACACTATGAAAACTATCCTCATGAGGTATGAATATTCTTTATCATTGCCTTGAACGAAAATCAAGAATACTGTTTAGCAAAATAATTTTTTTCCTAGCCCTTAATTTTTTTTCTTAGCGTTAGGGTCATTAAATACCTTGAAACTTTCATTGGGATACGCCGAAGTATTGGAGAACATTGAACTGAATATGTGTTAGGACAGTGAATCTTGTCGCGGAAAACCAGTACATAAGTTCACTCATTTTTATCAAGCTGCCATTTGTAATGATTGTTTAGTGTCCTCTGGGCTTCTATGTTTCTTCTTGAACGTTTCATCACCATTTACCTCATAATGGGGTATCATTTATTCATAAATCTATCTGTTTTGCTTAATATGTAAGCTGGAATGACAATACTAAGATTGAAGTAAAAAGTATGACACAAGCATATTATTCAGTAAGGATTTGTGATTCAGTTTGTTCAGCATCAATCTAACCTAAGCAGAACAATAATGATAAGTGATTTGGTGTATGCAGAAACACTTTAACATTGCATTCACCTTGAAGGAAATCTGACAAAAACCTTTAATGTCTTCTTAAGTTCTATGGTCATCGTATGATGAGCTAATTGTAGAAAACAAACGAATATGTTGACCAGCATTAGTCCTGCCTTCCAAGCTATTCCTGTTTTAAACATATTAACTGGATTATGCATATCACCATCTTATGACAGTAACTTAAGAGTTACTTTCATATTATTGGTACTTATTGAGCCTAGAATAAAAGATAGTGGAACAGATTAATCAGACAAAAATCTTTACAATTTGCTAAATATATTATTACTATTAGTTGTCCATTCGGTTCCTAGTCGAACATAAGGATTCAGTAACAAGCCTCCATTCCACTCTCTTCTCTGCAATCTATTCAACCTCACTCCACGACTGCCCACAACCTCTCATTTCTTCCTCACATCGTCTCCTCTATGTCACCCTCGACTCCCACGCCCAACTCGTCCTTTTCCATCTCAGCTCCACTCGACGGCCTGGTCTGACAAGTGGTGTCCCCAATCGGCTTTCTCAGTGTATACCCAATCCAGTCCATCTCCACCTACTTCTACACATTTTTTGAGTGGTAGGTTCTTCATCGGTTCGTTGTCAGCCAGCCAGCCAGAGTTCCTTCTTGCTTATTCATGTTATTCTGGCCATCTCATCTTCAGTATCAAGTGAGTGTAGGCAGTTGCTAATGAATGTGTGTAGTTTGTTGGAAGTGCTTTCCGTGACACGCCAAGTCTCTCAACCATCACATGTAAGCACTGACTAACTTGACTGAATTGGTGTTGGAAATCCGGATGTTGTTCTCGCTTTATGCTGAGTGCAGTAGACCTTCACACTGATCATTTCAGGTTATTGAACGCCTGTGTTGCTGTCTTTCCGATCCTGGTTTCGACATTCTAACGCGAAATATAGCCTTAGCTATTTGTAACTTTATTGATATTCATGAATTTGTACGTTTCAGAAACATTTCACTTCGGTTAAAAATGGCAAAGTACCCTACCCATAAGGAATGTCTCTTCTGAAAGAATGACCACAGTTTTTGTTGTCATGACATAAAACTATAAACTCATACACTTTAGTATCTCTGGAGACAGTAACTCATTTCGGTTCATCTAGTCTTAATTGTGGACTAACTTCTATTAGTGGTTTTGCAGTGTACTCATGAAGCTAGATGATTGGCTATTCATTACTTTAAACCTTCGACAAAATCTCTAAAGGTTTTGCCTACAAATCCACTTGTTGTTAGGAGATATTTCAGTTAAACCTATATTTATTTATTGGACATCCAAATAAGTCAAAAAAATGTGTTACATATGGCTACAAACCGCAATCATAAAATTTTTTGAAGTACTACTCCGAAAAACATTTTACTACTGAACCTCAAATTCAAGGGAGATAATGCTTCAGACATACTTAGAAAGAGACTACCGAGGTCCATAGACAGGACCTTTTTGCTACCAACCTTAGAATCATATTCTTCTGTTAGAAACTCATTTGTCAGCAGTCAAGGGATAAACTGGAGCATTTGGCCACATCAGTATATGTATAGAAGTTAACTTGCTCCTTTGGAGCTAAGTACGTCATTCACACCACACACCAGCTTACGTAGCACACTCGCGAACACTAACCAACATGGCTGAGACAGGGAGAGCGGAAATATATCCTCAACTCTGCAACATAACACTTAGTAAACTCTGGACATTCGCCTCCTTTAGAAAAGTCTTTCAAAGTTCTTTACAAAGTGCGACCAAGTTAATCGAAAGGAGTGAAGCTAAGACATCTGTGTATAGCTGAAGCATTAGGCATTCAAAGTTCAAACCATCATTATGCGTTCAAAAGAATTTTATACAACCTCTTTCTTTCCCATAGCTTATTGTAAATTACCAATTACTCTGAGTAGCCCACACATGATGTAATCATTATTATTATTTTGTAAGCATTTTGTTTATTTCCTTTGTGATGCAGTTCAGGACTTACTCTGGTATGTCCTATCATTTTTATTATATATTCACGAATGTACAGCCAAGAGAAGAATTTTATCTGAAAGGAAATTTTTTCTCCGCTGCAATTGTGTGTCTCCTTATGTTACTTTTGATTCGAGGTAACAAGAACGAAAATATGAATCTGTGCTTTAAATTCATCATTGCTTATTAGCATGTTTTATTTTCAAGATATACGATTCTCACTCTGACATTAGATATAGATTATACTTATGTAAGTCATAACATGTCTGACATAAAATAATTTCAACATTTCAAGTGGAAGTCCAGTCCCAGATCATATATTATGTCAGCGTTGTACTCAGTACCCATTATTTGCATTAGTACTCAGTTAAATCGTGATTAACTTCGCCTGGTGATGCTTTTGAAGTGAAGGCAGGAGTGAAACAAGGCTGCCTACTATCCCCCATGATATTCTTGATTGTGGTCGACTGGATCATGCAGCAAACAGTGGGCAGCGAGAAGAGGGGGATACGCTGGCTGGACTGCGGAAAAGAACCTAGAAGACTTGGATTTGCCTATGACTTGTGCCTGATGTCACATAAACTTGAAGATCTACAGGCAAAAACTAACAAGTTAACAGAAGAGAGAGCGAAGACGGGACTTCAGGTGAATATAGAGAAGACAGAAGTGATGAAGATACCGCACCACCACCATCAACAACAACAACAACAAACTCCAATCACCATCAACGGGAGAAACTTAAAGGAAGTAACCTCCTTCACCTATCTAGGAAGCACTGTTTCAACTACAGGCGACGGCACGGACGAGGACGTCAAAGTCAGAATCGGAAACACAGCAAGACAGGCGTTCATTAGCCTGAAACCAGTGTGGAGATCTTCTGCACTCACTCAGCATGTGGAACAAGATACGGATTTTCAACACCAACCTCAGTCAAGTCAGTGCCTCTATGTGATGGTTCAGAAATTTGGCGCGCTACGAAAGGCATTTCCAATAAACTACAGAAATTCATCAACAACTGCCACCTACGCTGGCTCGCTACTGAAGATCAGATGGATTGCCAGAAAGAATAAGCAACAAGGAGCTCTGGGAACGAACCAACGAAGAAAGAACCTATCACGCAACAAATATGCAGGAGGAAATGGAGGTGGATTGTGTTGGGCATGCACTGAGAAAGCCGACTGGGGACATCACGCGTCAGGCCAGTCCTCAGTGGAATCCCCATGGGAAGCGACGAGTTGGACGTCCGAGACGAGGGTGATATGGAGGAGATCGTGCGAGGAGGAAATGAGAGCTTGTGGGCTGTCGTGGAACCAGGTTCAAAAGATCTTGGAGAACAGAGGTCACTGGAGACGTGCTACTGAATCCCTATGTTCCATTAGGAACCCAAGGGACTAAAAATAATAATAAAATAAATCGTGATCAAGATTCATAGAAAATGGTTATTTTGTCTCTCTGAACTCAAACTTGCATTGTTCAGTATTCAAAAAAGAATTTTTCCCTTTATGACTAGTGATTACAATGATAAGGTGGCAGTGAATACATATTTACAGTGTCATCGAAACTAGCTTATAATCTTTGTCTGCATATCTATTTGTCTGAAAGTAACTTCAAACTGAAAATGCACTTTTTTGAGAATTACAAAATGTCGCTTTACTTTTAAACATGAAATCTAAATTAGTAAAAGGTAACAAACTACAATCTTTCTGTCATCTGTACATTTGGTGAGCTTCGGGGTTTTTTATGAGATCTTTCTTCTCCAGGATAGGTAACTTCATCACCAACTACTTCGTTTAGAAAAGAAGCGTTTTTAAGTTGTATGAATATTCCATGAAGGACATCCCAGTGAGTGATTTCGTTCCTACTGAGACCGAAAACCAGTATCCATCATCTCAAATGCCAAAGTGTTATCTACTAGACTAGTGCGGCTCGGAAACCACTTCTTATGCAATAGGTATCAGTTGTTGTTTGGTACTTGTAATCTCCCGTTGTTATACTGAGTCGAACATCAACAACAACAATATCGTTCAGTGGGTATACAGGTATGCATTCCACTACTGGCCACCAAGGAGACAATAACATAGTGAGTAATCAGGCAGCATCAATACATCCGTAAAGAAACCCATCTGCCAACAGAGGTCAAACAATATGACCCAGTGTAGCAACGGGCGATTGCAAGCATGGGAAAACATCTGATGTAATAGTCAATATTACTGTGGCATAGACACATTTCGATGTTATTAATGTGAGAAAATATTACAATTCACTACGGATTCTTTTTCGACCTTCAAGAGGACTTCTTTACATTTAATCCAGTTTCATTGCAAGTTTACGGTAGGTGGTATTCATGTCTATAAAACGATAACTTCAATAACTTCCTTCAAGAATAAGTATATACTACAGAGATTAAGTCGTTAGCTAACCTTCGACTAACAGATAGTGAATAAATATATTCTTATAAAATTATTTGGTCATTCAGTCAGTCATTCTAATCTCATTTTTATTATGAAATCATCTGATCTTAACGACGACGATGACATAAATTGAAGCGCAGTGCTGTATAAACTGCTATGTGTGTCTGTCTGTATAACTAAGTAGCCAAGAAATGACACGTACGAAACGTATTTGTTATTGTCAACATGTGTGGTGAGTTTTACTTTTAGGTACACTTATATAGCCTAACAAATCTTACAAGAAAATAGCCCTTAATAGTGTAGTATGTTTTTGTTCTGAAACTACATTTGTTCCTCATACAATTTTAGAAGTTCTTTTAAATTTTACAAACTCGTAAAATATACGCTTTGAACTAATTATGCAACTACCGAGAATATGCACAGAAAGTAATATCTACTTATTTAGTATTATCATGATCCATATATTTAGCTATCAACCCTCTACCTCAACTTCATCGACTTTGAAAAGGCGTTCGATAGTGTCGACCGAGAAGTAATTTGGCAGGCAGCTGCTTTAACACTACGGCTTTGAGTGCCACAAACCTTTATCATCCTCATTCAACAACTATATGAAGACACCACATGCCAAGTAATTCACAATGGGAAGCTCAGTGACGCCTTTGAAGTGAAGACAGGAGTAAGACAGGGCTGTCTAATGTCACCCATGATCTTCGTGATTGTGGTGGACTGGATCATGCAACAAACATTGGGGA
Source organism: Heterobilharzia americana (assembly GCA_944470555.2). Taxonomy (NCBI): domain Eukaryota; kingdom Metazoa; phylum Platyhelminthes; class Trematoda; order Strigeidida; family Schistosomatidae; genus Heterobilharzia; species Heterobilharzia americana. The sequence continues at coordinate 3,613,893 of OX104128.1, read as the reverse complement.
GCGAGAAAAGGGGCATACGCTAGCCGGACCGCGGAAAAGAACACAGAAGATCTGGATTTCGCCGATGACTTGTGTCTAATGTCACACAAACTTGATGAGCTACAGGCGAAAACTAACAGGTTGACATAAGAGGCATGACAGCGAAGATGGGACTTCAAGTGAACGTAGAGAAGACAGGTGATGAAGATACCCAACCGACCAACAGCAGCAAGCTCCAGTCACCATCAACGGGAGAAACTGAAAGGAAGTAGTCTCTTTCACCTATTACGTAGGCAGCATCTTTTCAACCACAGGCAGCGGCACAGACACAGACGAGGACGTTAAAGCAGCCAGGATCGGAAAGACAGCAACACAGGCGTTCAATAACCTGAAATGATCAGTGTGAAGATCTACTGCACTCAGCATAAAGCGAGAACAACATCCGGATTTCCAACACCAATTCAGTCAAGTTAGTCAGTGCTTACATGTGATGGTTGAGAGACTTGGCGTGTCACGGAAAGCACTTCCAACAAACTACACACATTCATTAGCAACTGCCTACACTCACTGATACTGAAGATGAGATGGCCAGAATAACATGAATAAGCAAGAAGGAACTCTGGCTGGCTGGCTGGCTGACAACGAACCGATGAAGAACCTACCACTCAAAAAATGTGTAGAAGTAGGTGGAGATGGACTGGATTGGGCATACACTGAGAAAGCCGATTGGGGACACCACTTGTCAGACCAGGCCGTCGAGTGGAGCTGAGATGGAAAAGGACGAGTTGGGCGTGGGAGTCGAGGGTGACATAGAGGAGACGATGTGAGGAAGAAATGAGAGGTTGTGGGCAGTCGTGGAGTGAGGTTGAATAGATTGCAGAGAAGAGAGTGGAATGGAGGCTTGTTACTGAATCCTTATGTTCGACTAGGAACCCAAGGGGAAAATAATAATATTTCTCATTGTTCCTGAGAAGATTCAAAGAATAATTTGCTCAAACTTATAATCTTTTGATTAAGTGCAATAGTTTGACCAGTCAAACATCTTAAAAATTGATCCTCACTGCTACGTTTCATGAAGGGCACAAGCATTAGTAGGTTTATCTTCAGTTTGAAATAAATTTTGATTAAGATCTTCTTGGTTGTATTGTGTTCTCTGACCTCGATTGTTCAATCGTGAAACTTTCATCGTCCTCCTAGACAACATCATCACCACTAAATTCAGTATGAAGTGAACTGCCAATATCTCTCCATCAGTGAGTGATTTAGTGACTTGCTCTGAAGATGTGGTTTGTGATTGGTTGTTTCCTTCGATTGTTGTGTCATCGACGGACTGTATAGACTTTCCTGTTGGCTACCCGTTCCTCTGCTTCACCTCTCACCTTTCTGTCCTTTATCATTTTTCTCATTGGTTGATTGATTGGATCTATGTCCACATATCTGTTGATTGCTGACTGACTGACCGACTGGAATGTCAAGCTTCTAGAAATTCACTGATAATATTCTTTGTGTTTCCCTTCTCCATCCAAAATTTCTACATTGTCGAAATTGAATTCATGTCCATAGTTGTTATCCACGTGCATTGAAATGAGTGACGAAATGTTGTCAGATTTAATAGCCAATTGGTGTTCATGTAGACGAAGGTGAAGAGGGTGGCCACTTTATCCAATGTAGTATTGACTACAGTTATTGCAGTTGACTTTGTAAATGATATTCGGTTTGTCTTCTCTGATCGCTGTTGCATCCTTTCAATCTGCATAATGATATTTGGAGGGGATTTGTTGGTTACTTAGCCACACCAATTCCAAGTGGTCTCAGCAATCTTGTCGTGATTTCGGATACATTCTTTATGCATGGTAGGACGATGCGTCTGTTGATTTCTGTCGATGACTTTGTAGTTGATGATGTAGTTCGACAAAGTGGTCGCCATCTTCGCCACCACATTTCGTCACTCATTTCAATGCACGTGGATAACAACTATGGACATGAATTCAATTTCGACAATATAGAAATTTTGGACGGAGAGGGGAAACACAAAGAATATTATCAGAGAATTCCTAGAAGCTTCACATTCCGGTCGGTCAGTCAGTCAGTAATCAACAGATGTATGGACACAGACCCAATCTATCAACCAATGAGGAAAATGATAAAGGACAGAAAGGTGAGAGGTGAAGCAGAGGAACGGGTAGCCAACAGGAAAGTCTATACAGTCCGTCGATGACACAACAATCGAAGAAAACAACCAATCACAGACCACATCTTCAGAGCAAGTCACTAAATCACTCACTGATGGAGAGATATTGACAGTTCACTTCATACTGAAGTTAGTGCTAGTGATGATGTCGCTGTCTAGCAAGAGGATGAAAGGTTCACGATTAAACAACCCAGTTCAGAGGACACAATACAACCAAGACCATCCACCTGAGCTACAAATATTCTCCATTATTTCAAAATCATACGAACAATTAAAATCTTCCTGGATTTTTCAGTATTTACTTTGGAGCGTACACCAGTATTAAATATTATGTATGACTTACTACAAATAATTGAAGTAGGTTCAAGGAATGGTAAGTGACAGACACTTTTTTGTTTATATCTTTCATTTCACTTCTTGTCTGGACATTTACTACCAAAAATAAAATCAAATAAAACGCTGTCTAATTTTGAATGCTTGTTGCCCAACATTTCACTTTTTATCTTATGTTTTATATTAGTTAGAATGACCTCATTTTGAATGGATAACTCACCCTATAGAATAAATGCCAAAAGCTAGATGTATCTTTGACTATTCTGAGTGTTTCCAATAAAAGCTTTCTCTTCCAACTAGCAGAATTGCAGCTCAATATAAATGTTTTTCCTCAGAACTCAATAAATTTTTGTATAAAACTCTGGCATCTGAACCGACGGTTACTTTTTGCGAGCTTTGTAGGCTAAAAGATCCTATTGATTCAATCATACAAAATAATTTGATTACCAAATCTCTTACAAATAGTTGTGAGGTCAAATACGTAGATGAAAAGTAGTAGATAAGGGTCAACTTTAACAGTAGAGCATAAAAATTGAGCTAAATCAAGGTTAGTAGTCTTAATAAGATAAGAAGTTTAGAAAATAGTTCAGCTATATCTCTGCACACAGTTATACACAATCATACAATATGGTAGGATAAAGCGATAGCGTTAAAAACTTAGTTGGATGGAGGGAGAGATTGATAACTAACCAAATACGTGTAATCGAAATGATTCTGCACCTGTCCCAGATATATGAAAAATCCTACTACCTTTGTCGTTAAGATGAAAACTAGGACCTGATTAACTCTGTCTCAAGGTTGTGGAGTTATCTGCCATGAATATGAACAATGAATATTGTCCAAAAACGTCGTTATCCAGTAAATTATACTGTTTCACTTTGTGACATTTCTAATAAACAGACTAAAATGTAATTACAATCTACCATAGTGCCTAAGTTACACCCTTATATTATTAGTTCCAGTAGGAAGTCTACCAGCAAATGGAAAGAAATGCGTGTTCTGAATTCTGCTGCCAGCCAGCAATATGCCAATAACTTTTAAATGGAACTCAAGACAATGTCAAAGAATCCGCTCAACAAAGTTATATGCCAACTGATAAGGATCAGTTTGATTCCATATTTTTCTGAAGATTTTGAGCTGTAAAATCCAATAGAATATATCATATAGTAATACAGTATGTGAAGTAGAAAACAATATTCCTTTACAGTGGTTGGTCACTGGACAGCAACCAATTTTATATTGTCTATTCCTCAATGGTGACATATTGATGTCGATCACCTTGCAATGTGGCTTGAAGGTCCATTATAAGGGTACACGTTGATGAATGTAAGTAGGTTTGAGATATTGGGTAGGAAGCCCCGCCTGACTTACTTTTCATGCTTGTTCGGGTGTCATCAATGAGGGAATTAATGTCCTACATGGGGTTCGAACTCATGTCAACCAGTGTTGTAGTCAGAAGTGTCATCACTGAGGTACTCCTACTGTGACTGACCTACTGTAGGACTGGTTAGGTTACAGTGATCGGTCACTGGAGGGCAACCACTTTCATGTTGCTTCATCCTGATTGCTAACCAGACATTATCGACGACTTTGCGTCATCATTTACTGTGTTCCAGTATACCTAAAGTGCAAAATATGTTGCTGTAATAAAGTTTATATATAAATTTGTTAAGGAACTTTCCTTGCTACTAAATGCTCATGTCTACGTGTACTGTATATGTGCTGTATAATAAGTGTACTATATTTGTGTATTTTCAAACTTAATTTCTGTGTATAGCAGAACATGATTACTCGCTATTCATTATTCAGTCCACCATTACCTTCATGTAATGTACCTAAACGACCATCAAAAATTCGGGTTGCCAGTTTGAACGCTAAAGATTGGTCAAGTGTAAGTGTTTTAATCGAACGAACTGAAACAAGAGGAATATTATACGTTATTCATATAAATACCTGTTTGCTGATTTGTTTAACACCACTAGTTTACATTGAATACACCTCACTAGTTTACCCTCATAAATCATACACTTCTATTTAATACTTTTCTGTTTGAGATCACTTTATTAACTTCACTAACTGAACTTTATGATTTCTTTGTTCATTTGAAACTGGACTGTAGGGATCAGTTTCGCTACTACTGAGACTTTTAGAATACAGACAATCAAACATGTTTATCAATAGCTTATAAACAGTAGGTATAACTGACAGATTCTGAAATGAAATTAACGCTGAGTAGAGGTTAGAATAGTATTAATGTATACTGATGGTCTCTGTGACGAACTAAATAAACTTCAGACGAAAAATTCTTTCCTTTAACGTATATAGAAAACTCGGAATCCTCTTTCTCTACTCTCTTGAGTAGGACAAGCTTATTCATAATATTGGAAATTTCAGTATTCACTATTGTATCTAACAGTAAGCTATCTCACTGTATTGTAATGTACTTTATTCAGTAAACAATATCCTTTAAAACAATTAAATGTTCGGTGTTTTATTTGATACTTGAACTTGATGTTCATGGTATCAGTGTTATTAGGTGAGAATACATCGACCATTAAATCATAATGGTTGATTCCTGTACTTTGAGGCTCTTAAGAATTGAACGCATTATGCTGAAATGGTATATGGATGTCTTATGATAAACAAGTTGTTTTCATCATCTACTTCGGCTTATCTATTCATTAGGAAATTCCATCAAAATAGTACAAATAACCTCTTATTTTTCGGTGTTATGTTCTCTGAGCTGGATGAGTTAATCACGAAGTTTTCATTGACATTCTAGATAACGCTATCAGCTTAAACTTCAGAACGAAGTGAGCTATAATGTTTTCTCCACAAGTGACCTCATAACTTGTCCCGATGACCTCATGTGTGATTGCTTGTTTCTCATAAGGTCTTATCATTGTCTCCATATTCGTTTCAATTGGTTGTTCTGTTAGCGTGGATTATGACATTCTGATTGTTTCTTATTGGTTGATAGATTGGGTCAATGTCAGTATGTCTTCCTGATCGCTGACTGATCTGACTACCAAGCTTCTGAACATTCTCTGGTATAGTATTGATGGGCAGTGGTTAGCAGTGAAATCAAGGATGCACATTTCCTCCTATTCAGGACTTGTCAGCTGGATGCACCTGCCTCTCAGTGAGTGATGTTGTTCTCTGGCATTCTTTATGTTTTCTCTATCCAGGATTTTCATATTTTTCCAGTCAAACTCACGTCACACTGATCATGTCAATGCATACAGAAGCTGTGGATGTGAATTCAATGGGGAAATGTGAAAATCCTGGATAGAGAAAACAGGAAGAATGACAGAGAATGTTTAGAAGCTTGGTAGTCAGATCAGTCAGCGATCAGTACACATATTGACATTGACCCATCTATTAACCATAAGAAACAACAGAAAGAAAGTTAAATTTCAGTTCATGAGGACAACTAATGAAAATAAAAAAGGGAGACAGAGACAAGAAGTTGGTAGAAA